>CM057088.1:6237500-6892500 GCA_029959045.1 Taenioides sp. WSHXM2023
TGTTTAATCATAAATTGACTTTTCAGAGCTTTACAACATTGGACATCTGGTTTACCTTTCACCTCCTTACATCATCAAAAAGGACTGATACTGACAATTAGGATGACATGAATAGTGAAAACATGATGTGCTCGAACTAATGTGCAGATGTACGTGCACGATGGACACATTATGTACGTCCCATTGCACAACAAAATCCAATAAATTTTGTTAATTAGGGTGGATGGGATTTCTCCATCGCAGCGATATAAACTGTAAATGGACATAGCTAACCCGCGTTCCAAATAGGAAGTGACCGTGGGAGCTCTTCCGGCTCCATCGACTCTGGTAAGAGTAAGATGTGCAAAGCCTAATCCATACAGTATCTGGATCTGTGTTCATTGACTGAAAACAGTGTATTGTGCTTTCATGAGATTTCTTATTTGTATCCATTTTAATAAGCCTCTCTGAGTTTAATAGCATCATTAAGGCCCATTGATGTCACACCAGCGTATTATGTAACGCGTTTTATTACACATACATCACTGGTTTGACATGAGGCTGGTCCCCTGCGCTGCTCACGGGAGAGAGAGGCTGGCTAATAGCTCAGAGTCGTCCTGGTACACCACTATCACACTGGCCTTAACAGGAGGAGCGAGAGAGGGTGTTGGTGCGTATGCTTTATTACACGACTCAGGTTTATTGTAATGCTGTCATCAAAACAAACACAGAACTTTAATCTAGGTTGCTATTTAATATGATTTGGGGTTGTTCAAAATATTGAAAATCAGATGCTAACCGATCGTGAAACTAGTATCGAAACAATAGATACTCATTTAAGCAAGTATTGATCCTTAAAAAAGTCACATTGACAGTACAGAAATGATCCTTTCTTGAATAGCTTTACAATGATCTTGAGCTGCATCAGAACAAGAGTAAGAGCACGTAGATTAGTACATGCCCATGGTGTCAGGATTGCCTTCTCCTCCTCCTCCTCTTTGCATCTCCCCCTCCCTTCTGAGTTCTATCTGAGGGCACTTTCACACCGCTAGTTTGATTATTTGGTCCGCACCAGGCAATAAAATTGTTTCATATGTTTCATATAGACTCCAGTGTGGTCCACTTTTACAACTGCTAACGAAACAAAATTGGTCCGATTGACATATCACCAAGGCTCCTGCACACAATGGGTTCAACTATACGTGGCTCGGGGACACTGAGGCTGTCCAGCACACCAGACCTCTCAGAAGTGAGGTCAAGATGTACCAGTGGCTTTCCCACAGAGCCCCTCTGCGGGGTACCGAGACCACCTCTTTTTTGAGGTCTCGGTCTGCTTGATTTAGTGTGGATCTGACTGCAAGTGATGCTTTCACAACAACGAAAATGAACCGAACTAAGAGCTTCTGGTTTGAATGGAACGTTTGGTGTGCACCAACTGCTGTCGGTGTGAAAACACCCTTATGGCATACCTGTCTCCCATCATCCCATCAGCTGCAGTATCAGAATATATGAATATAATGTATATTTCTGGACTTACCTTTTCCTGTGTCCAGGTGCCTGTCTGTCTGCCTGTCGACCTGCTTACTTACCTGCCTGCCTACCAACCTTCTGCAATATTCTACATAGTCATTGTAATAAACCACTTACCAACTTACCTGCTGTGAACTGTGCTTCTGGGTCTTAGTGAAACTGTGACACATGGACCATTATGGAACCCACCTGGACGACTGAAGGATTACACAAATATAAAGGAAAGTACTGTGATTTAATGTTGAAAACTGTCTAAACAGTGTTCATTATCATCGTAGTATCAGAATCAGTATTGAATATCCAGTCTATTCCTTGGTATCGTAGTTGATTTTGAAATTTTAGTATCAGGATGCTATGATTAGTGGTTTGAAATAAATTAAAATACATTCATTTCTCTGTTTGGAGAAAAAAATATTTTAAAAAATATGCTAACATGGCTAGAGGCTCACAAGAGTCAATTTTGTGTAATGTAGGACCTTTGAAAAAGTTCCCTTAAAGAGAGGGTATTACACATCCATGGGGTATTAACTGCTAACACAACATTTAGATCGCCATGTTCCCGTTTGTTTTGAAAATGCTATGTTTTATAAGTTTCACTTTCGTTTTTGACACTGACCCCTCTTCCTTTGCCCTCTTTGCAAAGTCACTAGCCATTCAGAGCGCTATCACAACACAATTAATGTGCATCCGGCTAATGAAACTACTGAACATCGCAGGTTTGTGAAGTTGTAGTGTATTGCTTTGTGTCATGCTGTTGTATATTTATGGGAAATTGCCATGGGGGAGAATGGGTGATGTGAGGTTGGGGGCAGAGGATTGCACAGAAGGATTGCGAAGAATTGTTGTGCCTTACCTCCACATGCCTTACCTCCACTATTAGATTTGTGAAAAACACTTTCTGAGCAGATAGAATACTGCTGGATACTTTCATAACCGGGCCTGCTTTTTGAAAGACTATTATCCAAACACATAAAAACTTCGATCCTCCCACCTGCTCCTGCCTTTCATTCCTACGCACCATTCTGCACCCCCTCTGTCTTATGTTAAAGCCCTGTGTGAAAACGTCTCCACTGTGGGTGTGAGGTCACGAGGGGGTCACAGGCACAGCTTAAGAACATTTGGAAGAACAAAAATATGATTAAAACAAGCGCAGGATCACAATAGCATCTAGTTGTTAAAAGGCCTATATTGCACAATTGTTTTTGTTTTCTGTTATGATGTTTCCTCCATATAGACAGACTTTTGAGTTTTTGTTTCATTCACACATGTTTGACTCAAATTCTGTATATTTAGCCTGAGTTCAAACAGAAAACACGTATGTTTTTGAGGACATAGCAGCATTATTAAAAAAAAAATAATAATAATAGGCAAGATTTTTTGTCAAATCATAAAAATGTGAACTATGTTTTGGGGAAATGAGTAGTTTAATGTTAAAGACATATGCACTTTAATATGCAAAAAAGATGGTGCAGAATTTTTTTGTGTGGAAGTTGAAACAGAAACAGAGTGACCAGATGCAGACCCATTAAAGACTGGAACAGTTGTGTAAGCGCAGTACAAAAGCTGCCTCCGTGTGCATGAATTATTAACATCCAACTTGGCCTGAGCTACGGCAAATTAAAGTGCCTCCTGTGCACCTCACGTCTGGTTCTATAACACCTCTAAGCCCACTGTATCTTCACTAGGGGTGTGCAAAAATACTGAAATATTGATATATAATTTGTGTGTAGGTATAGGTATATATGTATTGTGTACGTATGTGTCCATGTAACTTTGAAACCCCCAAAATGTGTTATAAAGGGCTATTCACAAACAAAAACAGAAAACGAAAAGAAAGAGTTCTGAATAGAGGTGTATGGGTGTAAAAGATATATATATTTATTTATTTATTATTTTTTTTTTTTTTTAGAATGATAGGGGTAATGTTATTATTATTATTATTATTATTATTTTTGTTGTTATTATTGCTAATATTATTTTTGTATTCTTTGTATTTTTATTTATTATTATTATTATTATTATTATTATTATTATTATTATTATTATTATTATTATTATTATTATTATTGTATTTTATTGTGCATATACGGTTTATTTTGTGATTGGGAATTGCACAGAAAATGTTTCTTAAAGCTTAAAAAATAAAGTATAAAAAAATAAAGTTATATTACAAAATATTGATATATCGTATCGTTTAATTTCATGATACAGTATCAATATTGTGAGCTGCTGTATCGATATATTGCCAAGAGTATTTTTTTGGTATATTTTACTAAATTATTTTGTGAAAGTATCTGAAGTATTGCACCACATTTCACAAATAATAATAACTCAGTTTTGACTTGTGCAGTGCTCTGATCTTTTGAACACTTAAGAGTCTCAAAGCGAGTGGTTTTACTGTAGACAGGAAAATGCTGACGTGATCGCCTCACAACTGTGTATCCTGTGGTCCGCAGCCGTATCCCGCTGCAGTCTTTAAAATCTCATAAGATTCTCTTCGTGTCTGTGGTGTGCACTTTTTGTCACATGTTTAAAAATCGTTTAAGACCGAAAAATCCTGTCGTGTGTGGCAGCCTTAAGTAAGTCTGAGTCTAAGAACTGTATCTGATCGATTTGAAATATGTTATATTAAATCGTATTGAATCAAAAGTGCACTGTATCGAAAAACTTACTGTATCGTGACCTATGTGTCGGCAGCTTCTCAATGACACCCAGCCCTAATCTTCACGACACCACACCTAGAGCACATCTAGAAGATCTGAGAAGACTTACATATACACACATATTAGTTTTTTTTATGTGAATATTCCACTGACTTTTTGGAGCTTTCTACCATGTCATCAATATAGACTGTATATAAATGGACTAACACTCTAGCTGGATTCCAAATAGGAAGTGAGCATGGGCACGCTTCCGGCTCCAATTCACTTTACAATGAAAAATTGTTACCCCTTTCTTTTTAACTGCTGCGGTGACCCTAATCATTTTGGTCTTAAAATGTTTGTGTTAACCCGCTCTACATGATACTGCTGGTTTTATTTCGCTATTTTGTACACAAATCAAGAAAATTAATAAAAGACCAATGAGCTGCCCTCTCCTGCTAGCGTTAACAGGTTTGACTGACAGCGTTTAAAAGGAAGGGGCGTTACCTTCAATAGCCTTGCTCTGCATTGGGTCTTTAGTTGCTATGATACTTGCAGTCAGAATTGCAAATATGTAACTCACCTGCAAATTGGCCCCTATAACTGCTCGCCCCGACGAGCTTCATTTGACTGGAGCCAAACACTATGGGTGACGGCGCACTCCCTTAGTCCACTTCTTTATACAGGCGATGGTTATAACGTTCCTTCATCAAAAACATGCCTGAAGAGATGCCATCCATGCATGTTTGAGTAATCTAGCGATCTCTCCTGGGCTCTATTTGAACCCTTCTTATGGTTAGCAGTACAGTCCTATCCAACACTCAACCCACAAGCCATGTCAGCCATGCTCCCACATGACAATTTCTTCATAAATATACAAAAACATGATATAAAACCATACACTACAACTTCCAAACCTGATGCGATATGTGGTCGCTTTATTAACAAAATGCTTGTTTTGTGATAGTGCTCTGAAGGGGGAGTGATTTAGTGCAGAAAGCAAAGGCAGGGTGTTTTTGGCAAATATAGCCTTTTCAAAATAATAAAAGGTACATGGTGATCTAAATGCAACTAACACCCATAGAACTATAATCAAATCTGAAGGTGAACCCAAGAAGGCGTCGTATTGTTTTCAGTGGCCTGTGCTTATTGGCGTGTGGGCCCAAAAATAATTTTCTCTTCCGCATTACTTCCTCGGTACCGGTGAGCTCCTTCCATCCATGTGACGTCTGTAACATGCACAGCATGGAGCGTTTGGACCAATCAGAGCGAGAGCTGCTAGAGCGGAGCGAGCGCGGGCTCAGAGCTACAAGCTACCTTTTAGGCGCTTTGAAGATTTCAAAGTTTATGTTCTGAAAATAGAAAAGAATCCCTACAAAATCCAACCTTTGTGAAAGCTGGATGCCCTGTCAGCCAAACACAGGGAGTTTGAATTCCCAAAAAATGCATTGGCTCTATGGGAGAAATCGACTTCCAGCCATAGACTATATATAAATGGACATAGCTAACCCGCTAGCCACCACATTCCAAATAGGAAGTGAGCACAGGGGCGATTCAGGCTCCATCGATTCCAGTTTCAGTTTGCTTTGTATTGAAAAATTTGTCACTCCTCTCTCTCAGGCTCCTCATTTTGGTCCTAAAAAGTTTGCATTAACGCACTCTACATGATCCTGGTGTTTTTATCCTATTCCTAACATGGACCTCTCCAAATTCGCCTCAATTTGCCAGCCTTAGTGAGCTTCATTTGACTGGAGCCGAGCACTATGGGTGACCTCATACTCCTTTTGCCACTACTTGAGTCTATGCTTCCGTCTGTGTATTTCAGGTTGATTTAGCCCTTTGATCGTAGGATTAGTAATGCGTGGGCTGCACACCTGATGTCCTGCCAGATGCACCCCTGTTTTCAGACCTGAAATCGTTCAGATCTAAAAGTGTCCTATCTTTAACTCACAGCATGGGGAGTCGACACAGTCTGCAGTGCTAAGTGGCCGTTTGTAGAGCGGCAAATAAATGATTCAGAGCTCTAAAGCCAGCGCTACAGCCTGAGCGGACATGTCTGCACAAACACAAGGGGAGGGGAAGTTGGTCTGAAAAGGTTGTATTTGAATGTTTTTGACTTGTTTAACATTTACTTTTGAACACTTCCAGGTAGGGCTGAACAAATTGGCCAAAATTTTGAAATTAGCAGTTTAAAACACGTCACAAACACATTTAACTGTCAACATTCAGCAGACAATGGCTTAAATACAAATGACATTAGCACATGTAGTTTGTGTCTGGGTAAGATTAGGCACAAATCTGTAATGGTTAAAGGTGACCTAAAGGTAACTTTTCAGGTGGAGGGTCTGTCAAATGCTTTTCTTTACGGAGATGTCATTGTTCTGCCTGAAATGTTTCACACTATGACATTAAACAGCCCTTCTTTTCCAGCCATTTATTAAATTACAGGTGTTTTTATAGCTCAGAAATACGTAGAAAAACAGGTATTCTGACTGTGAGCGGGGTCGCCTCTCCACAGATCTGACCTGTAACTTGGTCTGGTTTGGTCTCCATGAAGATAGAAAGGTTTAACATCATACTGTGAAACATCTGATGGACCCTCCACCAGAAAAGCTACACAATGCACCTTTAAAGCAGCACCGTTAAAAGTAAGACCCTGAAAACTAAAGAGGTCCACAGTAGTGAACACACCTGAGTGGAATAAACAGGAGATTTTAATAGACACTCCTTGGAGACGAATAAAACACATCTGTGATAATGAAAATCTGAGGAAGCAGGTCTGTGTCCACATGTGATGCTGCACAGATACTGCTGTGAGAGGGGCTTGTGCGTAAACAGATTACACAGATTACTCCAGGACGGTGCACAGAACTATGAGAACTATCCAAATTAAAGACATGTTTCTCATAATGCCCTTATCATAACTGCCTTTAGTGCAGTGTTGTAACCATAGACTGTAAATGGACATAGCTAACCTGCTTGCCACCGGGTTCCAAATAGGAAGTGAGCATGGGTGCGCTTTTAGCTCCATCGACTCCAATTCACTCTCTAATGAAAAACAGTCTCCCCTTTTTCAGTAACTGCTGCTGTCAGGCTTGACATTTTGGTCTTAAAATGTTCGTATTAACCCACTCCACATGATCCTGGTGTTTTTATTTCACTATTTTGTCTGTAAATCAAGATATGATCAGGTGCCTTCTTACCCCGAGGTCGCATAGCAACAGGTTTGATTGACAGCATTGCCCTCTCCCTGCTAAAGTAGCAGTGTGGGCCAGAAGGGGTGTTACCTTCAACAGCCGCACTTCTGATTGGTTCTTTGGTGCTATGATACTCGTGGTTGGAATTCCACACCCATAACTGCTAGCCTCGATGAGCTTCATTTGACTTGAGCTGAACGCTATGGGTGATGTCACACTCCCTTAGTTCACTTCTGTATACAATATGTGGCTGTATCTGGATTTATTTGTGTTAACTGGAGTGAAAATAAAGCAAAAAGAAATTACAATTCTTAAAACAAAGCACTGCATTCAAGACTTGTCTATATCGATCGATGATAAATAACCATACTAACCATGAAAAGTACAGACAGTGGTGTGACAGTATATGTACTTACAGTGTGTGTACTCCTGCAGGAGGGCGAACTCAGCTGGGGTCAGTGTAACCCACTTGTCCTGGGAGCTCATTCTGCTCTGTGTGCTCTGCTCTGTGCTCTGGTGTGTTCAGTCTGTGATGAGACCATGGCACTAGCCCCACTGCAAAGAGAGGACACAGGTTAGAAGTCAACACACCTGACATTCACATATCACATTAAAGGGACAGGGTTTTACAAATATGTATAAAATGAATTCTTATTTATGTTTTTATTACATTTTTTTAGAGTCAGGGATGTGCACAGAGCCCAGGTGGTGCTCAAGCACCTGCCACTTTTGCTATAAGTGCACTCGTGTTCAACATACATTTTCTGTTTAATATTTGCCCCTGAAGACAGGACATGTGTAAAGTTGTTTTAAACACCTGAAAGCAAAAGTCTCTAAAGGAGTCAAATCATTTGCTTACCGTGGATGAGTTCATTTTAAGCGATATGGAAAAGTGCTCTTTTTTTTCTTGGTTGAGCACCTGCTCCTCAATATGTCTGTACCACCTGCTTGCCTCCATGAGGAGGTTTGTTATTGCTTTACCTGGAATGTTTCACCATATGGCAATAAACATTTGTCTCCATGGAGACAAAAAGCAAGACCACTAGGGCACGTTACAGGTCAGGTTGTAGAGTCAAAGGTCAATCACAGTAACAATACCTGTTTTTCAGTAAATGTTTTAACAATTAAAAAAAAAAAAACTATATTTGAATAAATGCAATACACATAAGTGTAAAGCAAAGGCAAACGTTTCTTGGCGAGAATGTTATCTCCATGGAAACAACCACTAGAAAAGTTGCTTGTCATTGCCCCTTTAGCACATCATTCGTATTTTCAAATTTCAGTTTCACTTTAATTCTCATCTTCAGTTAATTTATGGTATCACTGTTAAAATAGTTTGTCCCTCCAAAAAGCTCCATAATTTTGGATCAATAAAGTTGGTAAGTGCAAGACCTATATCCACAGATATGCAGATATGCTGCAGAGAATTGAGGGAAGGGCATCTGGGGTACTTGTAGATGATGCTTGATTGGTTTCAGCTAGGATGAACAAATGACTTGGCACTGATCTGGACATGCAGAAACCAGATACTGTAACAGCTGCAGAATTGCTTGTTAGAAGGCCCATATTACACTATTTTTAATTTAGGTTATAATGTTGTTTCTTCACCACAAACATACCCAGGTTTCGTTTCATTCACACATTTAACACACAAATCCTACATATTTAGGCCAAGTTCTTCTCTCAAACTGAAAACACTATTCCACCTTGTGATGTCATTTGGTAATACAGGAAGTGCTCCACTGTGTTTAAATGGACTCTTTTAGATATTTTAACTCCATACACCTTCACTACAATCATTTGGATAGTTGCCAATCTCACTGAACAAAAGGTAAAAGGAGCTGTTAACTTAAATTACCGCTTCATGACATCACAACGTGGAACAGAGCATTTTGAGCTTTGGAGATGTAGACAGACTAATAATAAAGGGTTACTCAAACACGTGTGAATGAAACAAAACACAACTCCAGGTCTGTTTTGATGAGGTAACAGCATTTTAACATGACTAACAGCTCATAACAGTCAATTTTGTGTAATATAGGACCTTTAAATAATGGTCCATGTGCGTGTTAGGAGCAGAGAATAGAGATGTGGTGTAGTGCAGAGTGTTTGTTGACCTTGTATGAAGCTGTTGCTATGATTGCAGAAACATCGAGAAGAGGCAAAATGCACTTCTGCAGATAAGGCGAATCCTGGCCAAAACTCAACATGTTATTTACACAAAATCCCTCTTTGAAAAATATTCAAATTCATCTTTAAAGAAGACATATGGTGCTTGTGTCTGCAGTATAGTTATAATTTATTACACCCATGGTTCATTGTTTTACATTTTCAATCGCAATATTGATCTAAAATGACTTAAAGGGCCCATATTATGCATTTTCTGATCTGTTATAATGTTGTTGGAGAAGAAGGAGGGAGGAATAGTGTTGGCAGCAGCGGTAATTTTGACAATTTTGTCTGTCTTAGTCTTTTTACCAACTATTTTGTTTGATTTAATACTTATTTAACATCTATTCTTAGTTTTAAATAAGTTCTAGTACCTGAAAATGTCAACGTCTAATTTAAACAAGCAGATCTGTATTAGTTTTTATTTTATTTAATTTTATCTCGCTGTATTTTTTATACATATATCAGTCTGGTCCCCACGTCCTCCTTTGCATCTCGAGCTCTCTCTGCGTCTCTAGAATCAAATGAGTCTTTTTCAGTGATGTGTGTGAAACGAAGGAACTCATTGGTCACGTATTGTATTAAAAATATATATAAATAAATAAATAAATAAAAATAAAATAAAAAAAATATATATTAAAAAATTTCCCTCACCTCAAATTAATTCTCCATCCCAGGCACGTACAGATGTGACAGATGTGTTCTTGGACGTTCAGTTTGTTTATGGTCTGGTTTGGGGCTCTGGATCGTAAAGTGAGTGGGAGTGTTGGTTCTAGTTTCTACATTTGTTTTATCCATTCATGTTTAGTTTAAAACATTTCAAGTAAAATATCAGCACTTTTGGTCAACATTTTAGTCACATGTTTAGTCTTTATGATAACTTTTTATTAGTTTTTGTATATGTAACCCAGTGTGTAGAATCCCTCAGTCGTCCAGGTAGAATCCATAGCAAAAGGAGAAATTTAATTTGTCAACTGGACAGAGTTTATTTGGTCGAATACGTTTCGCAGCTCATCCAAGCTGCTTCTTCAGTTCTGGTCAGATGCTGGCGGACACTGCCTTATATCTGCCTGAAGGGAGGAGCTTAATTACAATGAAAATGACTCTGAGACAACACATATTTATTTACAGTTTCTGTTAGTCATGTGAGTCTATTCAATATGGAGTGGGAGTGGGGGAGTAGTTAGAATATCCATTCAGGGCCATGATGGTGTTTTCACACCTCTGGACCTGACCTGGCTGTCCCATTGTTTTCTCTGTTTGTTTTGATTTAGGTTTGAGGATAGAGTTATAGATGGGAGACAAATGATGTCTGAGACCTCCATTTCTGTTCAAGGAAGGATTCTCTTTCTTGACAAAAATAGCCTCTTTAACTCCCCTCTCAAACCAGTTCTTTTCTCTGGCCAAGATCTGGACCTCGCTGTCCTCAAAGGAGTGGCCTGTGGCTTTTAGGTGGAGATGTACGGCAGATTGCGGCCCACCCTGGTTTTCCCGTCTGTGTTGATACATCCTTTTGTGAAGTGGCTGTTTTGTTTCTCCAATGTAGCGCTCACTGCAGTCTTCATTACACTGAATGGAGTAGACCACATTGCTTTGTTTGTGGCTCGGTGTTTTGTCCTTAGGATGGACCAGTTTTTGTCTTAAAGTGTTTGTGGGTTTGAAATAGATTGGGATTTCATGTTGTCTGAAGATCCTCTGTAGTTTTTCGGAAACGCCAGCCAGGTAAGGAATAGTTACACCCCTTCTCCTGGGCTCTGGTTCTCTGTTGTCCTGTTTCTTTGCTCTCTTCGTTTTATTGAAAGCCCATTTAGGATATCCACAAACGGAGAGGGCTTTCTCCATGTGTTGTTCTTCTTTCTCCTTTCCCTCTGCGCTTGTAGGAACCACTTGGGCCCTGTGTTGTAATGTCCGAATGACTCCCAGTTTGTGCTGAAGTGGGTGGTGTGAATCAAAAAGCAGATATTGGTCGGTGTGTGTGGGCTTCCTGAAGACCTCTACCTGGAGTCGCCGGTCTTCTCTTATTGTTACTGCACAATCTAAGAAGGCCAATGTGTTGTCCTTGGCATCTTCCCGCGTGAATTTGATGTTCGGATCTACAGAATTGATATGTGCAGTAAAAGGTTCCAAATCTTGAATTTTGATTTTTGAAAAATTATCATCAACAAAGCGATACCAGTGCGTGGGTGGAGTGCCTGGATATGAGGCCAGGGCATTCTGTTCAAATTGTTCCATGTATAAGTTTGCAATGATAGGGGAGACCGGTGAGCCCATTGCACAGCCGTGGATTTGCCTGTAGGAGTTTCCTCTGAACTGGAAATAGGTGGTACTTAAACAAATTTCCTGCAGTTGGCAGATTTGGTTGGGTGAAAGTTTGGTTCTCTCTTCTAGCTTGATATCCTCCAGTAGTCTCCTCCTTGCTGCCTCCACCGCTACCGATGTAGGGATACAAGTGAAAAGAGAGGTCACATCAAAGGAAACCATAGTCTCATCCCGGTCAAACTGGAGATGCTTGATTTTGTTCACAAATTCGGCTGTGTTCTCAATATGGTGCTCCAGGTTATAAAATGGGCCTAAATTGCGTAAAATATATATTTTCTAATCGTATATACCTGTACGTCAAGTCACGTGACATGCGCACGCACACAGCACGACGCACAGCGTGCTCTCAGCCAATCACGTTCCTCGTAGCGCCTGATACAAGCCTCCAGTGTCTCACGCATCCAGGAGTTGGGTACAGGTTAGCCTTAAGTAATTGCTTATACTTGTTTTAAAATGTTATTCGCTCTAAAACTAAAACTATACCTTACACTTTTAGAAGCCTTTTGCTGCCGCGGAAGTAGAGTTCTGGCTGCGCGCAGATTACAAAGTGGGATTGGTGAGTCTGTTTGTTATGCAATGAGTTGTTAGTAGGGATGGGCAAAACAAAGCCTCGTGAACCAGCAAAGCACTCGAAACAAATGATTCGAGGCTTCGAATCACTGTTCGAATCACGACTCTACAGTGGCCTCTGGTGGTGATGTGTCAGTATTTCTCCACAGTGGCTCAACAAAACACATCCTGATCTGACATGGTTTCTAATAAAGCTTGTTCTAATAAAGTTTGTGTAAGTGTATGCAGGTGTATGTTACAAATTAATTTGTGTAAATAAAATTAAATAAAGCCATGGAAGCTATGCATTAATCAGATTTGAAGGTTTTTATTCCAAAATATAATTTTTTCAGCAGTGGAGGGGTGCAAGCGGTTTCTTTTTTTGTTTAA
Source organism: Taenioides sp. WSHXM2023 (assembly GCA_029959045.1). NCBI lineage: Eukaryota > Metazoa > Chordata > Actinopteri > Gobiiformes > Gobiidae > Taenioides > Taenioides sp. WSHXM2023. Next base: position 6,250,276 of record CM057088.1, read on the forward strand.
TACCTCCCCTGCTTTTGAAAAGACTCGTTCACATGGAACACTGGTTGCAGGTATGCCCAGAAACTTTTTTGACAGTTTGTATAAATGAGGAAAAATAACTGCCCTCTCTTTCCAATAGAGAAGTGGGTCCGCGGTACGGGGAATAAACGGGTCTTGCAAATAATTTCCCACTTCAACTGTGGCGTCTGCAGTTATGCTGTGCTACTGTAGCAGTAGTGTAACTTTATAGTCTATCTAATCTGTGGTCTAAACTAGCTGCATAAACTCACTATCTCACTATTAATCAAAGTATCAGTATCTCTGTCAAAATCTCACGATCGCTCGCCTCTCACAAACCCACATTGGGCAGCGCGCCAAAATATCTTTTAAACTTGTTTACCTTTTTTTTTTTTCATGTCGATCATCAGTGTGCTAATATTGTCGCCAATTACAGGCCATTGTACTCTTTCTATATTACTTGGCTAATGCACACTTAAGAGCCGATCTTAAGGCAATTTGTTTCTATGTTGTATTTATAATGCACCTTTAAACAAGGGTATTACTTGAATGTTGGTTACTTGCACTTTTGTAAATAGTATTGTGAATTATTTAATGTGTATACACTGAGATTTAATTAACTGAAACTTGCTAGCTAGTTAACTTATTCATTTTGTTACTGATGGTCAGACCTGTCTATCACTATACAGGCCAGGTGTGCCCAGTCGGGTACAAATCCCATGTGATGGCGAAGTAGAACAGCCCAGAACCTCATGGAACCATATCACCTCAACTTTATCCTTCTGTGGTCTGGTAGGAGGCTTGACACAGCCAGTCACTCCCTACGCTTCTCCACCGTACTTCACTACTCGCATCCACAACCTGTTTAAGTGCTTTAAAGGACATTCCACAAACTCTGTCATTACTCTGGACTCTCACTCCACTACGACTCGTGGATTGCAAACCGTGGTGACTGTTACTGCCATTGCAGTGATTTTGTTTGGGGGATTGCACTGGACTGTCAAATACTGTTACTGTCAAGTACTGTCAATGTTAAATACTGTTGCATATTGTTGATTGTTGACTAAACCTTTCTATATTGTGGGAAACACATTTAGCATTTCAAGTCAAAGTACTTTAACTATCGAGCTTGATATTAATCTGCAGATTGTAAATATTTGGGTTTTTTATGTTTTTTTTTCATCACTGTTAATATACGCTACAATACACTGCACTAGCCGCAACGCCAAATCATTGTCTCCGAGAGTCGATACCTACCTTCTGACCTAGCCAACAATAACCGCCTTTTTACCTCATTTTGCCAGCATCTGCACATATGCCACATATAGTTTTAGCATTTTCAATAAAACTATGACTTTGATATGACAGTTTGTGATAGGCAGAGGCAAGAATCACACAAATGAAACAAACTATCCCAAATAGATTTCTGATTAAGAAACTACTATGTAATGTCACAAACTCGAAGAAAAATGTTGTGATTGTGATTGTCATGTGTGATTGGACGTGGGCATTGTGGTGGGCGGGTCTCAGCCGTATGACAAGTGCTCCAATAAAAGCTGGTGTCAGTTTGATTGACAGGTTGTTATGGTTTCAGACGGCAGAATGCGCTTGTGGTGATTAGCCGCCTTCGCCGGTCCGTGGGAAGAGCTCCATTTTGTCCACGCCTGTCACACACCAGGCTAATGGCTGTATGATTACGTGTCACCGAAGCAGATGGGAGTAGTATATGTGGAATATAAAGCACTTAGCATTAGTGTAACACATGAGGAAGAAGAGCGTACTTATCCAAATTGGGTACGAGTTGTGCTTTTGCTAACTCAGCCTTTCCGCAGTGGAAGGATGCTTCAAAATGGAATCAAAATCACACTATGAACTGCGACGAGAAGCAAATACAAAAGACTTGATATATATTTTTCAGAATACTTCCCTTCTCTTGTATAGTGTGTGTACTATGTTTGATTAAAGAGGGGGTATTGTACTTCTTAAAAAAAGTAAAATACTCCTAACCCGTAACATATTTAGATCACCATGTTACCTTTTATTGAGTTGAAAACGCTTTATTTGCCGAAAAAGTATTAACATGTTTTAGAAGTTTTGTTTTTGACACTAAATCCCCCTTCAGAGCGCTATCACCGCACAATCAGCACTAATGAAGCTACTGCACAACGCATCAGTTTGTGACGTTGTAGTGTAAAGTTTTGCATCATGCTTTTGTATATTTATGGAGAATTGTCGTGTGGGGCTTGTGGGCAGAGATTTGCACAGAATCTTACCGCTAACCATAAAGAAGGTTTGAATAGGGCTGGGAAAGATCGCTAAATTACTCAAACATGCATGGATGACATCTAAAACCTCTTGGGCATGTTTTTGATGAGGGAACAACATGGTAGAAACCTAAAAAAAAAATGCGTAATACCCTTTCATTTCATTTTTTTTGTTTAATTTATTTAAGATGAATATAAAATAATTGTTTCATACATCAATGTGAATGAAAATGAAGAGAAAGAAGTATAGAAAGAAGAAAGAAAGAAGTATCATATCTAATCCCTCTTTAACTTGTCTTGGTTTTGTCATCGGCTTGTCTCCATAAGTTTAAATGATTGAATCTTGTTTTGATAAGTTTGATTATTTCCCTATATTGTAAACATCTAAGTCATTTACTTTTTTTGGTTTTCAAACTGGAACAGCTTCCGATGAAGCATTATAGCATTTTTTATTTTTTTTATTTTTTTTTTTCAGTTTGTAATTTTTAATCCATACCTTTAGTTCTTATCTGAATCATGTGAAAGAATGGAATAGTACTTGAGCTGAAAATGACACAAAGCATATCTGTTTTACCACACCAGACCTGCTGCTTTCTATGTCCAATTAGTACAACACAGAACAGCAGGCGTCTAGCTGGAACTAAACGCCAATTATTTTATACAGCCAGATAGGAAGAGTTAAAGAAATGGTGTTCTGAGTGTGAAATTTAAACCTTTATAATCCTCCAATTTATCCTGCTATCGGGGACAACTGTTTTATTAATGGAACATTTTGAATTTTTTTGAAATTGAGGAAAAAATAAGCAAAATGTGTAATGCTTGTTGACCCCAATAGGTAAATTCTAATTTTGGGTGGGTTAAACTCAGTGATACAATGAGATAGGGCTGTAAGATCAATGTTCAATGTATGATCCCTGGAACAATATATTTTGGGGTTCAATATTTCTTTTCTTTGCACTAGTGGTGAGATTTCTGTTATTTTTATGTAATAATGTAAGATTTGAGCTGTGGAGGGTTGAATAAGTAAGTGCTATGACTAATTACAGTTTAATTTTGTCATTTATTTGTTGCAGCTCAGACTGTTGATGATGATGAATGATAAGAAAAAAAAATTCTTAGATTATCCTTCTTTGTGTCATTGTGATAATACTGAAACTATTGTGTTAAATGTGTTATCCTGACAGGCCTATGAATGGAAATTGCAATTTGACTTTCGGCTGCAGTTATTTAGATCATAAAATCTCATTTTCAAAGAGCAAAATATCCTTAAAGGTTCATAGTGTAACTTTTTAGTAGAGGTCTGCCACCAGCGTTTGCCACCTGCTTGTCTTCATGGAAATGTTATTTCTTTGTATAGAATGTTCCGTGGTAGAGATTAAATGTCTATCTCAAGGGAGACAACTATAGGCTACATTACAGGTCAGATCTGTGGAGATGCAACCCTATTCACAGAGAGAATTATTCCATTTTTAAGCAATAGAAACACTCATACTGAATAAATGCAAGAGAGATGTGTTTGTCATACCATTGAACATCACAGGCATAGGAAAAGTTGCGCAATGCACCTTTTTTTAATTTTTTCATGGAAAAATTGATTCTTGCAATTTAGACCTCTGCAAATATGTCCTGAAATGCGAGGGATTCTTGTATTAGTGTAATAGTTCATATGGAGCTCAACCGTGACAACCTGCTCCAGTGAGAAGGATATGACCTCCACCCAGAGACCTCCACAAGATCCACAAACCAGGTCCAGGGAGCACGAACCGAGACCAGGGAGCGTACACCTTATCACACACGGAATGCAGCCCTGGAGAAGGTGTCAGACAGTAGGGGGCGTAAGCTTCCTCTACGTGATGAAACCAAGTAAAGCAGCCTACCAGACACATCACTTCACCATCATGTGATGCTTCTGAGAAAGACTACAGGAAGTGAAACATGTAAAGCAGGTAAACAAACTCCCCTGTCTGACAAAAATAATCGTTAATTCTAAGTTTAAAACTGTAGACAGAATGAACCTTTACCAAAGAATGGGGGAAAATCAAAAAGCTTCAGGCCGGTGGCTCTAACATCGCATCTGATGAAGACACTGGAGAGAATGGTCCTTGGCCACCTCCGCTCCACCGTGAGCTCAGCGATGGACCCGCTGCAGTTTGCGTACCGGCCTGGCATCGGAGTGGAGGACGCCGTCATCTACCTGCTGCACCGCTCACTGTCTCTCCTGGAGAACCCCGGCAGCACTGTGAGGATTCTCTTCTTTGACTTCTCCAGTGCTTTCAACACCATCCAGCCACTGCTCCTGAGGGACAAACTGGAGACCGCCAGTGTGGACTGTGACCTGGCAGACTGGATCCTGGACTACCTCACAAACCGGCCCCAGTTTGTGAGAGCCAAGAACTGCATGTCTGACCTCCTGACCTGCAGTGTGGGGCTGCCCCAGGGCACTGTCCTCGCGCCCTTTCTTTTCACCCTCTACACTGCAGACTTCAGACACAACACGGACAGCTGCGTCCTGCTCTGATGACTCTGCCATCATTGGCTTCATTAAGGATGACGACGATGTGGAGTAAAGAGGACTAGCGCAGGACTTTGTGGACTGTTGTCAGCAGAACCACCTCATCACCAATGCAGGGAAGACCAAGGAGATGGTGGTGGACTTCCGCAGACGCCACTCTACTGTCACCTCAGTGAACATCCAGGGAAGGGACATTGAGAGAGTGGACTCTTACAAGTACCTGGGTGTTCATCTGAACAACAAACTGGACTGGACTCACAACACAGATGCACTGTACAGGAAGGGCCAGAGTCGGCTCTATCTCCTGAGGAGACTCAGGTCTTTTGGAGTGAGGGGGCCACTCCTGAAGACCTTCTATGACTCTGTGGTGGCATCAGCCATCCTGTACGGTGTGGTCTGCTGGAGCAGCAGCATCACAGAGAGGGAGAGGAAGAAGCTGGACAAGGTCATCAAGAAGTCCAGCTCCGTCCTGGGCTGTCCTCTGGACTCAGTGCAGCAGGTGGGGGACAAGAGGGTCCTGGCTAAGGTCACCTCTATGCTGGACCATGAGGGTCACCCCCTGCAGGACGCCCTGTCTGCTCTGGAGAGCAGCTTCAGTGACAGACTGATTCACCCTCACTGTGGGAAGGTTTCGCAGGTCTTTCCTTCCTGCTGCTGTCAGACTGTATAATGAACACTGTTAACACTGAACATTTGTCATTCAACTATATCTCTGTGCAATACTGTGCAATACCTCTGATACAATTCACTTATGTCACTTTACTGATATTTATCCTAATGCTGCTGTACATAAACATAGTCATATTACTGTAAATAACATTATAATATACTGAAGTCACTTTACTGAGATTTATTCTGTTCATATGCTGCACTGTTACTTTATTGTACATAATAGTTTTTCTGGTATTTTATATTTTTGCTCCACTGAAACAGTGTGTTACATTAGAGTCTATTTTAAGTCTATTTTTAAATTATTTCTTAGCCATTATCTATTATCTTGTTTTATTGCATGTTACCATTTTCTTGCTGTTCTTGAACTGTGCGTTGCAACACTGGAATTTCCCCCACTGTGGGACTAATAAAGTGTTGTGTTTCGTATTTACGCCATTGTAGGCTACATATTGCTAATTTCCCTATGGAAGAGTAGAGCAGAGACAACATAGAGTATTAAAAACTGCAAAAGGTTAAATGGCATTTAATAGCAAACTAAGGCAAAAAGTGATTTTAAAAAAAACTGTAATTAATTTGCTTATAAAGAGTAAACTAATGAAAAATGGCGAGGGATGTGGGTGGAGGTGCATCCTGGTGGAGGTCTGCAGCCAGACTCTATTGGCCCTGTAAATGTCCATTCATTTTTTCCCACAGACTTTTCAAAAAATGTAAATGTTAAGATTTAAAAGACATTGTGGAGGTTAACTAGCTAACAAATGTCCATAAAGCAGTTGTTTTAAGCCCCAAAAGCACATTTAAAATGCAGGATTTTGTGAAATGTTTCGGTTTATAACATTTCAGAAACAGATTTTAAGTAAAACTATAGGTCTTTCGGTCATTATTTATCACAGAGCTGATTGACCCCTGAGCCCCTGAGCAAGCTTTCAGACTTTTAATATTATTTTTTTTCTGGAATTGGGCACTGTTGCGCTCAATTTCAGTTTCTCAAATTATGATGTTGTTTAAAATGTGCACTCTGATCCAACTTTTCAAACCTGAATCACATCTGATCACACCAAAAAATAGCAATTTGATAATTTTCCAAAATCCTGCAGCTGTACAAAGAGAGGAGAAATGCATGAATCTATAGACACTGTAGTAATGAACAGGGGGAGATTGAGAGGCTGCGCAGGCGGTTAGTTCTGCTGCTACGGTGAATTGACAGGTGAACAGAGTGGTACAGAGCTGAAAGGGCTGGATGAAGAAAGGGAGAGAGTGCATTTATGGCAGTAAGCTGGTTGCTCAGTTGCAAAATAACTATAAATAAATGTTTAATACTTGCGTTACTTTAATTGAGTAGACTTCTTAATTTTTAAACCTGTGCTTATAATTGTAATTGAGTTTAATTCTAGCTCTGTCATTGTAAATTGACTTCTTTATTATTAGTTGTCCTCATCCCCAAAGCACTAAATGCTCTGTTTCACCATGTTATCCAAATGTTTCTAGTGAAGGTTTATGGAATTTCTGCATTACCACACGACATCACAAGGTGGAACGGAGTGTTTTTTGTTTGAGGAAAAAAAAAATCAGCCTAAATCTGCAGGTTTGTGTGTTAAACATGTGTGAATGAAACAAAACACAACTCCAGGTCTGTTTGTGATGAGGAAACTAGAACACAGATCAGAAAACAGCTTAATATAGGCCCTTTAAGTACAATTTTGTCATAGGTATTTTTTATTATATTATTATAAATGATGATTCTGATTATTATTATATAAATTATATTAGGAACTACAGTATATGTGAAATACAGATTCATTTCGAAACATAATATAAGCAACATATGCAGGGCTTTTAGCTTATAATATGTGGCCTTTCTACATGTATATGTGTATACAGAGGTGGCTATTTACTTGAGTAACTTTCTGAAGAAATTGTACTTATCTGAGTACTTTAGTAGTAACATACTTTTACTCCTACTTGTACAATATTTTTTATTGAAGTAACTCTTGAGTCAAATTTTTGGTTATTCTTCCCACTGCGTATAAGTCTACAAGTGACAAAAGCTTTATGTGGACAATATGAAATGGTTTGAACATTTGTGTTTCTTGCACCGCTCCTTCAGATTTTGTGTATCATTTGAAAATATTTATAAATATAATAATAGATTCATGCACTATTAAATGTTTTGTCCTTCAAATTACATAACTTCACATTGGGTCCGCCAATTGCTTGTGTTCAAGGAGATGTTATTGCTTTGTCTAGAATGTTCCACAGTATCACGAGGGAGACAGCTACAGGCTACATTACAGGTCAGATCTGTGGAGAGGCAACCCCGAGAGAAATTTATTGTATTTTTGAGCAATACAAACACCTGTAATGAATAAATCCTAGATAGATGTGTTTAATGTTACACCACGGAACATTCCAGGCAAAGCAATAACATCTCTATGGAGACAAGCATTTGACAGACCCTCCACCAGAAAAGTTACACAATGCAGCTTTAAGTTACTCTCACTTGAGCAGTTTCTCCAAATACTTTTCTATCATACTTTAGTCATTTCTTGGACCACCGCTTTGTACTTCTACTTGATTAATACTATTCTAAAGTAGCGTTACTTTTAGTTGAAGGCGTACAAAGCAGCCTAGCAACAGTCGGCCTGATCATGTGACCTGCCCCTGCTGAAGTCCTGGAGAACCATTTAAGACACTTGTAATCCCCTCACAGATGTTATTACATGTATTAAAGTTATAATTATAATGATTATTCTTCCCACAGAGACACAGAGCTGCAGTGCTGGGTTGCCAGGTTGGGTGTGTGGGAACAGCCTCCCTCGCACCAACTTTGATCTGCAGCTGCTGCTAAAAAACACCCACAATGCTTTGGGTTTTGACTTCCAAAGCAACAAGACGACATTATACAACATATGAATTCACTTTGAGCTTGTAACGTTTGCGCGTCAAATTAATTAACATCTGACGCAAAATATTTTCTCCCACACAACTGAACAATTATCAAAACAAAAATGCATTATATTTGCCGTGAACCTCTCTCATTTGTAAGGGTTAGGGTTAGGGAAATGTTATTGATTTGTCTAGAATGTTCCATGGTAGAGATTAAACCTATCTATCTCAAGGGAGACAACTATAGGCGACATTACAGGTCAGATCTGTGGAGAGGCACCACTATCCAGAGAGAATTACTGCATTTTTGAGCAACAGAAACCCCCGTAATGAATAAATGCTAGAGAGATGTGTTTAATGTCATACCGTGAAACATTCCAGGCAAAACAATAACATCTCCATGGAGACAAGCAGGTGACGGACCCTCCACCAGAAAAGTTGCGCAATGCACCTTTAATTGACTCACTTTTAATGTATGAGCGAAATTTAAAAACGTACAAATGAGAGAGGTTCACGGCAAATATAATGCATTTTTGTTTTGATAATTGTTCAGTTGTGTGGGAGAAAAAAAGTAAAATGTCCTTTCTTAGTAGACCAAAATGCTTACAACTCTACAGCTCTCTGTGTTTTATAAAAGCAGTTGAAGAGTGCTCATTGTGACTATTTCAAGGCTTGGAGCTTCACTAAGAGTCTGTTAGCGCCATGTAAACGCTTAAAGCCACACTCGTACATACAGATCGAGAGTACGTCATAACTCATTACATTTTCAGTAAGTCTAATGTTTATTTTTTCTAATTAAAATATATAAATATATTTTAAGTCCTACAAAATGGATTCTTGTGAGCCTTAATGGTGCACTATGTAATTTTTTCGTTCATGGGTCTGTCATCTGCTTGTTTCCATGGATGTGTCATTGCTATGCCTGGAATGTTCCACAGTATGACATTGAATAACTCTACTTTACATTTATTCAATTACAGGCGGTTTTATCACTCAAAAATACCTAGAAAAACATGATTTCTCCACAGATCTGACCTGTAACTTGGTCTGGTTTGGTCTCCATGAAGAGGGAAAGGTTTAATGCCATACTGTGAAAGATTCCAGACAAACCAATCATATCTCATAGAAAAGTTACACAATGCACCTTTAAACCATGTTATGTGTGTTGTTTCATTCACACATGCTTGAGTAACCCATTTATTATTTAGTCTGTTTACATCTCAAAATGCTGTTCCACCTTGTGATGTCATGTCGTGGGAGTTTTCAACGTAACGGGTACATTTTACCTTTAGTTAAGTAGAGATTGGCAATTCCATGGCTGAAATCCACTGTTCAAAAATGTGTGTTCAAAAATGCAGTGGAGCACTTCCTGTGTTACCACGTGACATCATAAGGTGGAACTCGGCCTAAATACAAATAAAATACATACAATAATAATAATGCAATGAAACAAAACACAACTCCGGGTAGTTTTTTTGATGCAGAAACAACACAACATGGATCAGAAAATCTCTACTCAACAAAAGGTAAAGGTGTTCATTTAAACTACCACTTCATGACATCACACAGTGGAACAGAGCATTATGAGCTTGGAAGATGACAGCCTAATAATGCAGCATTACTCAAACGTGTGAAGGAAACAAAACAAAACACAACTCCAGGTGTCATTAAAACACGACTTAAAGCCTCAAGAGTCCATTTTTGCGTAAATAGGACCTTTAATAATTGCTTTTCATGTCCAGTGTCATTCACAACCTTTTCAGTCATTACCCATTGCAATCTGAAAGTAAAAGCTCTTTAATGCTCTTATCCAATCCGTCGTGCATGTGTTTTGTTGTTGTTTTTTTTATTTTTTTTATTTTAATGGGAGCTTGGGCATTCACAATCAATTCAGATGCCATTCCACGCCACGATGCCATGACACACTGCGCCGCATTGGCTTCTCCACGCACATATCAACACGCTGCTCACCTGCTGCCAGTCCGCACTCCTCCGCCGGGGTCTCTCTCTTTCTCTTTTTTTAATTTTTCTCTCTCCCTCTCTTCTCTCTTTCGGTACAGTCCACCTCCTCCGATACCACGTCCCCCCTTTCCTTTGCTTTGCGATGATGGCTTCCGTGGAATCGCAGCGCAAGCCCCTGTCAGCTTGTTTGGTGTTGCCGTGCGTGGTCAGAACATCTCCGTGGAGTGAGGAGAGAGAGAGAGAGAGTGAGAGAAGAGGAGGATGGGAGGAGAGAGAGTGCTGCAGCGATCATTTAGCGCGTCACACAGTCCCCCTCCTCCCCTGTCTCCGCCTCCTTCTCTTCGAAAACCCCTCCGGTCGTTCGGCTTGCAAGGCTTTTTTTCTTCTCCGTGCTGGTTCATCCTTTCTTTTTTTTTTTTCCCTTCATCGCACTACATACAGTGATCCCCCCTCCGTCCCCTCTGCTCTTCTCATCTCTTATTGTGTCCTTTGTAGAGCTGGACGATACGGCAGTAAAATGAATCACCATTTTTTCCCCTTCACATCATGATACTAACATCACCAACTTGATTTCAATACAAACACTTTCAATAAAAACACTTTTTCTGTAGGCAATAGAATGTGATTTTCAACATTTAAGCTGAGTCATTTTAATATTGATATTTAGTTATAGTTGACAAGTTAACAGCAATTAGAATGCAGGCTCTAAGATGGTGTGGAGGCGCAGAAAAAGTGAAATAAATGCAGAAAAAGTTGACAATAAACCACAACATATTCACAATATGTCGTATAAGTGCGTTTTATAGTGTATGAGTGAGACATGCATGTGGGAGTGGGTAATTGTAGGCTTTTGTCATGTTTTATGAATTGTGCCGGTGATGTGGCTGGAATCGGTCCAGCCGGAGACTTAAGGACAGAAATGAACTTTGGCTACAATCCTGCATATTTACAAGTACACGTTTGTCTCTTGCTTTATCTTGCCTTTTAATATGCATTTTCCCTTTAATAAATAAATACAAATACAAGTAGTTTTGTGTTCACGCTGGCTTTAGCCTCGTCTCTCTGCGCCAAAAACTTGGAATTACTAAATGTTTTTTGGTCAATAGCTGAATAATAGTAGAATTTAAATATGATTTTGATTTTTATTTATTACGGATATGAAGGTTGCTGGTTCGAATCTTCTTCTCAACATAAACGTCATTGGTTGAGTGGTTAAAGCCATTGACCTACAGTATGGCGGTGTGATTCCAGCTCTCACAGATGAATACTGTCATTGTGTCCTTGGGCAAGACTTAACTCATCGTGTCTGTGTACACTGGTGTATGAGTGCTCTGAGTGGCTTCAAGGTGGAAAAGTGCTGTATAAAAATGTGACCGTGACCATTTATTAAGAAACATTAGTTATGTTTGGGTGACGTCTGCTCTGCTCGGACAATAGAAACTGCACGAAACAGACCCGCTCCAAGGCCTCAAGTGAACCCTACCAGTGGAAAAGAGGTTGTAGAATCCAGATAACGATTACATTAACAAAATATCACCATCATTACGAGTCCATCTCAAAAAGTTATTGATCTAGTAATATTCTAATTTTCCGAGACACTGAACTTTGGGTTTTCATTATCTGTTAGCCGTATTCATCCAAATTTCAAGAAATAAAGGCTTGAAAGCTTCACTGTGTCACAAGTGTATAATATATGGGTTTGACTTTCTGAAATTGTGTGAATTGAGTGACAAAAAAAAGATTTTTAAAGATGAAACTAATATAACTGAAGCCCTATTGTCTGAGTTGTATTGAAGAATTAATTAAGTATAGAAAATATTTATTATTTATTTATTTATTTATTTAACCTTTATTTTACCAGGTAGGTCGGTTGAGAACCAATTCTCATTTTCAACGACGACCTGGCCAAGAGGCAGAAATTACAACATACAACACCATCCATACAGGCAAAGACAAGACAAAAAAAAACAACAACAACATTAAAACAGTTCCTATTTCCCACTATTTACATATATACACATGAGTGAACAAAGTTTAAAAACAGGTACATTGGTCACATACTATATTGGGATGCTTCAAACTGTGTCACAACATTGGAACAAGCCCAAAAATATAAGTATAGAATATTTCAAATACAAATGTTAACATTAAATGTTCAACACCAGTGAGATGGACCAGTAGTGATGTTAAAAGTTTAGGAATACATATGACTGAAAACATAGAAGATGCAGTGCGGCTTAATTATGAAAGAAAAATCTCATTTAACAACTTCGATTTTTTTTTTTTGTATAAAACAGATGTTAGGACGAGGACTTCAGGTGCTTGTCTTGTCCTCTCCAGTTTTTCTTTTTCTGCTGGGTCCTGTCTATTTCTGGGTGTCACACATGTCCTGTCTGTGTCTGTGTCTGTCTGTTTGGTTTAACTGTTTTTTTTTGTATTATTATTGTTAGATTTTGTCTCCTTTTTGGTCAGTATGGTTTATTCTTTGGTTGTAATTTTTGTTAAATATTATTGTTGTTTTTATATTTGTATTCGTTATTTAATTTGCTGTGTTGATGTCTGTCTGGTTGATAACGATTGGTAAATCACAGAGATTATGAATTAAAAAAGACCTTGTTGAATCCATTTGAGAGAAAAACACAAACTGCTTTTGCTTTTGTTGTTTTCCTCTTTTTGATACTGAGGGCGTTTGACTGTTTTGCACATCGTTATATTTCTTCTCAAGCAGAAAGTGCTGAGTCACGTTCTGTTGGGCTCAGTCTAAACAGATCAATATTTTCTTCAGTGAGGCGTGTTTGACAAAATCATAATGGAGGAAAAAAAGACATTACAGTGCTGGTTTTAAAGATTAGATGGGAACATTGTAAATACTTGTAATCCCTGAAAACATTGATCCGTCCTGCCGACGTCGGCGTTGCCGACGTATAATCTTAGACGTCAAGCCGACGTCTACACGACGTCGTGCAGCCAACGAACATTACGCAACGTCGAACCGACGTTGTTTGAAGTTCGCGATTTTTCGGTATTCCGTCATATCTGACACAGGTTAACGACGTTGGCGCGACCGTCGAGCCGACGTTTGTAATGACAATTCGTTTCAATAGAGCTCCGGGAGATGACGTCACGCTATCCCAGCATGCACCACCGGGCGCCATCTTGGCAGGAATTATTGTAAACAAACTAACTAACTAGCCTACAAAACTTCCAGCTTACAACGATGGTAGACTCATGCTGTGCCCCTGGATGTACAAACCACCGAGGACAAGTTAAAGATAAAGCCTTTTATCGCATTCCCAAAGATCCAGCTCGGAGGGGAAAATGGATTTCTGCGATAAAACGGGCAAGAAGCGCGCTGAAGAAAACCGAGCGTTGGAACCCGTCACCTAATGGATTTCGCTTGTGCAGTGACCATTTCATATCAGGTAATTTCACGTAAACATTATACATTTCATATTATCTTAAATGGTGCTGATAGTTATTGTTTTGGACAATAAATATCACCGACTAAACTGGGTGGATTGTATTTCAGTCGGACGAGCCGAAACGTCCTCAACCTAATCTACCAACCCAGTCTAGTTGGCGATATAAACCTCACTACGGTGGTTAATGTCCAGACCTAAAAACGTATTAGCTAATGGATTGCATTCATGTGACATCACAACATTTTAAACTGCCTGTATCATTGAATAGTGAATATTTTTTCTCAGTGTAATCTTAGTGGTTTCTTTACTTAACGTTACTTATTTTGTGTCCTAGGTAAAAAGAGTGACAACCCGCTTTCACCTGACTACATCCCATCGGTTTTCAAGTATGTGCCGTCACCCGTGAAAAGTGCTAGATTACTCACTGAATATTGACTAATTATCCATTTTCCAACTGGATCTTGTCCCACGTGGTTTATCGGCTTGTATTTGAAATTCACTTTAGATATATTGTCTAAGATTTGGGTTCGTAATTTTGGTTGTTATTTTGTTAGTAATTCCATCCAGTGCTGGCACACGCACGGTGTATGCATAGTTAGGGTGTGTTTAGTTGATAAAAGTATGAAAATATGCTATGTTTTGGTGCTATGATTTCTCATGATTGTTCAGGTATGTTTTGACATGTTGGTAGTATTTTATTTTTACATTCAGAAGTTGATCTCATTATATTTATTTCCATCTACTTATATAGGTACACAGAAACTTGTAGTGCATTTTAATGCATTTGAAATGTAGTTAACTTTTTCTGTTGTAAATCAGCCTTCAGCAATATATTTTGGTAACATTTTTTGTACATTGTAATTAAGAACCACCCTTGAACATTATATTTTGATAATATGTGTGTACATGAATTCAAGTATTATCAATAAATGTTGCAATACTGCAACAAAACCTACATGCACTGTTCACTTGTGATTACTTTCCATAAAGTATGCAATTTAGTAGTACAATATATACAGTATATAAAAAGCCTAATTAATAGTTGGGTAGACGTTGGGCCAACGTCTATCCAACCGTCTTTTGATGACGTTGGCCCAACCACTTGCCAATGAGCAAAATGACGTCGGCCCAACGTCAACTGCTAACGTTGGCCCAACGTATACACATACGTTGGCCCAACGTCCACACATACGTTGGCCCGACGTAGGGCCAACGTCTGAAACTGACCTATTGAATGTTGGCAAGGCGTTGGACCAACGTCTAGCCAACCGTCTTTTGATGACGTTGGCCCAACCACTTGCCAATGAGCAAAATGACGTCGGCCCAACGTCAACTGCCAACGTTGGCCCAACGTATACACATACGTTGGCCCAACGTTGGCATGACGTCGTCATGTTATCAGGGATAACAATCAAAGCTTAGATTTTAGATGGACAAAAGATTATATTGAAGCTGGCACACTGTCAGACAGAAGGAGACAGGGACAGGTTGGCCAGTCTAATTACAAATTGTGATTTTTAAGTCAAACATAACACTACCAATATGAATAATAGATGTAATGACTTGCGTTGGACTTTTTGATTGATTAATTTCATGTTTATTATCGCTTAGTTCTACATTTACACTACAGAAGTCTAGGAGGAGATGGAGACACTGAGGAGGCTGATAGTTCTGCTGCTTTGGCGGTGTGAAGAGTTATATAAACAGTTGAAACGCCAAAATAATGGAAGAAGAAGAAACAGTGTGGTTAAAGTCCTCCATATATGCTTCTTTGGTGCTTTTTTGAGCTGACTGATGTACACAATAATCACTGGTGCTGTTTGTCCATCCATCCATCCATCCATCCATTTTCTTCTGCTTATCCAGGACCGGGTCACAGGGGCAACAGTCTTAAGTAGGGACTCCCAGACTTCCTTCACCCCAGACACTTCCTCCAGCTCCTGGGGGGACCCCAAGGCGTTCCCAGGCCAGCCAAGAGACATAGTCCCTCCAGCGTGTCCTGGGTCTAGTCTCCATGTCCGGAGATCTGGCGGTCATCGAGGCCCCTGCCTTCGACTGCCACTCAAATTTCATTGCACTCGCCCCCTATGAATCCTCCTGCGGGTGGTGGGTCCATAGGAGGACGGCCCTACGTCGCTCCTTTGGGCTGTGCCTGGCCGGGCCCCATGGGGGAAGGCCCGGCCACCAGACGCTCGTTGTTGAGCACCCAGCCCAGGCCTGGCTCCAGGGTGGGGCCCCGGTAGCGCCAATCCGGGCGACGTACCTGGCCTTGCTGTTTCTTGTCATGGGGGCTTCTGAACCACTCTTACACTTGGGTGACCCTACCAGGGGCACGAAGCCCCCGACAACATAGCTCCCAGGATCATTCGGGCACTCAAACCCCTCCACCACGTTAAGGTGGCGGTTCAAGGAGGGGTAGTGCTGTTTTTATGACTAAAAATACCACATTTGATTAATATATACATCGTGACTCAGTTCATTGGAGAATTCCCTCACTGCCCATTATATTACAAATAATAATACTAAAAAATCCAGGGCCAAAAAAAAAATTATACAGATCCCCCATAAAACTGAAAACACGAAACAATAATACACATAACACTTTACACAATAAATACAATGAATCACACAATTACCAAATGCTACAGGATACAATTATCCAAATGTTTGCCGGAATGAAAATATTTTTACGTTTTTAAAGGTGCAAAGACGTTTAACTTTTCAGAGCTCAAGGGGCAGTGAGTTCCATAGAGGGGGGGCATGAACGGAAAAGGCCCTGTCGCCTCTGGTGGCAGGTTTGGTCCTTGGAGACGGGATTTCCTCACTAGAGCAGAGTGCACGAAGGAAAGACTACATAACTACATCCACATGACTTGACATTTCTGTGAAGGGATTAAATGCTAAAGGCTTTACAATCATACAAATTACAAAATCACAAAATGATAAAAGCCATAATTGGTAACTATTGCTTATTAAACATATTAGTGCGGTGGAGAAGCCATTAGTCTAAATTAGCTCTGAGCATCAGTTTCTGTGTGTAGCCTAATGTAGTTTTAATTGCTTGCTCTCAGAGACAGCATCACAATATTTTATTAAAGCTTTGCCTTGTTTAATTTTAATGGAAGGTGACAATAAGCCAATATTGTTAAAGATGCTGTACCTGTCTTTTAGTGTCTTTAAAATGAACCAAGTCTGTTTTTCACATTTTAAAGTTTGCAGTGGTCCAAAGTTATTCCTCGTTTACCTTATGCATTCTGAGGATCAATTTTGCGGTGAGTTTTAAGTGTTCTCTTGGAGACCAGAGTGGAGTTTTGCCATGACTATAAAGCTGCAACAACTAGCATGCTAACGCGCATTATCTGCTGATAAAATGCTTCTAATTAGATGCAGCAGTAATCTTAGGGCACTTAAACATAGTACATGATTTTAAATCTCTAAGTCTTGACACTGAACGCTTGTGATTAGTAAATAAATACAACAGGATTACATTGTGCATTCAGACTTGCCAACTTTATCACACACACAAAAACAACAAAGCGACATGGCATCATAAGTACGTGATCATAACTGTGGATATGATTTACTTTTACCAAAATGAAGGAATAAAAATATGCACAGCTCAAATATTGGGTTGAGTTCTGATAATCTGGAGGCCCACATTGTTGGATTGTACCCCATATCCCAATCCATATTCTTCCCAAAGAAATACGATGCGTTTTACTTCAGTTTATTCACAAAAAAAGGTATCAATGTTTTCACTATCTGTAAATATCAGCCTGGTAATGTCTATAGCATCATTACTATCATATAGTGTCATTTCTTGTCCGCCATTGTACAAATCAATATTTAAAGAAACATCTTGGGTGTGTGGCGTATAAATTATGAATGTTCCTCAGTGAAGCTACATCTTATTTATCTACAACAGTCCCAAAAGACACTGAAACACCAGAAGACCACAGGCCAAACCCAAATCCTGCGTACAGAGGCTCAGTGAAGGTGGAGGTGAAGGTGTGTAAATGGACCAGTTCAACTTCTTCGATCTTGTAGAAGGACAGAGATCCAGCTGCGTAGTCCAGGTACACAGCCACTCTGTCTGAACTGGAGTACGAGGAAGAAACTGGGGTCTGTCTGCCTTTATGAAGAACAGAGTAACCTCCTGTGGAAATTTTCAAACACCAGGACTGGTCACTGATGCCAAAGCCGCTTTCTCCACTGCCACCTTTCCTCCCAATCCCCCTGTAACTCACCGCTACATCCACCTCCCAACTGTGCATTCTCCCCTCCCAGACTACCTCCCAGTAGCAGCGTCCTGTTAGACCAGTGGAGCAGAGGACCTGTCGACAGGAGTCAAACCTGTCCGGGTGATCCAAGTATGGCAGGTTACTCTCTGTCACAGTCACAGTACGGTTGTCCTCAGACAGCTCAAGTCATCTGTGTGTCGAGTTTGGATCCAGAGTGAGGTCACATAAATCTGCAACACAATGATAATATTTTTAGCACAAAAACCCAAATAGTGGCTCATATGTCAGAGAATACTCACATTTTTTAAGACCTGGTGTTAGCCATTGTTGTCCAGCAGGCTCCACTCTAAAATAAGACACACCTGTTTTTTCCCTCCATAGTAAAATGTTGTCAAAGAAAATGTTTCTTTTCCATGCAGTGAAGAACATTACAATATGACTAAAAGTACATCTCAGGTAAGCATTTAAGTTTTGGAGCTGGGAGACAATAGTAGGTCACTTGGGTGTCTTTAAAAATAGTGTAAAAATTCTGTACATGCCCCCACCTGATCCAGCTCTTTGGTCATGGAGAAAATCTAGTTCAGAGTGACATTATTTGATGGATCCAGTTATATAATTGAGCATTATAATTTTGTTTTTTCTAGGTGATTTGAATTTTGGTTGTGCCATCCATCCAGTTCCCATATTCTGCCATTGTTTTTTAGTTAACATCCAATAAATAGGAACCCACCAAAATAGGAGTCCATCCGAGTCTGTCCTTTTTATATCTTGATAATACTATTCATAATACAGAACTCACAAGATCCGTGCTTTATGTTTCTTGGGGGAACAATTCAGTCACAGGCTTTGTACTTTGTGTAACAATCATAAACACACACACACACTCACACACTAATTATAATTAAAGTACTGTAATTTTTTTAAGTACTTAGGCTTCAGTTCTTACCGTAGAGTGTTCAGGGAGTTGTAGGAGTCCTCTTTCAGAGCAGTCAATATCTCTATAGTAGCACTTTGAGGATGGTTGTAACTCAGGTCAAGTTCTTTTAAATGAGAGGAGGGGGAGCTCAGAGCAGAGGCCAGAGCAGCTCCGCCCTTCTCCGAGACCAGACATCCTGACAGCCTAAAACAACACACAAACCACCCACCAGCTGAACATATATAGTCCCACATGATCTAGACTTACCTGAGTGTGTCCAGTCTGCATTCCTCACTTTTCAATCCCTCACACAGCTGCTCCACTCCTCTGTCATACAGATCAGTATTACTGATGTCCAAGATGCGGAGATGTGAGGACGGTGAATTCAGAGCTGATGACAGAGAGCAGCAGCTCTCAAAGGACAGGTTACAACAAGTCAAACTGAAACGTCAAGAAAATGACTAGTAATAACGTCAATCTGTTGGAATTTGAATACACATTTAATAAACATATTAATTGCTTACATGGCTGTATGGGCTTCTTTGATCACTGGCAGCAGCCTGAGCAAAGCTTCTTCTGAAGCAGAGTATTTCTTCAGGTCAAAGACACTTAGATCATTATCTGAGGACAGCAGTATGAAAACCACCCCTGACAACAGTAGTAGGGATGCTTTTCTGGAGAAATGTCCATCACTCGTGTAATTTTGGACTGATCTCACAATATAATTGTTTCCTAGTTCATTTAAGCAGGTTCATGCTTTTTTCTGCAGAAAGGTTTGTGTTTAACTTTTTGTGGATGTAGTCAACTGTGCGAAAATCAAAAAAATTAGAGACATAGTTGTTCTGGAAATCTAACAAAAGCTTGTTATTGGACACATTTTTTAGACCTAAAAGAAAGCGCAGAAACAAGTCCCACTGCCCATTTGGACTCTGCATGGCCATGTCTATAGCTGCCTGGTGGAGCTGATATAAATCATTATTGCTTTGTTTAATAGAGAACCAGGGCTGTTTCTTCAGCAGATTATCTCCAGTGTTGACAAATGTGACATGGACATGAAGGGCGGCCAGAAACTCTTGGACACTCAAATGGACAAAGCAGTAGACCTTGTCTTGGTACAGACCAGACTCTTCTTTAAAGACTTGAGTAAACAGACAGTTTGTCATACTTCACGTTCTTTAACTTAGCCTGAACCATGATTAAGTTGAGATACATATTAGTTAAAGTGTGGGGCAGCTGGTCAGTATCTCCAGTCTTCATCACATCTTCCAGGACTGTGGAGGTGATCCAACAGAACACTGGGATCTGGCACATAGTGTGGAGGCTGTGGTACTTCTTAATGTGTGAGATGACTGCTGTGGCCACCTGTTCGTCTCCAAACCTCTTCCTGAAGTACTGCTCCTTCTGTGAGTCTGTAAACCCTCTCACCTCGGTCACCATGGAGATGCACTCAGCTGGGATCTGACTGGCTGCTGCTGGTCGTGCGGTTGTCCAGATGCGAGCATAGGGAAGCAGAGATCCCTTAATCAGGTTTACCATCAGCACACCCACAGAGCTGGGTTCAGACGGGTCGGTCACAGTTTTGGTAAAGTCCAGAGAAAATCTGCACTCATCCAGACCATCAAAGATGTAAACAGTGTTGACAGTTTTAGAACTGTAAAGTTTTATAGACTTACTAAAAAAGTGTTGCACAAGTTCTTCCAGACTTATCTGTTTGTCTCTCAGCATATTGAGCTCTCTGAAGGTGAATGGGAACAGCAGATGGATGTTGTGGTTGGCCCTGCCTTCAGCCCAGTCCAAACTGAACTTCTGAGTCAGCACAGTTTTCCCGATGCCGGCCACTCCCATAGTCAGCACTGTTCTGACCTGTCCTTGTCTATCTACACTTGTCTGTGTGATTCCACCTCCTCCTCTGATACAGTCTTTAAAAATGTCCTCACATGCGATGATGGTTTGTGGTATGGCTGACTTTCTGGAGGTGGTCTCGATTCGTCCAAACTCGTGCTCATCACTGACCCCTGCTGTCCCTCCCTCTGTGATGTAGAGGTCAGTGTAGATCTCTTTCAGAAGTGCTGGGTTTCCTGGTTTAGGGACGCCCTCCCACACACATTGGTACTTTTGTTTCAGCATGGACTGCAGTTTACGCCGAGTCTCTCCATAATGGATATCTGAAGACCAAACATATTTTTTGTCAGTCTATATTGAAATACAATTTGATGGATCTTCAAGATTAAGTTCATATTCTGTGTTATGCAGAGATAACTAATCATAGTATTTATCCATTCATTCAACTACTCAACAGAACCCTACACTGAATAATGATGATGAAATTAGGATGATTTCCACATAAAGTCAAGTGAAATACTGCTTACAGTATTCATAGTAAAATGCTCTTACTGCTCTCCAAATGAGCCGCCATCTCGTCTTGCTTCATCCTCCTGAGGAAGTCCAGAGTGATCTCCAGAAAAGCCCCTCTGCTCTTCTCCTCTTCACTAGCTTCACTCGATGAGGGCTGTGGTTCATAGATGGCCTTGTAGAACATTTTCAGTTCTTCTTTAACAAAAGCAATGATTTTTACCTCCAGTTGCTGAAACAGATGCAAGCACAGTCATGCATGGTGAAAAAGATGACAGCCCATCCCAGCATATAAAAATAAACCAAAAAGGTTTATTTTTATGCCACAATAAGTGCCTTGTAATGTCACTGAATCATGTCCATATAAAGCCCCATTATGTAGTGATGTTGCACTGTGTAACAGAAAAAAAAAAAAAAAATGATTACCAAATATATTGTATTACATTTTGTATTTGTGTCTGATTCGTATGGATCAGGAAGACCCTTAAAAGCCTGGCAAAAAATATAGTTACATTTTGTAAACAATACAGTAGAGCACAGTAATCTTTTTTCTGACTGTCATTTGTGTTGTTCCAATGTGGAGCTATAAAACTATAAAACTAATATGTAATAATGTGGCTGCTCCTTGCCACAGAACACCATGTGCTTTTTCTCTCCTCTCACTGTTTCATTTGGAATTGATTGCATGAGGAATAGAGTTGTCCTCTTTGTGCAGGTAAGACATGCAAATAGTAAAGTCCTGTGTCCTCATTTGTTAAACAGAGCAACTGAACGTGCTTTAGCTGAGACTTGTTGTCCTGACGTTTACACCACATTCATTTAAAATGGAGGAGTGTTTGAGCACAACCCACCCACTTTACTTCCTCTCAGTGAGTTAGCCGACCCTCCGAGTTTGCAGGCTACACTATGATATAGTAATTATTGTTTCATCACATACCTTAAACACAGCACGCAGTTCTGTGTCGGGCTGTTGATCCTCACCCCTCAGCTCCTCTCTGGGGAAACAAAGGGTTTGTCATTCTATTAACACCACCCCTCAGTACCACTTTGGCAATGTGCACTATGCGGTTTCGCATCATTTCCACATTTGCGTCTCAGTTTGTGTGTATTGCCCCGGTTCCAACTCACATAGTCGCATGCGAAGAGAAGAATGCGCGACAATGTTCTGGCACACATATCAATGATGTCTCTATGTGGCCCTCAATAAGGCCTAAAAACTGCACCTTTTAGAATGCATTAAAAGTAAATGGGGAGAGCCTCATGTCCCGGTCTAGACGTGTGTATGGACCAGCACATCCTGCGCGCGTATAGTTCAAAAAATAGAATCCAACCTATTATTGACACTCTACGCAAGCACTAGGGCAGTTATGTATCATTTGAAGGAGCCTAGTTTCAGAAAGACTGTTAATTTGTGTTTTCAAATATACGTTTGAAAACCTTGTATTTGCCATGGTCAGCCTGCACATATTGTAAGTAGAAGCCTTTTCACTGTAGACCTGTGACAAGTGGCTAAATGCGCCCAGTCAAGTCTGATTTTTCGCACTGATAAACACAGGGCCAGAGCTGCTGCCGGTGTGGCCGTCCTTGCATTAACCTGTGGTTGTGGTTTCGCGGGTTCCAAATGAAGTGTTAAATTTGGGACACAGTCTGTAACTCATCATTTTGTTTTATCCCCTCAAGAATAAAGGGAGGGATCGGAAAAACGGAAGCAGAGAGCAGGACCGACAAACCCGAGGGGGCTATTTTATTTATTTGATTATTTAAGTGGACAATGAGGACACTTACTCTGTAATTTCAGCTGGTTGCTCATTACTGAAGTCTATGTCACATGACATAGAATGATCTCTCTTCATGGACACACATTTGGGCTCCGGTACAGGATCAGACTGCTCCATTTTTCTGAAATCCCCATCAAACACAACGATCATACTTGCAGTATAACAGTTTGATCAGTTAATTTGTTCTTAGTATAAGTTTATCTGTGTAGTACATCTCAAATATAAACTATATTTTTTCATTTTTGAAGGATGAGGATGAACTGGTTTTCAGTGGGCTCTGGCTCCATCACGCCTGTTTCTCTCTCATCATTCCCTCGTCTCTCGCTCCCTGTCAAACTGCAAACATGTTGGCCCGTTTTTTATCATTTCTTCTAGGCTAAACATGAAGAAATGCGTTACAACTTCACTTTTACGCACAGCGGAACTTAAGCTCCGCACGTACTATCGCACATCGGGAAGGGGTGAGGCAACTTCATTCCCCGGCTGCATTCCCCAGGCTCCGCGCTCCACAGTCAGCCTGCTCTCTACCCGCGGAGCTGGTAGCTGTGGCTCCTCTCTCGTTTAATCAGAACATTAAAAAGGTCACACTTTGAGCCCATTTTCCGTCATGTCGTTGCTCCATTGATCTGGCTTTCTTAGAGTCACCGTGAGTGCACACAAAGTGCAGCTTAAACTTCAGGCCTGAGCTTTGGTCAGACTCAGGCTTATTTCTGTCATGATATGAGTTGAGGCTTAAACTGGAGATGGAGCGAGTTTCAGCTCAGGATTTCAGGATAAGCCTGGACTTGTTAAGCGACTTCGATGGAATATCCCCCTAGTACTGAAAGTACAGTAACAGAGTAGCTATGTTTATACACAGCACTAGGCCCAATTTAATATAAAACACAATTGTATGCCATATATATATATAGTAGGGGGTCCCTGCTCCAGCTCTCCATCAATTTGGGGGTCTCTGGCCTGAAAAATGTTTAAGACCCCTGCTTTACAGCATACCAGCTGATGCAGTCCCAACACTCATAGTCATTCATTAAAAAGGGGCTATTAAACTTGGGGGTAATTATGAGTTTAACTATGAGCTTAACTCTGGGGTATTAACTGCTAACACAGAATAAATATAATCACCATGTTTCCATGTTATAGGATGAACACACACTCACCCAGGCTGCTCAGTGGGGCTCTCCTCCCTGAAGCTCACAGGGTGTCCCTTAGAGCGCTCACTCTTCAGGGACACAGAGCTGGGGCCCGGCTCTGAGTCAGGCTCCTCCATGGTCTTCTCCCAGGACAAAAAATGCACTTTAATACCCGTAGTTATATAATTATCTATCTCTATTTATCTTTTCCTTTTTAAATATCCAATTTCCATATTGAAAAATCTTATTATATAATTTTATATTATACGTATATATTATATTTAGATGAAATCTTCCATAGCCTGACTGAGGGCCATATCAGGATTTGAACCGTTAGTAATAACAAATAGAGCAGGAATAGTATCAAATTTTGAAATGGAATAATAAAAGACATAACTTACAGAGTCAGATCAGTCCGATCCAACCTGAGGCGAACGAACTCTGAGTTTAAGCCCTGCCTCATTTCTTTCCCTCATTTCTTAATCAAATGGAGTGGAGTTTCACCAGCACAGTTTGTCTTAAAAATACACACGTTTTAGCTGCCAGCCAATACAGAGATGCCCTTTATAAGGGAGATTGGGGGAGATTGGGAGTACTTACTTACTAACTGTAAGGAGGGTTTGAACAGTGCCCAGGAGAGATCGAAAGATTACTCAAAAATGCATGGAAGATATAAGTCCTTCTATTGCTTAACATAACAGTAATGTCTGTGTCCTTCAGTTGTCCTGGTAGGTTCCATCACAAAAATGAATTATCACAATTGTCAAACATTTGTGCAGTTGACAGAATTAAATACTCTTTGGCAATGTTGCAGTAACGCTTTGACCAGTTTAAGTCATGGTTTAAGTAGAGCTGGTGCTTTAACCTTCGTCTGCAGAAGAGGAGGACACACTGTGGACCTGTAGACTTGTTTTAGTCCTGTTGTAGTCCTGGCATAGGCTTGAGCTGGTCCACATTTCGTTCCAGGTTTATGTGGTGTTTGTGTGAACATGACAACTACACTTATGGTTCAGTAAATGACAGAGGGAACAATCATTTTTGTTGTGTGTACTCTTTCTTTGTTCTGGTGGGTAACTTTTTATTATGTTTTTGTACTACAATCAGATTTAGGCTGTAGTGGGTTGAATAAATAACTCAGAATAAATAAATATCTCATAACTAATAAAGTCTTACACTGATGGGCTGCAGGTGCTGGGGTTTAGGTAGTGAGGATTCAGAGCAGATCCTTAGGTTTAAACCAAATGGATTTCAGCTTTGAAACTGGCAACCCAAATGAGAGGCTCTAATTGGATAAATGTCTTAAAGGTGCATTGTGTAACTTTTCTGGTGGAGGGTCCGTCAAACGCTTTTCTCCATGGAGATGTTATTGCTTTGTCTGGAATGTTTCACAGTACGGTATTAAACCTTTCCATCGTCATGGAGACCAAACCAGACCAAGTTACAGGTCGGATTTGTGGAGAGGCGACCCAGCTCACAGTCAGAATGCCTCTTTTTCTAAGTATCTTTGAGATATAAAACCACATAAAATTGAATAAATGTAAAGTAGATCTGTTTAATGTCATACTGTGGAACATTCCAGGCAGAGCAATGATGTATCCATAGAAACAAGCAGGTGATGGACCCTCCACCAGAACCAAAACATGAAATTACATGAAAAACTTGATCATGTTCAGGGGACATAGTGAAAATAAAAATAAACACACTATCCTCTATCCAGGGCACTAGCCTATTTATCTATTTTACGAGAGAATATAACTTTATCAAACAGGTAGCTTGCTGCACAAACACACAGCCTGCTAAAGAACCTGACAAATTTGTAGAGTAACCAGCCACATTTCCTCTTCCCAGGCACAGAACCATGCTCCAGAGATGTCCCATACTGCCTCTTGTTCCCTCCCGGCTCCCTCCTGTTTCGCACATACCTTCTGCCACACGATGTTTGTTCAGACATGGCCTTTCTGTCAGAGAGATTATGATTCGAGGCCACCACACCGGAAAGGACCTGTTGCTTTGTCCAAATTGCAGCAGTTGTTCAGTTAGCCATGTGCCTTCTTCTCTAACACCCCTAGGCAATACAGACTTTTCTTCAACTTTATCAAATCAATGTCTCAGTTTACTTCTGCTCTTGTCATAAATATCAAATCTTATTTACATATCAAATATAATAATTTCAACCCCTTAAATGCCATATTTGACTGCAACAGTATTATATGTATGAAAAAATATTTTTGGGGAGGCTGGAGGTGTCATAAAAAGTACCAGCACTGATTTGAGAAAATGGATGGAAATGGATGGAATCACACCTTTGATCCTTCATCACTAAAATGTAGAACAGGAGGGAAAAAATAATTATGTTGTAAAAGGTATTCTTTCTATCTTTGTTTACTCCTACCCTAAACATCGTTGTGTTGTTGTTGTTTTTTTTAAAGGGTGCACTGATTTGAATTGTTTTTTATTGCACAAAATACAGTTGAATGCCCCATTGACTTTCATTATAACTGCACATTTATTGGCTGTACTGCCATAACATTGTGGATTTTTGCAGGTTACTCTGATTGGGAAAAGGTCAAATATGTGATTTTTACAGTTCAAATTCAACTCACCTCATTGAACATTGCATAGGCCAGTTTGCAAACAAAGCCATAGTTTTCCTATGCTTTTCCATGGAGTTCTAGGATTTACAAGTATGTGTTTTGGAGGGTCCTAAGGATATATACTTACCTGGGGGTGCTAGGGAATATATGTGTGTTTGTTTAAATACATAGAAAAAAAAAATACATAAATACATACACAAAAAAAGAAATGTGATGTGATGGGTGTAAAAGGATTAATGTTATTTTTTAACTTATACGTTCATAATTGCTAAATAAATGTTGATTTAAAATGATCAGAGTGAGATATCTTCACATGATGGGACTGCTTATAGAGTAAGAACTCCTCTGCCTCCATAGAGGATTTTTGATATATTTTTTTTCTTCTCTGTAATAATCAAATTAAACCCACAGCAAATGTGAGGTCTGAACATGAACATTTTAAATACACTGAATGTATTGCAAGTCTATGTGTATGATCCATAGAGAAATGCTGACAAGTAGAAAACTGGTATTTGTCATGTTTCTGTCACTGTCAGGGATTTCAGGAGAGACACGGCCAGCACCTTCCGTTTACCAGCTTGTGCACAGCCAACTTCCCAGCCACGAAAGGACTGCAGGAGATAAAGGCTGGAGACCACTGCTTTATTGCAAATGAAGAGGTTGTTTCAGATTTTATTCATTGAACAATGAGATGACTATAATTATTGTGACAGCACACTGTCAGACTGTCAGACAACCAGTGTCTGAAATAATCATTACCATTGCTTGACTTCAGTTAACTGAAGACAACTGTTCATAAAGAATAGGATAATGTGCAGTTATTTGATAAACATGGCACAGTTTCAGTAATATGCATCCAAATACTATATTCATTCAAACTTTATGAGTCACTGTGATATGTACCAGGCCTGTGTGTGGGCCCTCTTGGCACAGTTAGTAAAACACTAAATACCAATGTCATGTGCCCTTGTTTATTAAACTGTGCTACAGGACATTCATCTGCTGAGGCTTATCATTCGTTCACAGGTCGACCCACACTTACAGAAGGGCTTAAGTTTGAAAACTAACTATACCGATACTGAAAACTTACAACTCATAAAATTACATACCATTGGCTTGAAATCTATTAAAGGTGAGCACGTATAAAAACTCTGGTCTTTATTTAAAACATCAGAAAAGGCACTGAAACACCAGAAGACCACAGTCCAAACCCAGAGCCAGCGTACAGAGGCTCGGTGAAGGTGGAGGTGAAGGTGTGTAAATGGACCAGTTATTTGTGCTTGATCTTGCAGAAGCTCAGAAATCCAGCTGCGTAGTTCAGGTACACGGGCACTCGATCTGTATCCTAGGAAGTGGAGGATAGTCGTGTTGTTCTGTCTTCATGAATAACAATGAAACCGCTTCTGGAAATTCTCAAACAGGACTTGTTACTATGTCCAAAGCCACTCTCCTCCCATCTACATCTACATTCTCTTTTCCCAGACTCAATCCCAGTAGCAGTGTCCTGTTAGTCCATCTTGGTTCAATATTACAGGCAGGTAGTGGGGCTTCGGCGTGTTCTGCTTGGAGGTCTACAAGGTGGTAGTGAACTATAGTGATAATACAATAAAGTGACACGTGTCCATAATAAAGAAGCCAAATATATCAGTACTCATGTGGTTATTAGATTGTGATTACAGTGAAATAATAAAAGTTGAAAATCAGACATTCAGGAATAAAATATTAAATATGTATCTGAATTTAAATTCTCTAGCAACACAATTTCCGAGTAAAAATCTCTCATAAAAATGCATACTATTGATCAAATAACTCTTTTGATTTAAAGGTGCATTGTGTAACTTTTCTGGTGGAGGGTCCAGCAAATGCTTTTTATGTTATTGCTTTGTCTGGTATGTTTCACAGTACAGTATTAAAGCTTTCTATTTACATGGAAACCAAACAAGTTAAAGGTCAGATCTGTGGAGAGGCGACCCCGCTCACAGTCAGAATGCCTCTTTTTCTAGGTATTTTTTGAGCTATAAAACCCCCTGTAATTGAATAAATGTAAAGTAGAGTTACACACTTTGGTTGACACCTTTAAGCTTCTTTAGTGTACATTCAGTCATGGTTTATCAAGTTTCATGGTGGATTGAGATCGAGATGCTAAAGTGCGGTGTGTGTGTTCAGGCCATTTTGTTCTTGATGGTGAAGAGTTGAGACACGCACTGCAGTACCCAGAACAGCAGAGAGAGGGAGACAAACGCCTGTGAAAAGAAGACACAAGATAAGCGTCAAACAGGGCACAGCATTTACAGTTTAAAAAGGGCAAAGAAAACTAAAATCTAAAAACATGATTGAAAATATGTTATTAAAAATGTTTGATATAGTTCTACACTTCCATAATTTGCAGAAGTGGGTCTTACTAAGTTATGTTGCACTTTTTAAATAAATTATACTATTCTAGTACTTTTCTAACAGCATACTTTTACTCCTACTTGAGTAATATATTTACTGAAGTGACAGTATTCTTACTCGAGTAAAAGTTTTGGTGACTCTTTCCACTGTGAGTAAGTCTACAAGTGATATGATTTATTTTGTCTCATTTTTTGTGTCTATCGTTTTTAAAATACCAGTTCTTCCAATTCCATTCACTTAAAATTATAAAATCAGATGTTTTGTTCTGAGAGTTATTTTTTTTAAGTTACTCTTGAGTAGTTAATTTTCCTAAATACTTTTTTTTTTTACTTTTGCTTGAGTCATTTCTTGGACCACTACTTTGTACTTTTATTTTGAAGTAGCATTACTCTTACTTGAATACAATTTTTTGCTACTCAACACACCTCTGCTAATTTGGCTCAGTAGTAGCTAGAACAGTCGGTACCACATTGGCAATAAAATAAAACCACTGTAATTTTTTTTTTTTTTTTTTTGTAATTTGTAATTTTTACAAATTCTTTAAGGTAGTGGCTATTGCGAGAGTATAGATTTTACGATTATTAAAAGGGCCATACTACATTATTTTCTGATTTATATTATAATGTTTCCTCATCACAAACACACCTGGAGTTGTGTTTTTTGTGGGTGTGTTTTGTTTCATTCCAATGTTTAACACACAAACCCTGCATATTTAGGCTTTGTTCTTCTCTCAAACAGAACACACTTTGTTCCACCTTGTGATGTCATGTGGTAAAATCATTTCAGCCCTGGAATTGCCAATCTCTACTGAACTAATCTTAAACGGTAGCTATTAACTTGAAAACTACCACTTCATGACATCACAAGGTGAAACAGAGCATTTTGAGCTATGGAGACACAGACACACACACACGCACACACTACACACACTATACACACACTATGCTGCGACTGGAGGGGGGACAGGCCAGACTTACGAGCGCTGGCCTCCAAAGGAAACAGTGAAAGTCAATCCTAATGTTAAGTCAACAACAGTGAGTGAGGAGCCTGCGGGGGCCCCTGATAATCTCCAGGGCCGCTCACAGGGGCAAGAACCACAGTCCAGAGATGGGCCCCTGCAGTCAGCCCAGACAGGGGCCCTCACAGTCAGTCCAGAGAGGGGCCTGGCAGTTCAGAGAAAAAAAAACCAAAAAAAAAAAACCAGGCAGTCCAGAGAAGGGCCCCTGGCAGTCAGTCCAGAGAGGAGCCTGGGGCAGTTCAGAGAAAAAAAAAAAAAGTCAGTCCACCGAGGGCCCCTTGCAGTCAGTCCAGAGAGTGGCCCCCGCAATCAGTCCAGAGAGGGGTCCCTGCCAAAAATTATCCCACACCATGAACCGCATCCTCCTGGACACAGCTGTGGTCCTCAGGGACACGCAGAGACACAACCCAAAGCTCTTCAGAGGAAACACTGGAATGTACCCTATCTTGGTAGAAGGAAGCTCTATTAGTAACACCCCTTTTTTATTTTTATTTTATTTGTTTATTCATTTTTTTAGTGCTAGTTCAATGGATTTCTATGGGACCCTTTAAAGCTTTGAGAGTCTTGTTTCCGGAAGTAAACTTCATTCATTTTTCATTCATTTTTTCCATAGACTCTTCGAGAAATCCTACAGTGTCTCTAATGATTCACAGCACAATGCAAAACCTATGGAGCTCAAAGAGGGCGTCTGTGTGCGTTTGTGTGTGTGTTCAGTTTGTATGTCTCCATGTGGGACAGATTAGACTTCAGGAGGACGAGGTTTGATGGAGGACAAATCAGCAGTGGTCAAAGTGGACAACGTCTCCGCAGAAGTCCTCACACCCACTCCTCACAAAATATCTTTAATAAGCAGCTCTTGAGGTCGTAATAGGTCCTGTACTGTCTGCGTCTTATCATAAAGCATTCTGTTGTCCGATTATCAGGAAGTGTGTGGTTAGCGTGCTAGTTGCTGTGAATAATTGCGACTTCTTGCATTGCAAAATACGACCAATTTATAAGGGGGGGACCGTGGCTCAGCGGTTAGAGCAAGTTAGAAGGTCAGACGATCAGTTCCAGCTCGGACCAAGTTCTCTTGTTGTGTCCTTAGGCAAGACGCTTCATCCACATCGCCTAGTATAAAAGTGGTACTGATACAGCTTAGGATCATTCTAAAGGTATTCAGGAAAGGTTCATTTCTGTCCCCTGAGTGTGACTTTTTTAGTGTCGATCCACGTTCAAACGATTATCTAGTTTCGAATAGCGTCTGATTTTTTTTTTAACTTTTGACAACTCTAATCCCTCTCTTCTCCTGGATTAGCGCGGCCATCTTGTATTCCAGCGCGGTTTCTCCTGTG
Source organism: Taenioides sp. WSHXM2023 (assembly GCA_029959045.1). Classification (NCBI taxonomy): domain Eukaryota; kingdom Metazoa; phylum Chordata; class Actinopteri; order Gobiiformes; family Gobiidae; genus Taenioides; species Taenioides sp. WSHXM2023. The sequence continues at coordinate 6,281,745 of CM057088.1, forward strand.
TGGAAGTGTAAACAGACCCGGGATCAGAGTGAGTCATACAACACGCGTGCTACAGCTGTAATAATCTCGCCCATCACTGGAAAGTCCCATCTCCAGCGCGCCGCCCCACAGTTGGCACAGCGGGGAAGCCAGCGCCAAGTGCCCAATTACGGTTTATTTGACTAAGGCGGGCCATAGCAACATCTGCGGTGAAATCAGATCGGCGCATTAAAAACACAAATAAGAGGCTACAATAATAACTCGCCATCAGCAGGAAAAACAAGAGGGAATGAGGACACTTCCAGAACACTATCACATCTGTGGGTTTAGGTGTGAGAGCCGTAAAATGGGCCGATTTTTGGGTTATAAGGCAATGAATTACGCTAATGTCTTCTGTATTAATGTAACATCACGTATCCTCAAGATAAATAGACAACGTAAAATGTGAGGAAATGATTCGTATGGGGAATGAGCGATTCTGTGTTGCGACAGTGCTCCATTCTATTAGGAATAGGAATTGATTTACGGACAAAATAGCGTAATAAAAACACCAAGATCTTGTAGAGCAGGTTAATACGAACATTTTAAGACCAGAATGAGGAGACTGACCGCAGCATTTACAGAGAGAGGGGTGACGTTTCTTCAGTACAAAGTGAACTGGAGCTGAAGTCGATGGAGCCAGAAGCGTGCCCGTGCTCATTTTCTATTTGGAACGTGGTAATAGGTTAGTTGGGGAACGGTCAGTTCTGTGTTGTGACAAAGCTCTTTGTCAACGGCTTTTTGTAGCTGTAGCTTTATTTTAAATGGTTCCACAATTTGAGCAGGGATTTGTGGATTGAAATTTGAGATTTTGATCAATCGATAATTGATAAGTATTCATGAAATGATCTAGTCATCAGTACAAAGAAATTGTAATTGGCTTTATGCATATAGGTCACTATGTCTCAAATGGAAACTTTTATTAAAAGTGTCAAATATAAAATAAATTACCTATTAAGATTTGATTGTGTTTAATATGTAGATGACTTCAGTTTGTAGGTGTTTTTTATGACTCAAAATTGGCGTTAATATTAGCATTGGGTTCCAGTTTAGGTGACGAGATTTTCAGAATCAAAAACTGGGACACCCCTGGTTTGTGGTGGTTGGTAATAATAAAACGAATGAAACGAGTGCGTAATTAAGGAAAAATGTTCTGCACTCGGCCCATTCCTGACTAACACGTGAGTCAGTATAGTCACATTTTCTTTGTGTTTTGGTCATTTTTAAGCAGCTTTTCTGTATTTTACCAAAACAAGTGACAATTTATGCCTCTCTTTACTGTTGGCAGGTGTCAAATTGGTCAAAAATAGGGACACCTGGGACATTTCTTGTATAAAACTGGGAGAAATCAATGGTTTGGGATAAATCTGCTGCGACAGGGGACACAGGGCTCAAAACTGGGTTTGGTCACCCTATACTAGTTAAGCATGCTAATTATTGTTAGCCTTTCTGTCAACACAAAACTCCACTCTAAAGTTACGAAAAGCACTTTTAAACTCGTCGTGGTGAATAATTAAGATGCTGAGGAATAATGTTTGGACCACTGCAAACCGTTTAAAAGGAATTAGTTCTGTTTTTTCACATTTTTAACCATAAAAATCAGGTACAGCTCCTTTTAATATACTGTAAATGCACTCTCTCCCCCTTTTCTCTTGCCAGTTTCAGCTGTGTGCCACTACTTCCTCTTCCCCATCTCCAGCAGCAAAAACATCAGCCACCTCATCCTCTTCTTCTTCACCACCACTCACTAGCTAGCCTGTATTTGTTATTGCTTTGTCTGGAATGTTTCACAGTATGGCATTAAACCTTTCTATCTTCACGAAGGCCAAACCAGACCAAGTTAGAGGTCAGATCTGTGGAGAGACAACCCCGCTCACAGTCAGAATGTTTCTCTTGGTATTTTTGAGCTATAAAGCCACCTGTAATTTGATAAACGTAAGGTAGAGCTGTTTAATGTCATACTGTGGAACATTTCAGGCAGCGTAATGACATCTCCATGGAGAAAAGCATTTAACGGACCCTCCACCGGAAAAGTTACACAGTGCACCTATATAAAGACTATTAAAACTACATGTATGACTACAGTGTATGAGAGAAAATGCAGCAGTTCCTTTATTTTCCCTTCAGAGAATAAGTTGAATCGTTTTCAAATTCTCCATGTGCGACTGTGTGAGAGCTGCGCAGAAAGGCCTGAGACTAAATAAAGTGCTCGGGGGAGCGCTGACAGTTTGTGACGCTCTGCCGATGGCTTTTATCAGCTTTTATCAGCTGTTAGCGCAGATTTGGGAGAACTGGAAATAGGCGAGTTTACTTGGGTTCAAATTCTGCATCGTTGCCTTTTTTCTATTGTAAGACTCACGAATATTAGGGAAATTGAAAGTAAAAAGTACTGCAAGTCCAACTATTTCTGAGGAAAGAAGTAGATTTTGGTGAAAAAATGCTATTCAAGCACGTACAAACGTTTCATTTATGTTTTGGTGTACATTTAAAGGTACTATATTATATACAAAATTTAGTGCAGCCAAAGATTTTTTTCATGTATTTGAGCAAGTACTGTAGTATTGTATAAGCAGCTCTTGAGATCAAAATAAGTCTCCTCTGTCTACATCGAATTATAATAGTCAGGAAGTGAGCGTTAGCATGCTAGTTGTTGTTAGCTTTACCGTCACAGCAAAACTCCAGTCTCTGAGAGCTGTGAAAAGCGCTTATAAACTCATCACAGCGAATCAGGATGCACAGAATGCAAGTGAGCATTAGCGTTACCATTGAGTACTCATTAGCATGCTAGTTGTTAGGCTTTACAGTCACGGCAAAACCTCCGCTCGAAAGTTGTGAAAAGCGCTTATAAACTCATCCTAATTAGGATGCTCTTGCACAGCGCAAGTGAAGAAAAACTTTGGACCACCACGACGGTTTAAGTGAACTAGTGTTTTTCACGTTTTTAAGTAAAACGTAAAAATGGTGACGTAAAAATAATAATAAAATGTACAGGTTGTAATTAAACAAAAATAAAAGTAGTCCGTCTAAAGTCTTGTGGTAGAGTTTTCCATAGCTTTACCTGGCACATAGATATACTGCATAAATAAGTACTATAGTACACACTGCCCGGCTGTGGCTCTGAGAGTATTTCACACATTTCACTCCTCCTCCCCTGCATCCCTCCACCTCTCTCTTCCTTCTCCCTCCATCTCTTTTTCTTCTTCCTCCTCTGCATCCCTCCATCCCTCACTCCTCCTCCTCCCTCCATCTCCCACTGCTCCTCCTCCCTCCATCTCTCCTCCCTTCATCTCTCACCCTCCTCCTCCCTCCATCTCTCATTCCTCCTCTGCAACCCTCCATCCCTCACTCCTCCTCCTCCCTCCATCTCCCACTGCTCCTCCTCCCTCCATCTCTCCTCCCTCCATCCCTCACTCCTCCTCCTCCCTCCATCTCTCACTCCTCCTCCTTCCTCCATCTCTCACTCCTCCTCCTTCCTCCATCTCTCACTCCTCCTCCTTCCTCCATCTCTCACTCCTCCTTCACATAGCTCCATCTCTCATTCCTCCTCCCTCCATCTCTCACTCCTCCTCCCTCCATCTCTCACTCCTCCTCCTCCTCCCCTGCATAGCTTCATCTCTCATTCCTCCTCCCTCTACCTCTCACTCCTCCTCCGTCTATCTCTCCCTCATCCTCCTCCTCTGCATCCCTCCATCTCTCACTTCTCCTCCTCCACCCCTCCTCTTTCTCTCTGGGAGCAGGTTTCCGTTGCTCTGTTCCCGGGAGCTCAAATGATGTCACAACTTTCCATAATTCTGTACTCAGGAATTCTTAAGTGAGGATAGGCTTTCAGGATATTTCCAAGACATTAGCATAGAGAGCTACCTGCCAAAATGTGAGTCCAGAAAAAGAAATTAAAAAAGCATTTTAAACTTGACAGCAATTTAACAGCAGGCTTCATTACAATTTAATCATTATACTTTTTCTTGCAACCAGTGCTTTTACAGAAAACAGACACACGGAGCTGATATTAAAGGGCCCATATTATGCTATTTTCTGAGTTCTTCTCAAACTGAAAACACTGTTCCACCTTGTGATGTCATGTGGCAACAAAGGAAGTGCTCCACTGTGTTTTTAAACTCCATACATCTTCACTAGAATCCACTGTGATCATTTCAGCTCTGGATTTGAAAAGTTAAAGGTACCACTTCATGACATCACAAGGTGGAACAAAGGATTTTAAGCACTGAAGATGTAGACAGACTAATAATAAAAGGTTACTCAGAAATGTGAATGAAACAAAACACAACTCCAGGCATGTTTTTGATGAGGTAAAAACATTATACCATGGCTTAAAGCTCACCAGAGTCAGTTCTGCGTAATATGGGACCTTTAATCTTTTATTGGTTGGTTAGTTTATGGGACTATTTCAGTGTTTTTGTCAGTTCTTCCGGACGCGTTTCAAATGTGAACTCTTAAACGAATTCTATTACGAAAATATGAATCGCTGATCGAATTGCAATGCTCTTAAATCGTTCAGCTCTAGTGTCAAAGTAGATTCCGGCTGCTGTTTACATTGCTTTTTGCCCTTTTCTATCGTATTTACTGAACCAGCATGAGTCCACAGGAGGAAGCTGCAGGTGCATTTTTATGAGCTCTGGTTTAAGAGCGCAGTGCGACCTGAACAGCTGTAAGGTCTGCGCTGGAGAAACAGTCTAATTACTGTGAGCGCCTGCAGGCAAACAGGGCCACACACACGCACATACACACACAAAGCACCAGCGTCACCCAGGTCTGCAGCTACACACTGCACATGTCATTACTGTTACAGCTTATGAAATCCTATATTGCGTAAAAATTGACTCTTGTGAGCTTTAAGCCAAGTTAGAATGTTGTTATTTCATCACTAGCATACCCGGAGTTGTGTTTTGTTTGAGAATTCCTTTACCTTTTACCTTTTGTTTAGTACAGATTGGAAATTGGCACTAGGATTAACACTAAGAAAAGCTTGCGGAGTTTGAGTTTGAGAACCATAAACCTAGCCCATACTCCCATCAGGCTTATTAAAAGCATCGAAAATCAGATACTCATAGATACTAAAACTAGTGTCAAAACTAGACACTCATTTGAGCAGGTATCGGTACTAAAAAAAAGTCACATTCACCGCAAAGAAATGAACCTTTCCTGAATCGTTTTAGAATGATTTTGAGCTGTATCAGAACAAGTATAAAAGCACACAGACTAGTATACACCCATGGACCACTATGGAACCTACAGGACCACTGAGTATCGAGTCCATTCCTTAGTATCGGAATTTAATTTGAAATTTTAGTATCGTGACAGCACTGACTCCCACAGCCCTGAACCTGGTCTGTAGCGGTCCAGGTTTACGGGTCAGCTCTGCCGCTTTACAAGGCAACGCCACAGAGCCACTATAAAATCTGGGAGCTTTAAGGGCCGCCATATATCACACAGAGGCTGGGGACCACTAACCACCTGCTTTTTGTACTCCGGCCCCAAACGTACACTCACCATCTCACAAGCGCCTGACCACAATTAAATGCGAATTTCCCCTGCTCGGTTTCGAGCGGTGCTTAATTGATTGGCGCGACTTCAAAACCCGCCCCCCCAGAAACAAAGAGAGTCGCACTTGAAATGTATAGCTTCAAAGCGGGTGTAAAAGCGCGGCGTAGGATATGTCAGTATTTGAAGGAAAAAGAGAGATGTGTGCATGGGTTCTATTAGGATTGTCAAAAGGTATTGAGTATTGAGTCAATTCCTTAGTGCATGATGGGAATGTTTAGACAAAAAAAAAAAAAAAAAGACATACTAATTTTGTCTATAAATTCATTCATAAATAAGCAGAGTAGGAGCAGTGTCTTGCTCAAGTACACAGCAACAATAGGGGCGCTCAAATGAAGCAGAATGGTAAATGGTCACATTTTTATAGCGCTTTTCCACCTTCAAGGCACTCACCCATTCACAGACACACTCATACACCAGTGTACACAGACACTGAGGGCACGGTGGATGAAGTGTCTTGCCCAAGGACATAAAGACAACAAAGAAAGAGATGTGTGTATGAGTTGTATTATGGCTGTCAAAAAGTATCGAGTGTTGAGTCAATTCCTTAGTGTATGATCGGAATATGTAGACTTAAAAATGACATAAAACCATACTAATTTTGTCTCTAAATTCATTCATAAATAAGCAGAATTGTAGCAGTGTCTTGCATAAGGACACAATGACAGCATTCATCTGTGGGAGCTGAAATCGCACCGCCACCCTGTGGGCCAATGGATCTGACCTCTTCAACCAATAATGTTTATGTCGAGAGCAGAATTCGAAAGGCCAACCTTCAGGGGGCAAACACTCACCAACTCAGCTACCATCACACAGTCGATAAATTCAGTATTTAAATGTTTCACTATACCAAGGTTCTAATGTTAAAGTGAGTTAGACCAACTTTCAAGCGCTGTTTCTGGGGGATTATAGGTAGTAGTTCTTGGTAGAGATATGTCCGCTGTGTACTGTCTGCATCCGATTGTCCGATAATCAGGAAGTGAACTGTTAGCATGCTAAGTATTGCCAACTTTAATGTCACGGTTTACTCCCCTCTGGTCTCTGAGAGTTGTAAAATGGCGCTTCTAAACTTATCGTGGTGAATAATTATGGTGTTTGGAATGCATGAGTTAAGGCATAACGTGAGGAAGAACTTTGGACCATTGCAAACCATTTAAAAAAGTAAGTCAGTCTTATGTTTTTCACGTTTTTAAGTCAGCAGAAAAGTCTCTCGCTGCAGATCCTCGACCCTCTAAAGTACATTTGTAGCTGCACGGCTCACATCTGGTCATTAACTGCACACTTGATTTCACACTTTGAAATGATAATTCAATCAGCCCCGTTTAAGCAGCTCCGTCTCAACACCTGAATGGCACAGATGTGGACTACGCTGGACCTCTTTCCCTCTCTTTCTCTCTCTCTCTCTGTTCTCTCTTTCTCTGTGTTCTCTCTCTCTCTCTCGCTCGTGCTCTTTTGCTCTTTTGTGCTCTTGCTCTCTCGCTCTCTTTCTCCCTCTTGCTCTTTTGTTCTCTCTCTCTCACTTTGTCTCTCTTTATCTCTCTCTCTCCCTGTTCTCTCCTTCTCTCTCTCGCTTGTGCTCTTGCTCTCTCTCCCTTTCTCCCTCTCACTCTTTTGTTCTCTCTCTCTCTCTCTCTCTCACTCTGAGTCTGTCTTTATCTCTCTCTCCCTGTTCTTTCTTTCTCTCTCTCGCTCGTGCTCTTTTGCTCTTTCATGCTCTTGCTCTTTCTCTCTTTCTCCCTCTCGCTCTTTCATTCTCTCTCTTTCACTCTCAGTCTCTCTTTATCTCTCTCCCTCTCTGGTCTCTCTCTGTCTCTGTTCTCTTTCTCTCTGTTTCTCTCTCTGTACCCTCTGTTCTCTTTCTCACTCTCTCTTTCTCCCTCTCTCTCCTTCTCTTTCTCCCTCTCGCTCTCTTCCTCCCTCTCTCTTTATCCCTCTCGCTTTTTCATTCTCTCTCTCTGTTCTTTCTCTCTTTCTGTTCTCTCTCTTGCTTTCTCTGTTCTCTCCCTTCTCTGTCTCCCTGTTCTCCCTCACTCTCTCTTTCTCCCTCCCTCCCTCCCTCTCTGTTTTCTCTCTTTTCTCTCTCTCACTCCCTCCCTCTCTCTCTCTCTCTCTCTCCCTCCATCTCTCTTTTTCTCTCTCTCTCACTCCCTCCTTCTCTCTCTCTCTCTCTCCCTCCCTCTCCCTCTCTGTTCTCTCTCTCCCGTGCTAACCTCACCAGCCGGAGTGAGTTAGCGGCAGACGGGGGTAATAGCTTCCAGAAGGGGAGCGGGCTGCGGGGTTCACCGGGCCGGGGGTGTCGGAGAAGGGGGGGGGGGGGGTGTAGAGGAGGGAGTGGGGTGGGGGGACGCCAATTTTACGGTCAATTGGGGTGCGCATCTGGACTCACAGCGCCGCGGAGCCGGACTTAGCGCTTAGGCACCCTACGTCAGACGCACAGCAGACCACAGCGGGGTCAGGGGGCGCGCACACAGGCAGGGAGGGTAATTATAAGATCGGTTATGAAAGATTGAAAGAAGAAGAAAACGTGAGGAAAAAACTCTGCGGTAACGCTTTATAATAACTACACTTTTAATAGCCTTAAAGCAGCTCTATTCTGCAAAATCAACTTTCTAGAGCTTTTACCCATGTTATAGTTGTTTCCCCTCACCATCTACTCAGGCGAAGTTACAGGAACTAAGGGGCCAAGCCTGAAAAACAACCCCACACCATAATCCCCCCTCCACCAAACTTTACACTTGGCACAATGCAGTCAGACAAGTACTGTTCTGGCAACCGCCAAACCCAGACTCGTCTGTCAGATTGCCAGATGGAGAAGCGTGATTCGTCACTCTAGAGAACGCATCTCCACTGCTCTAGAGTCCAATGGCGGTGTGCTTTACACCACTGCATTCGACACTTTGCATTGCACTTGGTGATGTTTGGCTTGGATGCAGCTGCCATGGAAACCCATTCCATGAATCTCTCTACACACTGTTTTTGAGCTAATCTGACGGCCACATGAAGTTTGGCGGTCTGTAGCGATTGACTCTGCAGAAAGTTGGTGACCTCTGCACTGACCCCACCCTGTCAGTTTACGTGGCCTACCACTTTATGGCTGAGTTGCTGTCATTCCCAATCCCTTCCACTTTGTTATAATCCCACTGACAGTTGAGTGTGGAATATTTAGGAGTGAGGAAATTTCACGACTGGACTTGTTGCACAGGTTCATCCTATCACAGTACCACGCTGGAATTCACTGAGCTACTGAGAGCGACTCATTCTTTCACAAATGTTTGTAGAAACAGTCTGCAGGCCGAGGTGCTTGAATTTATACACCTGTGGCCATGGAAGTGATTGGAATCCCTGATTTTGATTATTTGGATGGATGAGTGAATACTTTTAGCAATATAGTGTATTTCATGCTCCAATTTTATTTTCTTAATCTGTAGCTATAGAGTAAAGCTATATAGTACACACAAGCACAAAAGGTCTTCTTTACTTAAGCCGATATATCGATTGGCCACTATACAGATATTTTGTTTGGCCCAACCAGCTGCCTTAATGTGCATAAAACTTTATTTGAACACTTTTTTGTAGTAAAACAAAGTTGTGGATGAGTTTGTACTTTAAATCCAATTTCGATCATTTGGTCGAAGCCGATTTTGGTCATTTTACCCAATCTCTAATCGTAACAACAACAATAAAATATCTGTTGTGATGTGGAAACAACATTGTAACATAGATCAGAGAATAGTGTAATATGAGACCTTTAATATCGGCATTCTTGTTTTAAAAATTGCTGGACAATGAGGCTATATACGTATGTTTTTTAAGTGGTTTTGCCATATAAAGGCTTGGAGTGGTCCTCACCTCTGTGGCCACAGTCAGAGCGGGCAGCAGGGGCGTCAGCATGTTGTACCTCTGCATTGTTACCATGACAACACAGCGCAGCATCTCCAGGAGGCCAGCCTTTGGTCTGATGAAGAAAAACAACAATTTTACAATATTTTATAGCATCCACAGCTGTGTAAATGTCAGTGTATTTGACTATTTTGAAAACATATAAGAGACAATTGGATATTTTAACCTGTTTATTGACTGCCGTGGTGAAATGACTGATGTGTTCATGTGATGGTGAACCAAAGACAAGTTAATTTAATTCAAGTAGTATTATTTAAGGGGTCAACTCCTCTATTAATACATTTTAACCATGTTATAAGGGGTTTCCCCACATCATTAGCTTACTCTGATTTGTACTTTTAGTATATTGTCATATAGTAATAGCAAAAGTAATAGTTATAGTATAGTATTATGTAGTTAAGGTAATGGTATAGTATTAGGTATAATAGTAAGTACTTATAGTAATAGTTATAGTAATAGTATAGTATTAGGTATAGTAGTAGGTAGTTATAGTATAGTTCTGTAATCACAACTCCAGATACATTTTGGCTAATCGAAGCACATTTGAACATAGAAGGTTGTAAAGGTCATGTGGATCTACCTCTGGTCAATGATGAACCCCAGTGCGGTGAGTGTGAGAAGGATGTAGCAGGTCATGCCCAAGATGGTGATCTGAGACAGCGTCTGTGGACACAACATTAGCATTAGAACAGCACGAGATAATGCTTTCAGATATGAGCTAGCTTGAATGTTATTGTCAGGTTCTTAGTGCGCAGTGAGAGAGCAGTTACAAATCACAGGCCTGCTCCACTGTTTACTTGAAACAGTGATTTAAATATGTCAGACACTGGTACGTGCACTATTTAACACTCAGCCTGTTACTTTACCCATGACAGCTAACTGGGTCACATGACTTTTGATTTGATCACAGTTTTAGGCATTGCTGGTTTAGATAAGCCAAAATAACTGCCACTATTAGCAGCAAACAAATCATACTTTTTTTTAGCAAGATAGTAGCAGTGTTTCCGATTAAAAGAGGAGACTATGGTGCCCCCCCCCCATAGTCTAAAATTAACCTGAACTATACAGTGGCATTGTTACTTGTTGTATTGTCATTGATATAAAAGTAAATATACTGTTAAAAATATGAAATACAGGGAATAAGTGAGTTTTACATTCTACAAATTGCAAAAAAGAAAGTTATAATATAGAAAGTATATGTGCCACTATAGTCTACGGGAAACACTGTAGTATGGTTGTAAGACTGAAGATAAAATTACAGTTTTAATGGACACATGCAATTTAGCAAAAGTGTGCAGTTATTTAAGTACTATAATTTTGCTCACAAAAAAAGAAAAAAAAAAAATCCTGTCTTATTTCGCATAAAACCTGCTAACCCTGCAGTTTCATGTGCCGATACTCATGTTTGGTTTCTGGAAAATTGTAATTTTTCCCAAACCAATATCAGTCAGACATGATACCAATGTACATACTAATTACAAAACTCAGGTAAAAATATATATTTTAGGGGCCTTGTAAGTTTGAATTTAAAGATGCACTATGTAACTTTTTGGTTGGGGGTCTATCACCTGTTTGTTGCTATGGATATCTCATGGAATGTTCCGCAGTATGATTAAACAGCTCTACTTTACATTTATTCAATTACAGGTGGTTTTATTGCTCAAAAATCCATAGATCCGACCTGTAACTTGGTCTAGTTTGGTGTCCATTAAGATAGAAATGTTTAATACCGTGCTGTGAAACATTCCAGACAAAGCTGTAACGTCTCCATGAAGAAAATAATTTGATTAGCTTTATATAAATGTGATATAACAGCACCAGGAAGCCCATAAACCACTACAGTTTATTAACCTCAATAATGGGCCATATTTTGCCGTCTGCAGCTGGTGACGGGGGATTGCCTGAGGAACTCATGGCACTGTCAGCCACAAATCATCTGTTTGTGGCTCTGCACAGACCCACAGCACAAGTATCAATGGCCTTTTATGGTCAAGATGAAGTAGTCTGTCAACAGGAAGTTCAACACATATGTCTTCTGTCCGACATCTCTCACTGGACAGCCTCAAGTCTCCAGGATTTTTTTTTTTTTTTCTTTTACATAATTTAACATGACTTATGACACTTATGCAATTTGTCTTTCACTTTCTAACGGATTCTAACTGAATACTTGGATTAGTGTCTTGGCCGAAAGTGTTGGCAGCAGTGGGGAGTGGGCTGGCAGGTCTACAAACTACAAGGTTGTTTACTAACACAACCACAACATGGAACATTCTCCATGGCAATAGATCAATTTTTGGCATACTGTGAAATACTATAGCCAAAGGAACATGTCCATGGACACAAGCAGACAGGTGGAGGCCTAAGAATCAGGTTTGTAGAAATGCAAGCCCGCTCATACAGTAGGAAGGACGCATATTGATCTGCATTGTTCAGTGCAATAAACACATCTAAAATGAAAAAAAAAACAAACAAACATACTTTTACTTTTGTCTGTAGTTTGGCTAAAATGTTTCACAGTGTGGCTTTATAGCTCGAGATAAGGTCAAATTAATTGTCTCACTACATTTGATCAATCCTTTAACTAGTTGGGGAGCAAACAATGTAACCCAGTCTTAAGTACTGTCTTAGTAACAATATTTTAAGCAAAAATAAATGTCAAAATGTATTTCAGTGGATTGAGGAAGTACGTTTTGGCGCTTACATATGCAGTCTTATTATATCATCATTTATTCTAGACCTAAAGGTTATGTGAACTTCTCCCTGTTTCACAACCCAGGGGACCCACAGCTCAGAGCTGTAGTCACATGACCCGGCGTGTCACAGGGAAATGTAGTCCATTTGTAGTCCGTGCTAACGCTACCGACGCTAGGCCCAGGGGTCAGGGTTGTTAGCTCTGCTGTCAGCTAATCACTTGGAGCAGCTGCTGTTGTTCTAGTGTCCCCTGGGTAAAGGCCATTAGCTCATTATACAAGCCACTACTGCAGGCGCTGGTAAATAGGGCCAAAAAGTGTGGCCAATTGTCTAACTCAAATTATTAGAATCATGTCCCATTTTCTGTGAAGTCTTCTCTTAAACGGGTGTGATTTTGGTCGCCCAGCCAGTTCCTTCAACATTCTGTTCGAATTCAGAATTGGACCACAGAGCGTGAAAATCCCCAGTCCAAACTTGAGATGATCCAACCGCAGATGTTAATTAGTAGCACGTGTCTCAAATGCGGAAGACATCTCCTCGAACAAAATACATAACTTCTTTTACTTAAGATAAATAAGTTTGCCGTTTCTCAGTCCTTTATGTTGTCATGTTTGTTTTTGACGTGTATCGTCCATGTGTCTCTCTGATTCTGGTCAGTCACGCCGTCTGAAATCAGGGAGACAGGATACAGCGCCAGATCTACTTGTGTTTGTAAAGTTTTGTCAGAGGGTGTGGTTCTGGCTGGACGACCTTGGTAGCATGAACAATTGGTTAATATCTGGATTTAATTGTGGATTAGGGTCACATTTCTTCAATTGTGTAATAAAGTCACATATTAAGATGATCAAAATGTTAAAATGTAAAAAAGAAGCAAATTCACTTTTTGAATAAATTCTGATTTATAAATTTATTTCACTAAAATTCAAATTAAAGGTGCACTATGCAACTTCTCTGGTGGAGAGGTTGGCCACCACAAAGCTATTGCTTTGCCTGGTGTGTTCCAAAGTGTGTATTATATCTAACGTAACATATCCATAATACAGGTGTCTACACAGATCTGACATGTAACTTGACTTGACGGCATCACCACATTGTCTTCATGGAGATAAAGAAGTTCAATGGCAGGTGGTGGAACATTGCACCTTTAAAGTTCTAAATACAATTATTGCCAAAAAGCAGCAAAAACTTCTGCTTGGGAAACACTGGACAAGACTGTGCATGTAAAGAAGAGGCTATTTTAATCCCCTCTTACTGACACTGCTCAGGCTTATTGTGCAAACAGGATTATTCCACGTCCAGAGCAAAGTTATTCTGGTGCACAGCTCAGGGCCTCCGCTCCTGTTGACCCCGAGACCAAACTGACCTCTGACCCACTGTGTGTATTCTCAGGGGGGTATTTACACTGAGTTTAATCATCGCACAACACTACAGCTCATTCCAGTCTGTGTGCCAAGGTCACTTTGAGTTTACTGTTACACAACGGTTACCTGTTTCTTCATGTTTTGTTTAGTTTCCCAGCCGTTAAAGGTGCACTATGGAACCTTTTTGGTGAACAGTCTTCTACCTAATCTGGCTTACAGAAGACTTTGTTTGTCCAGGAGCCCTGTTTTTGTGATCACGATGCATCATTTTGTTAGTAAACAAGGGCAGGGCAGTTTTACTCAAAACTCCTCCCTTTTGGGGTTGAACTTAGGAACCCAGAACAGGATAAATTCCCAGTGGATCAGAGAGAGAAAGAGAGTGTGTCAGGGCAGTTTGAGGAGAGGAAAAGCCAAACGTGTCCCTCCTCTGTGTCCTGCAGCATCACAACAACTCATTCACACTTCGCTCTGGAGTTTCAGTTGGCAATGAAATTGTTAATTCCCTGAATGTATTTCCTCTGGAAGGTCTTCTGCCACATTTCCTGCCACATATGGCGTAAAAAAGCCTGTAGCATCTCAAATGTCCACAGCTAGCTCCTTAGTTCGCTCCTTAGCGCACTCCATGGATACGGGAAAAACAAACAGTTAATTTCACCAATTTCGTCAATCAAGCCAGTTCCATCGATTGAAAATGGCTTCTTGATCGCAAAAACAGTCCACATGAGCATCAATGAAACCTTCCCTACGCTCTACAATTTTTGAACTCAGAAATTTCGGGAGAATCTTGCTGCACACAGTTCACCACGACCTCTGTCTCTGAAAACCATTGACCGTTATAACAGTGAGTCCCACCCAGAGCAGTTGTCAAAGTTACCGAGTTGGACATTGTGCTTTGCTACAGCCACATTCACTTTAGCTCTAATGCTGCTGTTTATGTTCCACTATAGCGTATATTTTTGCTAACCTATAATAAACTGTACGCGGCCGCCTGGTGATGTCATTGCAGGCTGTTTGAAATAGGCCTGGTTTGGAATTAGCGCTAAACCCATAAATTGGCGCTGCATGTGCCGGGGCCTGTCAGGCTAAATAAGCAGGTGGGCTGGTTATAAATACATGACATGATGTATCGCTGGTTCTGACTGCTGCGTCCCGACGGCTGTTTGGCCCAAAGGGGAAAGGGAACTGGACAATTAAGAAGTTTGTGTTCACTCGAGGACCACCAGCCGGGAGTAGAGGAGGTGTGGGAGAGAGAGTGAGCGGGAAAGAGAGAGTGAAAGGAGGGATGGATAGGATAGAAAGGTATGTAGTTACCGAGAGAGATAGAGAGACACACACAGAGAGAAAGAGATAAGAAGGATGGATACTAGATAGAAAGGTATATAGTTAGAGAGAGAGACAGAGAGAGACACACACACAGAGAAAGAGAAAAGAAGGTTGGATAGGATAGAAAGATGTGTAGTTAGAGAGAGAAAGAGAGAAAGGAGGGATGGATAAAATAGAAATATATAGAGAGACAGCGAGAGAGAAAGAGAAACAGAAAGAGAAAGGCAGAGAAAGAAAAGAAATGAGGGATGGGTAAGATAGAAAGATATAGAGAGACAGAGAGAGAAAGAGAAAAAGAGAAAGAGACAGGCAAAGAGAGGAAAAATGAGAGATGGATAAGATATAAAGATATAGAGAGACAGAGAAAAAGAAAGAGACAGGCAGAGAGAGGAGAAATGAGGGATGGATACGATAGAAAGCTATAGAGACAGAAAAATGAGGGATGCAATAATAGAGAGATATGTAGTTAGAGAGACAGAGAGAGAATGAGAGAGAGTTAGAAATTACAGTACAAACATTTGTCAAGAATTACTACATAAATACTACTATTTATAAGTGAGATACGATTTTTGATTTTAGAATGTTTTTAAGTTTAAAATTAAAAACAATTTGTTAGTGGCGGAGGTCAAGGCATCTTTTCATCAAGAAGACTGCAGACTTTGGAAGGGTTGGTATAGAGAGTTGCATAGAGAGAAAGAGAGTGAAAAAATAAACAGATAGGTAGATAAACGGATAGAAAGATTGTAGGGTTGTCAAAAGTATCAAAAATCAGATACTAATATTAAAAAAAGTAAATTCCTTAATATCGGAATTGAGTTTGAAATGTTCGTATTGTGACTAGGAATGTCAAGATATATTATATTTTTTTGGCTCCCGATCCGATACCGATAAGAGAAAAAGAGAAAGACAGATAAAGAGAGACAGAAAAAGAGCGCGAGATAGAGCAAGAGAAAAAGAAAAATAACAGCAACCACAACCAAAGACAGTAGTGCGTTGAATTTATGGCCTGGGTGGGACAGTGCGTGCTGGCTAACCACAACTATGTCCATACGGTATACAAGGCATCCAAAGAAAACTATCCTGAGGAGACCTGTGGGGGGCAGGAGAGGCGGGGGGGGGGGGGGGAGGTGCAAGGGGGAGGGGGGGAGCTTGGGGCGAGTTTGGCCAGTGCAGCGGAAAATAATAGACGGGGGTTGTTCTGCAGAGGAATGTCCATCCGTCATTCTGTCACAGAGCTGAGACTTAAGTAAAGGACAAGACTCAAGCCGCAACAAACTGTGGAACTGGGAGCAATAATGATGAAAAAATACAGCCTACAATTAAGGCCTGGGACCACCTAGCTCTTAAATAGGGATCTCTCGAGTTTTTGTATTAGCTGATGTTTTTTGCAATCCATCATAAACGTGCTAAAATTAGTGTAAAATGTAAGAAATGCATAAAAACGTCAATGCAAAATTAACCGCAAATGTACAGAACTATCACTTCGTACCTTGAGTTGAACGATTACACTCAAGTTATAATAATATTTCTTTGCATTTCGCCATCACAGTGTAGCTATAAACAACTAAACTCTAAAAGATAGATTTAAACAACACATTTTCAAGAGCCTGTGATTAATACGAGCGTTCTTGGTCCTGTTTTGGAGTTTGATTTCCAACAAAACGGGATTAGAGTGACTGAAAACTGAAAATGTTATTGTAATGTTTTTTTGAGAGGAACTTACTAGGAACTAACACCACAAATCAGCTCACCTAAGTCTGTTCTTTGGTCAGATTGTGTTAAAATAAAGTGTAACAAGCCTCAGACAGCGCAGTACTATAGAGCAGTTAGCATCAGTCAGCTGCAAAATATCAATAATTTCCTCTCGAGTTATTCAAAGTACCAACAGGCCCACATACCATCTTGTTTTCGAAGAGGTCGTGGTAGGCCTTGAGCACCAGCAGAAAGTGGAGCACCACGTAGAGCTGCAGAGGCAGGGCCCAGCGCGGGTTATAGGGCAGCTCTTTCCCCGTCACCTGAACACACAAAAACACAACTGAAATTTAGGGTGACAAAACAATACACACATCTGTACAAAGCAAGATAGACAAGAAATAGCCTGATACCATGAATTTGACGTATTGCATTTGTCCCGTCATAATGAATGTGAGGTCAAATTTGGGTAGATTTATTGCAATGAAATGATTGCAAGTTGAACGACACTAGCAGCAGATACGTAACGAAGACTTCAGTTATTTCGACATTTCAACACATAAGCCTGTAGGATACTATTATAAAACTGGTTTAGCTCTGTGAAAATTAGGTTCTGAAATACATAGAATTCTCATAGTAATTTAGCAGCTATGTTTATGCTAATCTCTGTCCTCGTTTCTTGTGTTTTATTTTATTTTAAAGAACTAGTTTACCCCTACAAGAGTTGACTGCTGGTTTGCCAAATAGTGCCACTTTGGTGAATTTGGTAGTTGCCACATAGTCAACAAAATAAAAGGGCAGATCACAAATGGCCCGTTTGTTTTTCAGTAAAAGTGCTGGTAAAAGTGGGTAGGTGTCTCAGAGGTGGTTGGAGTGATCTATATTTGAGCTTTTATTGCCCTGAGTCCGTCTTTTTTCTGCGTTTGGTGAAAATGAGCCTGTGGTGTCCCATTTACAGACCTCTGCATGTTTATGAGCTGTGCTGGTTTTGTCCCCAACACATGAGTTCTGTTCTAACAATGCACACAGTCAACTGACATGAAGATACGCACATGTACGGTCTATATGTATTTATACCACGGTCAGTGAGAATTCCAATGGTTATCTGCCGTGCTTTAATACTGCATAACGCACACGTAGTCCGGCAACAGCTAAATCACTTTTCTCTGAGCAGAACATAAGGTCTAGCTTCATTTAAACAGTGAAATAAGTAATATTTGAAACATTTACAGACAGGGGACAAACTTTCACGACTCGCGTTAAAACTGGATAATGTACAGCTCCTCGTTGTTAAATGTTTACATATGAGGGACACAGTTCAGCGATCATGGGCAGTCTTGTATCTACAGACCCAATGACCATGTTACCTTTTATTATTTTGAAAATGCAACATTCATATTGTATTAACATGTTTTTTAAAGTTTCACTTTAGTTTTGACGCTCTGTGACTGTGTTGCGTATGATCCTCACAATTTGATCATTAAGTATGCACATGATACAGCTATACAGCATCGGTCTCATGAATGTGAACGATGACTCGCATTACAGATCTGAGGTGGAAAAAGTAGTTTGTTGGAGTGAGCAGAACAATTTGAAACTGAACACTTCCAAAACATACAAGCTGGTCATCAATTTTAGGAAAAATGTCTCTCATCAGCCTATTTCTATCAATGGTGTAGAGGTGCAAATTGTTGAAAACTGTAAATTTTTGGATGGGATTTGTAAGTGCAATTGCTAAAAAATCACATCAGAGGCTTTTCTTCCAACGTAAACTCAAAGTTTTTACCCCAAACCTGCCGGTGGCACTTATTTTTAATCTTAGCTTTGACTAAATGATGTTTTAATGGTGTCTTTTACTTGTGTTCATATTCTGTGGTTTGTGTTTTTAATGTTTTAATTTGTCTGTTTGAATGTGTGTATGGATGATACACTCCGAACATCTCGCACCCCTTTTTTCAATGTGTTTTTTATACTGCAAATGGCAAATAAACTGAACTGATCTGAGTCTCCTGTCCCTTTGCTCCCCGCGTTTAGTCACTCCCCCTTCAGAGCGCTGTCACAACACAATCAGCGTGGATCCCGCTAATGAAATTACTGCATATCAGGTTTGTTAAATTGCTGTGTACAGTTTTGTGTCATGTTTTTGTATATTTATGGAGAATTGTGGTGTGGGACTGTGGGTGACGTAGGCTTGTGTGCTTTTCTGGTGGAGGGTCCGTCAAATGCTTTTCTCCATGGAGATGTTATTGCTTTGTCTGGAATCTATCACAGTATGGTATTAAACCTTTCTATCTTCACGGAGACCAAACCAGACCAAGTTACAGGTCAGATCTGTGGAGAGGTGACCCCGCTCACAGTCAGAATGCCTGTTTTTCTATGTATTTTTCAGCTATAAAACCAGCTGTAATTGAATACACGTAAGGTAGGGCTGTTTAATGCCATATTGTGGAACATTCCAGGCAGAGCAATGGCATATCCATAGAAACAAGCAGGTGACGGACCCCCAACCAAAAAGTTACACAGTGCACCTTCAAGAACAGTGACTTATCATGTTTCTAGCCTAATGATCCGATAATAGGAGACTCACACGGGCAAATGAAAATGTTCAAACTAAACTGGACTCTTTTTGGTTGTGGAGGGGCTTTCCAGCAGTGGTGAGGCAGGCGATCAGCACATGTGCGTGGGCCCCGGCATCTCCTCGGTCCCAGGGCAGGTATTACTCCATGGGGCTCTGCTTTAGCTCAAACCTCACAGCCCTGTCCCCCTCTCCCCTTTGGTCCCTCCGCCTTTGTGCACGCTCGGCTTCAGTTCCGTGTTTGGAATGGTCCCGCTGGGTTTAAGGAGCCAATTTAATGGTGAGAGTCCGCGGCACGAGGGGGACCCAACCCATGACACCATCGGCGAGATTTCAAAGCTCCCCAAGGCCCAGGCCCAGGCACAGCACAGGCTCCATGCGGTTTCAATCCAGACTGCGTTTAATGAACTTATTGTGCTCCCCCTACAAAGACTCATTTGATGTGGCGCTCACTTGTAAAACTCGGGAGAATGGGAACAATAAGGACGGCTCAGAAGTCATTCACGTCTTTTGTCAAAATGGCACACTTTGGAGGCATATTATGATTTATTCAGACCTTTTTAATGCGTTTAATACTAATACCTTTGCTTTTGGTATTTCACGTTTTATTACTTAAGATAATGTGTATGTATGGAGAATAAAATGGTCTTTGGTCATGTTCAAAAAGGAAAAGCCACACAGATCATTTTAGCAACAGACGTGCAAGAAAATGGGTTCAGTTCTTTTTTTCCTTCTTCTCTTGATCTCTTTTGAGTTAGTCCACAGTTTTATTCATGCTTTAGTCTTATATTAGACTCCGCTTCAGGCTGAGTTTGGAGCTCAGAGCCAGGGCAGGGTTGGGCCTGGGCAGTACCTGGATGGGA
Source organism: Taenioides sp. WSHXM2023 (assembly GCA_029959045.1). Lineage (NCBI taxonomy): Eukaryota > Metazoa > Chordata > Actinopteri > Gobiiformes > Gobiidae > Taenioides > Taenioides sp. WSHXM2023. The sequence continues at coordinate 6,301,727 of CM057088.1, forward strand.
GACCTCTGGGAACATCAGGTGCCACAGTGGGGTGCCAGTTGTGTCTGCAAGCAAGAGACTTGGGGGGGTTGGTGGTCAGAGCAGCTAGTGGTGCAGATTGGCAGCCTCACAGTCTGCCCCGGGTGGCTGTGGCTACAATAGTCGGTGTGTGGAGTGAATAATGCACAAATTTATGAATCAACTTAAAGCATCTGGAAAAGTGCTATATATCTTTATTACTATTAATATTATTATTGTAAGATGTGGGTTAGATCTAACAGAACTTGGAAAGCATGTTTTTTTAGTTTGTACTTTGAAAAACGGATAAAGGTTTTGAAAAATGAAATTATATTGTATGTATAAAACCTCCAGCTCTTTTTAAATGCAGTGTTTCTTACCTTTGGATTGTCCACGTGGTCGCCTAGACGAGGTTTACCAGGCTTCCAGCTCGGCCCGTTGAGGAAAGTTAAGAATTTGTGAGTAATACTTTTGTAATAAGTGGACTTTCTCCACAAGTACCAGTAGTAGTGGAGCTAAAGGGAGAAGAGAAAACAACGCTTAAGTCAACACACAATCAAACGCTACATTTACCTGATCTATGTGAGTCCAGGAGCCAGTGTGATGATTCATGTGGACAGGAAAAGATCAGGTTTTGTAAAGGGCTCGCAGTGGTTTGTCCAATTTTAAGCAGAGGAAAGACTTTTAACTACTTTTCTGAGCCTCAACTATAAGCACTCTGTTTGAAACTGTGTAAGTGCAGAAAAGATACTTAGCCTAAAACCAGCACCAAGGAGAATAACATTCATAAATCATCCAAACGTGTGAGCTAATTTTAGTCACCAGTCTGGAATGACTCTTTCAATTAGGGTGGCAAGATCAACTGAAATCGAACCGTAATGGCAATTTGAATAGACGCAATTAGCAAATAGCAAAAGCTGCAATTTTAAAAGTACCATAATTATCTCCACAAACAACAAAATATCCAGTCTAATTCTGCATAAAACTGCTAACCCTGTAGTTTAGGTCTGTATAAACATGTTCTGAAATGTGATACTTGTATTAGTTTAAACCATTTTGCCTAAAACGTATTAGAATTTGAAAACGTTTGTTCAGCACTAACCTGAATGTAGATTACTTCAAAAGTCTTGATGGGGAAGACCAGCCCATAGATGACTTTATCAGACTCCTCTGCGAAAGTGCCTGTGAAATCACATCACAGAAGACATTAAAGGGCCCATATTACACTATTTTCTGATCTGTTATAATGTTGTTCCCTCAACAAAAACATACCGAGTTATATTTTATTTCATTTACACATGTTTAACACACAAATCCTTCACATTTAGGTTGACTTTTTCTCTCAAATAGAAAATAATAAAATTCTGTTCCACCTTGTGATGTCATGTGGCGATACAGGAAGTGCTCCACTGTGTTTGTAACCCCCAATACACCTCATTTCAGCCCTGGATTTGCCCATCTCTACTAAACAAAGGGTAAAAGGTAACTGTTAACGACCACTTCATGACATCACAAGGTGGAACAGAGCATTTTGAGCTTTGGAGATGTAGACAGACTAATAATAAAGGGTTGCTCAAATGTGTGAATGAAACAAAACACTACTCCAGGGATGTTTTTGATGAGTTAACAACATTATAACATGTATATTCATTATCACAGCACTAAACGTTATTGCCTAGATATGTTATAACTGACTCACCAAAGAGACGGTCCCAGATGATCAGAATGCCTCCATAATTCTTGTCGATGCAGTACAGATTTCTCCCTGTAAAAATACCAGAAGGAGGTAAGGTACAGTTTACTTCTCAAGCTTTCGTGTAGTTCACTGTCACTCACCATGGTGGACTCTGTGGTGTTTTGGCGTGTTGAAAACCCACTCTAGAGGCCCAAGGTGTCTGATGACCTGAAATATAGACAAAAAGAAACTTAGACAAACTTAATTGATCCACAAGGGAAATAACTTGGACACAGTAGCTCACATCACAATATTATAATAACAAAGAGCAAAAAAATAAATAATTGTTACCTCCTCAAAAACAAACCTGGAGTTGTGTTTTGTTTCATTCACACATGTTTGAGTAATTTATTTTATTATTAGTCCGTCTACATCTCCAAAGCTCAAAATGCTCTGTTCCACCTTGTGATGTCATGAAGCGGTAGTTTTCAAGTTAACAGCTGCATTTTACCTTTTGTTCAGTTGAGATTGGAGATTCCAGAGCGGAACTCATCCAAATGATTCTAGTGATTGTGTACGGAGTTTAAAAACACAGTGGAGCACTTCCTGTATTACTACATGACATCACAAGCTGGAACAGTGGAGTGTTTTCTGTTAGAACTCAGCCGAAATACGCAGGGTTTGTGCGTTAAACAAGTGTGAATGAAACAAAAACACAACTCCAGGTTTGTTTGTAATGAGGAAACAACATTAGAACATGGATCAGAAAATAGCTTAAGATAGGCCCATTAACGTAATCAAACTAATATACACATTTTGAGAGTTTGACATCACTGCTGGTGGTTCTCCCCATTCAAATAAGAGAAGTGTGGAAAAAATCACCTTTCAGAATCACGCCTGGGCCAGTGTGATGTGCAGCAGACTCACACATGGCCCATTCAGTTTCTCTTTTATGTTTTGTATCAGAAATTCTGACAAACGTCTCGATACAATTCAAACTTTTTCTTTCTTTCTTTCTTTCTTTCTTTTTTTTTTTTTATATGGGCCCGTCTGGCAGCTATCCATGAGAATTTTGTCTTGTATGAAAGGGTCTCCACCACCTCTCTGCTCTCACGCGGGGGGGAAAAAGTGCCCCAATAAATTCAAAAAACTTCAAAAAAAAAAAAAAACTAACCATAAAACGAAAATTACATCCCTACAGAAAATACTGACTATTACGAATGCGTTTTGTAATAGCGCGCTCAAAATGGAAGACGTAATACTGCTGTAAAAGTGATACTGGCTCAGAAAGCGCTCCTTTGCTTCTGTTTGGAGTCTTTTCGAAATCTCATTATTTTTTATTGAAGGCAGGTCCCATGGCTGCATTGGGGCTGGGGCTAGCCGGCGATTAGCCTTGGCACGGTGAGAAAGAAAAGTGCCCACACAAAATCCTGCCCGTCGCGTTACATTTGTCACTTGTGGATTCATAAAAACTGATTGAGCGTGGCGTTTTGCTCATTAAAAATCGCATCTAAGAATGATCACTGTTGGCACAAGTAGGGCTAGTCGTTTCAGCGAATACATTTAAGTGTATACAAAATAATTAGGTAAATTTTGGCCAGTTTTCTTGTGATCATTATACTGGCAATATTTTTGGACATTTTTATGGAAAATTTCACTTAGTTGTTTTATGATGGTATTTTTTCTGGAGTTGCATGATACTTTGCAACACTTAAAGGGCTCATGTTACACTATTTTCTGATCTATGTTTCCTCTTCACAAACAGACCTGGAGTTGTGTTTTGTTTCATTCACACACTTAACCCACAAACGCTGCATATTTAGGCTGAGTTCTTCTCTCAAACTGAAAGCATCCTGTTCCACCTTGTGATGTCATGTGGTAATACAGGAAGTGCTCGTCTCTGTTTTAAACTCCGCACACCTTCACTAGAATCATTTGCATAATTTCAGCCCTGGAATTGCCAATTTCTACTGAACTAAAGGTAAAAGATTGATAGGTTCATGACATCACAAAGTGGAACAGAGCATTTTGAGTTTTGGAGATGTAGACAGTTACTCAAAACACGTGTGAATGAAACAAAACACAATTCCAAGCATGTTTTAGATGAAGTAACAACATTATAACATGACTCTTAAAGGTACACTATGTAACTTTCTGGAAGCGGATTGTCATTGACCTCAGTGTGAATCCAGAACTGGTACAGCAGGTTCAGCTGGATGTGGACTGCAAAGATGGAGGGAGGGATCACCAAGGCCAGGGGCAAGTAGAAAATCTGAAGGACACAGGCAGATGTTTGAACACAACTTATCCTTGGTTTTAGGTTTCATATTTTGCTTTCAGTCAATAGAATTTTTCCATAAATCAAGCATATATATAGAGAGAGAGATTATACAATACAACATAGATTATGAAACGAAACAAAACAAACAAAAAAAGAGGACAGTGAACAACAAGAGTATTAATTTTTTCAACTCATTTCAACTGATTACAGATTTGTGAAGTTATAGAAATCTTTAAGTGGTTGCCAAGTAGAAGAAAATGCTCTCAAATTTCCCTTATATTTTCTAATTGGAGATGTTTCATAACGTCTTTCATAAAGATCAAATGAGATGGTGGTGTTTTTTGTTTCAGTTTATGTACCATACAGATTTGAGGGTTTGATAGGTCAGCAGTTGCCGACTTCACTCTAAAGAGGGCAAGTACTGGACCTGGCTTAAGTCACATTTTGCTTTTAAATCCTTTTATGAGTCTGTTATGTGTCGTGGTTTTTTTATTTATTTTTTTACCCATGAGGTGAACTGTTGGCTCAAGGACTGACGCAGGGCTGTGGTCAGGTTGTAGTACTCAGAGCTGTGGTGAACCTGGTGAGCTGCCCACATGAAAGCCACCTCTGAAAACACAAACACACGAAATGACTCGCTGTACCTGAACTCGTACTTCTAATGCTATAGTCTGCTCCTCCAAGCAACTAAGAAATGTACTATTCATTACTATATGAATTCAGAAGACAAGCAGATTTGGATGTGCATTCGGCTGTCCACCTCCATCTTAAAACTGCAAACCTCTCATTTGAAGACAGTGAAGTACAAATTTGAAAGGGTCCATATTACTCTATTTTCTAATCTATCCTCATCACATACTTGGAGTTGTGTTTTGTTTCATTCACATGTTTAACACACAAACCCTGCAGATTTAGGCAGAGTTCATCTCTTAAACAGAACACACTTTGTTCCACCTTGTGATGTCCAGATAATTGAGATGACCACCACTGAAAACCTTCTTTGCATTTTTCTTTTTTTTTTTTTAGAATTGTTTCGATCTAGTATATTAGAACTTGTAAAATACCACAATTTTATTTACAAAGCTACCATCATCCCATAAAAAAAACATTGCAGTATTGTAAATGTTGTTTTTATCAACATGTGTCGATAGAACATCACCAGTGACACTAATAAAAATTCCTCAGTTGCCATGACAACACTGACCAGAGATGAGTAGACAATAACATAACTTTACTTCAGACTAAAATTAGTCAGATAGAAGTACAAAGTACTCTGACTCAAGTAGTCTGACTTGAGAGTAAAAAAGCAATTGGGAAAAACTAAAACTCAAGAGTAACATCTGATTTAAACTTTGACGTGAATGTAATTGGAAGAACAAAGCATTACATAATCCACAAAATCTGGTATTTTTAAAGGATATACACAAAAAAATTGAAAAACTACATGATATCTGAAGGACTGGTGCAAGAAACACTAATGTTAAAATCACCAACATAGCGGTGCAAATGCAAGGAGCAGCAATTTAAAAGTGAAAAAATGGATAGCACACTGATCTGACGAAGGCTTTTTGTTCCATCCATCCATTTTCTTCCGCTTATCTGGGGCCGGGTCACGGGGGTAGCAGTCTAAGCAGAGACTCCCAGACTTCCTTCACCCCGGACACTTCCCGCCACCTCAGCTGGCTCCTCTCGACATGGAGGAGCAGCAGCTCTACTCCGACTTCCTCCCGTGTGACTGAGCTCCTCACCCTCTAAGGGAGCGCCCAGCCACTCTACAGAGGAAACTCATTTGGGCCGCTTGTATCCGTGATCTTGTCCTTTCGGTCATTACCCAAAGCTCATGACCATAGGTGAGGTGAGGAACGTAGATTGACTGGTAAATTGAGAGCTTTGCTTTTTGGCTCAGCTCCCTCTTCACCACAACGGTCCGATACAGCGACCACATCACTGCCGACGCTGCACCGATCCACCTGTCAATCTCACGCTCCATCCTCCCCTCAGTCGTGAACAAGACCCCGAGATACTTGAACTCCTCCACTTGAGGCAAGGACTCTCCACCCACCCACAGAGGGCAAGCCACCTTTTTCCGGTCAAGAACCATGGCCTCGGATTTGGAGGAGCTGATCGTCATCATGTTTAATGTAATTTTAATATTATTTAAAAATTTAAAAAACACTTTTGGACATCGGCCGTCTGAATGCGCTATGCATTTTTTCACTTTTAAAAATCTATTCATTTTGTCAACATAAAGCTTTTGTACAGCAGTTTTCCCAGGGAGCTAATACTAACAACAACTAGCATGCTAACAGCACACTTCCTGATTCACTGAATATAAAGATGCAGACAGCACGTAGCAGACATATTTTGACCTCAAGAGCTGCTTGTACAATATATCTGTACTGGAGCAAGGCGCATTACTCAAATACATGGGAAAAGAATCAAATACAGGACATTTAAATTCTTCCGCCGTAGCGTTGAGCCGTGGTGAAAAGCTAAAACCTTTCGGCTGTCCAGCTCTAACTCTTATGGAGCTTTTCCTGCAGCTGGTCAGAAGTCCCAGTGCTCCCTTTTACATTCCTCCGAAGTCTTGTGATACTTGTTGCCATGTTAAAATTGACATTTCAAACCTGCGAAATCCAACAAGCTTGTTAGGTTTCATTGGATACCGAGAGCGTTTCCGGACCACCACTACTCCTGTGTGCTTTTTGGCCCCCGCGCAGGTACAGTAAGCTCAGAAAGAAGTAGCCCGGTAGTCTCCTGTAGGCTGTGTACGCGCTATAATGTCTTCTATATAGTTGTTAAGTGAGGTTAAGAGCTCAGAGGGGCCCCAGAGTGAGGTGGAATTTGGCCGAGATGAATAAAGATTGGATGCAGACTTATGTTGACAGAAAAACCTAACGGCGTTCAATAATGGAAGACGAGGAGCTGGTGGGTTGGGGGCCAGAGATAAATTTTGGATGTATTTTTCTTTAGATTCACTCTCAGTGGTGTTAAAAAGGTGACTCAAGCCAATGCATAGAGGATCTGTATATTTTTATATAGTGTAGTATTATTTACATGTGCAACAAATACCTGGAGTATTTTTTATTTTTATTAAGTCTCTCTGTAGGAACCATGACGTGTTCCTCTGCGTTTTGGAACTGCCTCTCTATCTATTAAACTAAAGGTAAAAAGCGGCTTGAAAACTACCACTACATGACATCATAAGGTGGAACAGAACATTTTGAGCTTTGGAGATGTAGAAAGACTAACTGAACACAACTCCAGGTATGTTTTTGAGGCGGGAACAACATTATAACATGGCTAAAGGCTCACAAGAGTCAATTTTGCGTAATATAGGACTTTAAAACGGCAAATCGTCTGCTAGCGTCATGTTGACAGTAGCTGCATTGCGAACAGGTATTGCTGGAGTAGAATGCACCAGATACAAAATCCAAAATCGAAAATAATCTGTTGAGAAACCATCCACCGATTAATCCACTAAATGATTTTTTTTTAGCAATGTGGGAACACTACAATAGAGTAAAAATATTAACTCAATTTCCATACTAGGGCATAGACGCGATCGATACTCAATACTAATTCTATGTGCTCTTATACTTGTTCTGATGCAGCTCAAAATCATTCTAAAACTATTCAGGAAAGGTTCATTTCTGTCCTGTGAATGTGACTTTTTTGTATCGATACCTGCTCAAATGAGTATCTAGTATCTAGTTTCGATGCTAGTTTTAGTATCGATTAGTATCAGATTTTCGATACTTTTGACAACCCTGACCTGCAGCCCTAATATTTTGATTTTAATGTAGCGCTCACTCAAGTCGATTTATACATAACGTAAATTAAAAGCGTCCCCTCTCCTCTTTTACGCACGTATAGATTTATGACACTTGTAGGATTCCGTTGGATGTTGGATAATCCCGTCTTTGTTCATTTTAGTGTTTTTTCGTTCTCCTTCTCCTCTTCCTCCTCCTCTTCTGGCTGGAGGAGTCCCTGGCAGCTCCTGTGCTCGGGTTGGGGTAAGATTGATGCGTGTTGTCAATGATGGGAAGTGGGGAGTGCACGGCCGGACTGCGTCCGTACGCCCGTGAACAGAGCGCCGCGCGGCTCAGTGGGACACCGCAGGGTTTGGCTCGAGTCCGGACAGAGGAGGAGCGCGGAACGGTGAGAAACTCTGTCCCGGAGAAGAGTTCCCAGCAAGAGAGGTGGGAGAGAGGGGGAAGAGAGAAAGGGAGGAGAAGGAGGAGAGGGGGGTGGAGAGTGAGGAGGAGGGAGAGAGGGGGTAGAGAGGAGACAGAGGGAAAGGGAGGAGAAAGAGGAGAAGAGGGGGGAGAGAGAGGAGAGAAAGAAGAGGAGAGGGTAGAGAGAGGGAGGGGGAAGAGATGGAGAAATGGAGGAGAAAAAGGAGAGAGGGGGTGAAGAGAGAGGAGGAGGAGGGAGAGAGGGGGTAGAGAGGAGAGGAGACGGGCGGGAGAAAGGGAGATGAGAGAGAGGGAGAACAGAGTAGTGAAGAAAGAGAGAGAGGAGAGGGAGGTAAAGGGAGAGAGAGGGAGGTAGGAGAGAGAAGGAAGAGACAGGGAGAAGAGGGGGAAGAGAGGAAGTAGAGAGAAAGGGAGGAGAAAAAGGAGAGAGGGGGTGGAGAGAGTGGAGGAGGGAGAGAGAGGGTAGAGAGTTGAGGAGACGAGGGGAAAAATGGGAGAGGAGAGAGAGGAGAAGAGAGGAGTGAAGAAAGAGAGAGGAGAAGGAAGTAAAGGGAGAGAAGGAGGGGTGTAGAGAGGGAGGTAGGAGAGAGAGAGGGAGTGGGGAGAGAGTGAGAAAGAGCAAGGGAGAGAATGAGTGAGGAGAAAAAAGTGAAAGCGAGAGAGGAGAAAGAGGAGAAGTAAAAGGAGAGAGGGAGGGGTGGAGAAAGAGGAGAAAGAGGTGGTGGAGAAGAAAGGGGTGATGAGAGAAGGGAGGAAAGGAGGTGAGAAGAGAGAGAGGAGGTGAGGAGAGGGGGAGGGGGGAAGACAGGATTAAAACAAAAAAAAGAGAAGAGCGTGACGGCTGAGAGGAGAGCGAGGGAGCAGGCTGCTTCCATCTGGACAGCAGTGAGCCTCAGCATTCACAGGAAGAGCAGGGCCGAATGCTCCTCCAACAAGATGGACAATTGGAATATTTACTGTTCTGCCAAGAGTTCCCATCACACAGACTTCAACTGGAGAAGAGAGCTCTCGAGTGGTGAACAAACCTTAAAGAAGACGTAGTTTGCTTTTGTCTGCCACAGTGGTTATAATCTTCGACAAAGGCTTCCAAACTTTTCAGGCCGGGAACCCCAAAATAACCGTGTGAATAACACTCATTTCTAGTGTCAAGCGGGCTTCATTACGTTTGTGTTAACTGACCTAATTCCACAAAAATATACAGTTTTCAATTAAGATGTCATTATTAAGTTTCGTGACGTTTTCAAGTTTCTCTAGACCCTCACTTACACCAGTTTTCTCTCACACGTGTTGTTCCAAACGCCTCTCCACAGCCCTCACTGCAAGAATTCAAATTTAGCCAAGTTAAGGTGACTTGAATGAAGAAAGTTTCATCATGTTTTGAGTAAATTTCTGTTCTACCAGCGGAACAAGACTTTTTGCACTTTTTTGTATGAAAGTACATCTTGCTACACTTAAGTTAAACAACAACTTTTTGCACTTAAAATAAGAAACAAAAATCAAATGCTGCTTGAATTCAGAAAAACACACATAATCATACATAATCATTATTGTTATTATTTATTTCTTGTTTCTCTTATTTTAATATGGTTTGAGCTCTTTGTTTTTTTGTTGTTATTCTATTATAATTGTTATTACTAATTATTTCCGTATTAATTATGAGTAGGTTGGTGTTTGGTTGAGTGTGAAGCCTGACCTCCTGGGGTTTGTCAGTAATAAATTAAGAAAAAAGAAAAAGAAAAACACACTTATTTCATTGGCAGATCGTTTTACATTTTAGTGATTTTAATGTAGCTCGATCTTGTGTTTGGTCACTGTCTGTGGTGAGGACCTTTAGCACAGAAACCACAACAGAGAGAAAGGGCAAATGGCTCAATTACAAAGAAAAACACAATATTTTGGTTGCGTCAGCTGGGGAATGGGGCTTACATAAAACAGAGAAGCGCTGAATCACAATAAGACGATTTTACGGATGCACCGATACCGATACTGGTGTCACATATCGGCGCTGATACTGAAAAATTAGCTGGATCTGGTATCGGTTTCATATCAGTTAAGTCGATATCCTGATTTGGTCTTGAATTGGGTGTAATAAGACTATTTACAGGCAGATTTTTACCTAGTTTCATAATATTTTGAAAATGTTCTTATTTATTTTATATAATACTGGATAAATAACCATGGCAACACTTTTTTTTTCTTTTTAATTGCTTATTATTTAGTTTTTTTTTACCGTTTTTATATTTTTTATATTTTCTACTCTGTTCTTGTAATATAATGTGATGTGTGAGCTACTGTGCCCATGTAATTTCCCTTGTGGATCAATAACGTTTGTCTAAGTCGAAGAAACTTTTTTAATGAATGAATGAATGAATCGGGTAACAGTAGTCAAAGTATGGATATCGGTATCGGGACTGAAAAAGCTGGATCGATAACACAGAGCGAGCATATCTTCGTAGGAAACAGATAATGACTTTAATCTTAATGAATTTATGACAGTTATCGGTGAGGTTAAAGTCATTCAAGGTGAAAACGCTGGACTTTGTCGACGCTGTAAATTTCACTTTATTCTAGAGCTGATGGAGGCACTGTTCAAAGAAAAGAATGTGGATCTATCTATCTATTTACTATCTATCTACATACACACAAACAGCTTCCTCAGTTTGGGTTAAAAGTTGTGGGCACATACTAAAAAAGATTAAATTGAATATTAGTAGTTCAAATCAGTTCCTTAATGTGATTACGTAGGTGGGTTAGGGTCTCCCCCAGGACACCAGTGGTACCAGTACAATAATATTAATAGTATTGTGTCTTATGAACTAATAAAAGTACTTTGACTGCATGGACAAATATTTTTAACCAAGCAAATGCTATAATTACTCAAACTTTAATGCCAAAATAAACAGGTCATTATGGCAATCCAAATCACTATTGCATTACACATTAAACAGAATTGTGAGTTTTAAGCCAATGTTCTTATCTCTTCAAAAACATACCTGGAGTTTTGTGTCATTCACACATGTTTGAGTAAGCTTTTATTATTAGTCTGTCTACATCTCCAAAGCTCAAAATGCTCTGTTCCACCTTGTGATGTCATCTAGTGGTAGTTTTCAAGTTAGCAGCTACCTTTAACCCTTTGTTCAGTTGCAACTGGCAATTTTAAATGATCCAAATGATTCTAGTGAAGGTGTGTGGAGTTTAAAAACGCAGTGGAGCACTTTCTGTATTACCGCATGACATCACGAGGTGGAATAGAGTGTTGAGAAGAATATGCAGAGTAAATATGCAGAGTTTGTGTGTTAAACATGTGTGAATGAAACAAAACACAACGCGTTTGAAGAGGAAACAACATTATAACAGATCAGAAACTAGCGTAATATGGGCCCTTTAGCGTATGCAAGTCAAAATCAAAATGAATCAAACTGGTAGTGTAGTGTTGACAGTCAATACTGCAATGATAATGCGATTTTACTTTCTTTTGTATTACCATGTGGTCTTATATCTGTGTAATTCTTCAGTGGTCCAGGTAGGTTCCATAGTGCTCCATGGGTGTATACTAGTCTATGTGCTCTATAAACTATTCAGGAAAGGTTCATTTCTGAGACATGAATGTGACTTTTTTAGTATCGATACCTGCTATCTAGTTTAGGTACAAGTTTTAATACTGATTAGTATCTGATTTTCAACAGTTCTGACAACCCTATGAACTGAAACCATAATGAATTTGGTTGCCATGGCGTACTTCCCTAAACATTTTCACTAATGGCGTCATTTGAAAACAGCTCTAGAAAGTTTGACAGGCAGAAAACTAACCACAAAGCAGGCCTGTTCAAACACGGCATCTGGAGGTTTGAAAGGGTTTGGGTTTGCGTCCATCAGCTGCTCGGAGCCCCGGTGTACGCAACAGAGCTTTGGCACTGACCAGAGAACTGCCCTGTCACTCACGGAGCTAATGGGCTGTGAAGGGGTTTGGATGTGAGGGGGTCCAGGAGGGGGAGGAGGCGGAGAGGCCAACCCAAACAGTGAGCTCGGAGCTGGGTAAGAAGCCAGGACAGTTCCCCTCTTTCTCCTTATCCTCCAGGCTGAACCTCTGCCATAGCTCATTCTTCTATACACAGGGTTAATTTATTATAATGAACACTCCAGCACTGGTCAGAGCCAATTACTGGTAAAATTATTGAAATATTGAAATGAAAATGAGAAATCGTGTGTTATTTTGTGACATTTTGGTTTAGAAATTACTTTGTTATAAAAGGCTTATCGTACACTACCAGTCAAAAGTTTGGACACACCCTTTTGTTCAGTTTTGTTTCCTTGTTAACTATTTATACATTTTATATACATACAGAAGACATGGAGATGTTGTCTGGAATGTTCCACAGCATGGCATTACACTTTTTTATCTCTACGGAGACAGCAAGTGGGCCAGATTGCATGTCAGATCTGTGGAAAAGCGAGTCCACTCACAGTAAGAATGGAAATCAATAAAACCACATGTGAGTAAATGCAAAATGGGTACGTTTAATGCCATACTGGGACATTCCAGAGCAAGCAACAACATCTCCATGGAGACAAGCAGATGGCGGATCGTCCACCAGAAAAGTTACACACTGCACCTTTAAGGGCATCTTAACTTAGGGCTGCACAGTTAACTGCAATTAAAACTGAAATCACAGTTTGCTAAGTTTGGTGAATCGCAAAAACTGCATTTTTTTAAGTAACATATTCCAGTCTTTTTGTCAGTTCTTTTGGACATGTTTACAATGTGAACTTTGAATCCTATCATTAAAAAATACATTGCAAATCTAAACTACGACCAGTAAATAGTCTTATTACATCAATTTGTATGTCCAACCAGGATATCAGCTGTTTTAGATCAGTGCATCCCTACTTAGATCACTTCTGGTGTTATCTGTAGGTCCCTCACGGCTTTATCTGTGTTTTCAGCTGGAGAAATCCTCACATTCTGAACAAACACAGCAGGACCAGCAAACAGAACTATCCTCTACTCCTGACTCATTCGCCAGAGCAGGGGCCTATTGTCAGCCTGGAGATTTACAATGGAGCTCAGGTCAGATAGAGCAGGGCCATTCACAACTAGGCCTGTCACAAGATGAAATTCTAGAGCGCAAAATACTGGTGAAGAAAATAAGACGATAAAAGATAACCTTAAAACAAATTTATACTACTGATACGATAACCTTAAAGCAGAAAAGACTATTCTAAAAACATGAGTTGCAGTAAATAAAGAGCAGAATGAGAACTTATAGTCAGAAAAAAATATTTATTCCATCCTCCCACAGCTTTTATTTTATTCCAGTGCTAAAAAATACCAAAAGGTTCCCCACTAGTACACAGAAAAAGTACCCACAATAAATACTGACGCACAAAATGTATTGTTCCATCATCAGATAGGCCTGTAATCCACAATGTACCGTTTCCTGGAACATGGTGCATAGGAAATAACTGATAACTGATATATTTTCCAGGGATAACAGCACAAACCTGTCCAAGGAGATAAAAGGAAACTGCGAGGAGTGACTACACAACTTTCATAGCACTAAAAACAAACCATAATTTTACAAACCGCAAGCAGGTGACACAATATCCCTCATATAACAGAGGCACAAAGCGTAGTAAAGTTCACACATGAGAAGCTCTTTTATGTCGCTAACTACGGCACTACCCTGCGTACTTTTTTTTTTATGCAAAGTAGCCATGTGTTATGTTTCCACCAGCCTCAAAAATAATGCTTTAACTGAACAAATTAAATAAATGAATGCAGGAACTGTATAAAGAAGTGGACTAAGCGAGTGTGACGTCACCCATAGCGTTCAGCTCCAGTCAAACGAAGCTTGTTGAGGCTAGGAGTTGCAAGTTCATTTGTTCCTTATTTGCAATTTCAACTGCGAGTATCACGGCGACCAAAGAGCCAATCAGGAGCGAGGTTTTAGAAGGCAACGCCACTTCTTGCCTGCACCGCTGGTTTGCTGTCAGTCAAACATGTTGCTAAATATTTCAAATGTCAGTGTGGCTGATGTTGCATTTCTGTGTCTTCTTTGACCTGTCTATTCCCAAACCACCGCTGGTCCTACATTTGTTCGAAGGAGACACATAAATGATAACACAGATGCACTGTTCATGGAAATTGCCTCATGTTCTAATGTTGATGATTTGCTGAACTCTGTGACTTCGAGTGTTCCGAATGTTCTGGATACCATGGCCACGATGAAGGTTAATTATTGTTGCTGTTAATTATTGTTTTGTTTTGTTTGGACAGTCCAAATAAAGTGCTATTTTTCATTTTGCAGTCTTGGCATACTCGAGTAATCTTCGTGTCTGGCCTTTTGACTTCCACATTGGTATTTTGTTTGTGTTTTGTATTTATTTTTTATCATCTGTTGTACTTGTTTCATCATTGTTTTCGCTCATAATAACAGACCAGAGAGGTTCAGGGAAGCAGAGCCAACAGCACTCCATCACTCTGCTTTAATGACTAGCATCCACTGAGTCTATTACTAAATAACAAATAAAAGAAAAGCAGCTGACCGCATACGCCAAAATCTTATTTTCCAATCATTAATATTCCAGTCAACATCATTAGCAATTAAACAACAGGCTATTGACCTATGTCGCAAGGGTAGATTTCTGTTTAACTCAGCAAAACTCCAAACCACAACCACCCACACACCTACATATTACATAATGACAAACCTTATCTTCTCACCGCAGCCCATTAGTGGTTGTTGAAATAATATATCTTTCTAAGAAGAGTTTATTTAAAAAGGCAGCTTTGAAAGTACAAGCTACTTTTATGTCAAAGTCGTAGTAGTAGAATGCATTTGTCAGGAGCTGTGTGATTCTTATAGGGCAGTTGTTCTATTTGTTGTCCTGTTGCTAAAGTTGTTGTTTTTTTGCAGTTGTTCGCATGTTGTATTAACAGTTCTCCTTTTTGAGTAATAATACATAAGACATGTCTAGTGCTTTTCAAAAAACTCATAGAATTAGGACATTCTGTCACTGTGTCCTTAGGCAAGACACTTCAACCTGTTTGTCTAGTATGACTGTGGTCAGAGGGGCAGATGGTGCTTCTGTCATTCTCCCCCAGGGCAGCTGTGACTACCACCAACAGATGTGAATGAATGAGTGAATGAAAAATGGCTAGTGTAGAGCTTTGAAAGACCCAATAACTGCATTGCATTCAACAGAATTAGAGTTAGAATAAGGATAGCCTCCACAGTCTCAGTATAAACCTGTGGGAAACACTGCAGCACCTGGGGATCCTTTTTGGACGCTTAGCAACGTTCAAGTCAGGAGTAACTAGCTCAGGGATCTCCAACCTGTAGCTCAAGAACAATCAGTAGCTCTCCACCCTCTTTCAAGTAGCTCCCAGAGAGATTTCTGAATTACACGTATTGTGCTGAATAACGCAAATTTGGTCAATTTGTAAATCCGTGCCTAACTTTGTACACTAATAAATGGAAAATGGATTATGTTTTATAAGCATCTAACTGTTCCCAGTTACCGTGGCTCTTATAATTACGCAGTTTCTAAAATTAGTAGCTCTCTGGCATTTTCGTTTCGTAGAGGTCGCTCACCGGAGGAAGAAGGTTGGAAATCCTTGACCTAGCTGAAGGATTAGTCAACTCTGCTTGTATTAGGTTGGGTAAACTCTAGCGCTGCAGTCTGTTAATGTTTATTAGTTTACTTGGATACCGACAACACCAAGGTATGTAGCAAGTTAGTGAATGACTTGGCTAACTCATGAGTTTAATCTGCATTTTTGTCATAAATACACATTTTCCTAGAAACTTTCTGTATAAATGGTTGTTTTTGCATGAAGTGTAGTAGCCGTCTTGAGAGTGCAGTTTTGGTCAGATACACTGTCAGAGATGATTCATTGTTTCGGGAGATTTTGCCACGCCTCATTTTTTATTCGACAAATCAATCGACAGCACATTCTTTAGTCGACCAAGAATTTCTCCTCTCTCACCCCAAAACCACCACCTCCCACACTTATATATAAAATGACTAACCTTATCAGCTCACCGCAGTCCATTAGCAGTAGAAATATTCGGTAGAACTATTTATTTGTCAGGGTTGATTGGATCGCGCAAGCTACTTCTGGATGAACTCAAAACAGTACGTCGAAAGTAAAACTAACCGCAAATGAGCTGATAGGGACTTTGCTTGTGCTATAAGCGTACTGGTAGCCGGTGTGGTGAGACGCCATAGCTTCATTTACCTCATGTCCAATCTGGCCCTGAAGAGACGAAGAGAAGACGAATGGATGAGTGTAGCTGCTTATAGACGCAGGGCTGTTATTAGTGGCGCTGGTGATGGCGAGTTTGAGCAAACACAATCAAAAGGCCTGTCAACAAGATGGCCGCCTCCAGTCCTCACGGTCACCTCCTCAGTCACCACCTCAGTGCGGGATAGGGTCAGAATAGGCACAGAAAAGCGGAGGCTGCTATCAGTCTGTCTAAGGATGGATCTCACTAGACAAAATTGCCACACGAGAGAAAAACGACCTTGTGACTAGGTCTGTTAACATAATTACTATATTGACTTATGGTTCAATACATGATAAATGGAACAATCATTTTTAGGGGTCAATATTTATCGTGGTTACTTGTTCTTTGTAGCAGTGTAGTGGTCTTTGGTTCTTTTTCCTGCAATATGAAAAAAAAGAAAATTAAGTTTCAGGGTCAAGCGCCTTGTCTGAAGAAGAGCTTGACCCCGAAACGTCACATTGTGGTGTCATTAAAATCCAAATTTGGGAGCTCCAAAGAACTGCAGTGCAGATCTGTTTTTTTGTTGTTTTTTTTAAACACAAACTGCAAAAACTAAACAGCAAAATGAAACGCTTTAGTACTTAGTTTGCATCTTTAAGGAGTTATAAATGTTATTAATTCAACCTTCTCAAGCTTAAATTCAAAGCCACAAGAAATAACCCAAAAATTCCCAGTAGTGCAAAGAAAATGTACACACAATAAATACTGACGTCAAAAAATATTGTTCCAGGTTTCATCGATAAGTCCAAATTGTAATTATCGTGACAGGCCTAAGTCTTAGTATTTTCTTATAATATAACCATGCCACACAGGCCAAGACTTTACATTGAATTACACACTGCAGTTACACGTGTTCACCATCAGAGAGCGCAAATCCTCACACAGCTCTTGTAAAAACACTTTGCGACCGCCACTACTATTATTCTAAACAAGTAGACAAGGGTCATCGCCCATCACGACGCTTTAGTGCAGCTAAAAGGATCCGGGATCACGCTGTGGCCGGCAGAATGACCCCTGCTGACCAGAGTGAGGAGAGAGCCCCAGGGCTGTGGTCAGGAACTGGCCCGCTCCACGCCGTAACAAGGGGAAAACCGTGCATCCCCAAGCAGCACCACACAATTATCCACCAGCCCACAACGTTCTGTAATCCAGAGCCCGGCAGGAGGAAATGAAAGGCAAGCGGAAAAGTTCGAGGAGAGCTAAAAAATCCTCCTCTGCCGCAGGGATAAAAGAATTCCACAGGCATAGGGTGAGTTATGTGACACCGATGTGGGCGGTGTTTGTACGCATCAGCACACAGCGAAGACACAGGGAGAGAAGCAGGAAAAAAATACGTATTACTTTAAAATCTGGAAGCAAAGGTGGTGTCAGTTATTGTTATCAGGGCATTTTTATCTTATTGCAATATGGATACTTCAATACCAAAATTAAAATGTCATCCATAATACCATTGTTATTGTTTCTGGTCTTGATGCTGTAACTTGTCTTAAAAACATGAAAAATAGAACTAGTCCATTTATAACTGTTGGTAGTGGCCCACAGTAAATCCTCCTCACTTTCCTCATATTTCCAGCATATTTTTTTAATGGTAACAGTTAGAGATAAACCAGCCAATATATTGGGTTGATATTTGCACTTTTTCACATCCAGCAGAGCAGATGTTTTGTTTTGCCAACCAGCTGCTTTAAGAATCCACACAAAGCTTTATCTGAACACTTCAGTGTGAATAGATACCTGCACAAAGAATGACTGCACACTGCTCTTTTACATAGATTTGTGGAGAAAAAGGTCTGTGGGTGACTTTTTAGTCCGTTTAAATAGCATACTTAAATTGGCCATTGGTTTCTCTAGATTGTAAAAAGAATGAAAAAAATATATATATCGCTATTCTCTGGCAAAAATATTGTGATTTTGTTAAACATTCATAGTAATGTAATAATACATTTGAGAAATAAAGTACATATACTTACTGACATGCCCCATAAGGTCAGACCAGTATCGAGTATCGGTATCAGAACAAAACCACAAAAGTATTCGTATCGGTATTGCCTCAACATATGTGGTAGACTCTATCTGAGGACATGCTCTCTGATGTTTGTATGGCAGAAGATGGCATGCCAGAGCTAGCCCTTTAAATACACACGGTATATATATATATATTGTACCCTCCACAAGAGCGGAGTGACCCGGGGCCGTGCGGGCAGACGGCGGGCACACAGCGGGCACAGTGACGTCCCTCTCACACAAATAAACAGCCACGGCGCCGCACACAAACCAGTGATTTCCGCTCTCATCTGGCACGCGCATCAGGAGCCAGCTGCGCTCACAGACCAGCCCTCCGCCATCTTTCATCCTCGCTCCTCGCCACTCCGTACAGACTCTTGGCTTGGCTGGAGTGGAGCTGTGATGGACCGGGCTTGGGCTCCAGGCTGTGGGGCTCTAGGGACCTAGCGCGGCCTCTCATGTGCTTGAGTCCAGCTGCAGTGAGCTTTAAAATAATGACTTCCTCTGTAGAAGAAGCCTGTGTGTGCTGTCTCCTCCGCAGTCCTGCAGGAGACGGGGCTCCTAAATCACCACTTTAGGCCCATACATCAGCACGGTGCTTTGAACATGGTCCCACTGTGACGAGTCGGGGCACTGACAGCTTAAGCAGATCAGGCTCATGGGGCTACACTGACAGGAGCTAGTTTGTAGTTTGTGTTCTTATCAAACTGGAATAGATCATTTTTGGACACATTGTTACTCAAGAATCAAGGTTGAAATAGCCATGAGTCACGAACTAGGGCTGCAGTCATTAATTGCCTAATTATCACCTATTATTTATTGAATATTTCATATTTCTGACACCAAAACCAAACAGCGAAATCTGTCATTTATTTCACAGTTACCAAGATCATTGTTCCTATAGGACACGCCCAGGTTTGAGATACCGACCTAAAAAAATGTTCCAAGCCTTAAAGGTATAGTGGCTCTGTCAAAAGTTATTCCTCAATTATTTTATGCATTTCAAACATCCTAATTATTCACCAAGATTAGTTTAAAAGACAGAGTAGAGAAACAACAACTAGCATGCTAACTCACACTTCCTGAAATGAAATGACCTACTCTAGCTTCTAAAATTCTCACCACTGAAGCATGATTGATCACAATTTTAATCCCAATCTTGATTCTACTTCACACCATAGACTGTATAAATGGAAATACACCCGCTGGCTGCCGAGTTCAAAATAGGAAGTGAGCATGGGCACTCTTCCGGCTCCATCGACTCCAGCTCCAGTTGACTTTGTATTGAAAAAACGCCGTCTCCTCATTTTGGTCTTAAAGTGTTCATATTAACCCGCTCTACATGATCCGGGTGTTTTATTTTGCTGTTTTGTTTGTAAATCAATTCCTATTCCTAATATGGAAGTGGGCTCCAAATTTGCCCCATAGCTGCTATCTTCAGTGAGCTTCATTTGACTGGAGCCAAACTCTATGGGGTGACGTCACACTCACTTAGACTTATGCTATTCCGACATGCCACTATTTAGACACTGACGTCTAATTGTCGGAGTAGCGGCATAAACATTATTTTTCAAGCGTCCCACTACTTCGACTTTTTTTTTTTTCATTGTCAAAGTAGCGGCACTTTACTATTTTTCAAACATTCCGCTTCTCTGACATGAATAATATTAATGTGATAGCCTATTTTACTTTATGCTCCCATATATCATAAGATACTTGGGCCGGTGCAAAGTACTTGATCGGAGAATACTTCGGCCACAGGGTATCAGACAGCGGGAAAATGTCCTGACTGATCGCTGTGGGAAACTGTCAAGCATTTTAAAAAAGAGCATAGGCCAGGCTTCGGGAAAATATCTAATCTAAAACGGAGGCTGCGAGGGAGCGAGAGACGCACTTGGGTAAATTATCACAACTTTCAAAAAAAAAAAAAAGACCAGTCGGAATAGCGATAGTAAAAAGTGTCGGAAAACCGGCACGTCTAAATAGAGGCATGTTGTAATGAAGGGATGTCGGAACAGGCGGTGTGAGCGTGTTAGCGTGAGCGTGTTAGCGTGTGTGTGTATTAGCATGTGTTAGCGTGTTACCATGAGCGAAGCGGTGGACCCAGTAGTAGCAGAAGTCCACTCCCAGCAGACAGAACCACCAGGTCCAGGGGGAGTCCCAGGGCAGCTCCAGGAGGCGGAAGTTCTGCCACACAAACATGTAAGCCGTCAGCTCGAAGCCTCTGAACAACAGCCTGCAACACACAAGGGACAGCACACGATCAGGTTAATGGTTCGATTCCCGCACCCTCCCAAGGATACTGTGTTTGTAAGGGAAAACACATGTATGGTTATGATATAAATTGGCAATAGAAATCGAAAAGTACTGTACAAATGTGACCAATTTAAGTTGAATTTATTTATTTTAACAGCTATTAGTGTAGTCACAATACTAAAATTTCAAACTCGATTTTGTTACTTAAGATTAGACTCGATACTCAATACTGATTCTGATACCATGATGATACACTCTTTATTTAGACAATAGAAAGTGATTTTCAGCATCAAACCGCAGTACTTTCTTTTATATTCCCATGTGATCTTATATCTGTGTAATCCCTCAGTGGTCCTGTAGGTTCCATAGTGGTCCATGGGTGTATACTCGTCTATGTGCTCTTATACTTGTTCTGATACAGCTCAAGATCATTCTAAAACTATTCAGAAATGGTTCAATTCTGTCCTGTGAATGTGACTTTTTTAGTATCGATACCTGCTCAAATGAGTATCTAATTTTGATAGTTTTAGCATCGATTGGTATCTGATTTTTGGTACTTCTGACAACCCTACCAGCTATTAGTATCTTACCAAGTATCACACTAAATGTACATGGATTAAAGAATCACTATACCCTTATCTGAAAGAATATAACACGTTTGTTTTATGTAAAGGTCCAATATTACACAAAATGGATTCTTGTGAGCTTTAAGGCAGTTAAAATGTTGTTATTTTCTCAAAAACCTACTTGTTATTAGTCTGTCTGCATCTCCAAAATGCTCTGTTCCACCTTGTGACGTCATTAAGCAATAGTTAACAGTTACCTTCTACCTTTTGTTCAGTAGAGCTTGGTAATTCCAATTGTGTGTTAAACATGAGATCAGAAAATACAGTAGTGTAATCATGGGCCCTTTTATTTTATTTTATTATTTTTATTTCTGTCATGATACAGACTTCCCCCACACAGGTCACTTAACGCATGACATCCCCATTAACATGAAAAGTGTAAAAATCAAAGGGCAGATTACAGCAGGAGCATGTGACCACCTTCATTCATTCATCAGGTGGTTCCTGGTGCTGTGTGACCTGGAGCAACAACATCAGGGCTCACTAAAACTACACATTAAAAGGTGCACTGTGTAACTTTTTGGTTGGGGGTCCGTCACCTGCTTGTTTCTATGGAGATGTCATTGCTCTGCCTGGAATGTTCCACAGTATGACATTAAACAGCTCTATCTAACATGTATTCAATTACAGGTGGTTTTATAGCTCAGAAATACATAGAAAAACTGACTGTGAGCGGGGTCGCCTCTCCACAGATCTGACCTGTAACTTGGTCTGGTTTGGTCTCCATGAAGAAAAAACTGGAAACTGGTTTAGGTGCTTGTTAGGCCTTTCACAATAATTACTTTTTGACTTTTCGTTTATGAAATAGGGCTGCATTACAAAACTGCCAATACAATACTTATCTCAGGTACAGTCCACTTTCAATTTGGTACAATTTGATGCGATATATTTCAAATAAAAAAAAATAAAGGCTTTCGGTCCCTTAAAGGTGCATTGTGTCACTTTTCCGGTGGAATGTTTCACAGTATGGTATTAAAACCTTTCTATCTTCATGGAGATTAAACCAGACCAAGTTACAGGTCAGATCTGTGGAGAGGCGACCCCGCTCACAGTCAGAATGCCTGTGGATTTTTGAGCTATAAAGCCACCTGTAAATGAAAAAAGGCTATCCATAGAAACAAGCAGGTGATGGAGCTCAAACCAAAAAGATCAACTCTATTTTCACAACAGAAAAAGTGGACTTTGCTGAGTGTGTGACTATAGAAGCACAACATGTACTTGTAAAAATGGGCATGTGCAGTTTAAAGGTACACTACATAACTACTAACGTGGCAGTGATGCAAAAAGTCTTGTAGTCAAAAGTCTTGTGTTAAACCACTACCTGCAAAGTTAATACGAAATATACCCACTTTCATCATCAGAACAGTGCATATGTCCTTCCTCTAAACAAGCAACAATTAATTTTGGGGCTCAGTATTAATATGGGTACTTTTTCTTTACAACATTAGGGAGTTTTTTTTTGTTATTTTTGTTGTAATACGCCAAGATTTTGAGCTGTGGCGGGTTGAATAAGTGACTCCTCTGGCTAATCATTGCTTCTTTCAGCTGTTTTTTTTTTTACACTCAGGCCTTTTAATGATACTGTATATTTAAAAATGGTTTAATGGTATTATCGTGCTTTATTTTAATTGTATCAGTGACATAAAGTAGTTTCAATATTATTGTTTATCTCAATACTTCAGAATTTGTTATCGTGAAATCCCCAACCACAACTCTCACAATAGTCTTTCAAAACATACCGTGGTAGTGCTCTTTTTTATTATGTAAGATAAACTTTAAGGAGTCCATCGTTATCTTACTGAGTTGTACTTCGATTGAGTCATGCGTGTTTGAGTAGTGCAGTAATGTCTATATTACATAGCAGGCAGCATGTTCTACTACACACAAAGTTGTACTGTGGAATATTAAACATCAACATTGTTTAACTTATGTTGCCACATCTGATTGTACGGAAGGTCAGGTTTGATGACCTGTTACATATTATACAGTAAAGAAAGTGGAGCAAAGGGAAACGGGACATTGAAGGGTCCATATTGCACAATTTTTTGATCTATGTTATCATTTTGTTTCCTCATCACAAACACACCTGGAGTTGTGTTTTGTTTCATTCACATATGTTTAACACACAAACCCTGTATATTTAGGCTGAGTTCTTCTCTCAAACGGAAAACAGTGTTCCACCTTGTGATGTCATGTTGTAATACAGGAAATGCTTCCCTGTATTTACTCTATAGACCTTCCCTAGAATCTTAAGATGCGTGTAGAATCCCTCAGTCGTCCAGGTAGAATCCATAGCTCATCCAAGCTGCTTCCTCAGTTCTGAGGAATGAACTGAAGAAGCAGCTTGGATGAGCTGCGAAACGTATTCGACCAAATAAACTCTGTCCAGTTGACAAATTAAATTTCTCCTTTTGCTTCCCTAGAATCATTTTTGATCATTTCAGCCCTGGATTTGCCAAACTTTAAAGTTACAGCTATTGTTTTAGCCTCATTGAAACTGCTTCACTCCAACAGATATTAGGGACTTTCTATTAACAATCTCAGCTGGCTGACCCAACACTGGCTATAAATCCTCTAAAATGGCTACGTGGTGTGGCAAAAGTTTTCAGAAATGCTTTCACTTCGGGTTAGACAGCAGCATGGCGCACTCTTAACCCACGGGAGTAACTCCTTCATGGAGAAGTCAAACAAACAGTCTGTAAACAGACCACTTTGAGACGCTTTGAGGCTTTGACAAATAAGACAAGAAAGCCACAAAACCTGTAGGACACAGGCCTGTGTCTCTCTAATTCCCTTAAAAGAAAAAACTGACTATTATTTTCTCTAACCTGACAGGCAGCACAAAATATAGTTATCTAATGCTCTAAAGGTGAGAAAATTTGTCAAAAAAAAGGGAAATTAAATAATAAATAAATAAATAAATAAATAAATAAAAAAAATAAAAAAAACTGTATATTTAGGCTGAGTTCTTCTCTCAAACGGAAAACAGTATTCCACCTTGTGATGTCATGTGGTAATACAGGAAATGCTTCACTGTATTTACTATAGACCTTCCCTAGAAGGTCTATAGTAAATCATTTCAGCCCTGGATTTGCCTAACTTTAAAGTTACAGCGATTGTTTTAGCCTCATTGAAACTGCTTCACTCCAGCAGACATGAGGGACTTTCTATTAACAATCTCAGCTGTACAAAAGGACAAAAGGAAAAACTAAAATATTCAAAAATAAAAGCAATAACTGAACAGTATAGCGGGTCAACTGAGGCTCAAAATAGCTGTTAACATTAAAACTACCACTGAATGACATCATGAGGTGAAAGCATTTTGAGATTTGGGGAAGCAGGCTGTCCTTAATACAAAATACATCGGCTGTCCCAACTCACTGAGATTGAAACCCAGTCACCTGTCTATTTCATGTCATTTTAAATCATTAGTAATTTCTTATTTCTAAACATGGACATATTTGTTTGTTTGTTTTTTATTTAAATTAACTAAAATACCACTTCATGACATCACAAGGTGGAACAGAGTATTTTGAGCTTTGGAGATGTAAACAGACTAATAATGCAGAATTAACCAAACATGTGTGAATAAAAGAAAACACAACTCCAGGTATGTTTTTGATTAAATAACAACTAAACAACTAAAAGCTCATGAGTCAGTTTTGTGTAATATAGGATCTTTAAAAATAAACATATAATATTGTTGAGAGACTTACAGAGGAAGCCTGGAGATCATGCCACAGGAGATGGAGGTGATCCCGTCGCTGATGGTGGGCAGAGGGGTCTCCGCCTTCAGGGCCCCCACCACCAGCTCCAGAAACATCAGAACTATGAAGTACGGAGAGGCCTGCACACAACACAGTACAAAGAAACTCAAACCGCCACATCATGTTTGCATATTATTCATAAATATTCCACTTCTTCACTCCCCATAAGACAGTCGCACATCTGAAGCAAGTATTGAAATTGTTTGTCAAATTCCAAATACCAATGCTACAAAAAAAAATTTCTAAATTAATAAAAGGGTCCATATTACGCTATTTTCTGATCTGTTATAATGTTTTTTCCTCATTAAAAACATACCTGGAGTTGTGTTTTGTATCATTCACACTCGCAAACATCTACTTCTACATCTCCAAAGATCAAAACGCTCTGTACCAATTTGTGATGTCATGTGGTGATACAGGAAGAGCTCCACTGTGTTTTAAACTCCATATGCCTTCATTAGAATCATTTGGATCATTTCAGCCCTAGAATTGCCAATTTCTACTGAACTAAAGGTAAAACACAGCTGATAACTATGAAAACTACCACTGCATGACATCACAAGGTGGCACAGTCGACAGATTAATAATAAAGGGTTACTCAAACATGTGTGAATAAAACAAAACACAACTCCTGGTCTGTTTTTGAGGAGGTAACAGCATTGTAACATGTCTAAAAGCTCACAAACGTCAGTTTTTATAAATAAAAACTGAGCATGACATATTTTCTCTAAAGGCACTGACTCATGATGGGCTGCAGGTGCTGGGGTTTCAGATCAGAGAGTCTTAAACCAAAACAGGATTTCAGGATTGAAACTGGCAACCCAAATGAGAGACTCGTGTGAGGCTCATTCTGCTTTCTGACTGAACCAACTAACATAACAACTTAGTCATCACATCCAGTGCTTTTGTAATTAAGAATAAATCAGCATTAGAAGTGTTGATCTGACTTGAGTATGTTTACCTCATATCTTGGAAAACAGATAGATCATGTTTATGCGGTTTAAAATCAATTATCAATTCCATACTGCTCCATTAAATGTTCCAGAGTGTGGCATTAATTATTAGCTTATCTTGCATTTGTATTCAGTAAGAGGTGTACCTTCAAACGCATATTCTCACTGTGAAATGGACTGCCGTTCCACTGAGCTATAATTTAACGTGGTCCGGTAACATCTCCTATTTCCTATGGAAATACTTTTGTTTAAAGAGTCTATATTACACAAAATGGACTCTTGTGAGCTTAGTTTAAGTAGTAGTGTAATTCTGTTGGACTTTTGGGGCAGTAATGTTGTAATATAAATATATTACAATTTTAGCACAGTAATTAGTAATATATAATGTATTACAATTTTACAGTAACTTGCCCAACACTGGCTATAAATCCTCTAAAATGGCTACGTGGTGTGGCAAAAGTTTTCAGAAATGCTTTCACTTCGGGTTAGACAGCAGCATGGCGCACTCTTAACCCACGGGAGTAACTCCTTCATGGAGAAGTCAAACAAACAGTCTGTAAACAGACCACTTTGAGACGCTTTGAGGCTTTGACAAATAAGACAAGAAAGCCACAAAACATGTAGGACACAGGCCTGTGTCTCTCTAATTATTTTAAAAGAAAAAATTGACTATAGTTTTCTTTAATCTGACAGGCAGCACAAAATGTAGTTTTCAAATGCTCTAAAGGTGAGAAAAAAAAATGTCAAAAATAAAATAAAATAAAATCCTTATAGAGAACACAACTGTATAGAAAACAAGAAATATACAGGCCTACGTGTTTCTGTTCATGTCAATGGGTTAAGGGTTAAATGAATCATGATCAATAGAATAAACTTTTTTTTGTTTTTTTTTTAATCTTAGTGGCAACATCCTGGTCAAGCTACACAAAGTTCAGTTTTGTTTTGGTTTTTTTATAGGCTAAAACTACATTTGATGCAATATTTGCAACGTTTTGAAATCTACATCTGTCTACGTCTCCAAAGCTCAAAATGCTCTGCTCCATTTTGTGATGTCATGTAGTGGTGGTTTTCAAGTTAACAGCTACTTTTTACCTTTTTGTTCAGTAGAGATTGGCAATTCCTGGTCTGAAATGATCCAAATGATTCTAGTGAAGGTGTGTGGAGTTTAAAAACACAGTGAAGCACTTCCTGAATGTGAGTGTTTTCCGTTCGAGAGAAGAAATCAGCCTAAATATGCAGGATTTGTGTGTTAAACATGTGTGAATTAGAGATATGAGTTTTTACATGGCTAATCCAGATATGGATTGTTTAGAATCCAGAGCAACCGATGGCCAATAAGCTCTGCCGTTATATAGGACAGATTTTGAACATTTTCTTCAAATTATGTCATTTAAATTCACTAAAATCTCACCCATCACTCGCCTTTTCTTACCACAAACATATAAGAGAACAGTTTATCACATTTAGTGCACTTATCTCTTCATAATAAAGTATATTCTGTATGTATATCAGTCTGTCTCTAGCATGAATGAAATAAAAGGAATCACTGAGAAGTTCCCAGTACAATAGATATCTCCATACACAGACCACGATACGATAAGTTTTTTCGATACAATGCACGTTCGATTCGATACGATATATATTTCAAATCGATTCAGTATGATTCAGTTGCTAAATCATGACTGCGATACTCTAAAGTCTGTGCAAAGTTAATATGAAAAACCCCTAATTCAAAACTGTAAAAATGTCATATGTATTCCTTTCGCCAAACAAGTAACACAATTATAGCTTTTTCACAAAATAATTTAGTAAGATATACTAAAAAGCAGTAAATCGATACAGCAGCCCACGATATCGATACTGTATCATCAAATTAAACAATATGATATATCGATATTTCAATATTTTTGCACAGCCCTAGTAAACACCATTATAAAATAGATCAGAAAACAGCGTAATATAGACCTTTTTAGCAAAACCAGTAACATTTCCATTGTTTATTACATTTCACTTTCATTCATGAGTCTAGTCTACAATTTGACAACAACCATTGCTCATAACACTATTCTAACAAACTTTAATTAATCCCATGCCATAAATCACCGCTGGACGTGCAGACACAAACAGCAGCTCCGTACGGTGAGACGACTCGCTATGGGGAGGACACTGTTTGCTTTGGAAGACTTTTGTGCTCACGGACCTTTCATGTTTTGTGATCCATTCTGTTTGTTTCACTACGAGACTCAACTCTACGGCCTAAAACCACATTCGGTTGGCAGGCGAAGTATTGACTTTCTCTGGTGCTGGAAATCATCAGGGAGCCAGTTCAGCAATATGAAATAGAATGGGTATTACCAGTGCTGGATGAAGTACTCCGTTCAGTTAGTTAAAGGTGCACTGTGTCACTTTTTGGTTGGGGGTACGTCACCTGCTTGTTTCTATGGATACGTCATTGCTCTGCTTAGAATGTTCCACAGTATGACATTAAACAGCTCTACCTTACATGATCTGCGTAGACTTTAAGTTAATACTGTTTAGTCCTGCCGTGTAACTCCAGTTCTATGAATGTGAGCATGTGCATTGATGAGTGGAACTGATACTTAAAACTTACAAAATGTACTATGTGTTGAGGGCAAGTGAAAGTCGGTTTATAACAGTGGTTCTCAAACTGTGGGTCAGGGTCCCAGAGGGGGCGCAGAAGTTAAACTCAGTATATCTTTTTTTTTTTTTTTTGTTTGTTTGTTTTTGGTTTTGGCACATATAAAGTCTAAATTCCCTTGAACAAATGAAATATGGACAATTTTATAAAATACAATTTTATATATTATATTATATCTGATGTCAGAAAAGAACATAGGCTAAACATAAACTGACAATTCTAGTGAAAATGGGGAAATACTAAATTTCAAAGTAACGTAGTAGTTTAAGTAGTAGTGTAATTCTGTTAGATATTTGGGGCAGTAATGTTGTAATATAAATATATTACAATTTTAGCACAGTAATTAGTAATATATAATGTATTACAATTTTACAGTAACTTGCCCAACACTGGCTATAAATCCTCTAAAATGGCTACGTGGTGTGGCAAAAGTTTTCAGAAATGCTTTCACTTCGGGTTAGACAGCAGCATGGCGCACTCTTAACCCACGGGAGTAACTCCTTCATGGAGAAGTCAAACAAACAGTCTGTAAACAGACCACTTTGAGACGCTTTGAGGCTTTGACAAATAAGACAAGAAAGCCACAAAACATGTAGGACACAGGCCTGTGTCTCTCTAATTATTTTAAAAGAAAAAATTGATTATAGTTTTCTTTAATCTGACAGGCAGCACAAAATGTAGTTATCTAATGCTCTAAAGGTGAAAAAATTGTCAAAAATAAAATAAAATCCTTATAGAGAACACAACTGAATAGAAAAGAAATATAGAGGCCTAAGTGTTTCTGTTTATGTCAATGGGTTAAGGGTTAAATTAATCATGATCAATAGAATAAACATTTTTTTTTTTGTATGTTTGTTTGTTTTAATCTTAGTGGCTACATCCTGGTCAAGCTACACAAAGTTCTTCTTTTTTTTAATAGGCTAAAACTACATTTGATGGACATTTGCAATGTTTTATCCATACAATTATTTTATTCAGTCTGAATCAGCCAATAAAAGCACATCATTGGTTGCAATGTGTTAATTCAAAATGAGGAATGGTTATGGAGAAGTCATGGAAAAGTCATGGAAAACCTTAAGTCTGTATGAACCCGGCAGTATAATATTAAAAGATCTCATATCCAACACAAGTGGGGCTTTAGTCGTCTCTGAGAAGTTCACTGTTACAATTGTGATTTCACACACAGCATGGGACCGCAACAAAGTAAGAAAAACAACTGCAACAGATATTAGTCATGCCATTAGTTCTGATTGTGATTGAAAAGTACTAATGGACCTCAACTTGTGTAACTAGAAGCATTTGTCCAACTTGGTCTTTCCGGAGGGGCGGGGTCAGTGTGTGTGTGTGTGTGTGCATGTGTGTGTGTGTGTGTGTGTGTGTGTGTGTGCGTATGGGTGTGTGCGTGTATGGGTGGGGGGAGGTCACAGGTTGGACTTGGTGTGAGCAGGGCTGTGGCATCAAAGTTTCTGTTATTATTATATATTATTTCAGCTTTTTCCTATACCTTTAAAAAACCCGGCATTGGGGTTTTATACATGGTGAACAAGGCTGGAAATATGGCAAAAACATTTTCCAATTCTAATTTATTCCTCCAAAGCACAGACTGTATAAATGGACATAACTAGCCCTCGTGTTCCAAAAAAAAATTATTTATACATTATTTCCTGCCACAAGATCTGCTGTTGACTTCTCAATTAAAAAGCCCCAAGTTGATGAATGACAGTATCTGACACCTTCTTGTTTCTATGGATATGTCATTGCTCTGCTTAGAATGTTCCACAATATGACATTAAACAGATCTACTTTGCATTTATTCAATTACAGGTAGTTTTATTGCTCAAAAATACCTAGAAAAACAGGCATTCTGACTGAGAGCGGGGTCGCCTCTCCACAGATCTGACCTGTAACTTGGTCTGGTTTGGTCTCCATGAAAATAGAAATGTTTAATACCATACTGTGGAACATTCCAGACAAAGGGATAACATCTCCATGGAGAAAAGCATTTGACGGACCCTCCACAAGAAAAGTTACACAGTGCACCTTTCAAACTACTGAATGTTTTAAAAGCTTAAAAAGTCACTCAGGAACACGCCCAAAGACCACTTAAATACTGATTTTGAATTCCAAGTACTTCTCCCAGTACAATATTCATCTGGGTCCGTCTGGTTTTCACATTAGCATCTGAGCACAGGTAAAGATGATCAAACAGTGGACCTGTGAAACCAGACGCACACACGTGTAAATGAACCGCACAAACGGGCCCTACAGCCGCCCTGTGATACCAACAGATGAGACCAAGAATAGTGCGGCTTTTAACTCCTCTCGACCAGATTTTTACTGTCCCAGAAACATGCAAAACAGAAATACTTCATTTAAAACAGTTTGCCGTGGTTCAAAGTTATTCCTTACTCCCCGACCATCCTAATTATTCACCATTATAATACGTTTTCACAACAATAAAGCAAAAAAACAACAACAGCTAGCATGCTAATGTGTGCTTCCTGATTACTGCAATCGTATGTCATAGATTTCACCCCTGCTTCATGTCCTGTCAATCATTATTTCATCTATACTTTATTTTGACTTGTACATATACATTTTTATAATTATGCTTTATCTGACACTGGTCTTTTGTTATTTTTGCTACTTATTTTGAATGTATTGCTCTTTGTTATTATATTATATTATATTATATTGTGATGTGTGAGCTACTATGTCCAAATAATTCCCCTTGTGGATCAGTAACGTTTGTCTAAGTCTACATCGAAAAAAGTTTTATATTACAAATGGAATCACAGCTGACAACGACTTTTCTTTCCAAACTCTTCAGCTTTTGGGTCAGAGATGGAGGCACAGGTGGAAGCGAAAGAGCCAGAATTCGAGCGCCTCCCGAGAGCAACGATCACACGCAAAGCCCCGTCCCACATCTGGAAACACCCCCCTCCTCCTCTTTCTGGACGTGCTGGCGGGGCGCTCCTCTGCAGTCTATCAGAGTGACAGTCCGAAACACGCGGCCAGGACTTCACGCTGAGACGTGGTGATCGAAGCGTTTTCTCTCTCTCAAACTCAACTTGTGTAAAATCATTGGAATTCTGGTTTTGATTTGTTGTAGATTTGCTTCACGGTTTCACATGAGGGGTCACGAGAGGCTGCTTTGGACTAAAAGGGAAAACAACAACCGCCAAAACCACCAAAAAACACTGTGAAACTGACATTACGCCTGTCATAAAAATACAATATTATCAGCTTATAAGTCAATATATGTTAGATCTTTCAATACAGCTTAATATTTTGTGGGATTTTCTTTGCACTAGTGGGATTTTTTTGGTTATTTTATTCTGCAATATAAGATTTGAGCTATAGAAGATTAAATTATGAACTAAAATTACACTAATTACTTAAAGGTGCACCGCGCAACTTTTCTGGTGGAGCGTTCGCCACTTGTTTGTCGCCATGGAGATGTTATTGCTTTGTCTAGAATTGTTCCTCTCCACAGATCTGAACTGTAATGTAGCGTAGTGCTTGTCTCCCTCGTTAGAGATAGGTTTAATTACCTCCGCCAAGGAGGTTATGTTTTCGCCTGAGTTTGTCTGTTTGTTTGTTAGCAAGATAACTCAAAAAATTATGGACAGATCTTGATGAAATTTTCAGGAAATGTTCCGAATGGTAAATCCAACAGATGATTAGATTTTGGTGATGATCCAGAAGAAATCCTGGATTCTGGATCACTTTGAAAATTTCGTTAGCATTGCGTTAAATGGGGCTTGGCGGAGGTCTGCGCTCTCTGAGTGCTTTTCTAGTTTATACTGTGGAATATTCTAGACAAAGCAATAACATTTCCATGGAGACAAGCAGGTGGCGGACCCCCCACTAGACCCCCCCCCAGTACACCTTTAAGTGTTGCATTCTACTGTTTATTTATGGCACTTCATGTTATTTTTTATATTTTACATTTAGAATACTTTTTTTGTGAATAATTTACTTCATGGTTTGGTTTCAGTATTATTGTTTATCATCTATATTGACTTATTGACCATATATCACACTTCAAGATTTGTTATCACGACAGACCTAACTGACATTTGGACGTTTTGAACAAAAGTCAAGTCCTACATTCTGTTACATTTTAGATCTAATATTATTAAATCTTTACTCCTTTTATTGTAAGGGCCCCCCATAGCCCGAGTTTCTTTGCTCCACAAAAATCAGATAATAAAAATATTAGAAAGATATTAAAACTTCATATTTATTTCAGCAAGTAAAAAATGTACAAACAGGATACAACTGGACAGAATTTGACCTTTTTCTGTTTTCTTTTCCCGCCTTGAGTTTTATCAGAACCAGTGGTGGAATGTAACAGTACAAAAGTAAAAGTACAACTACAATACTACAATTTTTTGGTATCTGTACTTTACTTAAATCAGTTTTACAGTGGATACTTTTTACTTTTACTTCACTACATTTGAGAGCATGGATCTGTACTTTCTACTCCGCTACGTTTTAGATCTGGACTGAAAAATAAAAAGTGCTTTTCTTTATGGTTTGAGACCGTTTAATTTGAGTTAATGTCCCAACTTTGAGCAAACCAAATACATAAAAACAGCTCGAAAACGTAAGAAATCGGTTGAATGCCTTAAAATCAGCTAGATTCTTTAACAAAATCACTACATTTCATGCTTTAATTGTTCTAAAAAATCTGCAAAATACTTTTTACTTTTTAAACAGGTACGTCAATAGTTTTACTTAAGTCGATTTTTTTCATGTGATAAGTTTTACTTTTACTTGAGTCATCTTTTGCCCCTGTATGTGTACTTTTACTTAAGTAACAAAATTGAGTTCTTCATCCACCACAGATCAGAACTAGTGTAAGACCACGTGGTGTAATAAACAAAGACTATTATTTTATGTTGAAAATCACAATATTGTCTAAAAAAAAAGCTTTTAAACTTCTTATTTGGGTATCAGTATCAAGTCTAGTCTTTGGTACTGAAATTGAGTATAGAAATTGTAATATCGTGACAACACAAGTTCTAGCAGTCCTCATCATGTGCTTTACTCTTTTCTCACTATGTGCTAGGGATGGGCTGAGACACAATTTCCACAAGATGAGACAAAATATGAGATTGGGTCCACGAGAACAAGACTAGACGAGATTTTAACATAGTTCCTAATGTAAAAAAAAATGCATATATATTAACTAGCGAGGCTCCGCTGTTTTGTATAACCACTGCTATTGTTCATTATTGTACCAAGGTCATGTGAAGATAAGATAATCCTTCATAGAAATTTGTCTTGGGGCATGTGGAGAAGCTGGCCAATGTGGTCTGAAGCAGGAGGCAGACTCTGAAAATATTCCATTTGTCCCAAAGGTTTATTCAAAATTCACCGTGGTATCGTGGCAACAAAAATAATACATAGTCACAAAAAATAACTGTGCTCAAAATTAGGCAAGAAATTAATGAAACTAAAAAAAAAAAACACATATACCCTGACTCCCTGAGAGGCTGGGCTGACCTGGTTTATAGTTCCTCCCTCCAGGTGAGTCCACAACCTCTTACCAGGTTGGATATAAGGCAACTTCACTTTAGTATAACGTTACCCCCTCGATTTACTACAAGGGCCCAAGTCCCCTTTAAATGAAAGTGTTTAACATAATCTATAAACACTGAAACATCCAAATCAAATATACAAAACCCAACAAACAAAAGGAACTGAAACCAATTCTCCCCTTCACATGGTCTGGCCCAAAACCAAAATATATTTAAAGTAACTTGAGTGTGTTGTGTTTAACTTAAAGGAACTAAAGGAAAACTAAATAAAACAAACCCAAGATAGTTATATTTAGTAGTTTAGTTGATTATGGAGAAATTGACAAATATGAAATGAAATGAAGCTGAGTGTACAGGAACAAAGACCCCCTTTGTCACATACTTTAACACAAAGACAACACAGCAACATAAGCACCACACAAACGTCCACCATAGAACATAAATAAATAAGAGACCAAGTATGAGCACGAGTGATACACCAACAGAACCTTTAAGTCACTTTTTACAGTCAAGCCCTTCGCAAACTTGTATTCTGTTAATAACTGCACACTCCCTAAGCCTATGTGCAGTTTAGACAGATAAGAAGTTTAGAAGATAAAAACTATGATGACAGCTGTGAGACTCATAGATATACTGTATGTCAAGAGAAACGCATGACATTCCAATTTATCTAACAGCAAATGAACTAATATAAGATAAGATAATATTGTGTAACGTACCAAGAGGCCTGGCTGGTCCCTGAATGAATGAATGAATGAATGAAGAGGCACTAAGTCTAAACCACGGTCGCCTCCCATTATAGTTTGTGTTTTAAACTCATTGTACAGGCGTAAACACTGAGTCTCTGCATGGGAATGTCGACACAGACCCCTTGTACAAGTATTGCTTTCTAATATTTGAATAAGTAAATTTTCTGGACTTTATTTCTGTTTCAAGTGGATTTTTTATCTAAGCAGAAACTAATGAACACAAGAGGAAAAGGCTGTTTTCCTCAACACTAATAATAACAACTATAAAGTTCACGATTCAGTCTCCATTTTTGGCCTCACTTTTTTGTATTTATTTGATTTCATGTTTGTTTCCATTCTAGTACTGCTTTTTGGAGATGTAACTCATAAACGTGTAAACCTTTCGTCCAATCTAAATGTAAACACTTGGGAAAAAAATCTCGCGAGATCATTTTTCTCTTGTCTGCACGATCTTGTGGCAGTTTTGTCTCGCGAGATCTTGTGGCAGGAGATCTTGTCCCATCACTACTATCTAATTATGAAGTTCAAACAAAGCATGTTCCAGGAGTTCATTTCAACATATTTTTTTAGATTTTCCTCAACTAAAAGTGCGGATAGTTTTGTCAAATAATAAAAACAAAACATGAATGAATGAGAGAGTGGACACTAGATTTATGGAGGACTTTTCAAACCCAAAGCCCCGAGCAGACCCTAAACAAACTCCAAGAACATGTCTATGCAAGTCCTATCTGGCAATCGCCTACTCTCTTTAGCAGAGATTTTAAAAACATCTGGTTTACTAAAACGATTATATATTTTTCTTCCCTTTGGAATGTCAAGTATCTGTGCATCTGAGCCTTGTTTCTTTGTTTAAAGCTGCATTGTGTAACTTTTTTGGTGGAGAGTCCGTCAAATGCTTTTCTCCATGGAATTTTTTGTTTGAGTTATTGCTTTGTCTGGAATGTTTCACAAGTATGCTATTAAACCTTTCTTCCTGGAGACCAAACTAGACCAAGTTACAGGTCAGATCTGTGGAGAGGCGACCCCACTCACAGTCAGAATGTCTGTTTTTCTAGGTATTTTTGAGCTATAAAGCCACCAGTAATTGAATAAATGTAAAGTAGAGCTGTTTAATGTCACACTGTGGAACATTCCAGGCAGAGTGATGACATGTGAAACTAAACTAAACTAAGTCATTCCTGGTTTGCTCCTATTTGGGCCATTTTGAGTTTGAAGATTAACCCTAGATTAGCGTTGGTTTAGTTCTAAGTTTAGTCCCAGTTTTGATGTGGTGACAGTGCAAGCGTGAACACATTCTAAGAAAAAAAAAATCCATTAAAATGCTCATAGTATGGCATTAAACCTTTCTATCTTCAAGTTAAAGGTCAGATCTGTGGAGAGGCGACCCCGCTCACAGTCAGAAAACCTGTTTTTCTGGGTATTTTTGAGCTATAAAGCCACCTGCTATAAAACCACCTGTAAATGAATAAATGTGAAGCAGAGCTGTTTAATGTCATACTGTGGAACATGACATATCCATAGAAACAAGCAGGTGACGGAACCCCAACCGAAAAGTTACACAGCGCATTGTGACTCCTATTCAAACTCTTAATTAGATTTAGATTTCTGATTCAGGATTCAGTTCAGAATTCACAAAAACACATTCAGGAGCATTTAAAGATGAATAAATCTGAAATGAACTAGAATCCCATGCAAGAACAAATTAGTAGAGACCTAAACCACAAGATTTTCTGCATAAAATAAGATATTTTATTCCTATCGGGACATTACGCATCCTAAATAACTGCTCCACCAATCACATACATCTTACTCCACCTATGAAACTCATTTAGCTTCATACACTGACATAGACCTGTGTAATATTACAATTATTCTTACAGAATAACTCATTAGCACTGTTTATGAGGCTTTGGGGGCATCTGCATCAAGTTATCAAAGTTGTAAAAAGGTTACAGGGTCTTTCACTTCTAAATGAGATAGCTGAATTAGAACAGTGACCATCATATACTTTTAAAGACTAGCATTTTGTCAGATTTGTCCAAAAGTTTGAAGTATTTGTATATGTCTTATTATTTAGAAATGAAAGATTGCAGGCTGAGTTAGCTGTTCCACTTACATAACCTCTGTGTCTTTTTATTTTTTTATTTTCTGAACATGTGTCTCTGTGTCATGGGTCTGTTATAACAAGCATTGTGCAACTACACTGTGGGCACGGACTAAACATAACTTTTCTCACTCTATAACACTGTAATTACCAGTGTATTAGGACTGTCCTGGCAGTGAGAGTGCACCCACCTGCTGCACGTACTTCGGAACCTCCTGCACCGTCTCGAAGGATGACTCGTTCGACGTGAGCAGGGCGAACATGGCCCGGAACCCCGCGCTGGACGCGGACGGAGCTTCCACCGCTGCAGCCATCGCGTTTACCTGCGCAGGTGGATGTGGAGACCTCGACTAAACTTCACCCTCTGCGCGCCCTCACTTGCTTTCCCCGTGTCCCTGAAAGTAGGTCAGCTGGAAGTGAAGGAGCGGCTCGGTCTCGCAGCTCCGCGCCGCACACTGACGCGCTGTGCAGGCTGTCCGTGCGCGCAGGTCGGACTTTATAAGTGAGGACAGGTCATCACGGGGCAGAGTTTACCTTTAGCCACGCTCTGAAACTTGGGTATTCCTTCTGTCTGTATCGTCTCGCGAGAATTCCACGGCCGTAGCCTAGTAACGCCTCCTCGCGCACAGCACACACGCACACTCACACACATACACATGCGCGCGCTGCTGCATGGAAGCGCGCGTGATAAAGAAATATGCACAAATTAATTTTCTTTATTTTTCCCTGAGGCACGCACTGAATGATCAGCTTTGTGTACAAGGTAAAGGTCTGGATTTACTGCGTAGAAACCAATATGAAATTCATGCTAAAAAGTCTTCATGTGTTAGTTAGATGGTCGTTGTGCTGGTATATTATTGTATTATCTGGCTGCATTCATGCTTCCATTGTTGCATTACATGTTTATAACTACTAGTTTCAGCTGGAGACAAACAAACAACTATTGTTTATGGTCTATGGCCTTTGTGGAGCTGTGGGAAACCAAATATGGAGTGTTGACTAAGCTTGATTACTAATATTTTATCGTTATTCATCACTCTTCCCTATTTTAAACAAAAACAGTCTCAAATGTATTCAGATTACATTGGAAATTCTGGTCAAAGTTCACCTTTTCATTTGATAAAAGTGGATGGAATGTCAGTGTAGTCCAGTTGAGTTTAGTTGGCCTGTTGTTCAGTGAGTCCTTGACTGTATTCTGACACTCCCCACAGCCAGAGTCCCAAGTGAGCCATAAAGGTGGTAATATGACTATCCATTGCTTGTTTGTCTTTGTAGTGAGGCCTGATGAAAAAGGGAGGAGCCTCAAAGTCATTTTGTTTTTAGACAAGGTTGGCCCCACAAGAATAACCTTTTCATATTAAAAATTGGAAATGCCATTCCTAATTGTCCTAATTGTAAATGGAAACAACATTATTAGTCTATAACAAACACTGACTTGTTTGTATGACTTGTATTTGAAATATTTTACATAAATAATTATACTTGGAACCCAGATGGAGGGTGTGCGCTGTCAGTCTTTTTCTTTCTTATTTGAAGATATCACATCTGTAAGAACCTGTTTTATAAGTCTACCACTACATTGCAACTCTCTGAAACTTGTTTGTTTTCTCATAAAATACAATATTGCTCAAAAGAACGAACTAGTTTTTGTTATTGCTTGACCATGAGTGTTTTTACAGGGCCTCTGTGAGAGCATGGGCTGGATCCAAACATCACTCAAGTCATTGATCTGAGAGTGAAAGAAAGTGTTCCTCAAAAGCTAAGGTGTGTCTCCTAAATTCATTCAAATGCAGTAACAGCAAAGTGGTGAAAGTGGTGCTCTGTTCAGACTTGTTTGGGAACAGACCCTCTCTGGAGCTATAGTATATATGGCCTTCTAAATGTTCCATTAATCAATACATTACCAGTAAGAGGAAGTTACAAACACCAAACACACATTTATACTCCACTGTGGACTTTTATTCAAGCAGTCCCTGCAGACACAGCTCAAAGTGATGAGGAGTTATTACAAAATGGTTTTACCTTAAAGAAGACATATTATGCAAAATTTAATTTTTAGGGGCATGTTATAATTGTTTTCACTTCTCATTTACCCACTCAGAGTTGTATTTAGAGATTCTAATATTCTAGTAATTATTAGAAGTAATTACTGTGAACTGTGATAGTATGAGACAGAGCAGACTTGTTTCTTTTAATAAGCAGTGTTAGATTAATATTGCAATTGAAATGTCCATATTATAAAATAATGACACATATCTATATAGCAGACAAAAGCATAGTATGTCTTCTTTAAAAGTGTAGACTAATCCCTGTCAGTGGATTTACAAGGGGCTGACTACAGTGGGTATAAAATCATCAACGTAATATTATTTACATGTCGTTTACATTAGCTAAGCTAACTTTATTTCCTGACACTTGATTTGATCAATAAGTCCTTTGCATACAGTAGAATCAAACTGAGTGAACAGTGCAAAGCTTTAGACCCTCTCACTCACAACATGGAATGTTTGCATGTTTCTGTATAAGATTTGCAATTCTTCTGTGATTCTAAGATTGGGTGTAAAAAGGAGTGGACAAACAATTCATGAAACTGCGCATTGTGCAGAGCAGAGATCCTTGGGGCTCTAGTTCTGGCAGTTCCCATATTTGGAAAAAGGTCAGAGTTCAGAAGTATGATTCATCGTGGTTTCTATGTCAGCTGTTGCAAGCAATTAATGGGAACGGTCAGGTCTCAGTCTCCATGTTCATCTGCTCTGCTGTAGTCAGGGCAAGTCTGAGATCAAAATGCAACCAACAAATCCAAAGGAAATTAGACTTTACAAACACAGTCATTTTCAGCTCAACTGGTCTTTAGAGTCTTTAGAGCTGTACCAGCTAAGGGCTCGTCCACTCCTGTTTACAGTCAGGCGTCATTTGTCACAAACATGACTTCACTTTATATCTACACAGTGCTGCTGCACTTTTTACACTTATTTAGCATCGCTGTGGACGATGGCAAAGCAGGAAAAGGGCATCCTCCGGCATCCTTCTGGGTCGGAGTCTTAGTCCAAGTTCTGGCCGATCATAAGTGGGCGTGGTCAGAGCTTTGGTCGCTGTCGTGGCTGTCCTCGTTGGCTAGGGAGTCTGTGGAGTGATGCAGCACTGCGATCCCAGAAAACTCCGACGGCAGTAACGTGCCCTTCTTCACATTCACCAGTTCTTTCTCTCGAGCTGCTGCCCCCTGCTGGCCTCCTTTCACTCGCTTCCACTTCATCCGCCTGTTCTGGAACCACACTTTGACCTGCAGGAAGTAAAAAAACAACACTTTCATTAAAGCTACGAGTAGTATCACATATGTAGTGTCTAAAAAACATTTGGAAATGCTCTTTAAAGAGGAGGTGCTATACTTCTATTGGGTACCTACTGCTATCAAATCATATATTTACATCACCATGTTACCTTTTATTGTTTTGAAATGCTATATGCTAGCGTATTAACATGCTTTATAATTTTCTGTTTCATTTATGACGCTCTGAATCCTAAGTCACTCCCCCTTCAGAGCCTGACTGGGCCACAGGTGAATAGGAGATGAGGCAGATGAAAACTCTGTAACCTGCAAAGTCTTATTTTTATTCACTTTTATTTTTTGAGTTAAATTTGTAATAAATCAAGTGTTAATGGGTCTATGTCTGACAGGTTGGACTACTCACTTTACTAAAACACGATTAAGATTTCACAAAAAAATTAAAATATCTTTTCAAATTGTACTTCCTGGTTGGAAATCATGACATCACGCTAGGGAAAACCATACTGTGCACTGAGCCAAAGCTGTTCTAATGTACAAGATTAATATTTGATTTGACAAATAAAAATGTATTTCGTTGGAACAATGTTTAAAATATTGAAAAAAAAAAAAAAAATTTCTATGTAAATGGTCCCAAAAAAATTATGTCATCAGTGTGGAACTCTTTAAAGATCACAAATTGTGCTTGAGACAGTTATAAAGTAAAAATGTTCAACACCCGTGGATCATTATGTTACTATTTCCACATTTTAAATCGCAATATTCATCTAAAACGATTTAACTAAAGAAACAGTCTGTAGACTAACGCTTTAGAAAGGTGCGGTGCTCAAGGAGACCTGACGTTGCTGTAATCATCACAACCCAGTCGGTGTTTTGGATCTGTTAGGGCCGGTGTGTAAATGTCTCATCAGAATCAGAAACAGAAAAGCTTTTATTGCCATTGTCAGTGAACACAATTCACAGACTAGGAACTTGCTTTGGTGATGAGGTGCAACATAGAACACTGAATAGTAATAATAATAATATAAAGTAGAGATATCACTATTAAAAAAACAAGATAATAATAATAATAATAAAGTATCACTATTTAAAAATAAAGTAAGAGCATGCAGAAAAGATTAAGATATATAATAAAAAAATAAAAATTAACAGATGTGGCATGACTTATTTAAAGTGACTGGTGTTATAAAGTGACCTTAGTACAGGTGTTATAAAGTGTTCATAAATACGGCGCACACCACAGAAAACCGTCCTAAATGACTAAATGAAATATTAGAACATCTTCAGATTGGACACTTTTGTTGTTTCCATACAAAA
Organism: Taenioides sp. WSHXM2023; assembly: GCA_029959045.1. Lineage (NCBI taxonomy): Eukaryota > Metazoa > Chordata > Actinopteri > Gobiiformes > Gobiidae > Taenioides > Taenioides sp. WSHXM2023. Next base: position 6,343,437 of record CM057088.1, read on the forward strand.
GCTTATATGTTGAGAGAGAAAACTAACAAAAATAAATGAATAAATACATACATAAATAAAAAGAATGCCTATTTGTCCAGTAGTGTCTCACCTTAATGTGTTAAATGTAAAGTGTAATGTAAAGTGTTTTGTAAAATTTACTGCAAAAACATGATTTTACCGAACCAAGATTTAGCAATAATAGTCAGTTGCAATTAGTCCTGCTTTTATTTATTTATGTATTATTTTATTTATTTTTTTAATGTGCAGCTACATCTTGAGGAACATCTCCTGTTTCCTAAAAATGAAGACGGACCACAAAGATGACAGCTCCGGTTCGGCCCCCACCTCCGTTTTCCCTGACTCCACAGCTCCAGCCATATTTACATCCCCAGGACTGATGATTAAGCTGTTGCCTAAAACGGACGCAACATCAGGTAGCAGGGCTCGGGGGCCGCCAAGGGAGGATTTATTTTTGGGTTCTTTCGCGGGGGTCACATGGTCAAGAATAGGGGTGCAGTCAATTAAAGACGTTCTAATGTAGTTTCCTCATCACAAACACACCTGGAGATGTGTTTTTTTTCATTCACACGTGTTTAACGTGTGCATTTTTTTTTCTTTTTTTTTATTCAGAAAACTCTCTGTTCCACCTTGTGATGTCACGTGGCAATACAGGAAGTCCACACACCTTCACTCGAATCATTTGAATAATTTCATTTCATTTCTGGAATTGCCAATCTCTACCGAACTACAGGTAAAATGTAGGTGTTAACTTGAAAACTACCACTTCATGACATCACAAGGTAGAACAGAGCGTTTAGAACTTTGGAGATGTAGACAGATAATAAAGGATCACTCAAACATGTGCGAATGGAGCAAAAACCCAGCTGCAGGTATGTTTTTGAGGAGGTAACAACATTCTAACATGGCTTAAAGCTCACAAGAGTCCATTTTGCGTAATATAGGACGTTTAAGACAAATTCTGGTCGATTAAGACTCCACTAATTGACTAACGCCAACAGCCCTGGTCAGGAAGTTCACTGTCAGCACAAATATTTATCTTGCATCGTGCTGTGAGACTCTGGAATCCTCTGGAGCTCAGGGGCCACGGCGAGCAGCGAAGGGGCCCCCCTCACACGCACAGGACCTCTGCTTACACACAGCTCCAATAACACTCACACTTTTCCACTGGCACGGAGCACAAAACGGAAGGCTGTGCTAATGCTTTATGAAACAGCTATAAAACACTTAACATGGCTGCCAATAGGACATTAAAACAGGAGCTCCGATGTTTGGGGACGACGGAGATTTAACACCACAGTGAAATGCCTTTTTCCTTATAGGTTATTATTTTAAATTAACAAGCTTTATTCTATGCAAGTGTATTTAAGTCGTTTTACTGCCTACAATAATGTTTGTATGTAGATCATAATTGCTGGGTTTCAGGTTCCATCATAACATTCTATAGATAGACCAATATTGTTTAAAGGTCCTATATTACGCAAAATTTACTTTTGTGAGCTTTAAGTCATGTTTCCTCCTCAAAAACACACCTGGAGTTGTGTTTTGTTTCATTCCCACGTTTGAGTAATCCTTTAATATTAGTCTGTTTACATCTCCAAAACTCAAAACACTCTTTGTGACTTCATGAAGCGGTAGTTTTCAAGTTAACAGCTATTATTTTTACATTTATTTTAGTTGAGATGGGCAATTCCAGGACTGAAATGATCAAAATGATTCTAGTGAAGGTGTATTGAGTTTAAAAACACAGTGAAACCCTTTCTGTATTACCACATGACATCACAAGGTGGAACTGAGTGTTTTCTGTTAGTGAGAAGAACACAAACTGCATATTTAGAAGAACCTAAATATGCCTTGTGAAGTGCTGCACTGTGTTTTTAAACTCCATGCACCTTCACTAAAATCATGTTCATAATTTCAGCCCTGAATCTCTACTAAACGAAAGGTAAAAGGAGCTGTTAACTTATATGGCTTCATGACATCACAAGGTGGAATATTGGTGGAGTATTTTGAGCTTCGGACAGAATTATAATGCAGGATTACTCAAACATGTGTGAATGAAACAAAACAGAACTCCAGGTCTGTTTTTGAGGAGGTAACAACGTTGTAACATGGCTAAAAGCTCACAAGAGTCCATTTTGCGTAATATAGGACCTTCAAACTTCCTTCCTCAAGATGGACATTGATTATTCAAGCTAACAGATACTATTTGTGTGTGATTTTTTTTATTGAATCTGTCCTTACGCACTTATCTTCATCTTGATTGTGATTGAACTTTGTGTTGCAGACATAGCCTGTATAAAGAAGTGGACTAAGGGACTGTAACGTCACCCATAGCGTTTGGCTCCAGTCAAATGAAGCTCATCGAGGCTTGTGGTTATAGGGGTGAATTTGAGGCAGAGTTCCATATTTGGACTTCCGACCGCAAGTGTCATAGCAACCGGAGAGCTAATCTGGGGCGAGGCTGTTGAAGGTAACGCAACCTCGGGGAAATACGGCGCCTGATTTGTCTGTTATTAATGTTCATAGTTTTGATTTAGGGAAAAAAATTTAAATAAAAACACTGGGATCACGTAGCGCGTAAGAGGGATGACAGTTTTCAATAGGAAGTGAACTGGATCCAGAGTCGATGGAGCCGGAAGCGTGCCCATGCTCAATTCCTATCTTGTGTCCAGCTATGTCCATTTATATATAGAGTCTGTGGTTGCAACACTGAAATTTCCCCACTGTGGGACAAATAAAGGCTTATCTTATCTTACTTTGAACAGTTTGTGATACAGCCACTCTTTAGACAAGCAAAACTGCCTTCTCTGCACGTGACTCCACGGAGATAGTCCTGTCACAATAACACATTTTGAAGTTCGATATATTGCTGAAGTAAATATAGACGTTAAACCAGGGGTCTCCAACCTTTTTCCCCTGGTGAGCTACTTTTATGAAACAAAAATGCCAGAGAGCTACTCATTTTAGCAGTCGCAAGAAAGTAAAAGAGCTATGGCAAGCTTTAGACACAGTACAGTTAGATGATACATTTACAATGGTAATTAATCAGATTTTAGTTATTAAGTGCAGTGCATTTAATTCAGAAAGCTACAGCTTGGAGACCCCTGCAATAAACGATAATTTCAAAACAAATTTATACCACTGATACAAAAACCCAAGCGCAGATTTAAGCCACAAAAACTATTCTAAATGTACAATATAGTTAAAAAGTCATGAGCTGTAATAAATAAACAGCAGAATAAAACACTTTTGCATCTGTAATGACTTAATTTAACCTTTTATCTCTTAATTCTGATCATATAGTCAAAAAATAACCATCAGTTTCACAGCAGTGTAAAGAAAAAGAACCCATGTATACCCAAAAAATATGGTTTCAGCTTTCATATACTGAACGATAAGTCAATGTAGTGATTATCGTAGAGGATCAGACGTGAGATGTGGGCTTTTTGAGACTTTGCAGCTTTTCAGACTTTTCGGCTGGGGGTCCGTCACCTGCTTGTTTCTATGGATATGTCACTGCTCTGCCTGGAATGTTCCACAGTGTGACATTTAACAGCTCTACCTTACATTTATTCAATTACAGATGGTTTTATAGCTCAAAAGTATTTAGAAAAACAGGCATTCTGACTGTGAGCGGGGTCGCCTTTCCACAGATCTGACCTGTAACTTGGTCTGGTTTGGTCTCCATAAAGACAGAAAGGTTCAACGCCATACTGTGAAACATTCCAGATAAAGCAATAACATCTCCATGGAGAAAAGCATTTGACGGACCCTCCACCAGAAAAGTTACACAATGCAGCTTTAAGGCTTCCAAAGGGGGGTCAGGGCACAAGAGGCTGTACAGGTTTCCTTCCCCTCCATTTGTCTTCTATTATTTATTTCTGTTGCCGCGGTGACTGCCAGGGGCCCACGCACTGAGACCAGTTTCAACCGTAGTTAGAACAGAGGAAGTGACTTGTGAGCACTCAGTTTTTGTTACTTAAAGGTTTGTGTAACTTGCCTGGTGGAGGGTCTATTACCTGTTTGTTTCCATGGAGATGTGTCTAGAATGTTCCACAGTATGGCCATAAATTTAAGAATCTCCATGGAGACTTGCAAGACAAACAGGTTGCGGACCCTCTCCAAAAAAGTTAAACAGTGCACCTTTAAGTAAAAGTACAGATACAAGGGCAAAAAGTTAGTCACATGAAAAAATCTACTTAAGTGAAAGCATTAAAGTAAAGTAAAGTAAAAGTATTCTGCAGAGATTTTTAGAACAATTAAAGGACGAAATGTAGTGATTTTCATAAAGAATTCCGCTGATTTTAAGTGATTCCATTGATTTCTTCATTTTTGTAGCTGTTTTCATGTATTTGGTTTGATCAAAGTTGGGATGGAAACTCAAATTAAATGTGCTAAAAAAAAAAAAGTCTCTGTCCTTTCAAAGTACTTTTTACTTCCAGATCTAAAATGTAGTTGGGTAGAAAGTACAGATACACATTCTCAAATATAGTGAAGTAAAAGTAAAAAGTATTCACTGTAAAAATTTACTTCAAGGTCCTGTATTACACAAAATTGACTTTTGTGAACTTTAAGCCAGGTTATAATGTTGTTACCTCATCAAAAACAGGCTTGGAGTTGTATTTTCTCCAAAGTTCAAGATGCTCTGTTCCACCTTGTGATGTCATGAAGGAGACTGGCAATTCTAGGGCTGACATTATACAAATGATACAAGTGAAGGTGTATGGAGTTTAAAAACACAGTGGAGCAATTCCTGTCTGACCACATGACATCACAAGGTGGAACAAAGTGTTTTCAGAAGAATTTTGAGGGAAGAACTCAACCTAAATCTGCAGGGTTTGTGTGTTAAACGTGTGTGAATGAAACAAAACACAACTCCAGGTGTGTTTATGATGAGGAAACAACATTATAACATAGATCAGAAAACAGTGTAATATTGGCCCTTTAAGTAAAGTACAGACACCTAAAATTTGTACTTCAGTATTGTACTTTTACTTTTGTACTTCATTACTATCCGCCACTACTGCTTGTGAGACACTACCACCTTCAGAGCCTCTATAGTCCTGACTGTGGACAGAGAGAAAGAACAGAGAAGAACATCTGGAACACGATAGTCCCTCCCTCTAGCACAATAGCTTTCGTTTGAAAGTTAGAACAATCCAGTAGCCGGTGGTGAAGGCCCCTCAGCTGCCCGTAGGCTTTGTCAGTGATCACATGGCGTTAATATCCAAAGACAAACTCACTTTGCTCATGTTAACTCTGATTTCAGGCTGTGGCTTCAGTCTGTTTGAAATGTCAAAATTAAGGCTGTGTCTGTCAAACACTGATCAAATTTGAAATCAAAGCAAATTATGAACCGCCAGAAAACAAAAGACTTAAGATTTTTTTCTATTTTTCCAATTGTTGAATGTAGAATATGAGTCATAGCCAGTAACATGGATCAGAATAGTGAGTATGACAGGATTTCAAGATTTTCAGTTTTTTTCTTTTCTCACTGGAGATGTTAATGGAATGTTTCACAGTGTGGTATTAAACATTTCTATCTTCTTGGAGTCCAAACCAAACTGTCGGCCTACCTCTTGTAAATACACATAATAGTTTTACACCAATCAAATGATTTACATTTTAGAAACAACAGAGCATTGAAACAATTTGTACAAAATAAAGAGGTTTCCATATAGTTTTATTTGTCAGGTAATAATTGCAGTGTAAACTAGAGGAGTTTTGGTCCACTACATGGTTAGCTTGACGTTAGGATTTCCAACCATAAAATTATGTAAAATTATGAACTTAAAATTGTTATGTAAACTTCTGAACTTAAAATTGTTATGTAAAATTATGAACTTAAAATTGTTATGTAAACTTCTGAACTTAAAATTGTTATGTAAAATGACTAACTTAAAACTGTTATGTAAAATTATGAACTTAAAACTGTTATGTAAGCCAAACTGTTTTTTGTTGTTTTTTTTTGGTTGTTTTTTTTTTTTAATATATCTTCACTGTGGGTTTGGTAAAATGAGTAGTCCAACCTGTCATTCACGTTTTAATTTTAAGTTATAGAACTGTAATCCAGATTTTATTCAGTACATTCATCAAAAATAACATTTTTAAACTAGCAACAAATGCAGATTATTTTGACTGCCATACATAGATTAAATAAAGAGTTGCCAAATATATTAGGAGATCTTAGATTGGACTGTATATTTAAAGGTGCATTGTGTAACTTTTCAGGCGGAGGGTCTGTCACATGTTTGTTTCTATAGATACGTCATTGCTCTGCCTGGAATGTTCCACAGTATGACAATAAACAGATGTACTTTACATTTATTCAATTACAGGTGGTTTTATAGGTCTAAAATACCTAGAAAAACAGGCATTCTGACTGTGAGCGGGGTTGCCTCTCCACAGATCTGACCTGTAACTTGGTCTGGTTTGGTCTCTATGAAGATAGAAAGGTTTAATGCCATACTGTGAAACATTCCAGACAAAGCAATAATATATCTGTGGAGAAAAGTATTTGATGTGTCCTCCACTGGAAAAGTTACACAATGCACCTTTAAGAATTCCCATAACAAAGCAAACTTTCATTCTTGTAAACACTCCAAACTGATTATTTTCACAATCGCAATTTCGGCAATGTTATACACAGAAACTAACATAACTTACTTCATATACAATACAAATGAAAGTGCCTATGACAGATTTTTATGATTCTCTGATTTGACTTAATTTGATGGGTTTATAATTACTGTAAATATAAATGATAGTTTTGCACCAATCAAGAAGCAATTTGTGAAGAAAAGTTGAAAAATGTGTTGAAAATTACAGAAAGTAGAGAGTCCCATCACATAAGCAAGAATTCTATCCAAATGATCGCCACAATTTATTTTTTTCTGATGCATTAAATATGATTCTAACAAAATAAAGGCGTTTTCTTATGTGCATTTGTCAGATCATAATTTCTGTGTACATTAGAGGAGTTTTGTAGGTAATGGAATTCCTACTGTGATGTCACTATCTCCAGACAGGAAGTGAAATTTCAAACAGAAAAAAATGACCAAATTTAGAAAATAAATGTGAATGTTTTGCAAAAATCTTGAATATAATAATAATAATAATAATAATAATAATAATAATAATAATAATAATAACAATAATAACAACAACAATAATAATAATAATATTTAATACAGTACAGTACAAACAGTAAAAGACATTAGACATTTTGACTTGACTGAGTAGGGAGTGCATCCATCAAGGTAGGTGTGTGTGCGTGTGTGTGCGTGTGTGTGTGTGTGTGTGTGTGTGTGTGAGTAGGTAAGAAATAAAACAGAAGAGATGTAAGAGGGTAAGGGCGTGAGGGAAAACAAAAACAAAAATAAAAAAAATTAGATTCCTTCTATTTCTCTTCCTCTCCTTTCATTACCCCTTTGTTAATTACTTCTTATTTATTTACTCTTTTCCCGTATTTTTTGTGTCAAGATGCCCAAATAGCTACACAAAACATGGTTAAAATCATTTGTAGTCTGGACTGACCTGTCTCTCGGTCAGGTCCAGGTTGACGGCGATCTCGTAGCGCCTTAGTCTGGTCAGGTAGTTGTGGTGGGCGAACTCTGCCTCCAGCTCCCGGATCTGCTCCTTGGTGAAGGCCGTGCGCTCCTTCCTGGGTTTACTGCTCACGTCTGATTTGTAATTCCCGTCCTGTGACTCTGAAACCAAACACCACACGTTTTTTTAAAAAGATCTTATTACGTAAATTTGACTCTTGTGAGATTTAAGTTATGTTACTTCCTCAAAACAGACCTGGAGTTGTGTTTTGCTGCATTCACACTTTTGAGTAACACTTTATTATTTGTCTGTCTACATTTTCAAAGCTCAAAATGCTTTGTTCTACCTTGTGATGTCATCAAGTGGTAGTTCCCAAGTTAACAGCAGTTCTTTTTTTTACTTTTTGTGCACTCAAGATTGGCAATTCCAGGGATGAAATGATCCAAATGATTCTAGTGAAAGTATATGGAGTTTAAAAACACAGTGGAGCACTTCCTGTTTGACAGAAGAACTCAGCCTAAATATGCAGCGTTTGTGTGTTAAACATGTGAATGAAGCAAAATACAACTCCAGGTCTGTTTGTGATGAGGAAACAACATTAGAATAGATCAGAAAATAGCGTAATATGGGCCCTTTAATTCTTTATTTTTAGTCTGTCCACATCTCCACCTTGTGATGTCATCATAAAGTTAACAGCTATTTTTAGTGAAGAGGTTTCAACAAAGCTAAAAACAGTAGATGGAGCTTTACAGTTGGGCAATTCTAGGGCTGCAAATCATCCAAATGATTCTAGTGAAGGCGTATGGGGGAACGCTTCCTGTATCACCAATCGATGACATCACAAGGTGGAACGGTGTTTTCAGTTGGAGAGAAGAACTCGGCCTAAATATGCAGGGTTAGTGTGTTAAATGAATGAAATAAAACACAACTCCGGGTATGTTTTTGATGCGGAAACAACATTATAACAAAGTGGCCCTTTAAAGACCATTTTCAGCAGTTTTATAAGCAAGAAACGAGCGCTGTGTGGCAGGTGCAGAGTGGTGTGCGAGGAACAATGGGGACTGTCCATCACACTTTACAGTTGGGACTTTGTTTATGGAGACTTTAAGTGGCTGGAAGGACTCACGCCTGCTGCACACATGTGGGACTTTAACTGCGCTCTCTTTACAGCCAATAAGGACTCCATCTGCCCCCAGCTCTCAAGGAAACCAGGCCTGTTTCAGTTTCATTCAGTTGTGAGGTCATTTCTTTAAAGGTGCATTGTGGAACTTTTCCAGTGGAGGGTCCGTCAAATGCTTTTCTCCGTGGAGACGTTATCGCTTTGTCTGGAATGTTTCACAGTATGATGTTAAAGCTTTCTGTCTTCACGGAGACCAAACCAGACCATGTTTTTAGATATTTTTGAGCTGTAAAACCACTTGTAATTGAATAAAAGTAATGTAATGAGTTGTTTAATGTCATACTGTGGAACATTCCAGACAGAGCAATGGCATATCCATAGAAACAAGCAGGTGACGGACCCCCAACCGAAAATGTTACAGTGCACCTTTAAAGACCTTGATTTTTTAGCAGAATTTGTCCCAGTACAGATGTGTCGTAGAAGCAGCTCTTATGATCAGGAAGTGCACGTTAAGATGCTAGTGGTTGTTAGTTTTACCATGCCAGCTCTCGAGATCAAAATATGCTTGGGATCGGTCCTGAGAGAAGAGTTTCATTTGGAAAGGCATCTGGTATAAAATAATTTCCAAATGTGCCATGTTAGTTCAAATGAATGAAGTTCAAATCTACGCTTTGTGTACTTTGTGTACTTTTTATTCTTTGTGTGTAAGTTTAGTTCATTTAGTTTGTTTTACAGGGACCATGTTAGGTACAGGAGCATTAATCAAGTTAAGAAAAGTGAAGAAATACTGAAGAGATGCTTTGTACCAGACTATTTTCCATCTGCGGTCTCTGAGATATACAAAACATAGCGTACACAAATAGCATAAAACAACGCACTCTCTACACAAACAGTGATACAAATTACAGTGACATTAAAAAGCTCTGTTCCCACCCTGCTCCCTGTGAGCTTTAAACAATGTTAGAATGTTGTTACCTCCTCAAAAACAGACCTGGAGTTGTGTTTTCGATGAGGAAATAACATTAAAACAGATGAGAAAATATCATAATATGGACCCTTTATAAGTCTACGTGTTCTTTTATACTTCTGCTCTGATAAAAAATTCCTTGTCACTATCTATTTCTATCTTTATTCATTATTTCCGTCCTCTAATTTAACCACAAACTGATTGCGTGTGCTTTTTCAATCTGGAACCCATTGCGAAATCACACCACATCTCTGACTTCTCTTCCACTGTATATTTGAAGTGTTCGCTCCTTTCGACTTTCCCCGCGTACGGCCTGATCAAATATTTGACGTGAAATGAGGCAACAAATAAATAACGCCGACGGAACGGCTCCAAGAGAATGATCAATTAAAACATATGTTATTTGTATCACAGCCCCGTCCAGAAATGTCAGCTTGTTTGGGTATTTCCATAAACGTTCCGACGAAAACATGCTGGCTTAATTTGCTCCTTCAGACTTTCCTATTGTGCGCTGGTGTGTGGTTTGTGTGAACGCTGTGTGATTGCATGCTAATTCCTGCGCCGGGCTGTTGTGTTGGTGCTGTTTTTTGGTGCCCTGCGTGTTAATCTGGAAAGAAGAATTGAAAAGATGCTTTGTTCCATCTGCAGTTCCTCAGACATATAAAAATGATAATAATAAAATACACAAATATCATAAAACAACACACTCTACACACAAACAGTGATCAAAATAACATCTGTTACACAAGGGTGAGTTGTGCAGTTGTAGGGAGTATTATCTGTTACATAAGGGTGAGGTGTTGTAGGGAGTATTATCTGTCACATAAGGGTGAGTTGTTGTACAGTTGTAGGGAGTATTATCTGTTACATAAGGGTGAGTTGTACAGTTGTAGAGAGTATTATCTGTTACATAAGGGTGAGTTGTTGTAGGGAGTATTATCTGTTACATAAGGGTGAGTTGTGCAGTTGTAGGGAGTATTATCTGTTACATAAGGGTGAGTTGTTGTACAGTTGTAGGGAGTATTATCTGTTACATAAGGGTGAGTTGTACAGTTGTAGGGAGTATTATCTGTTACATAAGGGTGAGGTGTTGTACAGTTGTAGGGAGTATTATCTGTCACATAAGGGTGAGTTGTTGTACAGTTGTAGGGATTATTATCTGTTACATAAGGGTGAGTTGTCATTCAGTTGTAGGGAGTATTATCTGTTACATAAGAGTGAGTTGTCGTATAGTTGTAGGGAGTATTATCTGTTACATAAGGGTGAGTTGTTGGACAGTTGTAGGGAGTATTATCTGTTACATAAGAGTGAGTTGTTGTACAGTTGTAGGGAGTATTATCAGTTACATAAGGGTGAGTTGTTGTACAGTTGTAGGGAGTATTATCAGTTACATAAAGGCGAGTTGTTGTAGGGAGTATTATCAGTTACATAAAGGCGAGTTGTTGTACTGTTGTAGGGAGTATTATGAGTTACATAAGGGCGAGTTGTTGTAGGGAGTATTATCAGTTACATAAAGGCGAGTTGTTGTACTGTTGTAGGGAGTATTATCAGTTACATAAGGGCGAGTTGTTGTAGGGAGTATTATCAGTTATATAAAGGCGAGTTGTTGTACTGTTGTAGGGAGTATTATCAGTTACATAAAGGCGAGTTGTTGTACTGTTGTAGGGAGTATTATCAGTTACATAAAGGCGAGTTGTTGTACTTATGGTTCAATATATTTATGAAGATGGGACAATAGTTTTTTTAGGTCAGTATTTATCGTGTGTACATTTTCTTTGTACTACTGGGGCATTTTTTTGTTATTTTTTGTCATGTGGCGATACAGGAAGTGCTCCATTGTGTTTTTAAACTCCATACACCCTCACTAGAATCATTTGGATAGTTTCAGCCTTGGAACTTTAATCTCTACTAAAAAAAGGTAAATTTTGCGTAATATAGAACCTTTAATAACTTCATTCTCCCGTTTATTTTTTTGCAGTTTTTACAATATTGTACCTTTAGATATATTTACTTCAGCATCATGTACCTCGCTTCATCCTGTGTTTTGGGGACTGTTGTACACGTCAGAATCCGCAGTCTTCACCTATGACCCAGGCTTAGCTCTGGCCTCAGCGCAGCCAAAAGATCTCCCTCTAATTAAGAGAGTATTTTTACAAAACCAAACGAAGGAGCCAGGAGGAGATGAGGGGGGAGAGAAAGAGAAAGAAAGAGAGAGGCTCTGCACTGGTTCTACTTGTAGGAAACAGCTCACAAAGACTTTTATATCATGAGTCGTGCTAATTTGATCTCTATACTCTGCATTTTTAGATTAAAACCATTTTTTTGTTTTGTATAGCTCATAAAATAAGTTTCAAAAGCTAAAATTGTTGGAAATTATGTGAATTTGAACAACAGCCCACAATATCGGCTTTCACTCTTAAAGAACATTTACGGCCTAACCCACAGACTGTGAACGCCTCAGAATTTGAGAGAGTTCAAAGTTCAAAGGTGAATTCATATTTTTCAACTGTAGTGCCCCATTTGGTCTTGTGAAGTACTGCAGTTTTGTCAGACTGTAATGTATTACAACCAGTGGTGGATGAAGTACTGCATTTTGTCATTTAAGTAAAAGTACAAACACAGGGGCAAAAATCTACTAAGTAAAAGTAAAAGTAACACATGAAAAAATCTACATTTCTACTAGTTTAGAAATGTACTTAAAGAGTAAAATGTAAAAGTATTCTGCAGAGATTTTTAGAACAATTGTAGTGATTTTGGTAAAGAATTCAGCTGATTTTAAATGATTCAGTTGATTTCTTAAGTTTTCTAGATGTTTTTGTGTATTTTGGTTTGTTCCAAGTTGGGACGGAAACTCAAATTAAATGTGCTTAAAAAAAAGTCTCAGCCATTTCAAAGTACTTTTTACTTTTCAATCCAGATCTAAAATTTAGTGGAGTAGAAAGTACAGATACACGTTCTTGAATGTAGTGAAGTAAAAGTAAAAAGTATCCACTGTAAAATGTACTTAAGTAAAGTTAAGTACAGATATTTAAAATTTGTACTTAAGTATTGTACTTTTACATGTATACTTCTTTACCTTCCACATTTTAAAGTGACATCTGTAAAGTTTTAACATGGTACATGACAAAATCTGAAATGATCGTGTTCAGAACAAATCAAAATGGATGTACTGGGTAATTTGAAAATAATAAAAATACGCAAATGACGCAATATGGAAGTTGCACTATGTAACTTTTTGGTTGGGGGTCCGTCACCTGCTTGTTTCTATGGAGATGTCACTGTTCTGCCTGGAATGTTCCACAGTATGACATTAAACAGCTCTACCTTACATTTATTCAATACAGGTGGTTTTATAGCTCTAAAATACCAAGAAAAACAGGCATTCTGACTGTGAGCGGGGTCTCCTCTCCACAGATCTGACCTGTAACTTGGTCTGGTTTGGTCTCCATGATGATAGAAAGGTTTAATACCATACTGTGAAACATTCCAGACAAAGCAATAACATCTCCATGGAGAAACGCATTTGATGTACCCTCCACCAGAAAAGTTACACAATGCACCTTTAAGAAAATAAATCAAATAATAAATATCAGATGAAGAGAAATTAATAAAAAAAAAAAAAAGAAAAAGAACTAAAACAGCTTGTCCTTAACATATTGAAGTGTAAGCTATGACAATACACAATATTTCCAGTTGTTATACAAATTGTGGTCTTCCAAAGAGACTTTTCCCCCCTAACTCACGATACAGTATTTTTACATCTAAATTTTAATAAAGCATGATAAGACTTGCTTTTACATGGCACTTCTCCACCTTCAAGGCACCCAAGGAGCTACACACACACCAGTGTACGTTTGACACTTGCTCAAGGACACAACAACAGCATTCACCTGTGGGAGTGGGATTCAAACCGCCAAAATTCAGATCAGTGGACAATCAGTGGACTCTTACCAACTGAGCTACTGTTACTTGAATAAAAACAGTACGATGCAGTTCATAATTGTTTTAAAGCAAGAAATAACTATGGCAAATTTACAAATCTTTAATTTCACTTCAAGTCTGATTATATCTATTGATTCCTCAGCATTGAAAAGGAATATTACAGAAAGTACACGCTCAAAGTATTAATATTATAGTAGTGAAAAGGCTTTATTTACAGAGCAACTTTACACATAAGTCTAGTCATTTTAAATCTGTACTATGTCTATTTAAAGAAATACATGTGCACCAGTGAGTAGAGCTGCATGATAAAATGAGAAAAATATTGCAGTAATGTTACAATATTTTACTTACTACTACTACTACTACTACTCATACTTTTTGGCAGATACAACCAAGACCAACCCAAGTCTACTCTAGAAAATCATGATTTTGTCAATTTTACTTTCAAAACACATAGATTTATGCAAAACTTCATTGATTTTGAGTCTAATGTCGCAAAGATTTTCATATTCTCATTTTGATGTTTTTGATATATATTTTTTAAAATATATTTTGTTCAGTCCTGATTGTGAGTGCCAAACGCTGAAACTGAAGTCTGTGCCCGTCTGTGTGCCCCTCTGCACTCGTCTCTGTGCCTGCCTCTGTGTCTGTCTCAGCGCCCTATCTGTGTGCCCATCTCTGTGCCTGTCCCTGCGCCCATCCCTGCACCCATCTTTGTCCCGTCTGTGTGCCCGTCTCCGCACCCATCTCTGCGCCCATCTCTACACGCGTCTGTGCCTGTCTCTGTACCCGTTTCTGCACCCATCTCTACACCCGTCTCTGCACCTGTCTCTGCGCCCGTTTGTGCCCGTCTCTGTGCCCATCCCTGAACCTGTCTCACTGCCCGCCTCTGTGCCTGTCTTTGCACCTGTCTCTGTGCCTATCTCTGTCCCGTCTGTGCCTGACTGCACCCGTCTGTGTACCCATCTCTACACCAATCTCTGCACCCATCTGTACCTGTCTCTGTGCCCACCTCTGTACCCATAACCGCACCTGTCTCTGCGCCTATCTCTGCACCTGTCTCTGTGCCTGTCTCTGCGCCAGTTTGTGCCCGTATCTGTGCCCATCCCTGAACCTCACTGCCCGTCTCTGTGCCCATCCCTGAACCTCACTGCCCGTCTCTGTGCCCATCCCTGAACCTGTCTCACTGCCCATCTCTGTGCCTGTCTTTGCACCCGTCTCTGTACCCGTCTCTGTGCCCGTCTCACCCTCTGACCTCCCCATGGCTTCCCTGTAATTTGCTCGTGGTGAACACAGAGCTGGTGTAAAGAGGAAAAGAAAGAAACACGAGCAGAAACTCCAGATTCAGGCTGAGCTTCAAATGAGCTCCAGAGTCTTTATGATTCAGCCACAGCACCACAGTAATTAGGCCCCACTGCACGAGCTTTCATGTGTCTACAAAAAACACACAAAAACACAGAGAAACACACAAAACCACACGCACACAGACCCTGCCCATTGTTTAAGGGACAAAAAAGTGCACTGAGTTAAGGTAAAGAAAGAGTTATAAGTGTTCTATACGGCAGAGGTGGAAGAAGTGCTCAGTTTTGTTACTCAAGTAAAAGTACAGAGTCTGGAGCAAAAAAAGAAAAAAAAAAAAAAACCTCAAGTAAAAGTAAAAGTACTCAGTTTTGTTATGTGAGTAAAAATACAGATACTGAAGCAAAAAATCCTCAAGTAAAAGTAAAAGTATCACATGAAAAATTGACTTAAAAAAGTAGTAAAAGTATTAGTTAATAGTAAAAGTGTTGAAGTACCTGTTTAAAATGTACTTAAAGAGTAAAAAATAAAAGTATTTTCCACATATTTTGAGGTATTATAAGTCAGAATATAATATAGAGTAAATTTTTCCCATCTGTTTTTATTTGTTATATTTTTGTTAGTAAAACATGACTGGTATAGATACTATTGTATACATAAAAGAAAGATGTATACGCTTTCTATACAGCAGTGCTGGAAGACGTACTAAATTTTGTTACTTAAGTAAAAGTACAGAGACTGGAGCAAAAAAGACTTAAAGAGTAAAAAGTACTGAGAGATTCTGAGATCAATAAAACTGCAGTAACAACAGAAACAATAGAATAGAGTTAGAATATAATATATTTTTTCCTTGATGTTTTGATTTATTATATTTTGGTTTGCTCAAATTACGAATATGTTAAAAATAACCCCTCGGGCTTTTCAGTAGAGAATACTCGGAAAAATACACTCACCCAATCAGACCTCTGTGTAAGCTAAAAAAAAGTACACAAAATTAACTGCCTTTCTCCTCAACCCTATTTTCTATGTATTCGAGCAAAAGTTGTCTTACTCCATTACAGATATATTGTATAAGCAGCTCCTGAGATCAAAATACGGTAATCAAGTGCGCGTTAGCATGCTAGTTGTTTAGTTTGTATGCTTATTCACCAGGGACAACGTACATAAAAAACACTGACATACACAAAGAGGTTTACTGTGATGGCAAAACTCTACTCTGGCCTGGGAAAGTTGTGAAAAATGCTTATAAAGTCATCATGGTGAATAATTAGGATGTTCAGAATACATAATGTAGCTGAGGAACAACTTTGGACCACTGCAAATTTCATGTTTTAAAACCGTAAAAATCAGGTATGGAGTTTTTAACATGAGTTTCAAATGAGTTATAATTATTTTTATCTATTCATTTGGATATTCAAACAGTAAATGTGTTAAAAATATAAGAATTACAACAAAAGCCTTCACCAGTTTCAGTTTCCTGAATTTTAAAGGTTTCACAACTTTGGATGTAACTATCTTGGCATAGACACAAAGCCAGAAAAATTTTGTTGGAAATGATTATGTGAATTTGAACACAAATTTTGTGTTTAACATGATTTTGAAATGAGTTATAATTAAACTCTATTCATTTGAATATTCAGACAGGAAATGTGTTTAAAATTCAGGAAATGCTGAAACTTTTAACCCTGGCAAAAGGAGAAATTCAATTTGTCAACTGGACAAAAGTTTATTTGGTCGAATATTTGGTCAAATATTGACAAATTGAATTTCTCCTTTTGCCATGGATTTTACCTGGACGACTGAGGGATTCTACACAAAACTTTTGTTGTTGTTTTTTGTTGTTGCTGTGGTATTTGTAATATTTCACAACTCTGGACATAACTATCTTCACATAAACACAAAACCAGAAAAGTGAAATAGTAAATGGTCACATTTTTACACAGCGCTTTTTCAACTTCGAGGCTCAAAGTGCTTTAAAACGAGGAATCACTCACCCATCCACACAGACACTGGAGGCGAGGTGGGTTAAGTGTCTTGCCCAAGGACACAACAACAGCATTCATCTGTGGGAGCTGGAATCGCACCTGCCAATCTGTGATGTTTATGTCGAGAGCAGAATTCAAACCGCCAACCTTCGGATCAGTGAACAAACGCTCTACCAACTGAGCTACTTTCACAATTAAAGGACTTTTTTACAGACTGTGAACGGCAAATTTCAGAGTTCAAAGTTCAAAGGTGAATTCATATTTTTCAAACTATCGTAGAGCCCCATTCTCTTAGTGAAGTTTTGCCGTTTTGTCAGACTATAATGCGTTACAACTTATACAACTTTCTATTTCAGGCTTTTTAATATGTGCCAGGGAGAGGTCCAGGGCTTTTTCCCCTCTGTGGCGTCTGCAAAATAAAACTTCAAACCCTTTTTATTGTTTCAAAGCAAACTTTTAACAACAGTCTCTCACTAAAGAAAATCCACCCACAAGCATTCGGCTGTGGCACTAGACTGCGTCGCTAGAGCATTTCCACGTTTGATATTTTTTACTACATCGTAGATTTTTTTGTGTTCGAAATACACACGATTTCATTAACAAAATCCATGTGGTTCTGACATGTGGCCGGTTTTGTTTTTGTGATACTTTTTTGTCATATTTCTATTGACATAATGACACAAGCATTCACACACCAGCGTACGCAGACAATGGAGGCGAGGGGGGGTGTCGGGCAGTGTCTTGCTCAAGGACACAACAACATAATTTATTTGTGGGAGCTGGAACTGCACCACCGCCATTGCTTGAGCATTTTCACGTTTGATATTTTTTGAAATACACACGTTGTAATTAACAAAATCCATATGTTACCCTAACTCTAACACTGGAGGGGAAGGGTTAAGTGTCTTGCCCAATGATACAATGACAGCATTCATTTGTGGGAGCTGGAATTGCACCGCCAAGCCGTGGGACTGAACTGAGTCGCAAGAAATCAAAGCTAGTTTTCTTTTTTTAATATACTTTTTTGTCATATTATATTATCATCATATTGTGTATATATCATATTATTTAAGTGTCTTGCCCAAGGACACAACAACAGTATTCATCTGTAGGTCGCTAGAGCATTTCCACGTTTGATATTTTTTTACTACACAGATTTTTAGAGTTTAAAATACACACGTTTTCATTCACAAAATCCACGTGGTTCTGAAATCAAAGCTATTTTTGTTTTTTGGTTTGGTTTTTTTTGGTCATATTTTTATAGACATAATAACAACTTAACCCATTCACACAAACACACTGGAGGGGAAGGGTTAAGTGTCTTGCCCAAGGACACCACAACAGCATTCACCTGTGAGAACTGGAATCACACCGCGAACCTGTGGGATTGATCCATGTCGCTAGAGCCACTTTTGATATTTTTTATTTTTTACTACATTCACAAAACAAAAACAAAATTCTGAAATTAAGGTTTGTTTTTTTTAATACTTTTTTGTCATATTTCTATATATTGACATAATGACAACCTCGCACAAGCATTCACGCACCAGCCTGCGCGGACAGTGGAGGCGAGGGTGGGTTAAGTGTCTTGCCCAAGGGCACAAAAACAGCGAGGGGGCTTAATCACTCTGTCGTCTTGACGCTGCTTTCCCTTATGACCTTGTGACGTGTGAGCTACTCGTTTTTTTTTACATTTCCCTCGTGGGTCAATAAAGCTTGTCTAAGTCTTGCCCAAGGACACAACGACAGCATTCGTTTTGCGGGAGCCGGAATCGCACCGCCAGCCTTCAGCTTGTGGGTGGACGAACGCTTCCAACTGAACTACTGTCACCCAAGTTTTATTAGCGTACAATTATAAGAATATTTTTGACATCTGTACTGCTTTATACTATTATAGGACTTCTGCTATAGTACCAACATATCTCATACAGTACAAACTCACCTATACATAAATACAGTGCATCCGGAAAGTATTCACAGCGCTTCCTTTTTCCCACATTTTGTCATGTTACAGCCTCATTCCAAATTGTATTAAATTCATCTCTTACCTCAAAATTCTACACACAATACCCCATTATGACAATGTGAAAACTGTGACTGTGAAACTAATAAATCACATTTACATAAGTATTCACAGCCTTTGCTTAATACTTTGTTGATCCACCTTTGGCAGCAATTACAGCCTCAAGTCTTTTTGAATATGATGCCACAAGCTTAGCACACCGATCTTTAGGCAGTTTTGCCCATTCTTCTTTGCAGTAATTCTCAAGCTCCATCAGGTTGGAAGGGAGACGTCTGTGCACAGCCATTTTCAGGTCTCTTCAGAGATGTTCAATCGGATTCAAGTCTGGACTCTGGCTGGGCCACTCCAGGACATTCACAGAGTGGTTCTGAAGCCAATCCTTTGAGATCTTGGCTGTGTGCTTTGGGTCGTTGTCCTGCTGAAAAATGAACCTTCGCCCCAGTCTGAGGTCAACAGCGCTCTGGAGCAGGTTTTCATCCAGGATATCTCTGTATATTGCTGCATTCATTTTTCCTTCTATCCTGACTAGTCTGCCAGTTCCTGCTGCTGAAAAACATGCCCATAGCATGATGCTGCCACCACCATGCTTCACTGTAGGGATGGTATTGGCCTGGTGATGAGCGGTACCTGGTTTCCTCCAAACATGACGCCTGGCATTCACACCAAAGAGTTCAATCTTTGTCTCATCAGACCAGAGAATTTTGTTTCTCATGGTCTGAGAGTCATTCAGGTGCCTTTTGGCAAATTCCAGACGGGCTGCCATGTTCCTTTTACTAAGGAGTGGCTTTCGTCTGGCCACTCTACCATAAAGGCCTGACTGGTGGATTGCTGCAGAGATGGTTGTCCTTCTGGAAGGCTCTCCTCTCTCCACTGAGGAACGCTGGAGCTCTGACAGAGTGACCAGAGTTCTTGGTCACCTCCCTGACTAAGGCCCTTCTCCCCCGATCGCTCAGTTTAGACGGCCGGCCAGCTCTAGGAAGAGTCCTGGTGGTTCCAAACGTCTTCCATTTATGAATAATGGAGGCCACTGTGCTCATTTGTACCTCCAAAGCAGCAGAAATTTTTCTGTATCCTTCCCCAGATTTGTGCCTCAAGACAATCCTGTGTCGCAGGTCTACAGACAATTCCTTTGACTTCATGCTTGGTGTTTGTGCTCTGACATGCACGGTCAACTGTGGGACCTTATATAGACAGGTGTGTGCCTTTCCAAATCATGTCCAATCAACTGAATTTACTGCAGGTGGACTCCAGTGAAGCTGTAGAAACATCTCAAGGATGATCAGTGGAAAAAGGATGTACCTGAGCTCAATTTTGAGCTTCATGGCAAAGGCTGTGAATACTTATGTAAATGTGATTTATTAGTTTTCTATTTTTAATAAATTCAAAAACTGTCAAAAAAAAAAAACTTTTTTCACATTGTCATAATGGGCTATTGTGTGTCGAATTTTGAGGTAAGAGAAGAATTTAATACAATTTGGAATGAGGCTGTAACATGACAAAATGTGGGAAAAAGGAAGCGCTGTGAATACTTTCCGGATGTATCTAGATGGGTTTGTATACCTCTTGTGATTATTACTATATAGATTTATAGTTCAGTATATGAAAGCTGGAACCATATTTTTTCGGTCAGTATTTACCGTGTGTACTTTTACTTTGCACTACTAGGAAATTTCTGGTTATTTTTTGGCTATATGATAAGATTTATGATGTAAAAAGTTGAATAAATAACTTCTAGGCTGTGTCCGAATGTCAACCCCTCATTCACTCTTTAGCGCCCTCTATAGTGCACTTGGAGCTCACACAGCTCACCACATGGCGTCTGGGTGAAAAAACGTCCACTAAACTTCGATAAAACTTGATTTCTGTCGTAAATAAAGATGAGATCAGACTGGCACACGAGTGTTTATGGACTAATAATAATCACACAAGTTTCTGTCATGACGGATTTCACGTAAACGCACTAGATTATTTGCTTTTTGTCTGAAATGTGGAAATGATCGATCTTTTAAGAGCTGGAGCTAAACTCAGAGTGTTTTACCAGCTCTTTCATTTAGTCGTGTTGTGTCCAGTTAAACACCTGTCGCTGTACGCCGTTGTTTTCCCGACTCGTGCAATGCATCGTGGTCTATATTGCCCACTGCTTTTCAAGGTGCATTGTGGGAAATTTTGAATGCACTACTTTTTCACCTACTGGACATTTGAACACCCCTAAAAATGGCGTGGCCCCTAGATAGTGCACTAAGTAGGGAATAGTGTGGACAGTCGGACACAGACATACACTTAAACTAAATAAATAAGAGTGTTTTATTCTACTATTTCCACTGCAAAACGTAATATCAATACAAAAAGTTCAAATAACTAAAATTAAGAAGATTTAACTGGATTTGAGCAGATTTCTAGAAGATAATCTAGTGGAATACATATTTTTTTCTTAATTCTTAATTAAAAAAACATGCGATTTACTTGCGTTTTTCTTATCTTCAGTGTAACTTGGTGTGTTTTCATATTTTAAGTACAAAAAATCTTTGGTAGATCTTTCTACTTGTCAAGTGAGATTTCCTCAAATCAATAAAACATTTTCTTAATTCAAGTCATTTTAACTTGGCTAGATTTGAGTTTTTGTAGCGTGTCTGCTGCAGCTCATGTTTCTGTAACAATATTGTAGATTTAGAACAGTTTTTGTGGTTTAACTCTGCTCTTCTATCTACTATCTATCTTCTATTCTATCTATCTTCTGTCTGCTCTTCTTCGGCGTTATATCTCATTTATATACATCTTAAAATCTGTTATCGTGGCAACTGAAATCACACTGCAAAAACTCAAATCTAGCCAAGTTAAGATGAGGTGAATTAAGAAAGTTCCATCGTGATTTGAGTGAATTTCGCTTGACAAGTAAAATGATCTGCCAATGGAACAAGACTTTTTGTACTTAAAATATTAAAATACATCTGGCTACGCTTGAAATATGAAAAACTCTTTGTACTTAAAAAAAAAAGAAATGAAATCGAATGTTGTTTGAATTAAATAAAACACACTTATTCCATTAAGAGATCATTATTAAGGTGAATCTACTCAAATAAAGTAAAATGTTCTTAATTTAAGTCATTTTAAAGGTGCATTGTGTAACTTTTCTAGTGGGGGGTCACCTTCTTGTTTCTATGGATATGTCATTGTTCTGCCTGGAATGTTCCAGAGTATGACATTAAACAGCTTTACTTCACACTTATTCAAATACAGGTGGTTTTATAGCTCAAAAATACCTAGAAAAACAGGCGTTCTGACTGTGAGCAGGGTCGCCTCTCCACAGATCTGACCTGTAACTTGGTCTGGTTTGGTCTCCATGAAGACAGAAAGTTTTAACACCATACTAAAACATGAAACATTCTAGACAAAGCAATAACAGAGAAAAGCATTTAACGGACCCTCCACCAGAAAAGTTACACAATGCATGTGCTGTTTCAGTTTCCTCCATTTGAGGGCGCTAATTACTATTTTGTTTCTGTGTTCATGCGTCTTGTGTTGTGGTTAAGAAGGTGGAGAGTTGTACCAATAGGTCTTGTGACACTAAAATCAGAAAGTTCAGTAAAAGCATGGCTCTGAGAGGTGTTTTCATCCAAGTGAATCCAGACACATCTGCATACAACTTAAGCCTTTGGTATGTACTGTTTATTTGTTATAATATCTTCGTTTGTATATGATTATTTGATGGAAAATTGTAAAATGTTAGAAAAGGAAGCTACAAATTGACAATGCCGCATTGTTATTACCGTGTTGATTCCCCTGCTGCCATTTTAGTTCATATGAAAGGGGTTTAAAGGTACAATATCTTTAGTTTCATGTCACAGTACAGTGCATTTCATTTCATTTGAAGTTGAATATTATAAAAAGCTGAAAAAACCTGTGTAGTAACTTGTGTAGTACAGTCCATTTGTGGTTTAGACATGACCGCATTCATTTTGCATACCTTACTGTGTACATTGTGATTTATGTTTCCTGTCTGTTTCAGTTTCACCTTTTCTTGCCACGTCAGTAAACCTGTGGACAATGAGATAACGTCTTCAGGTTGATGTCGAGAAGGAGTTTAGCGGTTTGTCTAGTTGTTTACATACAGCAAGGGCAGAACAATGCACCTTTAACTTGTGTACGTTTACAGCTGGGCTTTTACCGCCAACAAATTTAACTCGAGGTGAAAACGAGGAAATCGGATCACACGTTTTATACTTAAGCGTCTCTGTGGCGATCGCAGGGGTCCAGATGGCGTCGCCTGAGCGTGCCTGTATCTCATGCGATGGGGCTGGGGGGTAATATTTGGACAGCTGATTGGACGCGTTACACGGCGAGCTTGATTGGTGCGAAGGCGTCCGAGTATGCACGGTACTTTTGTTTTGGAGGAAGTGGGGTTTGGGAGCTGGCACTGTAGTTTTCCGATACACTGTTGTTTGGAATCGGCCGTGAAGATGAACGCTCGAGGAGAACAAAGCTGTGGAAATGTTCTGCGTGCTGAAAACTGGGCTACCTCAAGAACTATTAAGCAGACAAGTAGAAAACCATGATGTCCTGTACTTGATTTTGTTACTTAAAGGTGCATTGTGTAACTTTTCTGGTGGAGGGTCCATCAAACGCTTATCGCTTTGTCTGGAATGTTTTACTGTACTGTGGAAGATTCCAGGCAGAGCAATGACATGACCATAGAAACAAGCAGGTGACGGACTCTTAACTAAAAAGTTACACGGTGCAACTTTAAGTAAAAGTACAGATACCAAACCAAAAATGAAAAACTCAAGTTAAAGTAAAAGTCTCACATGAAAAACTCTGCTTAAGTAAAAGTATTGAAATAAATGTTTAAAAATTTAAAAAGTAAAAGTATTTAACACAGATTTTGAGGTCTAATAAAGCTTCAAATGTAGTGATTTTGATCTGAATTTTGTTCAATAGAAACAAATGAATTTCAGTTTTTTCTAGCTGTTTTTATTTGTACATTTTTGTTTCTCCGAATTATGAACATGTCAAACATAAACCGCTCGGCTTTTGCAACACATCTCAAATAACAAAAAATGTAGTGGAGGAGAAAGCACAAATACCTGCTCTCAAATGTACTGAAGCAAAAGTAAAAAGTATTCACATAAAGTATATACCTACAATTTATATTTTACTACTTTTACTTCATTACGTTCCACCACTGGTCCTGCATACTACCGTGTGTGCTCTGGTAATCTCATCTGTACAGACGCAAAGTGGACGCCGTTTTTATTTATTCGTAATATAAAATTTGACTTGTAATGATTAATTTTTAAATGAAACGTCTTGCCCAAGGACACAAAAACGCCAAGGGGGCTTAATCATTCTGTGTTTTTTCTTACGAGCTGTGATATATTTGTATTACTACATTTTATTTTTACTTATACACATGTTTTTGCTACGTTTTGAATTTATTATTACCCTTGATATTTTTTCTCGTCGTTATTATAAAATACCGTGAAGTGCGAGCTGCTGCGTCCAAATCTTTTCCCTTGCGGATCAGTTAAGTTTGTCTGAGTCAAAGTTTCTTGCTCAAGGACACAACAACAGCATTCATCAGTGGGAGCCGGAATCGCAGCGCCACAATATTAAAATTTTACTTGTAATTATGAAGTTTTTAAATGAAACGGCCTGAAAGAATCCGCTGAGTACGTGGTTAATGGAAATACAGAAAAGTAGATATTGCATTGTTGATTTTAACTAAATTTGTAGTAAATTCAAATCGTGTTATCTGAAAAAAAAAAAAAAAACATTAAAATCATTCTTACATATCGGCCTCTAAATGTCGCCATATTGTATCGGCCATGAGCTGCCCTACATACAAAAAAAAATGGCCATGAAAAAAAATGTGTTGCTTCATCTCTAACTCAAATGGTAATTAGAAATACAAGTATAATTCTCAAAATTATTCCAAAATCACAATTTTTTTTTTTTAAACTGACAGTATAAACATGTATAAACTTTCTGGTGGAAGAAGTACTCAATTTTGTTACTTAAATAAAAAACTTAAGTAGCAAAAAAAGTAAAAGTATCACATGAAAAATGTGCAAAAATATGAAAATACCCGTTTTAAAATGTACTTAAAGGTTAAAAAAGTATAAGTATTTTGCATATATTTAGAGTTCTTATAGGCTTCAGATTTGAAATAAGTTAAAACAGACTAGAGTTTGTTCTTTAGCTGTTTTTACTTGCTTATTTTTGTTTGCTCAAACTACGAACGTGTTAAAAATAAACCCTCAGCCTTTTCAGCAGGGTTCGTACAATAATAATACAAATACTTTTACTTTTCAGTCCAGTTCAAATGCGTAGAGTGGAGTAGAAAGTACAGATATCTGCTCTTAGATGTAGTGAAGTAAACGTAAAAAGCATCCAACTTAAAATCGCCTTAAGTAAAGTGCAGATACCTAAAAATTTTACTACCTAAATTTTACTTGACTACTTTTACTACTACTTTTACGTTCCACCACTGCTATACAGGCAACTAATACTGCGAAGTAACAGTTGGTATTCAGTATTTTAACCCCCTTAAGCTTCTCCACATGTGAATTTACATTATCAATTTGTTCCAGTGTCTACTATATGTCACTATATGTTCTGTGTGTGCACATGTTCGGTCTCGCCTGTTAGCTCCTTAAGGTGGTCCGGTAATAATGCCAGTGTGTGTGTGTGTGTGTGTGTGTGTGCGTGTGTAGGGGTGCAGGTGGTCCACGCGCTGTGCCCTTTCCGTGCCCCCGTAGCACCTCTTCCACAAATGGAGCGCGCGCCTTCTCCGAAAAACGCCGTCCGATCGTGTTGCCTTCAGGAACGCCTCGGCCCGACCCCGGCACCCGACCCGGCACCCACGCACCCTCCCCGGCACGCTGTCAGGCCCTGATTGATTAAAGCGCTGAGAGGAGGTTGGAAAAGCTGTGCAGGTCAGCAAAGGAGACCTCAAACTATACTGCACCAAGTATCTTTAGGACTACTTCATGTATTTGTAATTTGGATATTTGGATAGATGGAGATACACGCCGGGAAAATACGGAATTGTGTTTTCATTACTGACAGATATAGGGACAAAACTGAAATGTACAATGCCAAATTTGGAATCTTATATAGCAGCTTGTAACTGATAAAGATTGAAAACTGAAATTGTAATCTTTGTCATTTACAAATTTGAAAAAAATTAAATTTGTTTTAGATTTTTATAATTGTTAATTCCTATATACCATTACTTAGCATAATGCCAAATCGTTTTCTTTTAAGTTTTAGTTTAAATTTGGTTATAGTTTATAGTAGAGTTATAGCAGAGTTTACTGTGTATTTGTCGAATGTTTTTAATTTTTGGAAAGGTTTTTATAGCATATTATAGATTGTTTTACTTCAGATTTCTCATTTTAAGGCCAGATTTTTGCGAAGGGGACACAAATTCCAGCTAAAGTCGTACACTGTGTTTGCGTGTGTATGTGCAATAATAATGTGCACAGGTGGGACATGCATGTAAGCAGAACATGCACCTGTGCTGTATGTGTGTGTGTGTGTGTGTGTGTGTGTCTGTGTGTGTGTGTGTGCGTGTGTGTTTGTGTGTGTGTGTGTGTTTGTGTGTAGCGGCCCTGAGGTCGACTGTGGTGCACTGTGTTATTTACTGCTTGTTCATTTAGAGCCTCAGAGTCACACTTGAAGCAGATGTGGTTTTACAGCAGCTCGGCGCGTCACATCTGTGTTCAGTATCACAATCCAACACAGCGACCCAGCCCAGGCGGCACTCGGACAATGGAACTGTGCAGGAATTTACAACGAACTTTTGTTTCCATTTTGTCCAACTTATTCATATATTATTACTTAATTAGACAATTTATATAGAAGTGATGTGAAAAAATGTGCTTACTCTGAGCTGTGTAGAATTTTGGGGAATAAAACAATTACAATAATGTGAAATAGTCATATTATTTAAATACACATATTTTACAAGCATGGTGGCTGCCAGTAACATGGCAGTGAAGTAGAAAAATGTGCTCTTTTAAATATTTATGTGTGTATAGTTATTCTCAGTGGTTCTTCGTTCAAACTCATGCTTCTTACCTGAACTCTCACTCTTCCTCTTGCTTCTCTTGTCGGCCTCAGCTGAGCTCAGGCCATGTCGATATTCAGCTCCTGTGGGGGTCCCACTGCCCAGTCCGGGGGTGCTGCTGCCCATGTTGGGGGGACTGGCACACATGGCAGGCCCTCCACCGTGGCTCATGTCCTGAGGAGAGGGCCCGGAGTCCTGTGGGTGCAGAGGGTGCAGACTGTGGCGGCTCACGCTGCTGTTCCCGGGCAGGTGTGAGATGTGCCAGGGTGGGGCCGGGTGGTGCTGGGGGGGTGCGTGGTGCTGCAGGGGCAGGTGTGAGCGGTGCGGGTGGTGGTGCGGATGGTACAGACCTTCTTCAGGAGGATACCCAGAGATAATACAGGGAGACGGAGAAGGTGTGGAGGAGGAAGAGGAGGATGAGGCCAGGTCAGGATAAGACACATGATCTGAGCGTCCGTGCAGTGCGAGAGAAGAGGGGCTGAAGGCCGGGTGTAAGGCCTGACCCGGGCCATGGGGGCTTCTCAGGCACCCAAACAGCGTGTGGTCCATGACGGCGTCTCACGCCCTCCACACAGCACCAGGGCCTGGGACTAAGACCTCCTAAAAGAGACCACGCAAAACCGCCTTGTCACCAATCTACTGACTGAAGAAGAGTACAGAACCACCTGTGACTGAGGTCCAGGTTGTGGTTGAAGAATGAAGTTCAGATGGAGCGGGGTGAGCCTCAAACCATGTACAGTAAAGAACAAAACTTAAAGAAAGTCATGTTTGATTTGGGCAAATTCTGTTACCTGAAAATGCCAACCAAAGCTAAAGTCAAAACAGTATCACAGAAAAAGTTCCAAATAAAAAAGAAAAGAAACAACAATCTAGGCAAACTGCAAACCTTTGGATGGGACAGACAGAAGTTTATGCAGAGTAAAACTGAAGCAGGCTGAGCCTCAAATCCATCTGGACGACTGGATGACAGACATAAATAAACACTGCAAAATCCTCAATCCCTAAAGTCACAGAAAACACTGAAAATTATGTCCGTTGGTAATCCTCAAAAGTCACAGATCTTCCAGCAGAATCCTGACAGATGCCTGAGCCAGACCTTCTCCCAGTCCAGTCCAAACGCTTCCTCAGATTAACAAGTGTTATCAGAGAGACTTTTGCAAACGCTCTTATTCAGGTTTAGCATCCAGGCAGCGTCAGACGTGCACGAAGCCTATGCAGATGTCAGCTCTCTCTCCGCAGGCTTAAGGAGGGTTCGGAGGAGCAGCCCGGCGCGGGGAGGATATAAATAGGGTGTAACAGGAGAGGGGGGCCGGCCCTGGGTCCCAGTCTGTGCAGCTACTGACCACATACATGCGATCAGCCTCCAACAAGCACAGCACAATAAATCTGAGCTGTAAAGAGTGTCACGGAGAGGCCCACTGTACACAGGACTCTGAGCTGACCATCTGAGGAGGTGCTGTCACATTTTAGGGAAAGAGAGAGGACGAGTGGAGGGGAGGAGGGTAGAGGTGTCAGGGGTTAACTCACACAGTCACGGGCTCTCTGCGGATTTGACCCCTTTAAATAACTGTGTGTAAGTTAGACAGGTCGGGGCACTCAGTGTGTTTCTCATGGTACTTAAGGAAAAAACTGGAATAACATTGTGAGTAAAGATATGTATCTGTTGGAGCAAGGACAAAATATGGTTCTCTTTAAATTACTTCTGTAAAATCTTTATGGCTGATGTGATGGAACTAAAAACAGAGGCAGAAAATAGAAGACGCACGGACCAAGTTTTGTACAAAATTACGTATTACTCAGTTTTCTAAATACCAACAGATATCATCATTAGACTGTGTGCAACATCTAGAGGTCCAAGAAACTTCTTTTTTATATATAGATTGAGTCCAAAACAGTTCAGTCTAAGTTATATATGTGGTGGGCCATAATTCACTCACACATTTCCTTTGACACTAGTAACTGACACTGACACCACTAACTGAGACAAAACTGTCCCCGACCGCCATAAAATCAGTCATTTTGAAATCGATCTAAAATGAAACACGTCATTCACAGGAGAAAGTCCAATCAAATGTGTAGGCAGCTGAACTCTCAGTGTTTATTTGACTTACATTTAAATGTGCATTATATATTACAAATATAGTGTAATGTAATGTGCCGTTATGGAGCTTTAAGAGCTTAAAATGTGTTCTTCTACATTTAAACTTATTCACCAAACACAAGAACAGATGAGGCACCAGTGAACAGGAATTTAAACAGGATTTTTATTTGCAAAACCAGTTTGGTTAAGTTCACTTTAGGTTACTGAAGCATGCTACTAAAAACATCAAACCTTAAATAGAATTTGATGTAATGACGTCCATTCTTTTTCATGCAATCCTTTATTTAAGCAGGATTAAACATTATTGGGATTACAAGTATTCTCTTTTCCAAGAGTGTTCTGGCCAAGTGGCAACAGCACAAAAATACTTTTACATTTAAAAACACTCACAATATTAGATCATGAAACAAAGCAGCAGACTGTTTCAGCAGAGTCTTTGTGAAGGATTATTAAAGAATTTCTTTACTCGATTCACCCTAAAAATAATTCTTATTTTACTACTGAACCATTCAGCGCCAAATGATTCACTGTAACCTTTTCTACAAATCTGCTTCTATGTAAAAGTGTGACTAATGATGAATACACTTTTTTGCATTTTCTGACAGTGAAATACTTTCAAATACTTTAAGTGAGTAGATAAGATATATATGTAGATTAGCTCGGGTTGTGGAGTGTAAAAATCCAATAAAATCCTCAGCGTGTCACACTTCCCCATAGTAGATGTGAGTTTGTTTATAATAATAATCCCAAAGAGCCGGTGCTTTCCTCTGTCTGTTCCTTCAGTGCCGTGTGCAGATGAGTTATGGCTCCTCTCCGTGCCACATGCCGTGGGCTGCAGAGGAAATGATTCACATGAGTCTCGATGACTTTAACAGATGCTTCTCTGGTCTCAGAGTCTGGGCCTAAAGCTCCGCACACAGCCCCAGTCCAGCTCCGCTCTGCTCCCAGGCTCAGACCAGGCTCAGGCCCAGGTGAGTCCGTGTTTACTTTAGTAATGAAGAACATTAGCACGTTTGCCGCTAGCACCTGGCCACACACAGAACAGGCTGCTGCTGCTGCTGAGTGAACGATTACAGACACTCGGGGGGAACTGTTGGATTAGACTTTTCTGCACGATAGACATGTTTGATTTTTGTTGGAGACATTATTTCGAGAGCGGGATCAGGTTAAAACAATAACCTTTCCTGGCATTTCCTTATTGTGTTAAATGAGTCACATTTGGAAGAACACCACGCCAATAATGATAAACTATAATGATTTTATTTACTGATGACAAATATCAATTTTAAAAGTTTGAAATCTGATATTCAACTTGATGTACTGGCACTTGTCACTGACCGTGGAAACTGATCCTTACACTTGTTGGAGATGGACTTTCTTAAAAATGGAGTGTGTGACTGAACCTGTGTGTGTGCGTGTGTGTGTGTGTATGTGTGTGTGTGTGTGTCTCAGGTGGTGGACCTCCAGCTGTGTGTGTCACTCACGCTGAGGCCGAGAGCTCCCACCCTGCGGCGCACGGAGACCGACGGACCATTCTGTTTTCTGTGATCACACGCTCTAAAACAAACGCCAAAAAGAGGAGAAAATCACACCGTTACAGAATTAGAATCACGTTTAGAGTTAAGAATAAAGAGTAAGAATAAGAGTTGAGTTAAAAAGAATAGAGTCAAAAGGAAAGTTAAGTTAAAACCATATAGAGTTATACAGCTAGAGTTGAGTCAGAATTTAAGTTAAAAGAATAAGAAGAGTTAAGTAAAGTTAAAGTTAAAAGAATAAAGTTAAAAGAATAGACTTCAAAGAAAGTTAAGTTAAACAAGTTATACAGTTAAAGTTAGAGTTGAATCACAATTTAAGTTAAACTTAGACAAACTTTATTGATCCACAAGGGAAATTATTTCATTTTTAAAAGAATAATTTAAAAGAATAAGAATAGAGTTAAGTTAAAAGAATAGAGTGAAAAGAAAGTTAAGTTAAAACAAGTTATAGAGTGAAAGTTAGAGTTGAGTCACAGTTTAAGTTAAAAGAATAAGAGAGAAAAGAATAGAGTTAAAAGGACAGAGTGAAAAGAAATATAGAGTTATACAGTTAGAGTTGAATGAGAATTTAAATTAAAAGAATAAGAATAGAGCTAAGAAAATGTAAATATAAGTACCAAATATCAAGTAACAGCATTTAAAAAAATAAAAGTACAATAAGTATGGACAGAGACGAGACAAAATGTCCACGAGACGAGATACAGGATTGGGGTCCACGAGAACGAGACAAGACGAGAGTTTAATGTAATTCCAAATCTGTACATTTCATAGTTCAGTTTCCAATTTTGGCCTCACATTTATTTATTTATTTTTTAAATTTATTTGATTTCTCTGTTTTGTTTCCATTCTAGGACTGCTTTTTGGAACTGTACGAGATGTAACTCACCAACACGTGACCCTTTGGTGTCCAATCCAAATGTGGACAAAAAAAAATCTCACGAGATCATTTTTCTCATGTGGCAATTTTGTCTCGCGAGATCTTGCGGCGCGAGATCTCGTCCAATTCCTAACAATAATTAATAGAAGACTTTATCAACTAAACCCCCAGTAAAAATAAAACAAAAGTACACGACCAGTCAAAAGTTTGGAGACACTTTTTCATGTATTTTCTTTATTTTTCATGATTATTCACATTTTAGATTCTCACTGAAAGCATCAAAACTATGAATGTACGTGTATGGAATGTAGCAAATTAAAAATGTATTCAAAACTTGTTTCGGAATTAAAAAATGACTCAATAGCGACTTTGCACTTTTGGCGTTTCTTGACCCTGACGCTGCACAGCGGTGAAGTGAAAACCATTTCAGGACATGTCATTATAGTAAGCTTATTGAGAAAAGGCCAAGGGTTTTCAGCGCCGTCAAAGAAAAGGGTGGATACTTTGAGGATTTGAGTTGAGTTTTTTCACTTTTTTTCTTTGCTACATAATTCTGCTTCATATATTTGATGTCTTTTGTAATACATAAAGACGTAACTGGTGTTTAAATTAAAATTTGAGTTCTTTTTTATTTCGTGTGAGAAAATACAACAAGTATCAGAGTAAACCTTATGTGCTGTCCTTTACTGGACACAGGTCAGATGACCATTGGAGACGCTCTATACAAGACATTCTAGGAAGCAGATTCTGATTTTATTTTTGATTTTATTTTATTGGAATGGCCCTGGAGATGGTGGTGGTGAGATGGGGTCCAAACACAAAGCATTAGTAATAAACAATACAATACAATACAATACAATACAATACAATACAGCGCAATACAATACAGTAGACAGAATACAAAACATACAGGTTTACATTACAAAACATACATACACACACACATACATACATACACACATACATACACATATATACACGTACACACACACATATATACACACATACATACATACACATATATACACACACACACATACATACATACACACATATATACATACATACATACTACACACACATACATACACACATACATACATACACACACATGCACAGACAGACTTGCTCCTTCACGCCCTCCTCTCAACTCCTGCTACAGATTTATATAAATGTATTTTTTTTAAAAAACAGTATACATTATATAACAATGACAGAGACAAATGGAAAAATAACAGAACAAAGTGAAAAATAAAAAAGACATGATTTAAATGAACTGAAGGGTGTGGATCATCTGTTCCAATGAAAAGATGATTTCTCCCACAGGTTCTCTTTCTCCTTTTAAAATATTATATATATTTCATAGTTAAGGTGTATCCGATTACTTCACTGTATTGGAACAAATTTACAACATGGTTTTCCGTTGTATATTTATCCGAAAACATAAGTCGCGATTATATTTACATTTTTTTTTATAATGATAGATTTTTTTGATACATTATTATGTAAGTGGGCTCATGTTAGAACAACTGAATCTGGTCTTAAATGGCATTTGACAGATTCACATGTTTTTTTCTAAATATTCCTGGTTTGGTGGATAGTACCTGAAGTAGTCGTCACAGTTTTACATCAGTGAAGGTGAGGTAATTTAGAGAGCTCAAAATGAAACTTAAAACTTTTTCTTACATAAATGTAAGAAAAATAATGTATTACAAGGTTTTTATAACAAAACAAGGCATTTTATGTTTAAAAACTTCTTTTTGTTGACATATTAGATACTAAAATTAGACAGAGGGGATTTGGTGATCTTATTTAGTATTGGGTAAACTAGATTTGACTGAAAATGTGCCTAAAAATTCAACTTTCGCCTCAATTTTTGGAGTTAAAACTTGGAAGAATCAGATTTGAAATTAAATATCAGAAAAATCCTTCTGTATGTTTTGTCAAAATGTTGTTCAGTACACACTTGTAAAGTTTGGTGTGTGTAGTGTGTACTTTAAGAGTTTGAGAAACGACCTTTAAAATTACAATGTCCCTCTGTGGACGCAGGTTAATTAAATTAAATATTAAAACATCTTTCACTGCCGAGTGGATAATTCTGTTGTTACTTAATTTTATTTTTTACTTTTAATTCACTACATTTGAGAGCAGGTATCTGTACTTTCTAGACCTGCATAATTTGAGCAAACGCAAATATACAAAAAGTAAAAACAGCAAGAAAAAAAAATAATTCAGGTGTTTCTGTTGAACAAAATTCTGCTCAAATCTTTATCAAAATTGTGTTCTGAGTTTAGTTATTTTTTAGGTTTATACTTCTAACCACTCCTTTTCGAACAAGTGTATAATTCCATGTTTATAACAATTACGAAACCTCATTATTGTTTGGTTTTCTTAGGCTTTTTGTTACGTCTTGATATTGGTTTTTATTTTTTGTTCAAAATAAATTCCAAGCCAGCAAGTAAAATCACGACATTTGAAACTTTATTGGGTCTCAAAGTCTGTGCAAAATACTTTTACTCAAGTACATTTTTAACAAGTCTCTATATACTATATCGTCTTTTCTTTTACTTTTACTTGAGTGTTGTTGTTTTTTTTGTTTTTGTTTTTTTGCTCTGGTATTTGTAGTTTTACTTAAGTATTTTTGTTCATATGATACATTTATTTGAGTTTTTGTTTTTGTTTTTTTTTCTTTTGCTCTGGTATCTGTACTTAAGTATTTTTGTTCATGTGATACTTTTACTTGAGTAGTTTTTTGTTTTTGTTTTTTTTTTCTTTTGCTCTGGTATCTGTACTTAAGTATTTTTGTTCATGTGATACTTTACTTGAGTAGGGTTTTTTTTTCTCTTGTATCTGTACTTTTACTTAAGTATTTTTGTTCATGTGATACTTTTACTTGAGTAGTTTGGGGGGGGTTTCTCTTGTATCTGTACTCTTACTTAAGTATTTTTGTTCATGTGATACTTTTACTTGAGTAGTTTTTTGCTCCAGTATCTATACTTTTACTTAAGTATTTTGTTGATTTGTTGAGTAGTTTTGGGGGTTTTTTTGTTTTGTTTTTTTTTTGCTCCAGTATCTGTACTTTTACTTTAAAACTACTTTTACTTGAGTATTTTTTTTTTTTTTTGCTTTTGTTGTTGTTGTTTTCTCCTGTATCTGTACTTTTACTGAAGTTACAAACCTGCGTACTTCTTCTTCTATGACTACAGTCTCTTGTACCTTTCTTCTTCTTCACTGGTGTAATAGTGTGTAGCTGTGTGATGTGGGCTGGACTCTGTGTGCTTTTAAATGCAGCCAGTGTGTGCGCCATCATTATTAGCCCCTTTAATGCTAATATGGAAACATTTCAAGCAGCAGAACTCTTTTATAACATGTCTGAGCGAAAACATGAGAAGAAAAGGGCCCCGCTCGGCTTTCGTGTGTGGAATATTCAAACAGTATTACACAGATCAAATATTAACCGAGACATATTACGCGGAATTGACTTTTAAGAGTTTTTAGCTGTGTTAGAAGTCTTTTCCAGTCTCATTTGCAAAGCTGTTTTTTTAAAGGGCTCATATTACACCAAATTGACTCTCGTGAGCTTTTAGTCATGTTAGAAGGTTGTTACCTCTTAAAAAACATACCCGGAGTTGCGTTTTGTTTCATAACACATGTTTGAGTAATCCTGCAATTTTAGCCATGTTCTAATCGTTTTTCAATCTCATTCCCATCTCACAAAGTTGTTTTTTTAAGTCATTCTTGCATGTTTAGGTAATCTTTTGCATTCAAAACGCCATTGTTTCAAAAATTCCAGTTCTCACCTACCTTGTTCATGTTTTGTTTTGTTTTTTTTCTTTTTTCTGAGGGTTTAAACAGATATAAGACCACATGGGAATATTAAAGAAAATACTACAAATTAATGCTGAAAATCACATTCTGTTGTCCAAAGAAAGGGTGTTTTTTGTTACTGTGCTATCAGAATCGGTATTGAGTATCAAGTTTGGACATTTTAGAATCGTGTATTCACCAAATCAACCCCATACATCTTTATTGTGTGGTTAAAGGGCCCTTATTATGCTTTTTTCTGATCTCTCAAACTAAAAGTGCTCCACTGTGTTTTTAAACTCCACACACCTTCACTAAAATCATTTGGATCATTGGATTTCAACCCTGGAATTACAAATCTTTACTGAATTAAAGGTAAAAGGTAACGGTTAACTCGAAAACTATCGCTTCATGTCATCACAAGGTGGAACAGAGCATTTTGAGCTTTAGAGATGTAGACAGACTAATAATTAAAGATTACTAAAACGTGTGAATGAAACAAAACACACCTCCAGGTCTGCTTTTGATGAGATAAAAACATTCTAACACGGCTTAAAGCTCACAAGAGTCCATTTTGTGTAATATAGGACCTTTAAATGCGCTGATGGCACGGGTCTGTTCTTTTTTTGCAGATTTCCAGCCGCTGTCTGTCTGTGTGTGTGAGAGAGACATCGGGGATAAATGCCTCATATTGTGTGTAATCTTTATGGCTCTATCACCGGGCAGAGGAGAGAGGTCTTTGAACGCACCACGGCCGTAGCTCCAGTGACGACAGATTTAAGCGTAAGAGGAAATCCTGAATGGCGTGTCCATTGTCACGACGACGTTAACAGTGTAGATGTGTTTGCGCGTTGATAAAAGGTAGGGCGACTTGTTTTTTGCTCACACTTTATAATAATTTCACTTTTGATAGCCTTAATAAAACACAAACCAAGACTTAATTATAATGAACAAAAGTCCCATATCACACAAAATTGACGCTTGTGAGTTTTAGGTCCTGTTACCTCATCAAAAACATACCCGGACTTGTTTTTTGTTGTGTTGAGTTGTGAATGAAACAAAACACAACTCCAGGTATGTTTCTGATGAGGAAACATTGATCAGAAAATAGCGTAATATGGGCCCTTTAATAATTATTTAGGTTTAATAACTTTCTTAATACCTTTGTAGAGCTATTTACCTTTTTTGGGTTATTATAAGGTTTAGTTTTGTTTATTTTTGTTTCTAGCAAATGAATTTACACATTTACTTTTGCTAATTTGCATATTTGTATTGCTTTTTTGTTTGGCTTTGTTAATATTTCATTTAGGCTATTTTAATAATAATGGTTTGTGCTTTTAAATAAGTCCCTCTCAAATAACAGTCACAAGCAAGCTGCCTTTTTTGACACCAGTCTCTTATTTTGAATTTATTATTACATTTTTATATTTTTTACTATTTGTTTTTGTAATATATTGTGATGTGTGAGCTACTGTGTCCAAATAATTTCCCTTGTGGATCAGTTAAGTTTGTTTAAGTCTAAGTCTAACTCCTAAACAGGACCGTAACCATTCTGCCGTAGACATACATGCAGAGCCCCCTAGCATGATCACTGCAGTGTATCAGCCTTCACACTGGAGAGGAGCTTTAGCAACACTGATTCTTTACTCCTTGTCAGTGTTTCTACAAATGCGTAACATGAGTGAGAGGTGAAGCGTTGCCGTGGTGAAGTGAATGATGTCACTGTCATTAAAGCGCACTGATCTTTTCAGATGTCTGAAATCACATCATTTCATATGAATCAGTCAATTAGTCACTCCAAAAGTCACTCTGTAACATCTCCAAGTGGGCTAGCGCTACATCAACTTCATATTGTTATTTTATTTGTATTTTTACTGCCATTTGGTTTTATGGTTGATTTTTGAATTTGCCCCGTCTTTAGTGAGTAGTGTTTTGTATTCTGGACTCAGGACATAGCCTACTGTCTCACTCTGCAGTGTTATAAGGATCTTGTAGAATACCTTGAGTGGGACGGGGCTGTAACAGGGCCTTGTTCTGTTCTTATTTGGATTAAATAAATAAAACTGCAGTACTCCATTTGATGTGTCTGATTTTGTTTGTGGGAGGGTGGTTGTTTTGTTAAATGTTTTGTGGCCAAACCTCCCCAAAGCCTGATCTCATCTGATCTCAGAAGTTAAGCAGGGCCAGGCCTGGGTAGTACTTGGACGGGAGAGATCCCAGAGTGGGTGTCATTGTGTGTTAAGGCGCTTCTGTCAGTCTGCCCCAGGGCGGCTGTGGCTACAATAGGAGCTTACCACCACTGAGTGTGGAGTGAATGAAGAATGATCTGTAAAGCGTTTTTGTGACATTATTTACTTAAGGCAAGACACTTCACCCAGATTTTCTGGTATGAAAGCGGTGTAAGTGTGAGTGATGGTGGTGGTCTGAGGGGCCGATGGTGCAAATTGGCAGCCTCACTTCTGTCAGTCTGTCCCAGGGCATCTGTGGCTATAATAGTGGAGTGTAGAGTGAATAAATAATGCATTGTAAAGTGTCTTTGAGTGTCAAAAAAAAACAAAAAAACAACTCTATTAATCAAATACATTATTATTATTATTATTATTATTATTATTATTATTATTATTATTATTATTATTATTATTATTATCGTTATTATTATTATTATTGTTATTGTTATTATTATTATTGTTGTTGTTGTTATTATTATTATTATTATTATTATTATTATTATTATTATTATTATCGTTATTATTGTTATTGTTATTATTATTATTGTTGTTGTTATTATTATTATTATTTGCATCTGATACAGTGAAGAAAACTAAACAACCAAAGTCTGACTGTTAACAGATATTTCTGGAAGTCGTAATGTGTTAAAACCTTTTTGCAATAATACTGTCCTGTTTTTATATTTACAGTTTCCGTTCATTTTGTATGTACACTCTTTTATCATCAGGACAACTTGTTTGTATGACAATTATTTGTATAATGCAGTTCAAAGTGCTTTACAACATCTGCCTAATTCTCAAATAGAAAACTGCTTCGGCAAAACTCAAACCTTCCCTTTCTTTCGTGTTTCTGCTGGTGCGTAAATGTGAGTGGAAACAGCTCTGGTCCTGGTTTGGTGCGGTCTGCTCGGTGGTGCGCGTCGTGTGGACTCTGCGGTGGCCATTTTGTGAGCGCGTAATGGCGAGGGACAGCCGCTTAGGTCATCCTCTGTAATGGGGCCTGGAGCCTGCTCTGGAGCCTGGTGACGCTAAGCAGAAGTTTCTCCTGCAGGCTCCACAACACCTCAAACAGCCCCAGGTCACCAGCCACAGGCCAGCCTCCAGCTCCACGTGCAGCGCCAGGGGTGGGAGAAGACTCTGAAAATGTAATTAGTTACAGAACACTGAATACTCCAATTAAAAAAGTATTTTGTAACATATTCTAATACATGGGCCTATTAAAGTACTGTTTTCTGAATACTTACAATACTTATTTACACCAAGTTGCATTCTATTACAGCTTAATATTTGTTTCACCTTTTCATTTTTTCTTTTATTTATTTATTTCGAGCAGATTAATGAACACAAGAAATATACATATATCTAGTACATTTAATATACATTTCATATATATTTCTTTTTTTCTTATTTGAGCTCAAAATCCCCTGTGCGTTTCTTATCACACATGCCTCACCACAAGAGCATTTTTTATATATTTCTGTGCAGTTTGAAGCCTAATTTACATAATCAAATACCGTAATGTATTTGATTTTAGGAAAGTAACTGTATTCTGAACAGGAGAGTGGACAGGGGGGGACAAAAGGGTCTGTTGTCCTGGACCCCAGGGTCTTAGGGGCCCAGAATTGGAATTTCTGCCTGTTAATTAATATTAGAGGGGGCCCGTGTGAGTCTTTTTGCCTCGGGCCCCCAAATTTCTGTTGACGGGCTTGAATTTGAATACCACCAAATGAAAAAGTAACTGTACCTGAATACTATTACTCAAAATTAGTATTCTGAACATGTATTCTTGGTACATGTATTCAGTTACTTCCCAACATTGACAGCTGGCCACACTCGCCCAGAACCAAAGAGGCTCCAGGCAGGTCCAGGCGGATCCAGGTGCGTCCAGGTGGATCCTGGCAGGTCTAGGTGGGTTCAGGCACATCCAGTTGGGTCCAGGCGTGTCTAGGCGGGTCCAGGTAGCTCCAAGCAGGTCTCACAATGTTCTTTTTTAGCCATAGCGTTCGGCTCCAGTCAAATAAACTCCTAAATAGCAGTTATAAGCCGAATTTGGAGTTCTATGTTAGGAATAGGAATTGATTTATGGACAAAATGGCAAAATAAAACACCAGGATCGCGTAGAGCGGGTTAGACGAACACGACTAAACTCAGGAGCCTGACAGCCGTAGTTACAGAGAGAGGCGCGATGTTTTTTTTCAGTACAAAGTGAATCGGGAACCGGAGTCGATGGAGCCGGAAGCACGCTCGTGAACACTTCCTATTTGGAACACAGCAGCTAGCAGGTTAGCAGGTTATGTCCATTTATATAAACACTTTATGGCCGCAACTAATAACTGTTTTGCTGTTTTTACCAAAAAATAGACTAAAAAAAAAATCATGTTGTTTTTTTTTTACTTCATACATATGTCCTTACCATGAGCGAGCTTGCATCTCCACAAACCTGACCTTATTTGGCCTTGGAAATGCTGTAATATTCCACAGTGGCATAAAACGCATCTGTCTCCATGGAGAATGTTCTGAAATGTGGTTTTATGACTCTTTAGCTGAACTGATGAGTTGTTTAGACCCAAAACCCTGTGAGATTTTGACATAATTGTATCAGATAAATGTGAAGCAGAGCCACGTGAGGACGTCCCGGCGCAGTGTATTTACAGATGAGATGCTTTCATCAAAAATAAAAATATTTACACATTCTTGGTGTGATTTTCGTATAATCACACGGCTGTTCGAGTCTCTCTTCTTCTCTCTCAGTCTATCACATCACAGAAATGGTTTGATTACGCAGAGGACATGATTATCTCAATAATTAACACAATTACGATTAATGGATTCATTTATTGCAGCACTATTTTCAGTGCCTCCAACAGACTAAACACTGAAAAAATGTGTTTAAACTGAAGCATTGTTTTACTCATTCTTTCAGAACTAAATATCTCACTAATCTTGTCTTTTTGTACATAATTAGTAACACTGATGACTAATAAAGGCCTCATATTTCACACAGTTCACTCTTGTGAGGTTTAAGCCATGTTATAATGTTGTTACCTCATCAAAAATATAGCTGGAGTTGTTTGTTTTTTTTTTTTGTTTCATTCACACATGTTTGAGTAACCCTTTATTGTTAGTCTGTCTACAACTCCAAAACTCAAAATGCTCTGCTCCTTGTGATGTCATTAAGTTGTAATTTTCAAGTTACCAGCTCCTTTTACCTTTAGTTCAGTAGAGATCAGTGTTGCATGGCTGAAATCATCCAAATGATTCTAGTGAAGGTGTCTGGAGTGGAGCACTTCCTGTATTGTTACGATATCACAAGGCAGAACAGAGTGTTTTCAGTTTGATAGAAGAACTCAGGTTATAATGTGAAGGATTTGTGCGTTAAACATGTGTGAATGAAACAAAACACAACTCCAGGTGTGTTTGTGATGGGGAAACAACATTAGAACTTAGCAAGAAGCATGCTAAAGCGCACCTCCTGATTCTGGGGCAATAAAACAATCAGATCCAGACACAGTGGACATGTTTTAACCTCAAGAGCTGCTTATACGAAACATCTGTACTGGGACAAAACATGTTCTGCTCAAATACATGGGACAAAATCAGGTACAGGTCCTTTAACTGTTGTGATATTAAAGTGGAACAACGCAACAGAATAAAAACAGATTTGGATCGTTTCAGTGTTTTTTCCGTATTTATTTATCGCTGATTAGAAACGGTCAGATCGCACACACTCTGGCCACAAGAGCTCAGTGTTTTCTCCGTAACGTCATGCTGTTTGAAGCTGAACTTGCATAAAGCACCGCCATGTACTACCCCCCCAGTCATGTGGCGTTTGCGAATGAGTCAGATCTTTTGAACGGCTCCTTAAGGCGAATGGCTGGAACCGAATCTCATTTTTTAAAAGAATCAAATCTTTTTCTTTCTTATTTTTTAGCATTTTTTTCACACTGTTAAACCCTGAATTTCAGTGGCGGAAGAAGTACTCAGTTTTGTTACTTAAAGCTGCGCCGTGTAACTTTTTGGTTGGGGTTCCGTCACCTGCTTGTTTCTATGGATATGTCATTGCTCTGCCAAAAATGTTCCACAGTATGACATTAAACAGCTCTATCATACATTTATCAAATTACGGATGGTTTTTTAGCTCAAAAATACCTAGAAAAACAGGCATTCTGACTGTGAGCGGGGTCGCCTCTCCACAGATCTGACCTGTAACTTAGTCTGGTTTGGTCTCCATGAAGATAGAAAGGTTTAATGCCATACTGCGAAACATTCCAGACAAAATAATAACATCTCCATGGAGAGTACAGATACTGAATAAAAAAAATAAAAAAAAACTCAAGTAGAAGTATCACATGAAAAAACTAGAAAAGCACTCAGAGAGCGCAGACCTCCGCCAAGGAGCTCAGTTTTCAAAATGATCCAGAATCCAGGATTTCTTCTGGATCATCACCAAAATTTAATCATCTGTTGGATTTACCATTAGGAACATTTCCTGAAAATTTCATCAAGATCCGTCCATAACTTTTTGAGTTATCTTGCTAACTAACAAACAAACAAACAAACAGACAAACAAAACCTCCTTGGCGGAGGTAAAAATCTACTTAAGTAAAAGTATCAAAAATGTACTTAAAGAGTAAAAAGTAAAAGTACACATATTTTGAGATATAATAAAGCTTCAAATGTACAACCAGGTCTGACACAATAAGTACAGATACCTATTTTTTTATTCCTCTTCTCTGCTAACCTTTTAGTGTCCTTTTCCAGCTTTCTTACCAGTCCAACGATGGTTGGCTCATAGTTGTTTTAAAAGTAGTGAAGTAAAAGTAGTACTTTTAATGAAGTAAAAGTAGTACTTTACTACTTTTACTTCATTACGTTCCACCACTTTTTCTTTTTTTTTTCCATTATTATTTTCAGTTTGAACCATTTTTAACAAATCTTAGCCTTGCTGTGATTATTTTGTTGTTATCATATAAATAAATAGTAAACGAGACAGTTTGAGTCGTTTGAACGGCTCTTTGAAATGAACAAATCCAAAAGATTCGGTTCACCTGAAAGAGCCGAAAGTCCCATCACTACTACCCCCAAATTAAAGAGCAACCGTACCAGAATTCACTCATTTTTTTTTCTTCTAAATATATGAATTTCGTTACATGTATTTAGATTTTTACCCCAGATGCCCTTCCTGTTGGTGACGTGTGAACAAAACATCAGTACAGTATTTGTCTCTAGCTATACCTCCTGCTATGAATGCAAAATATAGATTCATTGCATGTATTTACTTGACTTTTTAACACTGTATGTATAAGCCAGGGCCCATGGGTGCACCAGCTGACTCACCCCTGCCCTCTACTGGACACCCTTCATAGTACACCAGCACATACTGTACGTACATATATAGTGTAGTCTCTGTGGTTGGTCTGGTTGAAGCCTCTAATGACAGCGTTTCTCCATATCCTATAA
Organism: Taenioides sp. WSHXM2023; assembly: GCA_029959045.1. NCBI lineage: Eukaryota > Metazoa > Chordata > Actinopteri > Gobiiformes > Gobiidae > Taenioides > Taenioides sp. WSHXM2023. Next base: position 6,386,397 of record CM057088.1, read on the forward strand.
TATGTCTGTGCTTTTGGAGCTGTTTTTAGCTGCTACTGGGTGATTGGCAGTTCTGCTTCTTAGATTTGACACAGGCAAATAGAAATAATAGAAAAATAGAAAAATAAAAATAGAGCAGTTGGAGCCTGAGTTAAAAGGTCCATATAACGCTATTTTCTGATCTGTTTTTATTGCTCAAAACCATAACATAAAAACAATTTCTATTCATTTTGATGGTGCATTATGTAACTTGACCTGGATAGAGTATCGGTTCCATAATATCGATTAAAGCAATATTGTGATTTAGCTTTTAATTGGATGTAATAAGACGATTTACTGGCTGATATTTTCCTAGAACGTCTCATAATGTTTAAACTTTTATTCAAACAAAACAGGTCTGTACTTATGTGAAGGATGCATAAAAGTTAAAAAGTAAAAGTGAAAATTATTTCACACAGATTTTGAGATCTAATAAAGCTTCAGATGTAGTGATTTTGATACAGATTTGTGCTGAATTGTGTCTGTTTTTAATGGTATATTTTTGTTTTCTGAAATTAAGAACATTTTAAAAAATAAACCCTCAGCCTTTTCACCAGGTTTTACACAATAAGCACAGATACCTAAAGTACTTTACTACTTTTACTTCATTACGTTCCACTACATTTTTTTTTTTCATTATTATTTTCAGTTTTAACCATTTTAACACAACTGGACCTGCTGTGTAATAAGTGAAGTGTGTTTTAAGGAAATAAGCGCCATTTTCCGTCACTACACTGGTATGAGTCAGTATCAGATATCGACAGATACTTAAAACGTAAAGTATCGATATCAGTATTGGAACTGAAAAACCTAGATTACTAATGCATCCCAAATATTTAAGAATTTATTTTAAAAGAAGTACAATTGTTTTTCCAATCACATACAGTAAAATGTGAAAAATGAAAACATGACATGATGAAAAACTTGCAATGTATTTTTTCATATTAACCCGCTCTACATGAACCTATTTTGTTCTTAAATCAATTCCTATTCTTCATATGAAACTCGGCTCTAAGCTCGCTCCTATAACCGCTAGCCGTGATGAGCTTCGTGTGACTGGAGCCGAGCGCTGTGGGTGAGGTCACGCTGCACAAACTCAAATCTAGCCAAGTTAAGATGACTTGAATTAAGAACGTTTCATCATGATTTGAGTGAATTTCATTTGACGGCAAAATGATCTACCAATAGAACTTTTTGTATTTAAAATATGAAAATACATCTGGCTACACTTAAGAAAGACACAACTCTTTGCATTTAAAATAAGAAACAAAATCGAATGTTTCTTGAATTAACAAAAACACACTTGTTCCATTTTACTTGTCAAGTTAAATCTTATATTTATGTGAGTGAACTACAAAAGAAGTTTCAAATTGATATCTGCGTAAATGTAAAAAGTTGTTCTATTCACCTGCAGTGTCTCACCTTATAAACAAATATTCTTAATTAACATAATGAAATGTAACGACCTCATATGCGTCGTATATACACGCAATATTAGAAACAAAGTGTACAGACTGACCTTGAGTCCGGAGTCAACAATGGAAAATGCAGCAACAATCGTGTTTCTTTTCCATCCTCCACCACAATGGCTTCAAAGAACATCCATAACTTCTGCCCATTACCTCACAGTGTTCTCCTGTTCACAAGTACATCCTTCCTCCACTTCTCCGTCTTTACAGCTTGACTTTTTAAAGGGCCCATATTACGCTGTTTTCTGATCTGTGATAATGTTTCCTCATCACAAACAGACCTGGAGTTGTGTTTTGTTTCATTCACACATTTTTAACCCTGCGTATTTAGGCGAGTTCTTCTCTCAAGCTGAAAACGCTCTGTTCCACCTCGTGATGTCATGTGGTAATACAAGAAGTTCTCCACTGTGTGTTTGTAAAGGCCGTACACCTTCATTAGAATGGTTTGGATCATTTCAGCCCTGGAAATGCAAATCTCCACTGAAAGAAAGGTAAAAAAAAGTAGTTGTTAATTTGAAAACTACAGCTTTTTTCGTGACATCATAAGGTGGAACAGAGCATTTTGAGCTTTGGAGACGTAGACAAATAATAAAAGATTACTCAAACATGTGTGAATGAAACAAAACACAACTCCAGGTATGTTTTTGAGGAGGTAACAACATCCTCCTAAGTACAATTTTGGCAGCAGTAGGCTTCTTGTACATGTATTTAAGTACATTTTCACCCATGTCCCTGTACTTTTATACTTTTACTTGCGTACAGTTTCACAGTAGTACTCCTTCCAGCCCTGCTCTCAGTCGACTCAGCTCAAACCCCGTGACCTCTGCATATTTTCTGTCTCCCTGGTCGTAGTTTCTGGCTCCCTGGTTGTGGCTGTTCCTGGGGGAGCGGAGCAGATGCAGACCGGCTCTCACGATGAGGGAAGTGGAGCTCGGTTCAAGCATTTCCCCCCCGCTCCAGGCTCCAGAGCGAGACGCAAGGATGTGACGTACGGCGTGGACAATAGCGGGATGTAAGAAGGCAGAGAAGGACCACGGAGGAACTGGAATGAGAAGAAGCAGAGTCCGGTATGGAGCACATAGGTGTTTGTATAGGCTGAGCTTGTGTATAATTAAAGACATTTATTACATTTAGTTACAGTCAGGTTCAGAGGAGGGAGTACTCTGTTTACTTGAATAATTTTAGAAAGATGTTGTTCTTCGAAAGGTGTACAAACATAGGCCTGTACTTTTACTCCTACTTTGACAGTTGGGGTTACAACTAGCAATTTATTTTTCGTTTAGTCGACCAATCAAACAGTTATTTCTATTGGACATTTTTATATTATCAACCAGATGTGAAATATGGTGGATTCTAAATAGATAATATTTAGAAATAAAATGTATTCTTGTTGAAAATCTGAAACAGATTTTTCTTTTTTGACCTTTTGGTTTAATAATACCACTGTAATGACAAGGTTATTACATACAGTGTATTAATAATGCCTTAGTTTTATATAGTACTTTCCAGCTCAAAGTCACTTTACAATTTCGTTATTCATTCACTCCATGCTCTGTGGTGGTTAGCTACTATTATAGCCACAGCTGCCCTGGGGCAGATGATGGGAGCAAAGGTACTTCTCTGTGCCATTGGCCCCCTGCAAACCTTATAACATGTTATAATGGTTCTCCCTCATCATTAGTTTGCTCACAGTTGTATTTGTATTCCTGCAGGTTTGAGTAATCCTGCGCTTGAGGCTTGAGTGGTCAGAAAATTTCTGTTTTGACCTATCCCCGCCCACTGCTCTGTACTCACTTATGACTATGAAAACATCCGACTCTTGGCCGTACATAAATGTTACATAAGCATAAAAAATCATATTAATGTGATCATTTTTCACTCAATAGCTGATTTAAGCATAAGTCTTCTTTAATATGCACCAGCACTTTGGCAATGATGTTGGCATGTCTATAAAACTCAAGCCTATGTCTCTGTGTGACTGTCGCCGTGGTGACGGACTTCCTGTACTAAAGTGTGTGTTTGAATGTTCTCCACTTCATAAAGTGGGCCTGATAATAAGAACAATGTGGATGTGCCGAGCAGATCTGTGGAAAGCGAGGATTAAACTCCAGCTCTGTGTCTGGACATCTGTTGAACGCATCGTCCCGTTTGCGGCGGGACCCTGCCCTGTTTGCCGTTGCTGTGGCGATGGGGCGAGTGCGGGGGGCTCGGTGGGACCAAAGAGTGGGCGGCGGTTTGGATGGACGCGCTGTGTTCAGTTCCAGGGCTTTCCACGGGCTCCCAGGGGCTTCATTAAAACAAAAGGAGGACAAGGAGGGGGCGGGACTTCCTGTCTGACTGTTCCAGACCCACTATGACCCCTGAGAGTGAAAGCACTTAGCATCAGAGGGGGTAGAGCAGCCAGAAACTCTGCTCCAATAACAGACATGTATCAGTACTTTCAAATGCTCAGCCCCAGTGAGAAGAGGACCAGAAATGGTTTGGAATTATATTGCACATGAGCTAATGTGAGGTGTGAGCGTGCTGTTGAGGGGCTGTCATCCTTAGACTCCTGGCTGACTAAAATCTTGTAAATATTAACTTTTTTGCCTTGAAGCTTTTCCACCTTCAAGGCACTCAAAGAGCTTTACATCAAAGAACCACTCACCCATTCACACACACACACACACACACACACACACTCATCCAGTAGTGTACACAGACACCGGGACGAGGGGGGTTAAGGACACAACGACAGCATACATCTGTGGGAGCCGGAATTGCACTGCCAACCTGTGGACCTGTGGATCTGACCACAGTTCTCCTTTTTGAACAGTTTTCCATGTTTCCATTTTTCAGTTCCATGAATGTCTGAATTACATTTGGTCCAGTCACTTCATATATCAACAAGGCAGCTAAGGTAGTCCTGACCAAGCCTTAAGATGTGGAGATGGGTCCCCGGGCGCTGTACAATCGCTCATTGCTCCTGACAGGTTGGCCCGGTAGCATTGGTTGTAGAATGGGTCAAACGTGAAGAGTGTCCGGCTCCATCAACTCTAATTCCAATTCGCTTTGTATTGAGAAAACATCACCTTTCTCTCTCTAACTGCTGCTGTCAGGCTCCTAATTTCAGTCTTAAAATGTTCACATTAACCCGCTCTGCATGATCTTGATGTTTTATTTTGCTATTTTGTCCTTAAATCAATTTCTATTCCTCATATGAAACTCAGCTCCAAATTCACCCCATGGCTGCAAGCGTCGATGAGCTTCATTTGACTGAAGCCGAGCGCTTGGCTTGAATTAAGAAAGTTTTATCATGATTTGAGTAAATTTCACTTGACATTAAAATGATCTACCAATGAAACGAGACTTTCTGTAGTTAAAATACGAAAATGCATTTTGCTACACTTAAGCAAAACAACAACTCTTTGCATTTAAAATAAGAAACAAAATCGTAAAAATGTAGCTTCAATCAAGAAAAACACACTTTTGCCCATTGGTAGATCATTTTATAGTCAAATAAAGTGAAATGTTCTTAATTTAAGTCATTTTAACTTCCTTGTTTAGATGACTGTAATGCACTTCTCTCTGGCATCAGGCGCCAAGCACTTTCTCGCTTACAGTTGGTCCAAATTACGTGCAAAAAAATCCAAATTTCGTTCAAATTTGGTCCAAAAAACGTGAGCACATTACCCCAATTTTAGCATCGTTGCACCGGCTCCAGTTCATTTTAGAGTTGATTTCGAGATTTTATTGTTTGAACGGACTGGCCCACGATATATTTTGATTTACACCCCCGCACGAGCTCTGAGGTCCGACGCCCACCTCCAGCTCGTGGTGCCTAAGACCAGACTTAAAACTAGCAGGGTTCCCTTCTCTGTGGCCGGCCCCAAGCTCTGGAACAGCCCCCACAGTGGAGTGTTTTAAGTCACGTTTTAACACCCACTTTTATTCTTTATTTGACTTATGTACTGCTATTTTATGATTTTTATGGTTTTGCTTTTATTTGACTTTTACTGGTTTTATTGTTTTAGGACTGGTATGATTGATTTTTTAGCAATTTATGTTTTTGTTGTCTTCATTTTACGATCTCTGTGCAGCACTTTGTTTGTAAAATGTGCTGTAAAGTGGATTTGGATACCTGGATATTGCTTTTTGGAGTGCACAGTCCCTTAAGGCCGCCACACACTACAGGAAAATTAGTCCGTCTCGTAAAATTCTCCTTGAGTCTGTGGTGTGCGCGATTGTAGACAAATTATGTAACGTGCACCTTATCTTTCTTTATTCTTACTTATTTCTTTTCAGTTTGGTAGTCCCTCTCAGCGCTCACCCTTTCTGTAGACTGCAGGCTGGTGTTAAACCTGAATAAATATGGCTGTGTGTGGGGCTGGGTGCTAATGAAGCGTACACAGTGTTTACCATGAGCTGATTGGTCCGAATCTTTGATTACAGGAACACTAATGCTACCTATTTAATTTAATGCGCAACAGTGGGGCTGGTACTGTAAACAGACCGGGATGTCAGGAAAACATATGGTGAGAATTTTTGGAGAATTTAGGAAACAACAATAAATTCAATTATTATAAAATCTATAGAGGTGCAAAGGGGGCATAGTAACAGGTTACTATTTAAAATTGTGATGCAGGTAAAATTTAAAGTGTCCATATTACGCTATTTTCTGATCTGTGTTATATTGTTGTTTCCTCATCAGAAACAGACCTGGAGTTGTGTTTTGTTTCATTCACACATGTTTAACACAGAAATCCTGCATATTTAGGCTGAGTTCTTCTCTCCACCTTGTGATGTCATGTAGCAATACAGGAAGTGCTCTGTGTTTTTAAACTCCATACACCTTCACTAGAATCGTTTGGATCATTTCAGACCTGGAATTGCCAATCTAGTTCCATCCATCCATTTTCTTCCATCCATTTTCTTCTGCTTAGGTTAAAGGAGTTGTTAACTTGAAAACTTCCTCTTCATGACATCACAAGGCGAAACAAAGCATTTTGAGTTTTAGATTTAGACTAATAATAAAGGGTTACTGAAAAATGGATTCTAGTGAAGGTGCATGGAGTTTAAAGGCCGAGTGGAGCACTTCTTGTTGGAGAGAAGAACTCAACCTCAATATGCAGGGTTTGTGCGTTCAACATGTGTGCGAATGAAACAAAACACAACTCTAGTTATGTTTGTGATGAGGAAATAACATTGTAACAAAGATCAGAAAATAGTGCAATATAGGTCCTTTATCTAAGTACAAAAGTAAAAGTACTGTAGCAAAAATTGTATTTAAAGACGTTTTTGCTCCTGTATTTACACTTTTACTCAAATAACAATATATAAATAGACACAGCTAACCCGCTGAATTCCAAATAGGAAGTGAGCACGGGCACACTTCCTGGCTCCATCAACTCCACCCCTCTCTCCATAGCTTCTGCTTTCAGGCTCCTCATTTTGGTCCTAAAATGTTCGTGATCATGATGTTTTTATTTCACTATTGAACACTGAACTGGCCCCTATAACTACTAGCCCCGATGAGCTTCATTTGACTGGAGCCAAACGCTATGGGTGACGTCACACTCCATTAGTCCACGTCTTTATCTTTGGTAACAACATTAAATACATCGACAGTAGCTCAGTCGGTAAGAGCGTTTGTCCACTGACCCACAGGTTGGCGGCACGATTTCAGCTCCCACAGATGAATGCTGTCGTTGTGTCCTTGGGCAAGACACTTAACCCACTTCACCCCCAGTGTCTGCGTACATTGGTGGGCGAGTGGTTCCTTGTTGTAAAGTGCTTTGAGTTCCTCGAAGGTGGAAAAGCGCTGTATAAAAACGTGACCATTTACCATATTGGTGATGTCATAAGCCTGAACACAGCCCTTAATACATAATAATAAGATAAGATAAGCTAAGATATGCCTTTATTAGTCCCACAGTGGGGAAATTCCAGTGTTGCAACGCACAGTTCAAGAACAGCAGGAAAATGGAACATGCAATAAAACAAGATAATAGATAATGGCTAAAAAAATAATAATTTAGAAATAGACTTAAAGATAGACTCTAATTTTGTTCCAGTGGAGCAAAAATATAAAATACAAAAATACAAAATATAAAATATAAAATACCAAAAAAACTATTATGTACAATAAAAGTAACAGTGCAGCATATGAACAGAGTAAGTCTCAGTAAAGTGACTTCAGTATATTATGTTATTTACAGTAATGACTATGTTTATGTACAGACAGGATAAATATCAGTAAATGACATAAGTGAATTGTACCAGAGGTCTTCAGTATTGCACATAGATAGAGTTGAATGACACATGTTCAGTGTTAACAGTGTTCATTGTACAGTCTGACAGCAGCAGGAAGGAAAGACCTGCGAAACCTCTCCTTCACACAGCGAGGGTGAATCAGTCTGTCACTGAAGCTGCTCTCCAGAGCAGACAGGGCATCCTGCAGGGGGTGACACTCATGGTCCAGCATAGAAATGACCTTAGCCAGGACCCTCTTGTCCCCCACCTGCTGCACTGAGTCCAGAGGACAGCCCAGGACAGAGCTGGACTTCTTGATGACCTTGTCCAGCTTCTTCCTCTCCCTCTCTGTGATGCTGCTGCTCCAGCAGACCACACCGTACAGGATGGCTGATGCCACTACAGAGTCATAGAAGGTCTTCAGGAGTGGCCCCCTCACTCCAAAGGACCGCAGTCTCCTCAGGAGATAGAGCCGACTCTGGCCCTTCCTGTACAGTGCATCTGTGTTGTGAGTCCAGTCCAGTTTGTTGTTCAGATGAACACCCAGGTACTTGTAAGAGTCCACTCTCTCAATGTCCCTTCCCTGGATGTTCACTGAGGTGACAGTAGAGTGGCGTCTGCGGAAGTCCACCACCATCTCCTTGGTCTTCCCTGCATTGATGATGAGGTGGTTCTGCTGACACCAGTCCACAAAGTCCTGCGCTAGTCCTCTGTACTCCACATCGTCATCATCCTTAATGAAGCCAATGATGGCAGAGTCATCAGAGAACTTCTGCAGGACGCAGCTGTCCGTGTTGTGTCTGAAGTCTGCAGTGTAAAGGGTGAAAAGAAAGGGCGCGAGGACAGTGCCCTGGGGCGCCCCCACACTGCAGGTCAGTAGGTCAGACACGCAGTTCTTGGCTCTCACAAACTGGGGCCGGTTTGTGAGGTAGTCCAGGATCCAGTCTGCCAGGTCACAGTCCACACCGGCGGTCTCCAGTTTGTCCCTCAGGAGCAGTGGCTGGATGGTGTTGAAAGCACTGGAGAAGTCAAAGAAGAGAATCCTCACAGTGCTGCCGGGGTTCTCCAGGTGAGACAGTGAGCGGTGCAGCAGGTAGATGACGGCGTCCTCCACTCCGATGCCAGGCCGGTACGCAAACTGCAGCGGGTCCATCGCTGAGCTCACGGTGGAGCGGAGGTGGCCAAGGACCAGTCTTTCCAGTGTCTTCATCAGGTGCGATGTTAGAGCCACCGGCCTGAAGCTGCTGGGGTCTTTAGCGTGCGGTGTTTTAGGCACTGGTACCACGCAGGAGGTCTTCCAGAGTTGTGGTACCACCCTCAGCTTAAGGCTCATGTTGAAGACATGCTCCATAACTCCGCACAGTTCGTCTGCACAGGACTTAAGGAGCCTGGAGCTGATGCCGTCTGGTCCTGCTGCCTTCCTGGGTCTGATCTTCTTGAGCTCCAGTCTCACCTGGGCTGTAGAAAATGACAGTGGCAGGCTGGGGGGATGGGTGAGTCCATGATAATAATAAATAATAATAAAACAAGTAATAACAAGTAATAATACAAAATGGACACAATTGGTATACAACAATGCATGTATTCACTAGGCCTATGTGTGCGACGGGTGTGAGAAAGTGTCCGTCTGTTTGGTGATACTGTATAGAGTCTGTGGTGGAAAATTGCAGTGAGCAGTGAGGTCTTAGGAGCCATTTCCCACCAAAATGACGACACAGCGTCACTGAATCCTCCGTGTGTCACTGATTACGAAAATAAAACTGGAGAACGAAGTAAGAGCAAAGCAGTGGTTGTGTAACGGTGGCAGTGACAATGGGGGGAGATTATAGGAGAATTAAGATGACGAAACACAACTCCAGGTCTGTTTTTGAGGGGGTAACAGCATTATAACATGACTTTAAGCTCACAAGAGTCAATTTGAGTAACATAGGACCTTTAAGTACAGTTAACTACAATATTTACTGCAGTACTGTAAAGTAAAAGTACTGTAAAATACAACATTTAAGTCAAATTTTTAGGTATCTGTACTTTACTTAAGTCAGTTTTACAGGATACTTTTTACTTTTACTTCACTACATTTGAGAGCACGTATTTGTACTTTTTTATTTTATTTTAGAAGTACTTTTCTTTATGGTGTGAGACCTGCTGAAATGGCTGAGACTCATTTTTAGCATTTAATCTGAATTAACGTCCCAACTTTGAGTAAACAAAAACAACAAAATACACAAAAACAGCTAGAAAATGTAATAAATTAATTTAATCACTTAAAATGAGCTAAATTCTTTATCAAAATCACTACATTTAATGCTTTAATTGTTCTAAAAAAAAATCTGCAAAACACTTTACTTTTAATTACTTACTTTACTTTTTACTCTTAAAGTACATTTTTAAACTGGTACTTCAGTACTTTTACGTAAAGGTGCATTGTGTAACTTTTCTGGTGGAGGGTCCTTCAAATTCTTTTCTCCATGGAGATGTTATTGCTTTGTCTGGAATGTTTCGGAGTATGGCATTAAACCTTTCTATCGTCATGGAGACCAAACCAGACCAAGTTACAGGTCAGGTCTGTGGAGAGGCGACCCCGCTCACAGTCAGAATGTCTGTTTTTCTAGGTATTTCTGGGCTATTTTGGATCTGTAATTGAATAAATGTAAAGTAGAGCTGTTTAATGTCACACTGTGGAATATTTCAGGCAGAGCAATGGTATCTCCATAGAAACAAGCACGTGACGGACCCCCAACCAAAAAGTTACACAGCATTACTTTTACTTTTACTAATCTTTTGCCCCTGTAGCTGTACTTTTACTTAAGTACCAAACAAAATGGAGTACTTGATCCACCACTGATTAAGAGCGGAGTGAGTCGGGGGCATGTGAGGACACTACAGATGCCATACGCACGCCCATAACAGCGTGTTAGCGTTAACATGTCTGCCCCGTACCCCTCCTCTTCCTCCTCTTCCTCCTCTTCCTCTCCTCCTGCTCTGTTTACATGCCTCCATCACGCCGCGGTCTGGCCCTCACCATCGAAAGTGATGAGCAGTTTGGAGGAACAAAAGCGCAGCCAGGCCCCAGTGTAAATAAGTCGTAAATCTCCAGCACACGAGCGGCTGGTACAGTGTAAACAGGAGCGCTGCGGAGGGGGGGAGCAACGGAGGGGTGGTGTGGCGTCCCGGGGCTGCTGGGAAAATTCCTGCTCCTCTCCACAAGAAAGAGCGTGCCAACTGCAGCAGGCTCGGCCCAGGCATCTGCACACTTTAATCACAACACGCGTCATTAGTCAGACGGAGAGAGGCCAAGTCAGGACTGAGAGAGACAGCGTTGGGTGTCCTGTGTGGGGTTTCAATTTGGTATTTTTATTTTTAGACATACATAGGCCTATAGAAAAACACGCACACTATAGGTATATTCTCGAGTTAACGTGCGTATGAGAGGTTGGACTACTCATTTTACTATATTTAAGATTTTTTCACATTATTTTTTTCCAAATGGAGCAGAGTTACATCCATTCTCTTCCCATTAGAGTTAGTGGTTATAAACTACACAGTCACAGCTGCCCTTGTGCCTGGCGACTGCCACTTGAAAGTTTGTGCCAGCAAAGCTACTGTTACTGGTGCAGCTTAACAAAAACTTAAAGGTTATTAAGTTTTAGGTGCTTTTAACCATGTTCAATTTGTTTCATTCATTATAAACTTACTCATATTAAGCATATCTTCTTTAACTTTTGTGTAAAAAATCTGAATATTTCCCATTGTGCAAGTAGCATAATGATTTCCATATCTCCAACTTGCAATATTTATTAATTTGTGTTGTTTATTGTCTTATGTAATATTTATTAATACATGTATAATTCAATATACCTACAATTCTATAATTTCTTACATTCAGACATATGACTTAACATGGATTTTTTTGTATTTTCATGTAGTACACTGGGCCAAATCTCCTGTCATGTACACAAAAATGATTATTTAACGATTAACAATGTAAGAAAACACATTTATTTTGTTGGAATAATGGTTGAAATATCAGATACACATAAGAAACAAATTGTTTCTAACTCTTGGATAGAATTCTCCCAGACCAAAGATGTTCACTTTGTCTTCTTATGTACTTTAACTGCTTGGGATCTTTTTTTTTTTGTCTCCCTTTAAAATAGAACTTTACTTCCTGTAATTTTCAACATATTTTTCAACTGTTTTTCCACAAATTTCTTCTTTTTTTGGTGTAAAACTATAATTTATATTTACAACAGATATTATCCCACCAAATTAAGTCAAAATTTGAGAATCTTCAAAACTCAAATTATAATCTCCACATACATTAGAGGAGTTTTGGTAACAGTAGGTAACAGTTGTGGAATTCCCTGGTGCGTTGTCATGATTTACAACCAGGAAGTCAAATTTTAAACCAAAAAAATGGGAAACTCTAAATGATTTTTAAGATTTTTAGCTAAATTTGATATTATCTTAACTGTGTTTTAGCAAAATGAGTAGTCCAACCTGTCATAGACACTTTGTAAATAAATAAATAAATAAATAAATAAAATAAAATAAAAAACTCAGCTACATATTAACCATAATTTTCCACAAAATAAATAATTTGAAAGTACTCCAAATTGTATTACCATCTATACATTGCACTGCTCTACATAAGAATAATATAAGTTATATTAATATCCACAATCCTGGGTGAATTCTTATTTACTTATTTACCTTTATTTAACCAGGAGGTACCACTGAGGTTCAGAATCAAAAGTATGACATCATAAAATCATTTGCATCTCAAGAAAAACATACACACGTCTCGGTCACTGCACTTTTTATTTAATTTTCTTGAACTTGTCAAGTGTCGCCGTAGATTCCAATTTAAAATCTTTCTGTAAATGCTTCCAAGACCATGGTGCCGTGTAGGGAAAGGTAGATTTTCCAAGGTCAGTGAGAGTAACCGGGAGGAGGAGTGAAGCCGGTGACTACCTGAGAAGTGGTCCAGTGTAGAGAAGGTTTTAGAGCTACTGGACACTGTTTTTGCAATCAAGATTTTTCAACTTTTATCCAGGCGCCATTTTCAATTTGATGGTCCTTTGGCTTGAGACCCTCCATTTATACAACTCTTGGTTAGATACTTTTAACACATACAGAAACACATTTGTAGAGGAGAGACATAGACTCGTCTTCAATACAGCAAAACTTTCAGGTCGATAGATTTACAGAGCCTTTAAAAAGTCTTTCAACACTAAATCCAGGCCAAATTTAGCTCTGTATCACTATGTAATAAGATCCCATTCAGGTTATAGTGATGGAAATACTTGAATTTGCAGTAAAAATGGTCATACTGGACACAGGTTTTGCTATCAAGACATTTCGGCTTTTATCCAGGGGCCATTTTCAGTTTGATGGTCCTTTGGCTTGAGACCCCCATTTATACTGCTCGGAGAGAAGTTTCTGCTCTGTTCTCATGTTGTTCCCTCATCACAAACATACCTGGAGTTGTGTTTGTTTCATTCACACATGTTTAATAATGATAACAGATTTATAACATGGCTTAAAGCTCACAAGAGTCAGTTGTGTGTAATATAGGAGCTTTAAATTAAGCATCTCTTGGCTAATCAGATGTTGATCTTAAACTATTGAAGTTCGATATAGCTGATACGCTACAAAGTGTAAATATCGACCAACCATCTCTAATTTGCACTCACATTTAAGATTGACTACGCATTTGTCTGGTTAAGTTTTCAAAGATAATTCATAAAGAGCTTGTCCTTTCAATCATCATACAGTATCTTTGCACTGTTTTTCCTTACAGTTTTGACCTGTACATATACATTTATTTAATTGTGTCTTATTTGACACCTGTCTCTTGCTATTTCTGTTACTTATTTAGAATGTATTATTACCATTTATATTTTTACTCTTAGTTAAGATAAGATAAGATATGCCTTTATTAGTCCCACAGTGGGGAAATTCCAGTAGAAATAAACAAAAAACATAGTTATTATAATATGCTGTGATTACAGGGCATTACAGTGGTTTTATCATTCTCTACTGACTTTTGATCATGTTATAATATTTCATCATTAATAAAAAATATACCTGGAGATGTGTTTTTTATTCATGAATGTTTGAATAATATTTTAACCATGTTATAATGGTGTACCCTGTTGTATTATTGACTGAGGATGGTTAAGTAATCCTGTATTTTCTGTGCTTTAGATCAGACACATGAAATCCTGCAGCTTGTTATTATGAAATGACACTATGAAGGTCTATGTTATAGTTTAAGACTAAATACCCTGAAAAAAATCACAATGTCTTCTTTAAATACAACTTATAGCGCACTCAGTATGCTCTATATCAGACCTGGGCATTGTCCAGCTCCGGGGCCACATACGGCCCTTTGGTTGACTCTGACCGGCCCCTTTAAGCTAATTTGGAATTACAAAATAAACATATTTTACCATTTTAATCCATGCATGGACTAAAGCTGCATTGCTTTTATTTTAGATTTTATTTTAATGACATTTTTTATAAGGCAACCTCACTTTTTCATTGCTTGGTCATAACATATACTCTTACCAGTCTTACCCGTGAGTCAAAACAATGATATTTACTACTTTTTATAAAGAAATGCAATTCATATTATGCAGAATTGAGTTAGGCTTTTTGGCCCGGCCCTCCACAATATTTTCTGTTTCTCTTGTGGCTCCAGGGAAAAAATTAATGCCCACCCCTGCTCTATATGATCCATAAAGTTTGTCTGAGTCCAAGTCTATAAGAGCTAATGATAAGGTAATGTTTTACTCTTGATTCTTTGTTACACCTTCATCATGGATAGTTCTTTGAGTTTTCGGCGGTTCCGTGGGAGGCTGTAAGTGATCCAAATCTGCCTTGTTAAAGTCTCACTCCTCTGGACTCCTGCAGGGGGACGTGGGGGCTGATCAGGGGGTGGGGTGGGGTATGAAGGGTATACACTGCTCCCCCGGGACACCTGGCTCTGCTCTGCACATGTAGGGGCCAGGAGGGGGGTTCGGCTCTGGAGGGGTACACAGAGCTCTGCAAAAAACGTTAGTAAACATGACTTGAATTAAGAAAGTTTTATCGCGATTTAAGTAAATTTCACTTGACGAGTAAAACGATGTACCAATGGAATGAGACTTTTTGTACTTAAACTATGAAAACTGCTACACTTAAAGGTGGATTACGTAATTTTTCATTTGGGGTCCGTCACCTTCTTGTTTCTACGGTTATGCCATTACTCTGCTTCGACATTAAACAGCTCTATGTTACACTTATTCAATTACAGGTGGTTTTATGGCTCAAAAATACCTAGAAAAACAGACCTCTCCACAGATCTGACCTGTAACTTGGTCTGGTTTGGTCTTCATGAAGATAGAAAGCTTTAATACCACACTGTGAAACAAGACGGTATTTGACGGGAAAAGTTACAGAATGCAGCTTTGAGATCAGAAAAACAACAACTCTTTGCATTTAAAATATGAAACACAAATCAAATATTGCTTGAATTAAGAAAAACACTTATTCCATTGGTGGATCATTTTACTTGTCAAGTAAATCTACTCAAATAAAGTCAAACGTTCTTAATTTAAGCCATTTTAACTTACCTAGACGTAGTTTTTTGCAGTGAGGAGAGCTAACCCCTAAAACGGCTGTGGCTCAAATTAGCAGCACTTTGTAAAGGGGCCCCCCACCCACCTGACTTGGCACGCTCCCCAGAGGCTCGTTATGAGGGGTCACGCAGGGGTCAACACCAGGCCTGTCACGATAACGCATTTTGAAGTGCGATATATAAAAAAAAAAAACAACGTAAAGCAGAATTATCCACAAAAAGTATTCTAAAAGTACAATATTGTTAACGAAGTATGAGCTACAATGATCATAGACTGAACAAAGAAGTCACAGCGTTCGGCTCCAGTCAAATGAAGCTCACCGAGACTAGCGGTTATGGGAGCGAATTTGGAGCCAGGTCCACATTAGGAATAGGAATTGAGTTACGGACGAAATAGCGAAATAAAAACACCAGGATCACGTAGAGCGGGTTACTACGAACATTTTAAAACCAAAATGACAAATTAAAGAGAGAGGGGCGACAATTTTCCAATGTAAAGTCAATTGGAAATATTGGAAGTTCAAGATTTGTCAAAAACTGTTCAAGAAATGTCTAATTTTTCACTTGTTAAATTGAACTAATCGATACTAGTTTTAGTATCGATTAGTATCTGATTTTTGATACTTTTGACAACCCTGTATTCAGAGGTGGAAGAAGTACTCAATTAAAAGTAAAAGTATCACACGAAAAGTCAAGTAAGTATTAAAGTACCTGTTTAAAAATGTACTTAAAGACTAAAAAGTAAAAGTATAAGGCTTTAAAAGTAGTGTATTTTATGTTTGTGGCCAGATTATGATTACATTTTATTTATTTTTTATTATGTTAAAAATAAACCCTCAGCCTTTTTAGCCGGTCTCAGACAATGATAAAAAATACTTTTACTTTTCAGTCCTGTTCAAATGTAGTAGAGTAGAAAGTACATATAACTGCTCCCAAACGTAGTTAAGTAAAAGTAAAAATATCCACTGTAAAATGTACTCAAGTAAAGTATAGATACCTAAAAAATGTACTTAAGTAGTACTTTTTCTTCGTTACCTTCCACCCCCGCCTGTTTTGCACAAATTCATACTGCACTGAGTTCTACTGCACATACTCTTTTGTACACATTCATAAAATACTGCTCACACTGTCAGGAGAAGTACTTCAAGTGGCAAAAGACTGCATTTTTAATTCTCTGGAGATGTGTTTTTATTCATGCATGTTGAAGTAATCCTGCAGGTTTAGTCTGCCTGTCTCTCTCCAGAGCTGGGTCCAAATTGAAATTGTTAAAAATTTTTGATTTTGTAAAATTCTACACTGCTTTGCTTTTGTATAAAGCAAATAAAAATATACTACCGTTCAATATCCAAAAACTGGTCAGTACACAAGAAGTACATGATGAATTAAGGGGAAGGGGTCACTTTAAAACAAAGTGTGTGTGTGTGTGTGTGTGTGTGTGTGTGTGTGTGCGTGTGCGTGTGCGTGTGCGTGTGCGTGTGTGTGTGTGTGTATCTGTGTGTGTGGTCAGTCTGTGAAATGGGTTGGGAGAAAACCTGAAGCAGTGCCCAAATATTCACAGCTTCAAAAGAAATTATAAAGAGTTTTTGCTTTAGTGTTATAAGGGTAAGTGACAGCACTGGATGATCAAAAAAAAAAAAAAAACTTGGGTAAAAATGATATTAAGAATGCAAAGTGTGTAATTTATGTTGCTATATGTAAATATCTTTGTGATCAGTGTACATAAGCAACCACGTAATTTTAATTTTGAAACTATGTAAGGAATAGGGTTGGGTTAATATACGGTAAGTTTTTCTTCTTCCCACTCCTTTTCGAGAAATGTTTTTCTGTTGTTTACAGTGTATATATAATATGTATATGATTATTGTTTCTCTCTTGGCACAAACTCGAAATAAATACGAATCAATCAATCAATCAGTCAATCAAATGCAACTACAACCCTTATGTCCTGTCAATCATCTTATCATTTTGCTGTTTTCCTTATGACCTCTTGTATATCTGAGATATATTTATTACTTTTTTTTTTTTTTCTTTTTTTTGACTTGTACAAACATTTATATAATTATGCCTTATCTGACACCAGTCTCTTGCTATGTTTTTTGCTAATATATTATTACTATTTATATTTTTTTACTCTTTGTTATTATAATACATTGTGATATGTGCTACTGTGTCCAAGTCATTTCCCTTGTGGGTCAGTAAAGTTTGTCTAAGTCTAAATCTAAGTCTAAAAGTGGCTTCCAGTGTTTGTAAAAATAACATTCTAGAGCAGGGGTCTCCAACCTTTTTCTCCAGTGAGCTACAAGTACAAAATGAAAACGCCAGAGAGTTAAATGAGTAAATATAAGCTCCAACGTGTTTCTAAAGACCGAGTTCGAGTTAGGCTTAGACTTCAAACATCACTATGAAACATCAGGGCTGTTTCGGGGACAGAAAACCACTTGACCACACATGAGTCACAGCAGATCCTCTTGACAAAAACATGACATTGTGTAGCAGTGTTGTGCCTAGTTTATTTATGTAACAATTAGCTCCAAAATTAGCTTAATGCTAACGCCGTGTAAACAAACATTTCGTAAATGTGACATTATGTTAGACAATAATGACACAACAGTTTAGCAGTGAATGTAAACAGTGTTTTTATGTTGCAGTCCTGTTAAAATGAACGGGACAGATGTTTATATCAGTACAGTTTGTATTCATAACAATTCTAAACCAATAGCTCTTTCTTCTTTTTTCTTATTTATTTGTAAAGAGACAGCACATATTAATGATATTTAATGTGTAAATATGTAAAAATTAGTCACAGGACAGCAACAATCACACAAAAGCAAATGTAACACCAGCACACTCACTATACACACAAATATAAGGACAGTTTATCTGAAGTTAGAAGTTAAAAGTTAAACCTGGCTGAGGGTCGGTCAAATACTTTTCTTCATGGAGATGTTATTATTGTGTCTGTAATGTTTCACAGTATGGCATTAAACCTTTCTATCTTCATGGAGACCAAACCAGACCAAGTCACAGGTCAGATCTGCGGAGAGGCGACCCCATTCACAGTCAGAATACCTGTTTTTCTTGGTATTTTTGAGCTGTAATCGAATACATGTAAGGTAGAGCTGTTTAATGTCATACTGCGGAACATTCCAGGCAGAGCAATGACGTATCTATAGCAACAAGCAGGTGAAGTGACCAGAAAAGTTACACAATGCTCTTTTAAAGCTTTAGAAAATGCTGCCAGTGTTGAGAGCGAAAAAGCAAAGTCAGTCTCCTCTAGAACTTGCTCTTAATGTCCGTTTGAATTTCACACGTCTAAATGGATAGCTCTAAGACTACAGGTTGTCCTCTGTGTTTTTAAAGTCCATACAGCTTCACCGGTCTCATTTGGATCATTTCAGAGCTCAAACTGCCCACTTGAAGATGCGCCAGGACTTCAAAGCTCGCAGCTGCTATCGACTCCTTGCGCCATCTGCCTAGCGTCACTGATGTAACCCGGGGGCGTGGCTCGCTCTGTTTACGCCCTCATATTTACAGCAGACCATGTTTTGTGTTGACCGGGCGCTTTGACAAAAACACTGGCTAATACTGGTGACCGTTTTTCTGGACACACAGTTTATAGTAAATCATATAAAACCGAGCTCCAAGTTCGGTGGCGTCCGGCGTTTTATTGTTCCATAGACTGGCTCCGCGTACCCACAGCCCTTAGTTCGTCTCTCACATGGAAAACGCTGTGTTCCACCTTTTGATGTCACGTGGTACTACAGGAAGTGCTCCACTGTGATTTTAAACTCCCTAGAACACCTTCACTAGAATCGTTTGCGTCATTTCAGCCCCGGAATTGCCGATCTCTACTGAGCTAAAGGTAAAAGGTCACTGTTAAGGTAGAACATAGCATTTTGACTGTGTGAATGAAACAAAACACAACTCCTGGTGTGTTTTTGAGGAGGTAACAACATTCTAACATGGCTTAAGGCTCACAAGAGTCAATTGTGTGTAATATAAAACCTTTAAGTGGACCTTTACACCAGCTAATACTGGTGACTGTTCTTTCTGGGTGCACCGTTTAGAATAAATCACAAAAATCCCAGCTCCAAATTTGGTGGCGTCCGGCGTTTTATTGTTCCATAGACCAAGCTCGTACCCATAGCCATGAGATTGGGAAACACTTTAACTTTTACTATGCTTTCACCGCACGGCTATTCCTGGTTTATTTCTGCCTGTGTACCATATATATATAACTTATAACATACATCTCTGGCTGGCTGTCTGCAGGTCCGGAAGCATTAGGCCCACAGACGTTACCACACTGGATTTTGTGGTGCCTCGTTTCTGAAAAGGGGGAAGTGTCGCTGGCTAGGCTCCGCTCTCCTTCAGCCTTTAATTAGATTAGCTCGGTCCCGCTCTGGCACTACCTCGCGCCGCGCTAATATCTGGTCTTAAGCAAGAGGAAATGACCTCAACGGCGGTCAGCGCGGTGTTCTGCTACGCCCAATGATGAGGGGCCAGCGCCACGGAGGAGCACAGGACCGGCTCTGTGGAAAGGGGCAGGCGGTGCTGGGGCGGCCACCTTGGGAAGGGCACGGGTGGCGGGTCAGGTCCAAAACAGCCAATTAGGTGCGCCGCGGGGCTGGGGGGGATCAATAAACGGCGTCCGAGCGTGGGGCTACTTGGAGGATTACACGAGTACAAAGTGTGTGAGCGCGGGAGAAGTCAAACGGGGTGGTTTCAAAGGGAAGGGTTGTGTGGGGTGAGTGTTAACATTATGGACTTCAGTGTAAATTCAACCATCAAAACATGTAGGCCATATAAATGCACTCTCTTTCCACTCAGTGCAAACGTTTTACTCATGTACGTGCTGGAAGATAATCAAGCTTATCAACTTTTAAGCACAGTTCACAAATCGCGGCCCTCACAGTGGGTCAGCAGAAGGACTCCTTGCGCCTTCTGCTGGCGTCTATAGAAATAACATATATGTAAAGCTATTTGACTCTTAAAAGCATGAGTAAATCCTGTTACAGTAAGGGGACATACAACGTAAAATGTACTTTTATGAGTTTTAACCGTGTTGGAGTTCCCTCATCATAATATCAGAGTTGTATTATTAAGTAAACTTTTATTGTCTTGAATTTGGAAGCTTGAGCGCTCAGAAAATGTCTGTTTTCACCTAATCCCTGAAATCATTCAATTGAGGGATGTTTCATTGTATTTTAAATGTTTGAATCAAATGTATTTAATCTAAGGTGTGTAAATGTAAATTTTTAGTAATGCACAGCTATAATTCTGGCATCTACTTTTTATCTAGTGTGTTTTTTTTTTATTTTTATATGTTGTATATGTGCGAAATAAATAAATAAATAAAATAAATCCTACAGCAGTGAAATGACACTATGCAGGTCTATGTTATAGTTTAATCCTAAATACCCAGTAAAAAGCACTTCTTTAAATACAACATATAACACCCTCAATATTTTTCACATTATAATATGAAGCATTGAGCATGCTGTGAATGCTGTTATTGTGTCCTCGGGCAAGACACTTAACTCACCTCGCCCCCAATGTGTGTATACTCTGAGTGTGTGAATGAGTGAGTGGTTCCTTGCTGTAAAGTGCTTTGAGCCTTGAAGGTGGAAAAGCGCTGTATAAAAATGTGACTGTTTACCACTATATGAAGTGTTGAAATTAGTTGACCTTAATTACATATCATAAACTTGCAGTATTTGGTGTAATGAAGTAAGTGGCGAGGGCTATTGTTCTTTGCCGGTTTCTTCTTATTAATTTATTTTCCTTGCAAACGATCGCCATTTTGAGGACCCAAACATCAACGAAAAGTCCCCAAACCAGGTATGGAATCGACCGGCCATCTATAGCAGGAGTGGGCAATTATTTTTTCCATGGAGCCACATGAGAAACAGAAAATATTGTGGAGGGCTGGGCCAAAATGCTTAACTCAATTCAGCATAATATTAATGGTATTTATTTATAAAAAGCAGTAAATCGCATTGTTTTGACGCACTGGTAAGACTGGGAAGAGCAAAAGGCAAAATTATAAAATATGTTTATTTTGTAATTCCAAATTATTTTAAACGGGCCGGTCAGAATTAACCAAATGTATGTAATGCCCAGGTCTGCTCTACAAGAAAACACAAAATTTATTATGGTGAGAAAAAAAATTCCTTTGGCATTAATTGATTAAATTTTATAAAATATTCACTGATCTGCTCCTGATCATAAAAGTCAATGGGACCTCTGCTCTAGTTTTTATACTTTTGCCTCTAGATTAATTCACTTTTTAGAAATGTAAAGGCACACTATGTAACTTTTCTGGTGGAGGGTCTGTTCATATGCACATTCTTAGTCTGCCAGTGCTCTTAATCATAAAAGTCACGTGACCTGCGGCCTAGTTTCTATAGTTTGTCTCTAGAATCACTGACATTTTCCAGTTTTAAAGGTGCACTATGTAATATTTCTGGTCAAGGATCTGTTGGTCTGGGCGGCCGAGACGATGGCGTGCCGGGGCGGTCGCGTGGGAGGGGGGCGTGCATCATGAAATTTGTTTTTTAAAGCTGATATCATTTTAATGCCTTAATTTTAGTAACCAGTCCAATTTATGTAGAGGATGAAGCTCATTTTGCGTTGCGTGTGGATCTGCACCAGTCTCTTGCTGTCTTTTTTTGCTACTTATTTAGAATGTATTATTACCATTTATATTTTTTACTCTTTGTTATTATATTATATTGTGATGTGTGACTTTCTGTGTCCAAATCATTTCCCTTGTGGATCAGTAAAGTTCGTCTAAGTCTAAGTTAAGGCACTGGCGACACAGGTTCAGTTGTGATTGTGAGACCTTTTTTAAACCAACCACTTCAAAAATGTTGTGAAAGTACATTATAACTGGACTTTCCTTCTTTCGCCCAGATGAGGAGTCAGAGGGGTGAAGTTGCTGCCGTTGAAGACGCCGGGTCCAGGCCGGAGGACCGGAGGCCAAAGCTCTGGCACCACATGAAGAGCCGTGGAGCTGGGGACTCACAAACCAGGGCTGGACTGGGACTATTACTGAATTATTGAATTACTGAATGAAAGTGAAAACTGCAGACAGGGGTGGAAAGGGCTCCGTGGAAAACGTGCCTGTACGTCAACAACCCAAGTAGGAAGGCAGTTCACACTTTTGCTTTTGTTGTGTCCCTTGGCAAGTCACGTCAGCCCTCTTGCCGGTATGAATGTGTGTGAGTGGCTGGTGGTGTTCAAAAAAAACTATGAATTATTTTGGAGGAGAAATTGTAATTTAAATTGGATTGTGTTCCCAGAGAACATTTTACTCATTCAGGAGTCATTCAGGAATATGAACTGAAAAACAAATACGAAAAGCCCATGCATTTCGTGTTTGTAGAAGTCTAAACTACAGGGTTAGCAGGTTCTTTCCCATAAAAATGATATTATGTTGTTTGTAGAGGATAGCGTTTTACATAAAGGATCGTAGCCCTTCCGATTTGACCGTACCTCGTTGAAAATGCCGTCTCTTCTCTCGTCAGATCTCTGAAGCTAAGCAGAGTTGGGCCTGGTTCGTACTTGGATGGGAGATCGCCGGGAACACTAATTCACAGGGTGGCAGTGGATTAGGTGCATGCTGTTCTAGTGTTTTTTGGCAAGACACTCGGCACAAATTGGCAGCCTCACTTCCGTTAGTCTAGTCCGGGCAGCTCTGGCTTCAGTGAATGAATAATACAAAGTGAAGTGTCTTTGAGTGTCCAAAAGTGCTCTATAAATCATTCTTTATCATTTTGGTTTGTTTATGATTTATTGTAACTCCTCGTGGGTTATTTATGATTCATCTATTGAATTTAATAATCTAATCTAACTTTATAACATGGTTTAAAGATTTACAGAACTGGCAGATAGAAACATGCACTTCCAATAAAAGTTGCGACTGCGTGCTGGGTCCAAAGACAAAAATTGAGCAGAAATCCTGGGCAGGTGTGAAACTTAACCTTTCACGTCTGAAGAAGGGCTTGATACCGATACGGCACAATGTGGTGTCAGTAAAATAGAAATCTGGGAGCTCCAAAGAAGAACTGCTGAAACAGAAAAAAAAATTTGGAATAATTTACCTGTGTCAATTTATATGAAAACATGAACATTGCTACGTCATGAGAAATGAGCCTTTGTTAAAGAACACTTATTGTACTTGTGTTTGTTTTATAGTTATAATCTATGACACCCGTGGATCTTTATGTTAGAATTTGCACTTTTTAAATCACAATATTCATATAAAACGACTTATTAAAACAAGCAAGTCTGCTGATTACACGTTTTTTATTTGTGGCTACGTGACACTGTTGAATCCCATGTGTATCACAGATTAAGAAAATAAAATTGAAGAACGAAGTAAGTACAGAGCAGTGGGCGTGTGTCGGGGGCCGTGAAAATGGGGGTTGACCGGCAAAATGGTATCTTAAAAATAAACCATTTAAGAGCGCTCAAACATGCACGCATCACTCCAAATACAACTTCCAGAGGGTCAATGAGAAGGGGAAACAACTAGAACACGGTTAAAAGCTCTGAAAAGTTGATCTGCTTTAACATCTGTATCTATATCCGTCTATATCGTCTCGCAGGACTTCAGTTGTATCTTCGGTTCGTGTGATGCCATGTAGTGAGGACTGTCCCAGATGACGGGGGGACTATGGGGACCGGTGGGAGCCTTGTGAAGTCTGGATCAGAGCCTGTCCATGGGAAAGACCAGCCTGGGACCAGTCTGAGACCACTCAAATACATGTCATTGCAGGACATTTGGTTTTATCACGAGATTATCACATGCTTCTGTCCCAGCTGGATATGCTGTAATCCCCCCTCATCAACTTTCACGGCACAATCAGATTTTTGTTTTCAGTATATCCATCCACCACAAAAAGTAGGGCCTGGTAAATACAGAAGTTCATTAAGAACATATATTTATAATTTACCAGAGTTACCAGACTAGAAAAACAATTTGAATAGTTTTTTAGTAGTTAAAGAGCCTATATTACACAGTTACATTTGAAAGATGAACTAACTAAAAGTGTTTGTGTTGTGTGAATGAAACAAAACACAACTCCAGGCATGTTTTTAATGAGGAAACAACATTTTTTTTTTCATGATTGTTTTTTATTATTTCAAGCTAAATTATGTGTCTATTACGTTTTTATTTTCCTTTTTTTTTTTTTTTTTTTTACTGTATGTCGAATTATTAAATACAATTTTCTGTCTCCACTGACATCAAATTCCAAAATGTATGAAATATGGAAAAAATAAGAAACCAAACAGATTAATTTTGAAAGTCAAAATTCCAGAGCCACTGACAATTTAAAACTACTTTCTGAAATTTCTGAATTGAGGCCAATATTTTGTCACAGCCCGTTTTTGTATTGCATAAATACAGAATTAAAAAAAAAAAAAGAAATAAAAAATAAAAATACATCTTCAGTAGGGCTCCAAAAACAAATAAAATGAATAAATTAATAAATTAATAAATTAAACCATCAAACTACTATATCTCTTGTAAATCTAATTGCAATGATCCCAAAAGCTCTCTGCGTACAGTCACACGGTGAGTGCATAACAGCACAGCCCTGCCCTCAGGCCCGTCTCTGTGTCGTCTTTGGCTTGGCCCTCAGCAGCTTCCGTAGCCGCGGTGACCTCTAACCTGAGCCCTGTTTGTTTGGTGGTCTCCAGGAAGAGTCGCTCTGTGTTAAAGCGTGTGACCTTCTGTCCCGAGACAAATGTCTCCCATGAGAGACAATAAAGGATGATCTTATCTCTTATCTCAAATCTCAGAATCCTTCATACAGACACTATATGCTTTGGTTTAACAGGTAAATGTGATTTAATTTATGCTATTTTTATCTTGTATTATAAAATATATTTTCATGAATAAACAGAACTAAAATGAAACATATTAAACATTTACACAAATATCTCCAGATCTAATAATTGCTCTGTGATAATGTAGTTTTTGTTTTTATTGTAATTATACATATAAATAATGTCACAATATTGCAGAATGCACAGTGTAATATACAAGGGGGTCACTGTCACTGTTACCTCTGTAAGATCACATTAAAACGTGTTCTTAAACCACAGTTTTACCTCACAAACTGTTAAATCCGGGGTTTGATTTTAACTGTCTAACAGTGCCCTCCAGTGGAGGAATAGTGTACATATCTGATCTGCCCGGATGTTTCACTAATGTCCACGAGGTGGCAGCAAATTTATACCAATATTCACATAAATAATCACTGATGTGAGACAAAACTGTTGAACAGAATTTGGAAAGGCAAGTGAGAAAAGACAAGGCAACTGAAAAGTTATTTTGAAGAAAACAATGAAAGCCAATGGTCAATGGTGCTACATCTGGAATATATTACTACTCTTATTTTTTGGCCAAATTGAAAAAGCACATTCCCAGTTTTGGTGTTAACTGACAAAGGCAATAAAAGCACAAGTACATTCTTTTTAGGAAAGAAGTCACCAAAAGGGCTCTTTAAGAATGTTTAAGAAAATACCGATGTTTATTTAGACACAAGATAAATATAGTCACTTTACATGATTCAGTCGTGCTGCTCCCATATTAGGCTTAGAGTCACTTCCAGTCTGAGCGCTGAGGACAGTAGGGAGCATTAAAGCATAATAAAATGTTAATTAGCTGCACTGTTTTCAGGAATCTGACGTTACATCATACGTAATGCTGCATAGTGGTGAAATAAACAAAAACACATCTGAACATGTCTGGACACTCTGTACTGTGCACAGACCTTCAGTTCGCTGGAGGACATAGCGCTGATACATCTGCATGAGCTGCAGGTGTTGGATCTTTAAGCCGAGTGGGTCGTGAGGCAGGAGCTGGGGATCCTATAGTTATTTTGAGGGTCAGGGCCTCAAACGTTTAGGAACCCCTGTTTTAGGCCAGCAGGAGCAGTCCCCCTCAGTGTGGTCCTCTCCGGGTTCAGGGGGCTGTGGTTTGGGCTGGGGTCCTCTCTCCTGGTTCAGGGGACTGTGGTTTGGGATGGGGTCCTTTCTCCTGGTTCAGGGGACTGTGGTTTGGGCTGGGGTCCTTTCTCCTGGTTCAGGGGACTGTGGTTTGGGCTGGGGTCCTCTCTCCTGGTCCAGGGGGCTGTGGTTTGGGCTGGGGTCTTCTCTCCTGGTCCAGGGGGCTGTGGTTTGGGCTGGGGTCCTCTCTCCTGGTCCAGCGTTCCTATAGTTCCTCAGGCCTGCAGGAGCTGTCCCGTCAGGGCGGGGGTCCGGTCTTGGATCAGAGCTGATGTGATTTCAGTGAGTCGTGACACTGACCTATCCCAGCTCTCTGGATCCTAAGAGACACAAACAGAGTTACAGACTCAACAAGATCACATGAGTCATCTCAGTAACAGGCCCTTTTCCCGACACTGCACATTACTAGTTCCAGGTGTATTTATTTAACAAAAGCTTTATTTGACAGGACAGTTATAGTGTGAAATGGGGATCATAGTCATTCGGTAAATGGTCGGGCCGGGAAGCAAAGGCACAGTGCTGTGGTGACGTCAAGCACACGAGCCACACCCTGAACCACCACACCACCGGCGAGCACGTAGAGCCAAAGGAACCATCACCATGGAGACAAGCAGAAGGAGGCCATCCCCCAGGCCAAGTAAGAGTCAGGTTTGTGGAAATGCAAGCCCGTTAATACTTTTTTTTAGTGCAATAAAAATATCCAAAATAAAAAACAAACGTGTGTGAACAGCTCTGCACACTGCTCTGCAATGCCTGTACCCTGACTCCTGGTTCACACTCTGCATTGGGTCTGCAGTGGGCCTGCAGTGGGTCTGTGTTGGGTCTGTAGTGGGCCTGTAGTGGGTCTGTGTTGGGTCTGTAGTGGGTCTGTAGTGTAGTGGGTCTGTAGTGGTTCTACAGGGAGTCTACAGTGGGTCTGTAGTGTAGTGGGCCTGCAGTGGGCCTGCAGTGGGCCTGCAGTGGGCCTGCAGTGGGCCTGCAGTGGGTCTGTAGTGGGTCTACAGTGGGTCTGTAGTGTAGTGGGTCTGCAGTGGGTCTGTAGTGGGCCTGTAGTGGGCCTGTAGTGGGCCTGTAGTGGGTCTACAGTGGGTCTACAGTGGGTCTGTAGTGGGTCTGTAGTGTGCCTGTAGTGGGTCTACAGTGGGTCTGTAGTGTAGTGGGTCTGCAGTGGGTCTGTAGTGGGCCTGTAGTGGGCCTGTAGTGGGCCTGTAGTGGGTCTACAGTGGGTCTACAGTGGGTCTACAGTGGGCCTGTAGTGGGCCTGTAGTGGGTCTACAGTGGGTCTACAGTGGGTCTGTAGTGGGTCTGTAGTGTGCCTGTAGTGGGCCTGTAGTGGGCCTGTAGTGGGTCTACAGTGGGTCTACAGTGGGTCTGTAGTGGGTCTGTAGTATAGTGAGTCTGCAGTGGGCCTGTAGTGGGTCTGTGTTGGGTCTGTAGTGGGTCTGTAGTGTAGTGGGCCTGTAGTGGGCCTGTAGTGGGCTTGTAGTGGGTCTACAGTGGGTCTACAGTGGGTCTGTAGTGGGTCTGCAGTGGGTCTGCAGTGGGTCTGTAGTGGGTCTGCAGTGGGTCTGCAGTGGGTCTGCAGTGGGTTTGTGGTACAGACAGTCCTGGTTTCCATCTCTCAGTGGCTCTGCTCGTGGCTCAGAGGTTTTTTTTGTGTTCCGTCTGCTCTGCTTCACACAGACTCGTGGTGTTTTCTGGAGTCCTTCAAAAAACCCTGTGGATATGCAGCTATGTGCTGTTCAACTGAGTCATTAAAAACTCCTTAAAACAAATAACTTGAATACCAAAGAAAGTTGTGTGTATTATGTGACTTTTTAATGAAGGGTTTGTTAAGGTAGTCGTGACCAAAACTAGCTCAAGATCTTAAGTGTCCCAGCGGCCTTGAGGGATGGGTCAAATGCAGAGACGCAAATTTCCCTATGAGCACAATAAAGTGTACCTTATCCTTAAAGGTCCTATATTACACAAAATGGATTTTCATGAGCTTTAAGCAATGTTATGTTACCTCATCAAAAACAAACCTGGAGTTGTTTTTTGTTTCATTCACACATGTTTGAGTAACACTTTATTATGAGTCTATCTACATCTCCCAAGCTTAGAATGCGCTGTTCCACCTTGTGATGTCATCAAGCTGCAGTTTTCTAGTTCAGAAAGTCTAAAAGTCTAAAAACACAGTTGACCACTTCCTGTATTACCACATGACATCACGAGGTGGAACTGAGTGTTTTCAGTTTAAGAGAAGAACACCGCCTAAATATGCAGGATTTGTGTGATGTGTCGTGCGTCAGTGAAACAAAACACAACTCCAGGTCTGTTTGTGATGAGGAAACAACATTACGACATAGATCAGAAAATAGCAGAATACGGGCCCATTTAAAGCAGTAACATCTCCATGTTGTATTCCCACCAGAAAAGTTCCACAGTGCATCTTCAGCTAAAGCGCTTAATTAAGTGTAAAGCCTGTGTAATGTGTCTCTTCTCGACGGTATGTAGCGTGACTAGTCCTCTCCTCTGATTAGACACACTACATCTGCTTGCAGTCAACAAAATGCAACCAAAATATTCCTCCATGAACCCCGTGCCTCATCGCCGATCGGTCCGGGGGAGAGGCAGCTTCTCCTGATTACGGCTACTCGCTTGTTTACCCCATCACCAATCACGCCGCATTCCTCGCGCTGGTGTCTAAAAGCACACGCTCCGTTCGCACGCCAAAAATCACAGAGGGTGCTTGTGTTTGGTACAGAATGATAAATGGGACGATCGCAATGCCACCCAAAAAGCCGTGCTAAGGATCATGGGAAAGTTGCAACGAAGCCTGTAGAACGCTGGGAATACCGGAGACAGATATAAGCGTCAAAAACTACAACTAATGGCGAAAGTGAGAATGAGAGATTTTTATTATTCTTTAATTTTGACTTTATTTGGAGGGATTATAATGATAGTTTTACACCAATCAAGAAGCAATTTGTGAAGAAAAGTTAAAAAATGTGTTGGAAATTACAGAGTTCAAACACTGTACTCTAGGGAGAATTCTATCAGAAAGTTATCCACATTTTACACATAAAAAACACATTTTTAATTCAACAAAATAAAGGTGTTTTCTTATATTTGTCAGATAATTATGTGTAAATCGGAGGATTTTTTTTTCTTCTAGGTAACAGTTATGGAATTCCCTAGTGTGATGTCACGATTACCAACCAGAAAGTAAAATTTTAAACCTAAAAAATGTCCAAATTGGGAAAATAAGTGTGAATGTTTTTGCAAAAATCTTAAATATAATGATCTTAACTGTGAAATTTGTAGTCTAACCTGACATAGACACTTTAAAGGTGAATTGTGTAACTTTTCTGGTGGAGGGTCCGTCAGATGCTTTTCTCCGTGCCGATGTTATTGCTTTGCCTGGAATGTTTCACAGTATGGCATTAAACCTTTCTATCTTCAGGGAGACCAAACCAGACCGAGTTAGAGGTCAGATCTATGGAAAGGCGACCCCGCTCACAGTCAGGATGCCTGTTTTTCGAGGTATTTTTGAGGAAGAAAACCATTGTAAATGTAAAGTAAAGCTGTTTAATGTCATACTGTGGAACATTCCAGGCAGAGCAGTGATAGATCTAAAGAAACAAGCAGGTGACGGACCCCTAACTCAAAAGTTACACAGTGCACCTTTAGGGTCTCGATCGGCGAGTGGGATCAACGTTCTGGTTTTAGAAATTAATCTGTGAACTATTAAACATGTTTTATTAAAGTGGGTTATTGAGTCAAGAAGCTGTGTGCTGGAAAAACAAATACACAGAAATTTGAGGCATGTGACTTTGTGAAATTTCAGGAGGGCGCTAGAGACATTTTCTTAGATAATGGCTTGAGTTGCATATCACTGCGTTCAGCTCATGAATCTGCATGCGTGCTTCATTGGGTGCGTTCCAAACCGACAATGTTTGTTAGTGTTTTTTTTGTTTTTTTAATTTTCCATTTTGCTGTGAAATCACCATGACCACGCCCAACTTCTTATCCAAAATCAAATTCATAATCTTTAATCACACATGGGTTTTGTTTCTTTGGGCCAAATTTGAAGTGTTTTTGATCCAACATGGCTGACTTCCTGTTGATTTTAGGGCGAGGACATAATGTATTTTTTCATTTCCTGACATTTTTTATTTTTCATTACAGGTTTTATTTTTCTGAATTGATTTTTTTCCAGGTCTGGCTCTTTTGGCCCCATGAAAATCAAGCTCATGAGTTCTTATTTTTGATACTCGTCACTGGCGTGTTCGGGCTTGTTTACTACTTGTTTTTTGTGCTTTTCGGGGTTTCGTAATAATTAAAAGATGTTTTATTCCAGTCAATTTTTGGTATAAAAAGTTACATACTGTGTCTTTAAATCAAGTTAAATATAGATAGAAATCAAATTGCACACACACACACAAAAGTGGCACATTTTTTTGTCATATCGCCAAGCCCTAATGTGCATAACATAACCTTTTTCGCTGTGTACATACTCCAAATAAAATAGTCCTTTTCCATGAGCCATAGCACCAGAGCCACACAAGTATTCTGCCTTTGAATATGAACATTAGAGGCCAAAAAAGGAGCTTTAAAGCGGGGACAATTAGCACGCCGTCTGCCTCTGGGGACGGCTGCTGCTCAGAAGGCTGGGGTTTCCTTCATCCAGTGCCAATAAGAGCGCGTGTAACAGAAAAAGTCATTATGGAGGCCTGGCAAGAGCTGTGGAAAGAGTGGAGAGAGGGCTGTGGGTCACACGAGAAGTGCCTAAGCAGATTTACAGTGTTATTACTGCTGGATTCTTTGATTTGAGCAAAAGTCCCAGTGGTGCTATGAAGTCATATTGACAGAGTCCACTAGGGGGCAGTAGAAGTACTTTCAAAGATTGAGCTTCTCTTGGTTGGGTCTTCGTTTAGACCTGTTCCAGTCTTGTTGTTTTAAAAGGAACTGTATGTAGTTGTGACTAAAATCACAACTGAACCTGGGTTCCCAGAGCCTTAACCTGCAGGTGACACATCCACGTTTGTCTCATTCTCAGTATATGGACAGGCTCGTGTGAAGCTCAGAACCTCAAGAATTTCCTCACTGAGCTACAGAGGCTGCACTAGCCCTGATGGTTTAGATAGTGACCATTCAGATCAAAGAGAGGCATTTGATTTTTAAAACTGAATTTCAGTACAGAAACTGGCAACCCAAATGACAGACTCGTGTGAGGCTCATTCTGCTTTCCGATTGGACTGGATGATCTCGAAAACTAAAGCACCAATAAATGGGAAATCATGTCCAGTGTTTTTGTAATTAAGAATAAATCCACATTAGAACTGTTATCAAAGCTTTTTCCCTCCTGTCTGAGGAATCAGATAGGTCAGGTTAAAAAAAAATCTTACATACAGTTTCTTTAATTAAGTACACTCTAGATGTGATAGATATCAAATGCCGTACTGTGGGACATTCCAAGCAATGCAATCTCATCACCATGTTCTCAAACAGAATGTGACCCCCACCCCACACACACACACACACATGCACACACGCACACGCACACACACACACACACACACACACACACACACACACACACGTGCGCAAGAAAAGCTACATACTGCACCTTTATGCCAGGACCTCAGCAGTTGGTAAAGAAAATAAGATTTACAACACTTGATTAAGGCTTGTTTTACAGTGGTCTCTGCCAGCTCAGTTCTTGTTATCTTGGCCAGACGACGTAATCAGAGATATAATACTCCCTACAGCCAAAGCATAGCCAGACTGGACTGCGCTAGACTGGAATAGACAACATTATCTCAGTGAGGGTTCATGTCTCTGGTTGCTGGGTCCTGTGATGGGAAATAATGCCTCTTCTCTCCAATTCTCATTTATTCAGTAATTAACTTATTCACATCCACTTACAGACCTGTCACTGTCTGGTCATTTTTCCTACTCTCGCAATGCATTGTGGTCTATATTGACGAGTCATTGCTGGACACTACTTTTCATTTGCACTACTTTTTCATTCACTGGACATTCGGACACCACAAAAATGACGGGATCCCTAAATAGTGCCTTATGTGGGGAATAGTGTGGACTAATGAATGTGGAGAAGGAGTTGGAGCATCCAGAATAATTGATTGACCTCACGTTGCCCCGGTAACACACCAGAGCAGGATCTGTGGTCTGGGGCAGATAGAGTTCGAGAGTTTGTGACAGCTGCCATCTTGGTCCAGATATCCTCCTTCAAAGGTCCAATCACAGACAGGCTCCAGTTACTGCGGGGTCAGAGCTTTGATTAGAGCCACCACTCCCTCTCACCAAACAGTCTTTGAACATTAGTGACGCTTTAATGAAGGCCCTGTGTGAGGAATGCCACTTCAATTTAGTACTCATGAGGGTGACCGGCAGCATCACACAAAATCTGCTAAGTTCAAGACCATAGGTTAAAATTATACAAACACAATATTGGTCGGCACAAGGCTTATAGTGGCACATTGGAATTGATGTTGTTTACCCAGCAGCTGAAAGGTAGCCAGTTCAAACAAATCCACAAACTGCGTGAGTTCTTGAGCAGGACACGTCACATACAATAAATTGTAGTAGCCTGAGAGTTGAAGAGAAAAGGCATGACGTTGGAGTTTTTATTTTATTTACCATCAGTACAGGACCCAGCACCTGGACACATGAAATCGTACTGTTTATTCAGCCTAGTACAGTCCAGTTTGGCTATGCTTCCATTGTAGGGAGTATTTCTGACGACGTAGACCAAGATAAAAGGACTGAGCTGCCAGAGAGACCCCTCAATACAGCACAGAAACGGAATTTCTAATTTCAAAATAATGGCATTAGAGCTTTCTATGGTAGCGTACCATAGAAAAAGTCAGACTTTTGCAATGTCAACGTTTGTCCTCCATTCTTAACACTATATATTTATATAAAGATGAAATATTCTCATGTACAAACTATGAAAGGTTTACATGCCTGACCAAAAAACATTTTCTAACCAAAGCCACAATGAACTGAAGAGTATGAACTTTACTAAAAAGACTGAATGGAAAGGACACATTTTATGCAGAATTGACTTTTCTGAGCTTTTAACCAATCTTACAGCATTATTCTTTCAAAAAACAAAGTCCAAAGTCACCTCAAAGCCTCAGAAAATAAACTATCTGAATTTTCCCAGGACTGTTGCGTCACAGGTAAAAATGCTGCTAGGTAACATATAAGGAATTACCCCTACATATGTCATATCTGCTGTCCATGTCCAAAGTTAAATTATAAACTTCACAAAATTTAAAAACTTGAAAAAATTAGGCAAGATTTTTTAGGTTTTAGTCAAATGAGTATAGTGTAGGGGTGTGACTAGACGGGATTCTCATGAGACGAGACGAGACACAAGATGGGGTCCACGAGAACGGGACGAGATTTTGAAAAATTTACAATAATCTGATCTAGTTATAAAAACGACCAAATTAAGACATTTTCATAAGCCTAAATGCACTGTATGCTTTATACAAATTATTACAATATACTCATTGTACAATGTGCATTCTACATGAAAAAAACTTGGAAATAATAATAAATAAATCATTACTGGTTCTTTTTGGCCCACTTGGAACACATAAAACCATCTCTAGCTAGTCACTCACTCACTTACTTGTCAGAGTAAATTATTGGGTAAAATCTTTGTGGAAAATGTGGCCAGCCATTATCTGCTTTTATAGATTTATGAACAGTAAATAGGCCAAGTGAGGGGACTAAACTCGAGCAGTGTTGACAGCTCCATCGATTCTCACTGCACATACTGGTGTAATATTGGATGTTTTAAAGGGCTGGCTCTGTGTCTTTCCTGCGTTTTAGGAGTTTATTCCCTCTCTGCGTCATCTCATCTCAAAGTGACCAGTGCATTTTGGAAAATTCATAACTTTTATAATGTCTGTCTAATTGGTTCTCAAAAGCAATATTGCATTTGTTTTATGAGCCGCTATGCACGTGTTGAATATTCAAGGTCTGTACGGTCAGGAACTTTCCATAAGCTAGCAAACAAGTTTTTCTTTCTTTTTTTTTTTTTTTTTTTTTGCTAGTGCCTTAACAACAATGTGTTCCAGGAAATTCGGAGCCCACCAGAAATGTTTGGAAAGAATATTTCACTATCTACACTACTAGCCCAAATATTTTTCCCCTTTTTATGACTACTTTCTACATTTTAAACACACATAGAAGACATCAAATATATATTAAAAGAAAAAAGAACGAGTGTATTTCACCATTTCACTATCAGGTTAGGTGATATATACAGTAGGTCCTTTGGGACAGACTGCTATGTAAGGAAATCAGAGGGCTCAGAATTTTCCAAAACAAAGAAACAAAAGCAGAAGGCTGTGATTGGCTGACAGCATAGATTGTATGTAGCTGGAAGTGGACTGAGGGAGTGTGAGGCCACCTTCTTTCCCGGGAGAAAGAGGGCACTGAAAGAAGGCTGATTGGTCTAGTCAAAATAGCAAAATTAAAGCACCGGGATCATGTAGAGCCAAGAATGAGAAGCCTGACAGCAGCAGTTACAGAGAAAAGGGCGATAATATTTCAGTAGAAGTCAATTAGAACCAGGTGGGACCACTTTGCACCCATGCTCACTTCCAATTTGGAACGCAGCAGCTAACGGGCTATCTACTTCCACCTATACACTCTATGGCTGACAGTGGCAAGGGGTGACAGAAAGAAGGAATAGGAGGATTGGCAGACTTTGTTATGGAATTTTCTGGTTTAACAGGAATTCTTAAAAAAAACAAAAAAACAAAAAAAACAATTCTCTTCAACCAAATGTAGTGGGAGAGAGTGGTGTTTCCACAAAAGACCTTCAGCTGCGGGCTGCAGGTTCCTGACAGACACAGCTCACAACACTGCTCTGAACAATGGTCTCTCAGTGGACGAGGCATGAGGGCAGCCTGGACTCAGCAGGATTTATATAGTCCATACCCCACTAATGTGTCCACACGCTTCATTTGCTTATCAGACTTTGGTGCACAGAGTCTGACAGGTGAAGACATGATGAGAGAGAAGAGTGAATTTGTTAGGGGACATATCTTCTCTCTGCTCCTAGTGGTGAATACCTGATCGACACAACTAGCCTCGCCCCTGGGAGAGTCTGGTGAAATTCTACAAGACACTGACATGATCCCAGACAGGACAGCGGCTCTTTCTGCAGGAGACAGACGCAGTAAAGCGCGAAGTGACGTAGTCTGATAATCCCTCTATAGATTTTTACGGGCTAAGGCCCCCGAGGAGGTGCAAGAGCGAGACAGACGGGTGGAAGAGATGATACACCGAGAAAGATGCTAGTTTGATTGTGTTTGGAACAGCTGTTTTTGGCTTCATGCAAACAACCCTCCTCATGAAAAACACACGCAGCTTTTAAGTTAAAGGCAATTTATCTGGCTGTCGAAGGAAATAGAGCTGCTGCACGTAAGCTACAGGCTGTACGTTTTACTGTCGTGTTACAGGTACTGTTTAGAAAAAGCATGTACCGGTATTTAATACAAAATTTAAAAAATCTTTCTGTGTAAATATCTCAAGTTAAAACGAGGACACCTGTGGCTTATAGACAAGGGCACCCTTTATATGTATAATTTTTTTTTCTTTTAAAATTTAGTTGATGCAGCTTATATTCAGGTGCGCTCAATAGTCCAGAAATTACGGTAGTCACTCGATACCATTGAAATCTCTTTACCAAAGCGTGTTTCCCAAATATGTCAGTGTGTTTGTGGTGCAGCCTCAGAGCACAGTATGTTGATCTGTGTGTGTGTGTGTGTGTGTGTGTGTGTGTACTGTTGGTGGAGTCCCTGTTGACACGGACGTTTATCATCATCATCATCATCATCATCATATCGTCATCACAAACTCTGCTTCATTAGCTAAACAATCAGCTGACCACCAAACTTATTTCTAACAAGCAAAGAGATGTGCACAGTTCATTGGCCCTACTGCGAAGAAGGCTCCCAGACAAACCATTCAAACTGCTCACTCAGAAGCAATCATTTTATTTACATTATTTAATACTATTTTATTTATTAGTGAAGATGCTGTTTGACACTGGACGTGCCCAGTTCTGTTTTGTCCACACCATCTACTATAAATAGAAGTGGACTGAGGCAGTATGACTTCATCCATAGCGTTAGGTTGCAACAAAATGAAGCCAACCAAGGACCGTATTTGGAAATACATGTTTGAAACCAAGTCAATCACCTCTTTGCTAATGCTAGTGGCAGAAACCTCGGGGAAAGAAGGCACCTGATTGGTTTGTTACTAACGTTTAGATCTTGATTTGGGGACAGAATAGTGAAATAAAAACAAAACAAGAATGACGAGCCTGACAGCAGCAGTTACATAGATATTTTCCAGTAGAAGTCATTTGGTACCAGACCTCAAAGCAGGTTTAAACATACAGTCTATGGTCCACACTGGGTCAGGAGCACCACGGATGGAAAGCTCTTGTGGGAAAACTACCTCCAAAAGCTGCAGCCACAGTATGCTCCAATTTGTGTCGGTCCGATGTTTTGACAAGACCTGAAGGCAAAACATCCCAGTGATGATTTATGAAGTGTCACGCCCAAAACCTCGAACCCTCCCACGGCTCTCTCCAGACTCCCCATGCGCTTCTCCTCACACTCCATCACTTACACAGGGCTATCTCAGGTCAGGTGCACGAGACAGTGGTGGGTTGAGGAATTTTGGCAGCGATGGAGGCACCCACACCTCCCCTCTTCACGTGCAAGAGATGGTATCACAATGGGAGACACGCTAACAGAGGTGCTACAGTCCTGGTGCATGTTTGTGAGAATAATAAGGGCCAGCGCAGACTAAACACCAGGGGATCAGGCTGCGCGGTGTGAGCTGAGCGATGGGCTGTGAAACATAGAGAGAGGCCTGGAGACGAGGTTAGACCAACGCGAACAAAAACACACACACACACGAAAGGAGGAATAAGATATAGGTGGTTATTTGTAATCATAGACTGTATAAAGAAGTGGACTAAGGGAGTGTGACGGAGCTGGAAGCGTGCCCATGCTCACTTCCTATTTGGGATGCGGCGTCTAGCAAGTTAGCTATGTCCATTTATGTTTGTAATCTTATAATAACATTTAAAAGCATATGAAAGGTTTTTATGTTTTTCTAGTTATTACTTTGGTTACTTTGGTTTGGTGGGATCGTACCTGTGGTAAATACTTATCATAGTTTTACATCAGTTGAGTGGAATTTGAGGAATTGAAAACAGGATACCTCTATGTCATCAACACAGAAGATTCCATCCAAAAAAAGAGTTGTCGTTTTGGAATTACCTCAACGTATGTGGTATTTGCTGCCCGTTCTAAACCTGCAGAAATATTCAAAAATGTTGCTATATTACATAAAATAGATTCTTGTGAGCTTTAAGTCAGAACATCATTACCTCTTCAAAAACAAACCTGGAGTTGTGTTTTGTTTCATTCACACATGTTTAAGAACCCTTTATTAATAGTCTGTCTACATTTCCAGAGCTCAAAATGCTCTGTTCCATTTTGTGATGTCATGTAGTGATAGTTTTCAAGTTAACAGTTACATTTTACCTTTAGTTCAACAGAGATTGGCAATTCTGGGGGTGAAATCATCCAAATGATTCTAGTGAAGGTGTGTGGAGTTTAAAAACGCAGTGGAGCATTTTCTGTATTACCACATGACATCACAAGGTGGAGCAGAGTGTTTTCTGTTTGAGAGAAGAACTCCCTTAAAATGCGCAGGGTTTGTGTGTTAATTAAACATGTGTGAAAGAAACAAAACACAACTCCAGGTCTGTTTGTGATGAGGAAAGAACATTATAACAGATCAGAAAATACCGTAATATGAGTCTCTACAGGCTCATCACAATTCAATATATTCAGTTGTATACTAAACTTTTCCACAAACTGCTCTCGCCCACACCCAAACATGCAGGCAAGTGTTCAGTGAGGTCCCAACAGACTGCGCTAGTACGTGTTGTGCACCTGAAATCACTCCATAGCCTGTTGAAAAATGTGCGATTCTTAAAACTGCATGTGTCTCCTGCATAAATCTATTCTTCTGTGGGTGGTCAGAACCTGCACAAATCTCCAGGCCAAACAAACACATGTGACTGGCTGCTTACAAACTCGTAGAGAAAATCTGGCTTATGTCGATCTTTCAACACAACACGCAGCCTTGTTTGTAGCCTTAAAGTGCATACGATCAATTTTCATGCTTTTCTAATTATTACTTGATTTGGGGTGAATATGTATCATAATTTTACATAAGTTTTGCGTCAACACAAAAATATTCCAACCAAAATCCAGGAACGGTTCTTGTGTAAAGGGAGGTATTGTTGAGAGTTTATTCATTTGACAAAGAAAGGTGTTAGCATTTAATTTGTCATAATCTGTGATAATCATAACTATTGTGCCCTTGTTAGGTGAGTTTATTTTCCATTTGTAGTTAAAAACCACATTGGAGAAACGTGCAAAAAGCTCAAAATGCACCAAGAGACATTAAAAACCACCACCACCAAATAAACAATAGACAATTATTACAGGAGACATATTGAGCCCGATCTTGCCCCAATCTTAGCGCTAGTGCAAGTGTGGGGCGTGGAGCTCTAAACAAGAGGTGTGCCATGCCTGAATATCGGATGGAGCGGAGCAGACACTGTGATTAAGGAAGTAAGATTAAGGAGCTAAAATATTAAGGTCAATAATCAAAGTTCAAAGTGGATTGTTCAAGCTTAGAACTAAAGATAGACCGATATATCGGCCAGCCAATATATTTCAGGCCCATATTTGCACTTTTTAGGGTACTGGCTAAACACTTAATTTTCCAATGATGGCTGCTCATGTCCAACCCCAACAAACTAGGCACGGTTTTGTTAATATTTTCTCTATGTTTTAGTGAGATAACCTGTCTGTAGGAGCCATTTTGACCTTTTAATTTAGCCAGGTGGCCAGTGGCATAGGGCCATTGGCTGCTACATTAGTCAAAAACATACCTCAGGAACTACAACACTGGATCTGAGGTGAAAGGACCAGCATGCTTGTTGGAGGCGAGTTTTGGAACTGTCAGATGCATGCTGATAGTAAAAGATTACAGATTTTTCATTGGGTAGGATTTGTGGTGGATCATCTTTCTCTCTAAAACTAGAATTATTTAAGCACTTGCCTATTTAACTGTTAGAATGGATCACAAAGTGGATTATGACAGTTATTTGTCACATGGGATTTGCAGAATTGAAACTAATGTTCAGAGTTCCTCTTCTAAAGTTAAAATGGCCAGTACATCAGCTCTCATAAAAGCTAAGGCAGAAAAGGCTGCACTTTTAGTTTTAGCCTGTGCATCTTTCATAAAAGAGCAACTAGCTTTGGAGGAACATATCCAACTTGTACGAAGAAAAAGGGAATTGTTAGAACTTGAAGCTGAACTTGGTATACCCTGCTGCAAAGCAAAGGGTGCTACAGGAATACAACAGGAAAAAACTGGAGTAGCGCAGGGCTAAGGAGAAACAACTCAGACTCCACAAGCTCCACCATCTTCTTCAAGCACTTTCTCCCCTCCATTTTGTCTGCATACAGAGACCGATTAAAGTGACTGCATTCACTCTCCTGATGAGCTTGTAGAAATATCACCAGGTGTTAGTTTATGTGAGACCTCATCAGACACTAAGGACCAGTGCGCTGATGAACAGTCTTAAATACATGACGATGAACAGACTACTTGTTTGGAGCCTATTGTGGGTCACTTTGCCAGCAGCAGTGAAGACATGGAGTCAAAGCCTGCTGTGCCGAGAAAAGGATACACAGAGGAAGGAGTTCTACCTGATGCAGATGCGCCTGTTAAAATGGACATGGATTCAGCTGAATCAATGGGTCAAAGGTTGATGGCAGGGGTCTGGACATTTTGACGAAAGTACACATGTCCAATTTTGAAATGTCTGGCCAATATGAAGTTGCATGTGCTTATTTTGAAACATTCTGAAAAGGCTGTCAAAATTGTCCAGCTAAAACCAATTCGAGTTTTCAAAATAAAGCAATGGAAAAATTGACATTTACAATTTTTATAAAGGTTGGACACATGTTGATGACTTCATTCTATTTACTGACAGTAGTAATATGGATTTGTTAATGTAATGTACAATGTACGTGTATTGTAAAATGACTCCTTTTACTATTTGTTTTGTAATTGTTTTCCTCTCCTGTTTCAAACAATTAGAGGAGGGTAATGTTTTGCTCTTTTATTTGGTGGTTGCCTGTTGCTTTGTCTTCCATCCACTGTGTGGCAGTATGGTGACCTCCTTAACATATTTAAGGCCCAAGAAGGCAGCCACAGGTACAGCTGATTGAGGGCAAAGCGTTTTTGACCGCATTGTTTGTATTGTGGAATATGTGGATGACACTGGTAAGCCGATAAAGGACTAAGAATGTATCTGTGAACTTATATTACAGAATAGAATTATATTGCTACAGAACAACTTTAAAACAGTAGCCAGGTGGCCAGTGGCTGCTCCACTGTCATATACACTAACTCCTCAAGGCAGCAGTTATCCGTAAAATCCGGGTAACGTCACATCCTAACCCTGCGGTGTGTGGTTTCTTGATCTTAATCGAGAAAATCAAAGTTGAGTAAACAGGGCTTCGTTACACCCGGGATTGGCCACGGTGGATCAGGCTTGATGTTGTGCACATGTGGAAGAGGAGGGGGGCTGCCTGGAGGAGCTGACCCCTCACACAGGAGGGGTCCCTGGGCTTCTGTCTTGTATGGAGATGTCAGGATAGAGCACGCGGCCAAGCATACGTATCCAGGGGGAGATTACGTACAGTTTAGAAGACATCATTGGAAAATTAAGTGGTTAGCAAAAAGAAGGAGGAAGGGGAGAAAGGGAGTTTGTATGTCAGTCTGGTTAATATGCAGGATACTGGAATAAATGCATTGTATATTGTAGGGCCTGTAGTATTTTTGGTAAATTAAAGTTGGGGTACCTGATTTTCAAACAGTGAACGGAGGAAGTAGGTATTTGACTTAACATCTAAACTCCACCCACAACCACATTTCAAATAGAGCTGCTAAACTGGGCAGTACCTGGAAGAAAAAAGAAGAGAATGAGGGGAGAGGGGCAGGGTCTGAAGGTATAAAGAACAGTGTGATTGGTGTAACGGGTATCCACATTTCAAACTCTGCCCCTGCAGCCAGATGTGTGTAATCATCTGGTTGTAATCAGGGCAGTCTCTAGTGATGTCACCAACTACAAGTAGTTGCCGTGGCTACTGGAGGCAACACACACTCAGTTTCACAAAAAATGCCAAAATTACTTGGAACAGTAGACAATGCTATTAAAACACCATATACACAGTTAAAGTGGAACTAAACACTTTATTGCTACTTAACTCTAATATTCAGCTCCAGAACAGCTTTTTCAGACCGAGAAGTGAAGCAGGTGGACCAGGGTGCACCGCCAGCTCTCATGCCAAACTGTCATATAGTGATTCACGTGTTTTCTTTTCAAATGTGCAAAGATAAAAAGGTCTGATTTTTTTCACAAAGTTCTGCTTTTACAACAAAATTAGCCTTTTTTTATGAGAAAATGAAGTTGGGCACTTCAGCTTTAATCAGGCCTGGACTGGTAATCGGACATACTGGGCATTTTCCCAGTGGGCCGACAGTCCTAGGGGCCGATGCTGTTTTTTTGTTTTTTGGGTTTTTTTTCACTTAGAGACTGGCTCACAATTTAGAGGGGGTGGCCCATTGTTCCATCTTCAATATAGACAGTGAACTAAACCAATCAGGATATAGTAGCTTACAAGAGCGCTCCCACCCCTTTCTCTGCACTGATCCCCGCCAGTTTTATAATGTTGAGCGTGG
The DNA here is from genome assembly GCA_029959045.1 of Taenioides sp. WSHXM2023. Taxonomy (NCBI): domain Eukaryota; kingdom Metazoa; phylum Chordata; class Actinopteri; order Gobiiformes; family Gobiidae; genus Taenioides; species Taenioides sp. WSHXM2023. Next base: position 6,428,643 of record CM057088.1, read on the forward strand.
AAACATGGAGAAGCAGAAGAAAGGGGGTGCAGAGAAGTTGCGGGCTAAAAGATTAAAAAATCTTGCTATAGACGCTGCAAAATGTTCTAAAATAACAGACATATTCTCTGCTGTAGCCTCCACGTCCTCTGCAGCCCAGGGTGAAGGTGGACAGGGAGAGGAGCAGCCAGAGACTGTGGACGGGGAACCCGAGGGACAGAGTGACCAGAGAAGTGTAGCATAGTCACAGCAGGTAAGCAGGTAGTAATGCTAGGATAATTATGAGGGGCCGGTCTAAGCCAAAAATGCCAGGGGCGTTTTTTTGTCCCAGTCCAGCCCTGGCCTTAACTGGATGATGGATTCTTGGTCAGCCGACATTTTGGACCACAGCACAAGGCGTGAGGCATGAGTTAGCTGGAGTTTTGGAGTGAATTTAATCTACGTTTTTACATACTGTAATTATTAGTACTCTCTGTATGCATTAGTTATTATCAGAGCTTGTAAGTGCGGTTACATCAGATGCCTAGTTAGATCATAGAGATATGAGATCTATAGTTCCACGTTTTTAGACCACAGTCCAGTGTATTGTGAGCTCTGAACGCAGCAACTAAATATTTAAATAACAAACGTATGTACACAAAATTAAAATCCAATTGGCAGATCCAAAATTACTCTACACATAAAAAAAAGGATTGTAATACCAGATTATAAAGGCAATGCATGTTTCCTTCAGCCCAGCAGGCTTTTCCCTCCAGTTTGGTACTCTGTATAAGATCTTGGCAGGGATTCCCCAAAGTTTTTAATAATTGGCTAATTACTAAAAATTTGATTTAAAAAGGCCTGTACCTGATTTTTTTTTCCACGTATTTGAGCAAAATTTGTCTTGCCCCAGTACAGATATATTACAAGCTGAGGTCAAATAAATCCACTGTGTACTGCATCTAGTTATAAAGTGTTTCATTGTCCAAAAATCAGGAAGTGTACAGTTAGCATGCTACCCGTTAGCATTATTGTGACAGCAAAACTTCGCAGTGAATAATTTGGATGCTCACGCTGCATTAGGTAAGTAAGGAATAACTTAGAAACACTAACTTTTACTTTTAAACGTTTAAAATGTACTAGTTTTTCCAATTTTTAAAAATCAGGTACAACAGTAAGTAGCCATGCGATAACCTTCTAACAATTACAATAATCCAACAAACTTAAGTTTTTAGCCGTTTTTAGCCAGGACTTCAGTGGAACATAAGCGTCAGATTAAAGGCTATGTGAGGAGAAAATGCCTTACTGCTCTGGACAATGGCTGGATTTGGTGAGGGCTCAGTGCGGAGTGTGCACCCGCCGCACACACAGGACCCATGGGTGCTCTGGGCTGACCCCTGTGGGTGTGAATACAGGGGTGTGACAGCCTAACCCTGGCCCAGCTCTGGTTCCCTGGCTCAGGTTTCTCTGTCTGCCTGTGAGGGGGAGCGAGTGGAGAGGAGATGTCTGATGGATATGGTGAGCGGAGAATACTTTGAACTGGTACTGGAGCTCCAATGAAAAAATATGAGCAGATTTTATAAACACTGAACAGGGCTGAACAATTTGGGAAACACACACTACAAATCTAAAGTTTAGATAGACTTTTTCATTTGTTTCTTATTTATTTCCATGATTATTTTCATTGTAGATTCTCACTGAAGCCATCAAAAGTATGAATGAATATGTACTGAATGTAGTAAACAAAAATAAACAGTTAAACCAAGATATAGGCCCCACACAGAGGGCGGATTGTGACTTTTAGCACACATTGAGAACAATTCAACAAGCCTGGTTTATAAAATCATGCTTTCAACAAATATTTTTTATAATCAACTACTGTGACCAGATTGTCAAAATCCAAAACTGGAACCCACCTGCATTGGGATGGTTGGTATAAATGAAACTGTAAAAAGAGTTTGCAACATTGTGGATTCTTGTGTCAGTCATAATCTGAGGGACTTCTATTGCTGCATTTTTTTATTTGTTTTATGGTCATTTGCAAACACGGTTTTGTGTATTTTGGCTAAACAAATGACAATTTATGCTCCTCTTTACTGTTGGCGGGGTTCAGATTAGTCAAAATTGTGATAGTCCTGTTTTAGTCCTGGTTTAGACCTAGTTTAGATCAAATTGGTCAAAAATAGGGACATTTCTTGTATAAAACTGGGACAAATCACTGGTTTTGAATAAATCTGCTGGGACAGGGGAGACAGAGCTCAAAACTGGGACTGTCCCAGGTAAATAGGGACACCTAGACTAGTCACAATTAGTCGCTTAATCATTATAGCCCCATCTGTTATTATTACAGTTTGAGCCATCCAAATCTCAGTGGACGTGGACACCCAATACACAGCTGAAATAGAACAATGCAATACATTTTTACTCAGTTTTGTAATAGCAAAAAATATTATAATAAGGTATTTATGGCTGGCTTCACAATCCTCTGTTGACCTTAGTCATAAAACTACCAATTGGCCTGTCGTATACAACATCAGCACTGAGTAATTGCTGAAACTAAAGACTTAAAGTTAAAGTGCCCAGGACCCAGTGACCCCAGCCCAGATATGAAACCAGTGGTGTCCCGGCAGAACCTCAGTGGTGGTGTCTGGTGTCGTCTGTCAGCCTTTCAGAGCGCGTTATGATCGGGTACAGCAGAATCGCCCCTGGCCCCTCCCTCCCTCTGCTCCATTCTTTCAGCCTCTTTTCTTCTGCTCCTTCCACTAATCTGCCCCGGTTTAGGATTCCCTTCGTGGCTCTGTGAGGGCCAGGAAGTATGGGCTAGAGTAAACATGAGGGCCCAGCGCAGGGGATTACAACAGCCATACATCACAGTGACAGGGGCCTTTTCAGCACATGACAAGTGTCCGGAGCCTGGGAGGAGGATCCGATGACACCTCCCGTCACCACCGCGGAGAGAGATAGCCTACGACATCGGCAAACAACAAACTTTATGCGGGCTAGCAAAAATTGTGTCTGGTTTTCACTGTTTTACCCACGGTTCAGTCTGGCTGATATATTTCCTATGAGGACATTTTTTTTTTTTTACTATTCTGGTCTAGTGTCCGCCACCTGCTTGTCTCCATGGAGATATTACCGTTTTGCCTTTATCATTCCACAGTATGGAAATAAACCTAGTAATTGCAATGGAGACATGTTAATGGTCAGATCTATGGAGAGGCAAGCCTGCACGTAGTAAGAATTCATGTTTTTAAGGTATTTTTCGGCAATGTATCTGTACAGATGTAAGGGAGATATGTTTAATTCCCTACTGTGGAACATTCCAGGCAAAGAAATATCATCTCCATGGAGACAAGTGCAGCTTTATTTAACGAGAATACACTTTCGCTTTCGAGCCCCTATACCCATCTGATGCGTGCTGTCTCAATCTAACTGTGAAGCATTTTATTGTCGTTATTGATCATCAGGAAGTGTGTGTTTGCATGCTAGTTGATGCTAGCTTTACCGTGATGGCAAAACTCCGCGTCTGAGACTTGTGAAAAGTCCTTTTAAACACATCGCAGTGAGTAAACAGGATGCCTGGAATAACTTTGGACCATTGCGAAGTGAAAATGACTTAAAAATGTTTTTCTCACATTTTTAAGGTAGAAACATCTTGTACAGCACCTTTTACTGAAATGGTTACATAAATACATTTGAATTACCTTGTGGATTTGGACTGTACAGCTCCCGCTCTGGTGAAAAATGACGACACGGGGGACAGTCATGCCTCATCACAGAGAAAGAACTTTCAATTCAAACAGACACGACTAAAGGATCACTTTCCCCCCTGACAATCGCCTCAGCTCATGTGATTAAACTATCAGGTTCACAATCTATTTATCACACGGACGGACCGCCTCCAAAGCAGTGGCTGTAACCATCATTTTTCAGCAGGAGTAAGAAGACCCTAAGGACAATAGTAGAGGATTGTACAATGCAAGCTTTTTTTTGTATTTTATTTTATTTTTTAATAGATATGTACTAAAACAGGACGACATAAGTTTCATGGGAAAAAAAAAAATTCCTTCTACTTCTAGCCGGCATTCACATTTAGATATTATATGACCTATATAAGCTATATGTCTTTGGAGCTTCCTCAGGCCCTGATATTATCATTAACTCTTCCTGTGTTTGAGCCTTCTGTCAACACAAACACAGATTTTTACATGATAAAAATGGAGAGAATCCACAAAATCTCCAAAGAGAAGATTTTTTTTTTTTTAATGCAGGATATACTGCACTTTTCTTCAGAGAGGAGCCAAAGTGTGAAATGGATGTGAATGAATGAATACTGGTCACACAAAGAAAAACTGAACAGACATTGGACAGATTTAATTTTAAATTCCATAAACTTGACTTTTACTGGGTCTATATTCAGATGTTCATGTTATAATTTGGTGTTTGGGTTCTCAAGACGATTATCCAAATTGAAATCCAGTTGGTTTAAATCTAAAAACACTCTCTCTGATCTGAATCTGAAAAAACTGTGTGTGTCCTGAACACAGGTTCAGTTGTGATTGTAGTACTTGTTTTTAAACTGTAAGAGCCAGTGGTGGATGAAGTACTCAGTTTTGTTACTTAAATAAAAGTACAGATACAGGGGGAAAAAGTTGTTACTCATGTAAAAGTAAAAGTATCACACGAAAAAAATAAATAGTAAGTACTTTAAGTAAAAGCATTTAAGTACATTTTTAAAAATATACTTAAAGAGAAAAAAGTTAAAAGATGAAACGTAGTCATTTTGATAAAGAATTTAACTAATTTGCAGTGATTCAATTTATTTCTTAATTTTTCTATCTGTTTTTGTGTATTTGCTTTGCTCAACGTTGGGATGGAAACGCAAATTAAATGTGCTAAAAAAAAAAAGTCTCAGGGATTTCAAAGTACTTTTTACTTTTCAGTCCAGATCTAAAATGTAGTGGAGTAGAAAGTACAGATACACGTTCTCAAATGTAGTGAATATCCACTGTAAAATGTACTTAAGTAAAGTACAGTTGCCTTTGTACTTTTACTTTCGTACGTTCGTTACCTTCCACCATTGTTAAGAGCACAGGCTACATACAGTTCCTTTAAGAACGTTTGAAATGAATTAGCTTCATTACCACCAAAGCCACAGTGACTTCTAGAAGCTTGGACCCTCCTGCTGCACAGGCTCATGACTAAAAGCACTTCATCAGAGTTATGAGGACAAGTGCATAACGTGAGCAGCTCCTTTTTCAGCGTCTCTGGAGAGTTCAGACTAATCTACAACACAAGTCCTCTAAGCAACGTCTGGTGGAAATCAAATACACATGTGGCGAGTTTACTGTTACAAATATGAAGTACCTTGTGTATCCTGTGTTAGAGAATTATGGAGGTGAAGCCTCATGCCAGAAGAACAATACACTAATCACCAGTTTTACTCTGAACTCTTACAGAACGTCGTACAGACTTTGTGGGGGTTTTGGCTTGCCTGGCAGGTCAAGACCACACACTCTTACAACACTTTACAAAGACGTTTGGGACTGGAGCTGCATCATGTCTCCCTGTTTTCTGATGGAGGGATTGACAGGCAGAATCAGCGAAATGCATGGTCTGAACGTGAAACAAGCATGGTGGTTTATGGGTAAAAACGGACAGAGGAGAAACGGCACCCCAGTGTCTTTGTTTTAATGTGTTTTGTTTTTATTTATCCTTGTTTACTGAGTTCGGACTGCATTTGGTTGCATCTGTTTTTTATTGTAATTATGTTGCAGAATGCATGTATCTTTCTATTATTTAATAAAAATAAACAAAAGAGGAGAAACAGCACACATTTTTGAAGAATCAACAAGCACCTTAAACTGTATCTGAGATAAAAGGTTCATATTTTGTTCTAAATGTTATGAGAATATTAGAGAGGCAATCCCTTCCACATTTGACAGAACGTGCCAAATATGGATTGTTTGAAGAACTTCCTGCATTTGAACCACAAACTGATGGACATAGCTTGCCCGTTAGCCACCGCATTACGAATACGCAGTGAGCATGGGCGCGGTCCAGCACCATCAGCACCAATTCACTTTCTATTGAAAAATCATTGCCTCTCTCTCCGTAACTGCTACCGTGAGGCTTGTCATTCTATACTTAAAATGTTTATTTAAACCCGCCCTACATGATCCTGGTGCTTTGGTTACATAAATCAAGATATAAACATTAATAACAGACCAATCAGATGCATTCTTTCCCTGAAGCCAGCTCCCGCCCCCTGCCAAACTAGGGTATAACATGTCCAGATGTGATATCCCCCAATCTGCGAAATTATTGCCACATTTTCTTTGCACCTACTGACCAATTACATCAACCTGACCACACAATAAACTATACCAACTTTAAACAATAGGCCTATCTGATTTGCAAATAAAAATTTAACTTCTGAACTATACTGTCCTCTAACCAGGCCCGTCGACAGAAATTTGGGGGCCCGGGGCAAGAACATGTACATGGGCCCCCCTCTATACCGCTAAACCCCTGGGGTCCAGCACAGCAGACCCCATTGCCCTCTGTCTACTGCCCTGCCTCTAAGCCTCTCCTGACAGCATGTACATGACTACAAGCAAACTCATCTGAAGCATTATTGTTGAAAACGTCATTGCATTTACTAAATAAATTAGAGGTACACGCAGGTCAGAAAAGTGAAATATTAAACTGTACCTTGGAGTGCTGGAGGTGGACGCCGTACACAAGGATATTTTTCAGTTTGGCTTCAGAGGCCAGTTCCCTGATTGTTTCTGGCTCTGTCACAGTTTCTCTGATGGAAGACACGTCCACACCACTCAAATGCACCTGACAAAACAAACCATCAGCATAATTAGAAACTTAGCTGAAGTCTTAGCCGAAAATACCCTGTTTCAAATAAAGATTATGGACTGAATTATGTAACTAGATTATTCGCTTTGTCAAAATCAACATCTAGTGGTTGGCAATAGTGTTTAAAAATAAACCAAAATTATGAAATGGTTGTTTCTGACTCTCATTTGCCTTTTCCCAGTAGGATATATTTGCTTGATTTCACCTCTGACAGAAAGCCCACCGCTCACTTCTATCCAGTTGATATTGATCTTAACTGCTGCGTAATAATAGAAATAGGGTCACTGACGTCCTTTTAGAAAGTGTAGCACAGTAGCAAAGCAGCAGATTTTCATTTATGTGTTTTCATTGTGGACCATACTCGCTTCCTGCCAGAGTGGAGTGGTTCAGATGATCCGTGTCCAGGGTGAGAAGGCTCAGCTGTGATCTGACCTGCTCCCCCCTGAGGCCTGGAGTTGTACAGGTCCAGGAAAAGTACAAGCCCTGGAGAAGTACAGGTCCTGAAGAGATACAGGTGCTGGAGACGTACAGCAGAGTGCACAATGCTCTTCTATGCGTCTGTGTGTTGTGATGGAGGAGGTGAGGATGAACTCTGTGATGGCCGTGTAGAACTGCACCATCATCTGGGCTGGAGCTTGGCTTTCCTCAGCTGCTCTCCACAGAAGGTCCATCCTCTGCTGGGCCTTCGTGATGATGATGGTTCTGGGTGATGGTGATGGGACTGTCAGACAGAGCGACGGGGGGCGGCGGTTTCGATTATCTCCATTTCTTCATGTCTTCTGGGCATTTAGCTATAATACACTAGTATATATTGATACTTTGGAGCTGATGTCATCAGTATTTCCTGGGGGTGTGCTGCTAACTGTAGGCTCTGCTCTGTCTGAAGCTCTATTAGACTTTAATCTGCCCTTTATTTTAACACAATCTGGCCAGAGAGAGAAAGAACTGACTTAGTTCTACAATAGGTGAGCTGATTTTGTGCTGTTAAACAAGTTTTTTTGCACATAAAATTACAGTCACAAGCTAGCCAACAGTTTTTCAGTTAGTCACTCACCTTTTTTTGTTTAAAGTCAAACTCCTAAACATGACCATGAACGCTCGTACTGACACAGGCTCCTGAAAATCTGGTGAGTAAATCCATTTTGTATTTTTTCTTGAGTTTTCAGACTATCTTAAAACTTTTTTGTCTGTGTTTGCTAATGTGTGCATCATGTCACCATGGTAACTGTTGAACATTCCGCCCACAGAGACACATGCGGAACACCCCCAGAATGGTGTCAGTGCAAAATATCAATAAAAATATGTCCCCTTTAACCACAAATTCTGTATGTGTCGCTGTATATTATTCAGGGCCAACGAAAAGTGTCATTCGAGGTTGTAGCAGCAAAAACTAGGACTGTTGTGAAAACGAGATAAACATCAGTAAACCCTCGCTTGTGACATCTTTGAAAACCTATCCACAGAAAAATAAAGTGAGATTTTCATTTGGCGTGACAGCTGGTATTTTTCAGCCAAATCTGCTCAAAATTGTCGTTTGTGTTTTACATGTCTGTTTCAAATCATCTTTCACCACTTAGAAATCAAAGCACAAATATTTTCATGGTTTGTGTGTGCAGATTTGCCTGGTTTATTTTGGTATTAGCGCAGTGTGCTTTGAAATGGTCCCGCTGGTGAATGAGAAGTTCTTGTACACATTCTAAACTACTGTATGTCAGAGCTTTTTGCATTATTATTTGGGAATTGTCTTTTTGGAGCTTTTAACCATGCTATAACCTCATCAAAAACATACCTGGAGTGTTTTCGCTCCATTCATTTTTGTTTCATTAATACTGTTAACAAGGTTGTCAGAAATCACTCAAATTAAAGGTGCATTGTGTAACTTTTCTGGTGGAGAGTCCGTCGCCAGCTTGTTTCTATGGATACGTCATTGCTCTGCCTGGAATGTTCCACAGTATGACATTAAACAGCTCTACGTTACATTTATTCAATTATAGGTGGTTATAAAGTTAAAAAAAACAGGCATTCTAACTGTGAGCGGGGTCACCTCTCCACAGATCTGACCTGTAACTTGGTCTGGTTTAGTCTCCATGAAGATAGAAAGGTTTAATGCCATACTGTGAAACATTTAAGGCAAAACGATAACATCTCTATGGAGAAAAGCGTAAAGCGAAAAGCGGACCCTCCACCAAAAAAGTTACACAATGCAACTCCTGCACAGAAAACATATTATGCATCTTGTGGCTTTAATCCCCTTTTAACATGCTTTTAGTCACTCTGGGATAAGTATTTCACATTTTCTAACTTAAAATAATGTCTGCATTTGTAAAATATACTTTATAAACCTCCCCATGAATGCTATGGTAACAGAGCCATGCATTTCTTGTGAACAGTGAGTATTTTTGAGTGCTCAGAGAAGATGACACTGGATTAATGGAGCAAAGAAACAAACGTGAAAGCAGCAAAATACAACTCGAGGTATGTTTCTGATGAGGGGACAACAGAAGAAGTCAGTTTTGGTTAATGTGTTCCTTAAGTCCATAAACAGCCAAACTTGTTCTGAGCAAATTGTGATCTCACCAAACACACGGATATACAAACATGACAGCTACATTTTATTGTTAAATGGCTGCAATGTGTAAGCTATAAGAAAAAACATGTCTTGGAATGAAAAAACAGACAAAAGTACTTCAGGCACCGGCGGAACGGAACATATTAAGCTGTGAATGAACTGATTATGAAAACAGAAAATCAAAAACATGTCATACAGGAAGTGCTCCACTGTGTTTTTAAACGCCATACATCTTCACTAGAATCATTTGGATGATTTCAGCCCCGGAATTGTCAATCTACTGAATTCTTACGGGCTTTAAATCTCACAAGAGTACATTTCGCGTAATATTGGACCTTTAATGCTAACTGTACACACGCACTCACCCAGAGGACCACCACAGGGCTGAGGAGAGCTCGATCTGCTGCTTCTATGGCCGTCAGTAAGGTCTTCACTTCTGACGGACAGCCGCTCACCTCCGTAAAAAAAAAAATAGAAGGGGGATTAGAAATAATGTAAAGTGAAAAATGTGGCTCAAATTTGGAATGGTGGACATACAGATATTTGTATGAAGTTCCAGCCCTTGAGCAGGTACGTGGCGTTGTCTCCCGTCACGTCAGGAATGATGTCCAGGTTCTATCAGGTAAGAACAAGAAGTGGATTTACGATTATAGTAACACATTCTATTGACTGAGCAGCTTACTTGCATTACAACAAAGCACTTCTAACTTGTTTAAATGTGTCAATAATCACCGAGTCTGACTAAACACATTTTATGACATTGAAAAGAATGGCTTCGGTCTTGTTGTATTGTATTGTATTAAAGAAATAAAGAAATAAGAATTAGCTTGACTTACTAGAACAGGAAATGGATTTAAAAAGGAAGCATTTGTAAGAATTTGATTTTAAATTTTATAATCATGACCTATGACCCCATGCAAGGTAAACCTGTTGAAATCAAATATAGCTTTGACTGGCTGTAATGCTGATTTGTTCTTAATTATAAAAAAATAAAGTTGTTTATGTTATAATTTCAATGCTGAAATCCAGTTGGTTTAAACCTAAAAGGACTCCTGCTCTTAAAGGTTCAAAATCACGACTGGAACTGTGCTATCTGTGTCTTAACCTGCAAAGATAGAGGACACATGCAAGTTTTTCTCATTCTCAGTATATGGACAGGCCTCAGGTAAAAGCTCAGAATCTCCAGAATTCCCTCACTAATCTGCAAAGGCTGGTAGTGACCACTCAGATCAGAGAGAGGCATTTCAGGTTAAACCGACTGGATTTCAGCTTTGAAACTGGCAACCAAATGAAAGACTCATGTGAGGCTCATTCTGCTTTCTGATTGGATAAACTTCTTAAGAACCAGAACACCAAATTAAACAAATAAATGTGACATCATGCCCAATGTTTTTTGTAATCAAGAATAAATCAACAGTACAATCGTTGCCAGTGAAAGCTATGAGCGATTTTGAATTACCTCGTAACTGAGGACAAAGAACACGTTCATGTTCAGGTCATGTTTATAAAATTTGAAATGAAATCTAATCTAATCTTACATAAGCTTCCTTTAAGGTCGTCTTTATTGTATTGTAAATCTGTCCATTCATTGCCTGTTGAGTAGCTTCAGGAGTAGGAACCAGCAGCACAATAAGCACTAAGCCAGGACCATTGTGTGAACCTAGACAGGATTAGCTAAAGGAAGAAATCAGACACAGGGAGAACATACACAAACTCCACACACACACAAACACCAACACCAACACCGCCGCTTTGTCCCCTGTCCATTTGTGCTTTTTTCACATTCTATTTATTTATTTGGACTTTCACACCATGCAAATAACAACTCACAAACAGGAAATAAACAGTTTCGGTGTTGATCTATGCGAGCCACGAGGAGAACACACACAAATCTGAAATGCTAAAGATGATTAAAAACATATGCGAAGGTCTTCTACAGGAAATCAGTTCAAGCCAGCGTCGAGATCAGCTGGGCCTGGAAAAGTTGTTCTAAATGATTTTGATCTAAAGCAGGTTGGGCATGAAATCCTCCAGAATTGTGAGTGTTTATTTGAGTTTAGTCATGCACTACAGATCCAGGCCGTCGTGGAGGATCAGGACCACACTGAAGAGAGCGCTACCTGCACTCAGAAAAGCTGTTTTGCTCCATTATGTTTAAGGTGGTAAGGTAAGCATTGTCTACTGCAGTGTTTCCCAAGCAGGGGTACGGGGACCTGCGGGTACTTGGAATTATTTCAGATAAAAAAGGTGTATAGCATTTGAATGTATAAGACAATCTACATCCTTCAGAATGTTTTTGTAGGACGATTTGGACATCAGTATTATTGAAACATGGAAATATATTAGTAATAATTGATCAAATTCTAGTTAACAGATTCATACAGATTTATGCATTCCCAAAGCTTAGAGGAGACATGGGAGATCTGCCTCTCCTCCAGTTTCTGACAGAATCCTGTTACAGACAAACTCTGCTGGTGTTTGGTCAGTTTCCTTTTTGCTTTCACCTTGAATTTAGATGAATCACATTAGATACAGATGACAGGGAGTGGAGGAGCACTCTTCCTCATCAAGCACTGTGCTGTTGAAACAGCCAGACGTACAAGTCAACATGGCATTGTCCAAGGTTCCATCTCGACCAGACCTGCTGGTATGTGGCCGTAGACGCTGTCCATCGCCTTGAACCACCTCCAGTCCTGTCAGCCAGCACTGCTCGATTTGTTATTGTCCTTTAACTTCTTGTACATAGCCCGCAATTTCTTGCTTTTTGCCCTGCACTGCCCCCTCTCCCTAACCATGCCAAACCCCCCTTGGAAGATAGTACCTCCAGCGGTCCACCCCTCAACAACAACAAGGCTTTAGACTGTGTAGAGTAGCAGCACAGTCTGGCAAACACCGCACTGTCAGATGTAAATATGAGAACTGAGCTGAGATGATGGTGAAAAATGACAACCGGACAACTATTAATTAAAACAGCTCCACTATCAGTGAGCCTCCATCTGTTTCCTGCTCTGAGAGAATGAAGATCGAAACACTAGACTTATACGGCTCTTTATGGGCACGCCGCATTTAAATCTAACCACACAAGGAAAACCTCAGGACCAGGCCACCCAGGCTGTGGTCGAGTTAGGGCTTCAGTCTGCGAGATGGGACGTGTAAATGTGGAGGTTGTGGAAAGTGAAGCTGTCAGCGCGCTCCTGTGTGTGGGTGGAGGTAACATCAGGGGTCTTACCATGTGTAGAGTCCCAAAGGCCTTCTGAAGAGACTGGGCCAAAGACCGAGAGACAGAACAGGCACCAGTGAGGACACAGGAGGACAGGGACAGGGACTCTGCAAAGGGACACATAAAACAGGCATGTTAAAGGAGTAAAGAAGACATATTATACTAATTTTAATCAACTTACCAATTGAAAGCCTTATATATCCACATTTTAGGCTTCAAACATAAAGATATAAAATTGGAATTTTTTGTGACGAATCAACACCAAGTAGGACACAATCATGAAGTGGAACGAAATTTATACAATATTTTAAACTTTTTTTTTTACAAATAAAAAACTGAAAAGTAGAGCGTGTGAAATTATTCACCCCCTTTTCTCTCAGTGCAGCCAACTGACTCCAGAAGTTCCCTGATGATTTCTGAATGCTCCAGTGTTGACCTAAATGATGATGATAAATAGAGTCCACCTGTGTGTCTCAGTATAAATGCACCTGCTCCGTAATGGTCTCAGAGGTCTGTTAAAAGAATATTGGGGAGCAAACAGCATAATAAAGACCAAGGAACACACCAGGCAGGTCCGGGATAAAGTTGTGGAGAAGTTTAAAGCAGGATTAGGACAGAAAAAGATTTCACAAACTTTAAACGTCTCACGGAGCACTGGGTATTGCAATGGAGAGAGTATCAGACCACTGCAAACCTACCAAGACCCGGCCGTCCCTCTAAACTTTCAGCCCAAACTGACCAGAGATGCAGCAAGAGGCCCATGATCGCTCTGGATGAACTGCAGAGATCCACAGCTAAGGTGGGGGAATCTGTCTATAGGACAACTATTAGTCGCACACTGCACAAATCTGGCCTTTATGGAAGAGTAGTAGAAAGCCATTTCTCAAAGAAAACCATAAAAAGTCTGGGAGACACAACAAACGTGGAAGAAGGTGCTCTGGTCAGATGAGACCAAAGTTGAACTTTTTGGGCTAAATGCAAAATGTTATGTTTGGCGTAAAAGTAACACTGCACATCACCCTGAACACACCATCCCCACTGTCAAACATGGTGGAGGCAGCATCAGGGTCTGGGGCTGCTTTTCTTCAGCAGGGACAGGGAAGATAGTTAGAGTTGATGGAAAGATGGACGGAGCCAAATACAGGTCAATTTTGAAAGGAAACCTGTTGGAGTCTGCAAAAGACCTGAGACTGGAACAGAGGTTTACCTTCCAACAAGACAATGATACTAAACATAAAGCAAAATCTACAATGGAATGGTTCAAAACTAAACATATCCAGGTGTTAGACTGGCCAAGTCAAAGTCCAGACCTGAATCCAAACTGCTGTTCACAAACGCTCTCCATCTAACCTTACGGAGCTCGAGGTGTTTTACAAGGAAGAATGGGCAAAAATTTCAGTCTCTAGATGTGCAAAACTGATAGAGACATACCCCAAAAGACTTAATAAAAAGTTTTTTATTTGTAAAAAAAAAAAAGTTTTAAATATTGAATAAATTTTGTTCCACTTCACGATTGTGTCCCAAAATCCAATTTTATATCTTTATGTTTGAAGCCTGAAATGTGGGAAAAGTTTAAGGAGGCTAATACTTTCACAAGGCACTAATATATGTGTGTGTGTGTGTGTGTGTGTGTGTGTGTGTGTGTGTGTATAAGCAAATATTTGTTGGAATCTCATTGACTATTAACTATTTACTGCTGCCAGTTAAATACATCAAAGATCAAATCCAGCCCAAAATATGGGCTGCACAAGAGAATGTTTTCTATTCAGCTGTATTAATAAAGTTATATTCCCACTTTCTTTTTTGAAAAGAAGCACCATCTAAAACAGGCATATCCACACTGTGGCCCTGGTGCCAAGACTTTATTTACCAAAAGCACTTTGAAAAATCTAACATTATAAACTTAATATCACAAATTTATCTTAAGTTGAAGTAAAAATCACAAATAAAATTTTCACTTAAATAAAAATAATAACAAAATGTATTTATCTGGGATATAAAATAATCTTTGTAAAAACATACAGCCATAATATCACTCAGATGCAGATCAAACTCTACATCGGCCAATACTGATTTGGAATCGCTATATTTCCTAGACTCAACCCTTTGTTTGGTTACTCTGCCAATCAAAACCACAAAAGTCTGACTGGCCAGGCTTGGTGCTGGACATGGAGTTTGTTAAAAGGTTTATAAATGGGCCAGTCCTCCTGGCACACCTTTGTAAAAATATACTGCATAAATGAATTTCAACATTCTACCATCACTTAATGCACAGTTTACAATATGAGCCATTCCAATGAGCCAAGTGCAGAAATGCCTGATGTGAGAACTCCCCTTCACGTCTCTCCCAGGTGTGGTCAGACTCACAAATATGCTGCTATTTTTTTACATGGCTCTGATTGTGGTGGTCTCACTAGTTTGGACTTGTACTGCGTTCATAGACTGCACTCACGTGTTTAAACGATTATGCTCCTTTTGAGTGGAATTAAGATATATTCTGGTCCACTGTCTGTACAACTTCAAAATCCAGACAAAGTGACAAAAGAACTTACTGGAAAAATACAAAAGTATAAAGCAGAAACCAAGTCACCTTTTATAATGGACTCTGCAGCAGCCAAGTCTCTTTTATAGGTGACCTGAAAAATGAAATACCATTAGATCATAAAGTCTACGATACATTTGAGAGATTCATAGCATATAAAATGTTCATATTTTTGGAGGTTAAAGGATGCCAGAGTTGTCATTGGGGGAGACAATAAAACAATATTATATACTGTGGCGCATCAGGACAATCAAGGCAAGCAGTGGTGGTTGTCGAGTAAAATCTCAAACCTTAGGCTGTCAAAATTACAATTATTATAGAATTCTATGGTGGAATTTTATGTTTAACTGTCAGATTGTAGATTTGTTGACCTGGTTTATGGTTCACATCTCTGTAATTACTGGGCCTATCCACATGAAACAAAAACTGTCACAAAGTTCAGCGTCTTCTCTGTCAGTATAAATAAACAAAAGTAAAATGTTTGTTTCACAATATCTTCATTTTTCATCTTCGGTAAAGTGTACAAGATCAAATAAAAAATGAAAACGGTGATATGAACGCTGGCTGACCTTCCAGAGAGTGGGCGGGCCCTCGATCAGTTTGGCGTTGGTGCCACAGTACTGCAGAGCCAGATGGAGACACTCTGTCCCATAGTTCAGGTCATAATCTGTGCACTGAGACAGGACACACATGAGAAACCAATGTGAATACCGTTTTCATACTTGGCTTCATCACTATGGCTGGGTTTCAGATGATATAAGAACATTCTATAATATTTAAAGGTCCTATATTGCACAAAAGTGACTATTGTGAGCTTTAAATGTGCACTATGTAACTTTTTCGTTGGGGGTCCGTCACTTGCTTGTTTTTATGTCATGTCTATGGATATGTCTGCCTGGAATGTTCCACAGTATAACATTAAACAGCTCTACCTTACATTTATTCAATTACAGATGTTTTTTATAGCTCTGAAAGCCCTAGAAAAACAGGAATTCTGACCATGAGCGGGTTTGCCTCTCCACAGATCTGATCTGTAACTCGGTCCGGTTTGGTCTCCATGAACATAGAAAGGTTTAATGCCATACGGCGAAACGTTCCAGACAAAGCAGAGAAAAGCATTTGACGGATCCTCCACCAGAAAAGTTACACAATGCACTTTTAAGACACGTTATAATGCTACAAAAAACATACCAGCTCATTTATTTGTTGCAGCTCATACTGTTTATTAAAATTGGTTTACTGGGAATCTCGCATTATTGTTATTTTATTAGAGGCATAAAGTAGTTTCAATGTCATCGTTTAGCCAAATATGGTGCTTAAAAATGTGTAATTATTTCATTTACTTATTTAAAACAAGGACAATGCACAGACAAGCTACTTTCCATCTGCATCTTATCGTGACAGGCCCAGCCAAAGCAGCAAGACAAATCTCAGATATCGGTACCGGCCCCAGATGCATCAGCCCGTTCCTCCCCAGGTGCGACAGCGCAGAGGCTTCAAGATGGATAGCAGATAATTGATCCCAAGACTTCCATTTAAGTACCTACATTCTTCAGCTGACGTGAGCTCACTTTTAGAAAAGGCCAAAACCAACAGAGCCCATGAAGTTCAGATCCAAATGTTCCGCACATAAAAACACGGCGACTGGAGTTCTAATCAGAGGCATTCCACACAGCTTAGCTCAAAGGGAGGCTGTAATCGGAACAACATCGAAAGTGTTGTTTACATGTTTTCATGAATTGTAATTCCGATATTAAACAGCATTTCAAGAATGAAACAAGGCGACAGATGTAATGAAAGTGGTTTAATGATGAAAGCTAGATTATATACAGCTTTATTTGTAATTAAACATGAAATGGAGGAGAGAGTGAGTAAAGATAATTGGAAAATGGTCAAAAAGGGTAATCAAAGCTAAAGTAAGACATGTTGCAATACAGGAAGTGCTCCACTGTGTTTTTAAACTCCATGCACCTTCACTAGAATCATTTGGATCATTTCAGACCTGAAATTGTCAATCTCTACTGAACTAAAGGTAAAAGGAGTTGTTAACTTGAAAACTACCACTTCATGACATCACAAGGTGGAACAGAGCATTTTGAGCTCTGGAAATGTGGACACACTAAAAATAAAATTATTACTCAGACATGTGAATGAAACAAAACATAACTCAAGGTATGCTTTTGATAAGGTAACAGCTTTATAAAATGGTTTTAAAGCTCACGAGAATCAATTTGATCTAATATAGGACCTTTAAAAGTGAAAATACGTCACCATTTCATTCATTTCAAAACAAAACCGAACAAAACCGTACTGCCCTGACCTTCTGATAAGCTTGGCAGATGATGTCGTAGGTGAACCCTTGTGGCATCTCGCTGGCCCTGTACTTGGCCCGCTCCAGGCTGTGGTCCAGGTATCCCTCTGAGGTAGTGGCTATCACCGTGGAGACCAGGGGCCGGATCGCTCCTGCCGCCTGTGGAGAGGAGATGCACTTTATTTGAGGTACAGAATGTTCTCCTATGACATGAAAGCAGCATATTAAAGGTACACTATGTAACTTCTCTTAGGGAGGGCTCGTCATCGATTTGTGTCTATGAAGATTTTACTGCTTTGTTCGAGTTAAAGGCCTGTATCTGATTTTGTCCAACATTTGTCCTGCCCCAGTACAGATGTATTGTATAAGCAGCTCTTGAAGTCAAAATAAGTTTTCTGTGTGATCAGAACGTGTGATGTTAGCATGCTAGTTGTTGTCAGCATTCCTAATCTATTCCTAGCATCCAAATTATTCACCATGATTAGTTTAGAGTTCATTGCGTTTCACAACTCTCTTAGAACAGACAATGAAAAAACAAAAAAACAATTACTTCCTGGTTCATGGACGTCAAAAACTTGTTTTTAACTCGATCCAGATAGCACACAGCGTTCTCATTTTGACCCCAAGAGTGGCTTTTACAATATCTGGGTACAGACTTGCCGCGGATCCAGGATACACACTTCTTCAATACTTTACGAAGTTGTGAGTCTGGTCTCCCCGTTTTCAGATGGGCGTGATTGACAGGTGGATTAACCAACCAGGGACAAGCATGAGGAAAAAAAATATCACAGGGGACTGAAAAATATGGCGGATTTCTGCAGTATCAAAGAGTGAAGCACCAAACTCTGTGCAGCTCAGGTGAGAGAAATCTGATTTGGGTTTTGATGGGAGACGTGACAGAGGGTGTGGGGACCAGACTGCCACCAATCTGTATAAAAAATAAAGAGAGATATCGAGGTACAGACCCTTAAAAGACGAACAAATGACAACAAAGCATATTCAAAGTTGTATTCAAAATCTACTTCTGAAACTAAAGTTGAATCGATATCACAGTTTTAATGATACATAACGTAATGACAGGCACAAGATCTCATGAAGATCTCACTGAAATAAAATAAAAGATTGTGCACATAAGCAAAACAATGTCGTGAGAAGATTCGTATGTAAATGGAATGAATCATTGTGCGGAGAGCCATCAGAACAGCGTGACTCTGGCCACAGTGTTTTCCATCTATCGCCGGAGAAACAAACGCTACTGCTGCCAGCCAGTCTGAAGAACCGTTTAAGACCAGGCCTAAAGAGGAGAGGGGGAGAGGAGGGAGAGATGAAGAGGGAGGAGGGGAGGACAGGAGAGGAGGAGGATTAAAGAGGAGGGGGAGAGGAAGAGAGGAGGGAGAGAGAGGTAAGGGGCAGGAGGAGAGGAGGAGGAGTGGATGGGGAGAGGAGAGGAAAACAGGAGGAGAGGAGGGGAAAAGGAGAGGAGGAGAAATAGTGAGGGATGGGGAGGAGGAGAGGAAGAGGAGAGGAGTGGATGGGGAGGAAAACAGGAGGAGAGGAAGGGCGGAGGAGAGGAGGGGAAAAGGAGAGGAGGAGAAATGGGGAGGGATGGGGAGGAGGAGAGGAAGAGGAGAGGAGTGGATGGGGAGGAAAACAGGAGGAGAGGAAGGGCGGAGGAGAGGAGGGGAAAAGGAGAGGAGGAGAGGGGGAGAAATGGGGAGGAGGAGTGGATGGGGAGAGGGGAGGAAAACAGAAGGAGAGGAGAGGAAAAGGAGAGGAGGGGAGAAGGAAAAGGAGAGGAGGAGAGGGGGAGAAAT
The DNA here is from genome assembly GCA_029959045.1 of Taenioides sp. WSHXM2023. Lineage (NCBI taxonomy): Eukaryota > Metazoa > Chordata > Actinopteri > Gobiiformes > Gobiidae > Taenioides > Taenioides sp. WSHXM2023. The sequence continues at coordinate 6,447,927 of CM057088.1, forward strand.
GGGGAGGAGGAGTGGATGGGGAGAGGGGAGGAAAACAGGAGGAGAGGAAGGGAAAAGGAGAGGAGGGGAGGAGGAAAAATGGGGAGGAGAGGAGGAGTGGATGGGGAGAGGGGAGGAAAACAGGAGGAGAGGAGGGGAGAGGGAGAAATGGGGCGGGATAGGGAGGAGGAGACAAGGAGAGGAGGAGGAGTGAGGAAGCGAGGAGGGGAGAAAAGAGGAGGAGAGGAGAAGAGAAGAACGTACAGCTCTATATTTGCTGTTTTTACTGTCACCACAATCCAAAAACGGACTTTGTTGTATTTTAAAATCAGGCCCGTTTATTTTCATAACACACAAAATCAAACAGGCTGTCAGGCGGACATTAGGGTCAGCTGTGACTTTGACCAGCTCAGTTTAGTTTAGAATGATTTGTATGTTTGTGCTCCGAAACAATTTTCACACCAATTAAAATAACTGATTTTCCCGCTGTACAACCATTTAATTGAACTGGGTCTAAAATAAGAATAAAAACGACTAAACCATGAGAAATCCAAGAAAAAAGTAAAACTATATAAGGCCAAAAAGGTCCATTCTCCCAGAGGTATGGGCGGTGTACAATTCACTTCACGTTCAAAAATGTGTTTCATAAACTGAACGAATTATATATGGGGCTGGTGGTACGACAAAAGAAATGATCAAATTTCCTGCTCCATATTGATTGATGACATTTTTTAAAATTAAATAAAAATAATGCATAAACGAATAAAAATGGCCTTCAGCATTAATTTCCTGAACATAAACAATACTTTCAGTCATTGCCATTTAAGCCCAGAAATGTGAACTCTGCTCCAAACCACACACTTTTACTGACGCACAACCATAGACTATACACAAATAGAACACTATAAAGAAATAATTCAGTCTAATGAAGCTCATCGAGGCTAGCAGGTATAGGGGAGAATTTGGAGTCGAGTTTCATATCTAGAATTTCGACCGTTGAGTATCATAGCAATACGAAGAGCCAATCATCAATCAGCATTCGTTTGGCGGGAAACGGGAGCTTAGCAACGCTGTCAATCATACCTCGAGGAAATGTGTTATGTTATTGACGTTCATCTTGATTTATGGAAAAAATAGCAAAACATCAGGATCATGTAGGGTGGGTTACTATGAGTTTGTCAATAGAAAGTGAGAGTCGATGGAGCCGGAAGTGCGCCCGTGCTCACTTTTGATATAGAACACGGCGGCTAGCGGCTTCAGCTATGTCCATTTATTCAGTCTTTGAACCCAAGCTTATTATTGCTGATTATTTTTGATGATTGATGTTTTTTTTGTTGTTGTTGTTGTTGTTATTTTTGTTAAGATTGCACTTTTGTCATAAAAAAATAATAAAATAAAATAAAAAGTGTAGGGAGAATTAAATACAAAATACTGTCAGAAAACTAACCCCCTGTTCCTTGGCAGCCATTGCTATCTTGTACAGAAAGTCCTCATCCACAAAGGGCCTCACTGCGTCGTGTATGATGACCACTTTAGGCGGGTGCGTCCCTGCCGCCGTCTGCTCCTCGGGGTCCCCCAGAGCCTGCACCCCTCGGCGGATGGAGCGGTGCCGTGTGGAGCCGCCCAGTACCACCTGGACCTTGGTGTGTCTGTACCTCTGCACTATGTCTGTCATCAGGGAGAGGTGTTCTCTGGCCACGACCACCACAACGGACCGGACCCACCGCATTCTGACGGGGAGGGGAAAGAGACTTTTTAGTAGTGTTGCATTTAATATACAGGATTTATTTTTTCATTTAACTGGATCAGAATGCCATTGAATGCTTCTAGCTGTATATTATTTTTATTATACACTCTGTATTTTCTTACAATTTGTGACTGTCTATATTCATATATTAATGAAACAGCAAAATAAGGTTGAATTACCGTTATCAACTTTCTTTTGCTCTGGCCCTACCTGGATGACAGAGGGATTATCTGATATGCAGTTTTGTTTATTTTTTTGTGTGTAGATTTAATTTATATTACATTTTCTTCATTGTTTAGCAGCAATTTAGATCAAAAATACTTTGTTTGTCTTGAAAGGTGCTACTATTACTATTATTAATATTATTATAAATAATAATAGACAAAAAAAACATTTTCTGACAGGGCTGATTCTCTCTGTCTATTAATGCTTCATCACGCTGAGCAAGGGCTGAATATTCGGGAAAAATATCAAATTCTTTTTCTGACCAGCATTGCGATTACAGCTGTGACATTTTTTAACAATAGTATTTTGTTTAAAATTCAGATTTTAATCGCATCCAGGAGGACTGTCAAAAATAACTACAGGATTAGCAGTTTTTATGCAGATTAATTCAGGATATTTTGTCGTTTTTGTAAGAAATTGTGAAACATCAAAAATCACAGCCTTTGTAATTTGCTAATTGCACCCATACAAATTGCAATTTTGATTTGATTTTGATTCTTCTTGCAGCCTTATTCTTGAATTTCATGGTCAAAAGAGAATTCTACCAGGACCTGTCCCATCCCTAAAACCCACAGAAATACTCCTCAGACCCGGGGTACGGGAATATGAGAAGACCCACGTTTTTTCCCATCTGTCATAGACCCCAGAACATGAAATATTCTGAATATAAGTCTTTATCCAATAGCATTTTGAATCTTTGAACTATTTATTGAAACTTTGCAGCTGATATCTTCAACATTCCCTGGAGGTGTGATGCTAACTGTAGGCTCTGCTCTGTCTGAGGCTTTATTAGACTTTAATCTGAGCTCTTACCGCAACCTGACCACAAAGAAAGAACTGAGGTGGAACAAGAAGAGAAAATCAGACCCCTAAACAGGTATTGATCACAGGCTCCTGAAAATGTGTTGTTTAAATTTATGTTTTTTTGTTTATTTGTTTCTTTTCTTGAGTTTTCAGACCATCTTAAAACTTTTTTGACAGTGTTTAGTAAATGTGTGCATTGTGTCACTATGGCAACGCCTAAACATTCCACGTACATACATGTAGAACACCCCAGGGTAATGTCACTGCAAAGTATCGATTATTACAAGACCATTTATTATTATAGCCTAGGGTGACAAGAATTTCAAAATAAAAAACTGGAACATCCCCAGCTTTTTGGTGGTTGGTAATAATAAAATTGTGAAACGAGCGCGTAATTAAGGAAAATTGTTATGCAGGGACCATTACTGACAATCATGAGTCTGTATAGTCACATTTTCTTTGTGTTTTGGTCATTTTTAAGAAGCTTTTCTGTATTTTACCGGAACAAATCACAGTTTATGCCTCTCTTTACTGTTGGCAGGTGTCAAATTGGTCAAAAATAGGGACAACTGGGACATTTTTTGCATAAAACTGGGACAAATCAATGGTTTGGGATAAATCTGCTGGGACAGGGGACACAGGGCTCAAAACTGGGACTGTCCCGGGTAAATAGGGACGTCTGGTCACCCTATTATAGCCAGATACAGTATATAAGTTTAAAAATAGTCAAACCTGCCTGCATCCATATGATAAATAATGAATGAAAGAGCATGTCTTGCCTCACTGGGTCTTGACAGGTTTGGTTTGGTTTGGTTTGGTTTGGTTTGGTTGGATGACTTTTATTCCACCGTTACACGCACCTCTCAAAGGCCTGGACCGTGTAGCTGATGAGCGGCCTGCCCAGAAACGTACAGAACTGCTTCGGTGTCTGCAGCCCGGTTCTCTCCCCCGTGCCGCCGGCTGGGAGCACCACAGACACCGGGAAGTCCACGCTCACCATCCCGGGATAGGGGTCGTCCTTGCCCGGCTCGTACGGAAGGAAAGCTCCGGGATCCGCGGGCCGCTCCGAACCCGACCGATCTATGACGCTTTGGTCCATGTTTTGAAGTTATTTCATAGTGGAATAGTTATTTAATTTATTTATAATGTATAAAGCATCGCAAGCTCAGGGGCGGGGGAAAAACATCAGTAACGTGGTGTTTCTGAAGCTGCTGTCAAGTCAAAAGTGGAGCTCCATGGATTTCCGGTTTTTTATTTCAAAATAAAGTTACTTACCGACTTTCACTTGATTTTCTGGCAGTTTTCAAACTCTTAACATCAACTAAATTATTTATTTCAGTATAAAATCTAAAATGTTCAAAAAATAGAGCTGAAAACAGATACAGCTCAAAAAAATCATGTGTATAATGTGGTGCTTGTCTTTTAATTTGAAAAAACAACTCCGTGGCTTCTAGTAGATCCCTTTAAAGTGAATACGTGATGTCACCTTGATTTTAGTAAATAAAAAGTTTTAAATTTAATCATTTTTGTACACTGGCATTAAAATGAAAAGCATTAAAATGTAATATTTATTGTTTGAAACATTTGTTATTCTTCAAGTCTTAGAGATTTGGTACAAAATTATGAAAACAAATATTATAAAAATATAAAATATATATATATATTAGGCCATACATCATAAATCTTGCAACATAACATCTGTATATTTTTTAAGTAATACACGTTTTTTCTGGCATTTTATACAAATATTTACATTTTAAAACTTTGAAAGTGTTGTTAACAGCGTAAAAATATAACAAAGCAGTTGAACGTATTTTCTGGAATTGTACAGCAGATACAATCCTTTGTCACATTAACAAAATCACCAAAGTTCAAGCAGTTTTCTCCATTTAAAAGAAACCGTCTTGAGGGATATGTTTATGGTGCTCAAAAGTCACGCCCACTTCGAAGTTGGGTCCAGTTCCGGAAGTAAAATTTCTATTAATTTTTCCCATAGACTTAAAAAAAAAATTCAAATATTAAAGGTTCAAAGTCCATAACTCGGTTGTTTTAAATCCAAAAAGCACATTTAAAACACAAGATTCTACGAAATGTAATATCTTAGCAGTTTATAAAGAAACAAAAACAGTAAGAAACAAGAAACAAGAAGAAACAGATTTTAAATTAAATTATAGGTTACCACAGAGCTGATTAGTCCTTAGAATTTTTTTTTTTTTAATTGGAAGTTTATGGGAAAATGAATTGAACATTTACTTCCAGAACCGGTCACTGTTGAGCTCCATTGCCTTTGCTTCTGTCTGAGGCCATTACTAGGACTTCAAACTGTCTTTTTCTTACTTAAACAACTATTTCACAAACTTTTAAATTGTTTTCTTTGTGACTATTTTGTGTAGTAGAATTTAAAACGATTGTTACTGATAGTACGAGGCCTATCTGAGTTTGAACTGAACAGATAGAGTTCAGTAATAAATTTAAGCAAGTTCTTCCTCTAATTCCCCAAGTATCCAGGGTGGTCGGATCTCAATAACAACTAGCAAGCTAAAACCATGCCCTTCCTGATTCTCGGACAATAAAAAACGCTTTAGAATTAGATGCAGACGGCACACAGCGGATTTGTTTTCGTAAAATAAGCTGTAACCAAGCTGAAATCTAGTGAAAGGACCATTACGCTGCTGCCAAGTGGGTTCCGTCCTAAGTGACCCACAGAGTCCATATAGTCCATATTTTTCCAGTGGGTCCATTCTCAAGGCTCGTGCCAGTTGTCCATGTACTTTCTCTTGTCCAGTCTCCTCTTGCTCTTGGCCTGATGTTTGTGCAGGAGGTGCGGCGATGACATCACTTCCTCCTCCTCCTCAAACTTGCCTCCTGATTGGTTGTGCTGGCGCGAGTACCTCTTGCACGTACAGGAGGTCACCACGGTGATCTTGTACGTGCGCGTGCTCCCGTCCTGGCACTGCAGCTGGATGCGCTGGGTGCGGGTTTTGTCGGTGACGCATCTCCAGTCCGGCCCCCCGCTGCTGCTGCCCCTCTTGCCCCACAGGCGGCTCCCGGGGGCCCCTCCGATCCAGTTGGGCAGGAGCTGGGTGGGGAGGCACTCGCCCGCACACACTAGCTCCTTGATGGGCTTCAGGCTGGTGCAGCGCCCGTCCGAGATGTACTTGGTGGACCTCAGCTCCCTGCAGCCGATCTGACCTTTGTCTGTGGGGAAATAAAGGGGTAAAGGGTCAAATTTGTATTTATTTTCCACCTTCTCATTCAAAGCACTTTACATTAATTTACATTACTCACATATTCACACATTCATACCACAATACAAACACTATTCTAAATCTACAATATTGTTTAAAAAAAACAACAACAAAAAATCATGCTGCAATAAATAAACAGCAGAATAAGAATAAAACACTCTTGTACTTACTTTGCATCTGTAATGAGTCATAGAAGTTAATTCAACCATTTACAGCTTAAATCTTATCATATAGACAAAAAAATAACCAAAAATGTGTGCAAAGAAAGTCCTCATGATAAATGTTGACCCCCAAAAAAATGTAGTTCCTGCTTTTATATATTGAGCAGCAATTGATATAGAAATTAGCGTGACAGCATTCATCTGTGGCAGCGGGAATCGCAACGCCAGTGGATCTGGGTCAATGGATCTGACCTCTCAACCGGTGATGTTTATGTCGAGAGCTGGAGTCCATATGAACAACAGGCTGGACTGGAGGGACAACTGTAATGCTGTGTACAAGAAGAGCATGAGCAGACTCTACATCCTGAGAAAGCTCAGGTCTTTCAATGTGTGCAGCAAGTTACCAGAGATCTTCTACCAGTCTGTGGAGGCCAGTGCCCTGGACTTTGCTGTGGTTCTGCTGGGGGAGCGGCACCAGGAAAAGAGACATTGGACAGACTGACAAACTGATCCATAAAGCTGGACACGTGATCGACTGTGAGCTGGAGACATTTGTCACAGTGAGGGACATGAGGACACTGGACAAACTGCTCTTCATCATGGACACTCCTGCTCACCCACTGCACCACCATATTATAGAGGGACAGAGGAGATAATACTCCCTACAACTGTACAACAACTCACCCACTGCACCAGACTACAGAGGGACAGAGGAGATAATACTCCCTACAACTGTACATCAACTCACGCACAGCACCAGACTATAGAGGGACAGAGGAGATAATACTCCCTACAACTGTACATCAACTCACCCACTGCACCAGACTATAGAGGGACAGAGGAGATAATACTCCCTACAACTGTACAACAACTCACCCACAGCACCAGACTATAGAGGGACAGAGGAGATAATACTCCCTACAACTGTACAACTCACCCACTGCACCAGACTATAGAGGGACAGAGGAGATAATACTCCCTACAACTAAACAACAACTCACCCACTGCACCAGACTATAGAGGGACAGAGGAGATAATACTCCCTACAACTGTACAACAACTCACCCACTGCACCAGACTATAGAGGGACAGAGGAGATAATACTCCCTACAACTGTACAACAACTCACCCACTGCACCAGACTATAGAGGGACAGAGGAGATAATACTCCCTACAACTGTACAACAACTCACCCACTGCACCAGACTATAGAGGGACAGAGGAGATAATACTCCCTACAACTGTACAACAACTCACCCACTGCACCAGACGATAGAGGGACAGAGGAGATAATACTCCCTACAACTGTACAACAACTCACCCACTGCACCAGACTACAGAGGGACAGAGGAGATAATACTCCCTACAACTGTACATCAACTCACGCACAGCACCAGACTATAGAGGGACAGAGGAGATAATACTCCCTACAACTGTACATCAACTCACCCACTGCACCAGACTATAGAGGGACAGAGGAGATAATACTCCCTACAACTGTACAACAACTCACCCACAGCACCAGACTATAGAGGGACAGAGGAGATAATACTCCCTACAACTGTACAACTCACCCACTGCACCAGACTACAGAGGGACAGAGGAGATAATACTCCCTACAACTGTACATCAACTCACGCACAGCACCAGACTATAGAGGGACAGAGGAGATAATACTCCCTACAACTGTACAACAACTCACCCACTGCACCAGACTATAGAGGGACAGAGGAGATAATACTCCCTACAACTGTACAACAACTCACCCACTGCACCAGACTATAGAGGGACAGAGGAGATAATACTCCCTACAACTGTACAACAACTCACCCACTGCACCAGACTATAGAGGGACAGAGAAGATAATACTCCCTACAACTGTACATCAACTCACGCACAGCACCAGACTATAGAGGGACAGAGGAGATAATACTCCCTACAACTGTACAACTCACCCACTGCACCAGACTATAGAGGGACAGAGGAGATAATACTCCCTACAACTAAACAACAACTCACCCACTGCACCAGACTATAGAGGGACAGAGGAGATAATACTCCCTACAACTGTACAACAACTCACCCACTGCACCAGACTATAGAGGGACAGAGGAGATAATACTCCCTACAACTGTACAACAACTCACCCACTGCACCAGACTATAGAGGGACAGAGGAGATAATACTCCCTACAACTGTACAACAACTCACCCACTGCACCAGACTATAGAGGGACAGAGGAGATAATACTCCCTACAACTGTACAACAACTCACCCACTGCACCAGACTATAGAGGGACAGAGGAGATACTACTCCCTACAACTGTACATCAACTTACCCCACTGCACCAGACTATAGAGGGACAGAGGAGATAATACTCCCTACAACTGTACAACAACTCACCCACTGCACCAGACTATAGAGGGACAGAGGAGATAATACTCCCTACAACTGTACAACAACTCACCCACTGCACCAGACTATAGAGGGACAGAGGAGATAATACTCCCTACAACTGTACATCAACTCACGCACAGCACCAGACTATAGAGGGACAGAGGAGATAATACTCCCTACAACTGTACAACTCACCCACTGCACCAGACTATAGAGGGACAGAGGAGATAATACTCCCTACAACTAAACAACAACTCACCCACTGCACCAGACTATAGAGGGACAGAGGAGATAATACTCCCTACAACTGTACAACAACTCACCCACTGCACCAGACTATAGAGGGACAGAGGAGATAATACTCCCTACAACTGTACAACAACTCACCCACTGCACCAGACTATAGAGGGACAGAGGAGATAATACTCCCTACAACTGTACAACAACTCACCCACTGCACCAGACTATAGAGGGACAGAGGAGATAATACTCCCTACAACTGTACAACAACTCACCCACTGCACCAGACTATAGAGAGACAGAGGAGCTCATTCTCCTCAGGCTCCTACAGCTCCACTCAAACAGTGAGAGATACAGGACTACATTCATACTATAATACTCCCTACAACTGTACAACAACTCAATCTTAAGTAACGGATAACCTTATGCCCTGTCAATCAGCATAGTATTGGCACTGTCGTTCTTGTCTCTTGTTTATAGCTGTGATTTTATATTTTATTTTATTCTATTTTATATTTTATTACTTATTTTTCTATTTTATTTTGACTTGTACATATACATTTATTTTATAATTATGTCTCATTTGACACCTGTGTCTTACTCTTTTTTGCTATACCATCTATTTTTGTTACTCTCTGTTATTATATTATATTGTGATGTGTGAGCTACTGTACCAAATAATTTCCCTTGTGGATCAATAAAGTTTGTCTAAGTCTAAGGATTTGAACCACCAACCTTCAGATCAGTGGGCAAACATTACCAACTGAGCTACTTTCACCTAGGGCCAGGACGTTACAAAGGTTTAATAGTCATTTTTTCTCTTGGATGCAGCTCTGTGCTCCAACAAAGACGGTTTTAAATGTTGTGCGTAAGTGATTTAGGTGGATTTAACCAACTGTAATGAAGCGTGTTGTAGAATAAACTGACGGTGTGCTCTATTCCACCTTGTGATGTCACGAAGTGGTAGTTTTCAAGTTAACATCTACCTTTTACCTTGTGTTTAGAAGGGACTGAAATGATCCAAATCATTCTAGTGAAGGTGTATGAAGTTTAAAACCACAGTGAAGTGAAAACGTTATAACAAATCGGAAAACAGCCTAATATTGGCTTTACAGTATTTTAGTCAGTTTTTTTTTTTTTGCTTTGCTTTAGCCCGTCATGTGTTTACAGGGGCAGTCTGAAGATATGTGAAGATAGTGAAAGTATAGCACACTTATACGGGCTGTGGGTGTTCAGAGCATTACCTCATCACTACCCCCGCCCTCTTTCTCTCTCTCATCCTCCTCCACCTCCACCTCTACGCTGAAACACTGAGCATACCTGGACTTGTGTTTTGTTTCACCTGTGCACTGTGCATGTTGGACTAATCTTGACTCTTGCGATATTACAACATCGTTACCTCTTCAAAAACAGACCCAGAGTTGTTTTTTTGTTTCATCCACACATGTTTGAGTAACACTTTATTATTAATCCGTCTAAACCTCCCAAAATCCAAACGCTCTGATCCACCTTGTGACGTCTGAAACTTTACAGACCGAGTAGCACCTATAATTGTGACTTAACCCAGGTTAGAGTAGCTGAAAACTGCAATATGAAATGATTCAAAAATTCAGGTATTTTCAAATGACAGACCACATAAATGAGAAAAAATACAATCAAATATCTGAAGGAGCAGTGCACGAAACGCAAATGTTCAAATCATTTCATATTGTCCACATAAAGCTTTCGTCACTTCTAGAACCAAAAATTTTACTGAGTACTGTTATATTGTCATAGGCTATTACTCAAGTAGTACAAGTATGGTATCTGAAGACTGCTCTGAGAAGATTTGAGAACTACTGCTCCCCTCTGCTTATTGATCAGTGAAAGAGCCTTCAATTCAGCCTCAAACTAAACCAAAATAAAACGGACTCTTGTGAGCTTTAAGCCGTGTTATAATGTTGTTACCGCCGCACAAACAGACCTGGAGTTGTGTTTTGTTTCACTCACACATGTTTGAGTAATCCTGATTTGTTAGTCTGTCTACATCCGCAAAACTCGAAATACTCTGTTCCACTACCTTTTACCTTTAGTTCAGTAAAGAAAGGCTTATTACGTCATAAAATCACAAGGTGTTTTCTGTTTGAGGGAAGAACTCAGCCTAAATCTGCAGGATCTGTGTTCAGCATAAACAATGAAACAAAACACAACTCCAGGTGTGTTTGTGATGAGGAAACGACATTATAACACGGATCGGAAACAAGGGTAATATGGGCCCTTTAATTTGTAGAAGAAGCATCTCCAGACTCTTATGTTCTACCACCACTGTTTGGGAACCAGGGGGCTTAAAGTCAAACTGCACACAGCTCTGACTGTATCCTGACACGGGAAGTCAGAAGTGATTAGGCTAACTGAAATACTTTAGGCTATGTTGACCAGGACTAGACCAAGACTAGACCAGGACTAGACTAGGCATAGACCAGGACTAGACCAGGAAAAGACCAGGGCTAGACCAGGACTAAACTAGGACTAGACCAGGAATAGACCATAACTAGACCAGGAATAGACCAAGACTAGACCACGACTAGACCAGGACTAGACCACGACTAGACCAGGAATAGACCAGGTATAGACCAGGAATAAACCAGGAATAGACCAGGAATAGACCAGGAATAGACCAGGGCTAGATCAGGACTAGATCAAGACTAGATAGACCAGGTATAGATCAGGACTAGACCAGGACTAGACCAGGAATAGACCAGGTATAGACCAGGAATAAACCAGGAATAGACCAGGAATAGACCAGGAATAGACCAGGGCTAGATCAGGACTAGACCAGGACTAGACCAGGAATAGACCAGGTATATACCAGGAATAAACCAGGAATATATTAGAAATAGACCAGGACTAAACCAGGACTAGATCAAGATTAGATCATATTATTATTATTACTATTTGTTCATTTTTTCATTCATAAAATATATTTTAAAAAAAGACATAAACAATATTTGCAAACATACAAGAAATGAAAAGGAATGAATGAAAAGGAGCAGAAAGAAGACTTATGTTATCTGCCCCCTTTTCCAGACAACACTTTAACACTTTAAAACTTTTCAGATCAATACAATTTCATTTCAATTTGAATCATGAATCAACCAATTGCAAACACATTGCAACTGGTTGATTCATACATAACAGGGAGACTTGCTATTTCAGTTGTAATACGATAAGATTTAAGCTGCAGAGGGTTGAATAAATGAGTTCGATGGCTAATTATTGCTTAATTCTGCTATTTATTTAAATGAACTCAGGCCTTTTAAAGATGCTGTTTATTTAAAATAGTTTACAGGGATTATTCTGCTTTATTGCTTTTGTGTCAGTGGCTTAAAGTAGTTTCAATACAACCGTTTACTGTTATATTTCTCTGTAGTCATATAGGGCTTTAAAATATGTTATAGTGAGAACTCCACCCACCCTATATCATTTTTTTATTATTATTATTTATTTATTTATTTATTTATTTATTTATTTATTTAAACGTAAGTCTATATGTCAAATCTAGTCCAGTTTTTGTGGTTTTGGCATTTTTTATCTGTCTGTCTGTCTGTCTGTCTGTCTGTCTGTCTTTTCCCTTCGTCACTCACCGCCTCTGTCGCGCGTCGCTCCCCCGGCTCCCCTGCCTCCGGTCCGGGCTCGGTTCAACAGTAGGGGCACGTTGCCCTCGAGCTCCGGGCTGCGGGCGCCGCTTCTGCTGCCGCCGCCGCCGTGGGGGGACAGCAGCTCCGTGGCGTCGTTGTTGAAGGCCAGGCAGCAGCTCCGGAGCAGCACGCACAGGCAGAGCAGGAGGTCGTGGCCGCTCAGATGCATGGTGGCCGGGTCGAGGAGAGGGCGAAGCGGGCTGCTGGTGGCGGTGGAGGTGGAGGTGTGGACTGAAGACTGCAGGGATGCGCTGGAGCTGGAGGAGCCGTGTGCGCGCTACCGGTCTGGCTTTTATACCGGGCTTTACGCACGGGGCAGGCACGGGCGCTCAGGTGCTGTTTCTGATTGGTTCACGGGATAAACTTAGACGAGCACTACTTTCACTTTTTCATTTTATTTAAAGGGCCCATATTACACAGTTTTCTGATCTATGTTATAATATTGTTTCCTCATCACAAACAGACCTGGAGTTGTGTTTTGCGTCATTCCCACATGTTTAAACACACAAAACCTATATTTTAGAGTTATTTGCTCAAACAGAAAACACTCTGTTCCACCTTGTGATGTCATGTGGTAATATAAGAAGTGCTCCACTGTGTTTTTAAACCCCATACCTTCACTAGAGTCCCGGAATTGTCAATCTCTCCAGAACTGATCCCCAAGGCAAATTATTTGGATAGAGTAGCTCACACATCACAATAAATATAATATAATAAAGCACAAAAAGATAGAAAGGTAAAATAAGGGACCTGTTAACTACATGACATCACAAGGTGGAACAGAGCATTTTGAGCTTTGGAGATGTAGACAGACTAATAATAAAGGGTGACTCAAACATGAATGAAACAAAACAGAACTCTGGATATGTTTTTGAGGAGGTAACAACATTCTGTGACTTAAAGCTCACAAGAATCCATTTTGCATAATATAGTACCTTTAATGAAAATGGTGAAATGCAAGGAATTACCAATTTATAGACTTTCAAAGGGACTGGGAGGATATGCAGTGACTGAGCAAAAGAGAAAACTCCGATTTGACAAAGTAAAGTACCGTCAAAAGGAGGTGCAGCTGCTGGAAGACCTCATATTTCTGACTATAGGATGAGCCTGATTTATTTCACTCAACCAAAGCCAGTTTTGCAATCACAGTCATTCTAACAACAACTAGCACGCTAACGCACACTTCCTGATTCCCCGGACAATAAAACGCTTTATAATTAGATGCGGACGGTACGCAGTGAACTCATTTTGACCTCAGGAGCTGCTTGTATCTGTGCAAATACATGGAAAAAAATAGTAGTGTGCGCCCTACATCATTTTTGTCCTCATTGTCCTTTAACAACTGCTGGTAATCCAAGTGGGGAGCTGGTTTTTCCGGTGTTTTTGACAGGCCCTGAATGCAGCAGGTGTTGAGTGCGTCTTTTTGTTTAGCCTCAAACAGAAGCGGCGCAGGTTCACTGGCTCCACTTCCGACCCGGACAAGAGAAAACTGTTTACACTCCCAGATGAGAGAGAACCCTACCCCTAAGACTCATGGAAAAAGTACGAGTGGGCGTGGTTTACTTAGTTACACATATAAGGAATTTTACTTTTAAAGGTGCATTGTGAAACTTTTCGGTTGGGGGTCCGTCGCCTGCTTGTTTCTACACTGCAAATTTCTCTGATCTGGACAAGATTTTAAAACTTGTATCAGGCTATTCGTCATGTTTTCAGATTTATTATCTACTTACTAGTTCTGAGATTGTTTAATTCTATTCTAGCGGTAGTTTATTTTAAGATAACTTGTCAAGTAAAATTATCTTGCTGCATGGACAGATCATTTCACTACTCTAAGGTCATTTTCTAATAGATTTAAGTGTTTATATCTAAAATTTTAGCCAAGCTTTGGATATGTCATTGCTCTGCTCGGAAAGTTCCACAGTATGACATTAAACAGCTCTTGTTCACATTTATTCAATTACAAGTGGTTTTATAGCTCAAAAATACCTAGAAAAACAGGCGTTCTGACTGTGAGCGGGGTCGCCTTTCCACAGATCTGACTTGTAACTTGGTCTGGTCTGGTCTCCATGAAGATATAAAGGTTAAATACTATACTGTGAAACATTCCAGATAGAGCAATAACATCTCCATGGAGAAAAGCATTTGACAGACCCTCTACCAGAAAAGTTACACAATGCACCTTTAAGGAAGTGTATGTAGCATGCAGATTTACTATTTTAAATCACAACTGAACTTGCCTTAACCTGCAGATACAGGACACATAGACGTTTTTCTCCTTCTCAGTATATGGACAGGCCATGGTTCTGCTTTTCTGTTTGGATAATTGTCCAATTCTAACATAAACAACATCACATACAATGCTTTTGTAATTAAGAATAAATCAGCATTATCAGTAAAAGGAAGCTATTTGATTTGAACATACCGGGACACGGTTAAGTCATGTTTAAGGAATTTAAAATCAAATCTTCATATTCCTTTAAAGAGTAGTTTTATTGAGGCATACTTTTTATTTGTACAGATGGATGAGAGGTCCTATATTATAGAAAATTAACTCTTGTGAGCTTTAAAATATGCTATCATGCTGTTGCCTCCACAAAAACATACTTGGGTTTGTGTTTTGTTTCATTCACACGTTTGAATAAAAGTCTGTCTACATCTCCACAGCTCAAAATGCTTTGTTCCACCTTGTGATGTCACGAAGCGGTAGATTTAAAGTTAACAGTTTTACCTTTTGTGTTGTAGAGATTGGTAATTCCAGACCTGAAATGATCCAAATGATTCTGGTGAAAGTGTATGGAGTACACAGTGGAGCACTTCCTATTGAAGAACACCTCCTAAATCTGCAGGGTTTGTGTGTTAAACATGTGTGAATGAAACAAAACACAACTCCAGGTGTGTTTGTGATGAGGAAACAATATAACATATCCGAAAATACTGTAATATGGGCTCTTTAATATGTACTATCCCTTTTCTCAATAAATAAATAATACTTATACTTCTTTACCTTTTATTGTACATAATAGTATTTTTTGGTATTTTATATTTTGTATTTTATATTTTTGCTCCACCAAAACAAAATTAGAGTCTATCTTTAAGTCTATTTCTAAATTATTCTTTTTTTAGCTATTATCTATTATCTTGTTTTATTGCATGTTCCATTTTCCTGCTGTTCTTGAACTGTGCGTTGCAACACTGGAATTTCCCCACTGTGGGACTAATAAAGGTATATCTTATCTTATCTTATCATATTCTGGAGTAAATCTGGGCCCTGGCCTTGTGTGAGGATTTGTGGTTTGTGATGGAGACAGTGGAATCTAACACACACTTGTGACGTCACTCCTCTGGTTTGTGTTTGTGTCTCAGTGCAAACTCAGCCTCTGATCTGTATTTACCACAGCTGGCCTCACTAGGCTCAAACTAAATATGATCATTGGAATTACAAAGAAAATAACACATCAACATTTCTATAGAATATTATACAGGGTGCTATAAATGCTTTATTAATAAGTACACACAGTCAAGTTAAAAGTACTCTTATATCTTTAAAATCAGTTTAAATGGACTGTATGTAGCCTGTGCTCTAATAGATTCTTATAGACTCTTATAGATATAAACCAACTTCCAGAATTTCCTCACTGAGCTGCACAGGCTGCACTAGCACTGAGTCAGGGTTGGCTGCAGGTGCTGGGGTTATGTGACGATTCAGATCCTTTCACGTTGGAAGTGGCACGTCGCCTGCAGAATTCCGTAGAAATAAAAAGTTAAAACTATCCTTCGGAACATTCTCCATCAAGATAGATACTTCTGTGGAAGATTATAGCCAAGGCAACAACATTTCCATGGAAACAAGAAAAAGAATGCACCTCTCCAGACCAAGTAAGAGTCAGATTTGTGGAGATGCAAGCCCATTCACGGTAAGGCCCCAAGCTCATGTATGTTTTCCATTGCAATAAACACATCCATTATGATTCTGATTTAGTTTTTTGGGGGGTTTTTAGCGTTGAATCTGTCAACTCAAATTTGGGGTCAACGTGTAAAACTTACCTATAGCCATTATTTATTTTACAGAAAAGGGCCTTGAGAATTATTACCAACAATCATTACAGAGAGCCACCGAATCCACCGAACCCATTAAAGTGTTGAAAATGTGTGATATTGTTGACTTAAGTATCCTCAAAGTAGTGGAGGCCAGTGCCCTGGACTTCACTGTGGTTCTGCTGGGGGAGCGGCACCAGTAAAAGGGACATTGGGCAGATTGACAAACTGATCCATAAAGCTGGACACGTGATCGGCTGTGAGCTGGAGACATTTGTCACTGTGAGGGACAGGAGGACACTGGACAAACTGCTCTCCATCATGGACACTCCTGCTCACCCACTGCACCAGACTATAGAGGGACAGAGGAGATAATACTCCCTACAACTGTACATCAACTCACGCACAGCACCAGACTATAGAGGGACAGAGGAGATAATACTCCCTACAACTGTACAACAACTCACCCACTGCACCAGACTATAGAGGGACAGAGGAGATAATACTCCCTACAAATGTACATCAACTCACCCACAGCACCAGACTATAGAGGGACAGAGGAGATAATACTCCCTACAACTGTACATCAACTCACCCACAGCACCAGACTATAGAGGGACAGAGGAGATAATACTCCCTACAACTGTACAACTCACCCACTGCACCAGACGATAGAGGGACAGAGGAGCTCATTCTCCAACAGGCTCCTACAGCTCCACTCAAACAGTGAGAGATTCAGGACTGCATTCATATAATACTCCCTACAACTGTACAACAACTCAGTCTTAAGTAACAGATAACCTTATGCCCTGTCAATCAGCATATTATTTGTTGTTATTGTCTCTTGTTTATAGCTGTGATTTTATAGTTTATTTTATAGTTTATTACTTATTTTTCTATTTTATTTTGACTTGTACATATACATTTATTTTTATAATTATGTCTCATTTGACACCTGTCTCTTGCTCTTTTTTTGCTACACCATCTATTTTTGTTACTCTCTGTTATTATATTATATTGCGATGTTTGAGCTGCTTTATCCAAATCATTTCCCTTGTGGATCAATAAAGTTTGTCTAAGTCTAAGTCTAAGTCATGTATAAAGCAAAGTGCAGTGTGTTACGTGTAAATATTCAAAGACTGTTTGAGATGAGAACAAGCCACTACAATTTAAAAGGAACCTACATGTTTAGAAAACCCAGATTCAGAACCAAGGTTATGGAGCGAAGCGTTGCTGTGAAAGGAGTTCATTTATAGAATGGTCTTGACAAAGAAATCAAAGGATCAAGTACAATAACAGCATTAAAAAACACATAAAATCCATTGCGATGTGTATGTATGAAAAAGAAAACCAAGTTGTTGCACATAAAAGTGAAGATTTCGGTTTAAAATTAATTCATATTTGTCATTAAAATTAAATGTATTGATTTGAAATGTTTTATAGTAACTCTCAGTGTTAATGCAGTGTCTGGAAAAGGGAAGAGGGGGCAGATAACATGATGAAGATGGCTCTTCTTTCTGCTCCTTTTCATTCATTTGTATGTTTAATGTTAGGACACTGTTCATGTCTTTTTATAATTTATGAATGAAATAAACAAATAAATTGGATAATAGTCATGAGAAACAAAACACCAAATTATAACAAACATGCCTGATGTTTTTGTAATTAAGAATAAATCAGCATTACAATTATTATCAGTAAAAGCTACATTTTATTTGAACATTTTTACCTCGAGTCTGGGGTCACAGATCACGTTTGTCAATTTTAAAATCTAAATCTTGCATTAAAGGAACTGTAAGATGTAAAATGTAAGTTAAAATTTCAAACAAACTCGGTCTCTGTTTACCAATGTACCAGAAGTGAAATGATGCCCTCTGCTGGTCATATACATGTACTTCAACCATATAATTGGTCGCTACAAAAACAGTTAATACTCATGAATCCATATCCCAATAAAAACACACTGAGGTGAATGTTTATTTTATTGTTAAACCTTAAGGCCATGATATTAGAGGACAAGATGGTATTGTGCTGTTCCCCTTCCTACCACAAGCTATTATTACTACACATATTACACTGTGTCTAGTCAAATCCTGAGCATTAGCAATAATTCTATTCATAATCAAAATATTCTCTTTTGGTTTTTGCTATCCACCTCCACCCTCAACCCACAACAAACACACATACAAAGGCTGTTTTTGGCTATTTCCACACATTTTGCTACAGACTTAAGGCAGAATTAGCACATGGCAAAACTTGCATTTCTACATGAGTTAAAATTACTTGTTTATTGGTCCTATATTACACAAAATGGATTCTTGTGAGCTTGAAGCCATGTTATAATTACCTCGTCAAAAACATTGTGTGTGTTTTGTTTCATTCACACGTTTGAGTAATCCTGCATTATTAGTCGGTCTGCGTCTACAAAGTTCAAAATGCTCTGTCCCTGTGGTAGTTTTAAAGTTAACAGCTACCCTTGACCATTAGTTCAGTAGAGTGAATGTGTGAATGAAACAAAACAACTGCGGGGATACTGATGAGGAAACAAGATTACAATATAGACTTACAGAAAATAGCACAATATGAGTCCTTGAAAAACACATATTATGCTTTAAGTCCCTTTTAAACATGCTTTTAGTCACCTTTGGATAAGTATTTCACATTTTTCTAACTTAAAGTATGTATTGGGAAAATGTACTTTATAAAAACTACATCTCCTTTTTCTCCTTTTCTAGAGCTCCCTCTGGTGTCAAAAAGGAACTAACATTTAAACAGTAAACAGTTGAAGTCTTATCCCCCATGAATGCTATGCTAATAGAGCCATGTGTTTTATGGACTTAAAAACTAACTGGAGTTTTACCTGTGATGCAACAATCCAGACAAAATGAAAACCGAGCATTTTTAACCAGCATTTGCATTTTGACTCGAACCAGGAAGTCCGAGCACATGCGTCCTGTGCTCAGGTCTCTGCACTGCCCCCTGTGGCTCAGAGACTTTAGAGCGGCTCTGCTTGTGCACAAGTCTCTCCATGGCCGAGCACCAAAGTTCATCTGTGACATGTTAGTGCCACATGAACCATCTGCACTCCGAGGAGCTCAGGGACCGGCCTCCTGCTGGGGCCCAGAGTCTGGACTAAACACGGGAGTCAGAGTTTCAGTTTTCTGCAGCTAAAAACTAGAAGACTTCCTGAACATGATCGACAGGCTTTGACTCTGTTTAAATCCAGATCAGAACAGTTCTGTTTAGCTGCGTGTGACTGAAAAGTTTTCATTCTGCACTCTTCTTTCTCATTCTCTCTCATTTAATGTCTCTCTCTCCTTTTTTTTATTTTATGATGATTATTTTTGTATTGTGATTTTAATATATTTCTTATTCTGTAAAGCATGTTGAATTACTCTGTGTACGAATTGTCTTATACAAATAAACTTGCCTTGCCTTTAAGTGCTCAGTCGATCTTCATAATATGTGTTCTTTAAGGTATAAATAGAGCAAGAATTCTCCTCTGTTAGAAAAAAAATATTCTTTACCTGGAATGTTCCACAGTACGGCATTAAAATCAGTACTGCAGTCATACAATTGGAGGTGCAGTCGTACTATGAGCAGGGTTGCCTCTCCACAAACACTACTAGTAACTTTCCATAGTGCCCCTAGGTACCTGTCTTCATGGTAATATGCAAGTACAGTGGAACATTTCAAGAAAAGCAATAACTGATCAGAACCACAGACGGAATGGACATACCCAATCTCCAAATTCGCTCCTATAACTGCTAGCCTCGGTGAGCTTCATTTGACTATGGGTGATGTCACACTCCCTTGGTCCACTTCTTTATACGGGCTATGATCAGAACCAAATAAATCAGCTCGCCCAACCAGCTCAAATGAAATTAAACTCCTTAATTCAAGTCATAACGCACTTTTTTCCGGTGCATCAGCCCACACACCTCCATAACAACACACAATATATAAAATAACACGTCTGGTCTCAGTGGCACATCCTCGGTTTCCACGGTGACAGAAGTAAATAAATATAGTTTGGACTCCATGATGTTATTATATTAAGTTTGAGTGTTTATGTTGGGATATTTCAGTTGTCCGCAGCAGCGATGGGGACACAGTTTGCGTTTTCGTTTTCTGTTGCTCCTTCGTTGGTTTGCACAGACAGATCCTCCATAGACTCCGTGGCCTCCTGAACCGCGTTGGCATTTTCTGAAACAATAAATACATTTAATATAATTGTGTTTTTAAAGGTCCTACATTACACAAAATTGACTATTATACTTCTATATGGGCCTACACTATGCTATTTTCTGCTTTGTTGTTATGCCGTTTCCTCATCAAAAACAGACCAACATTTTTGTTTTATTTCCTTCGTTTAACACACAAACCCTGCATATCTTAGCTCAAACTTAAAACGCTCTGTTCCACCTTGTGATGTCATGGAAGTGCTCCGGGATGTTTTTAAACTCCATGCATCTTCATCAGAATCATTTGAATGATTTCAGCCCTGGAATTGCAAAGTCTACAGAACAAAAAGGTAAAAGTAGAGGTTGGAAGAAACTTGAAAACTACTGCTTCATGACATCACAAGGTGGAACAGAGCATTTGGAGCTTTGAGATGTAGACAGACTGATAATAAAGGATTACTCAAACGTGTGTGAATGAAACAAAACACAACTCCAGGTCTGTTTTTGAGGAGGTAGCATCATTCTAACATGGTTTAAAGCTCACAAGAGTCCATGATGTCTAATTTTAAGTTCCGCAGATGCCGTTACCTTTGTTCTGCTGCTGTCTGAGTCTGGCTGCCTCGGCCTCGTGCTTCTCCCTCTGCTCCTGGAGCTTTTTACACACTTTCTTATGAGTGAACCAGTGCAGCTTCTGACACGTCTGGTCACAGTAGATCACCTGAGGACGAAAGCACATTTAGATCAGTCAAAAGTTTGGACATAACCTCTCATTCAGTGTTTTTTCTTTCTTTACTTTTACCACTTTCTACGTTTTATATACACAGAGAAGACATTAAATATATGACGCAAGATATGTGGAAGAAACGAGGGAAGAAAAAATGTTTTTATAGTTTGTATTCAAATCCTTAAAGTAGCCACGCTTTGCTTCATATATTTGATCTCTTCCATATGTATATATTTTTACTTCTTTCTACATTATAAAGAAAAAAACTGAATGAATATTCCCTAAATTTAAAGGGCCCTTATTAGGCTATTTACCATGTTAAAATGTTGTTTCCTCATCACAAACAGACCTGGAGTTGTGTTTTGTTTCATTCATATGTATAAACACACAAACCCTGCAGATTTAGGCTGAGTTCTTCTCTCAAACTGAAAACACTTTGTTCCACCCTGTGATGTCATATGGTAATACAGGAAGTGCTCCACTGTGTTTGTAAATTCTATTCTCTACTGAACAAAAGGTAAAAGGTAGTTGTTGACTTGTAAATTATTGCCTCCTGACTCAATGAATGAAACAAAACACAACTCCAGGTCTGTTTTTGAGGAGATAACATTCTAACATGGCTAATATATATATATATAAAATATATTTTAAAAAAAATACAAATCTTTGACCAAAATAAACTGATTTCGCAGTGTTTCTCAATGTGCCTTACCATTTTACAGACGGAGCACCTCTTCTCTGCTCCCTTCTCTCCACACGAGGTACAGAACTCATGGTCCATGAAGCCCACCTGTCCTGTGATGGCCTGGGTCAGCACTGACAGGGCCGTGGGGTCATTACCCTACAGATACCACAACAGGTCAGCTGTTAGTACAATAGTTCATATTGATATCCAAAAGGGTTTACAATGTTTAGCTGGGGGTGACATAAAGCGTTTGCCATTTTGTCTGAGAAAGCCATGGTTACTACAGCCAAAATACAGACTAGAATAAAAGCATATTTCTCTCTCTTTTTTGAAAAACTTTTATTTCACTACACGGGCTTTCATCTCTTATTTGGTCTGGGTCTCTTCCTGCTATTTGGCTAAAATATTCCACAGTACGCCATAAAACCTATCTCCACAAAGAAAGTTCAGCAATATGGTTTTAATTTTCCATTTCCCTGGAATTATGCAGGTGATGTGCCACCTTAAGAAAATTACATACTATAACTTACTGACCAGTCCTCCTGTTACACTCTCAAACAGTGAGAGATACGGGACTACATTCATAATATACTCCCTACAGTTGTACAACTCACCCTTATGTAACAGATAATACTCCCTACAACTGTACAACAACTTAATCTTAAGTAACAGATAACCTTATGTCCTGTCAATCATCATATCATTGCACGTCGTTCTTGTCTCTTTTTTATTTTACAGTTTATTACTTATTTTTCTATTTTATTTTGACTTGTACATATACATTTATTTTTATAATTATGTCTCATTTGACTCCTGTCTCTTGCTCTTTTTTGCTACACCATCTATTTTTGTTACTCTCTGTTATTATAGTATATTGTGATGTATGAGCTACTGTGTCCAAATAATTTCCCTTGTGGATCAATAAAGTTTGTCTAAGTCTAAACTGCACTGAGACCTTTGACCGAGACACAAAGGGACTGAGATGTGCAGCGGAAATGTTGCAGCGACATCAACTGCAACTGTTTGCTGCAGCCAAACTTCAATTTCCCTCAAAATCAATAAAGTCTCTCTCTGTAATGATTATTTTACTTATTTATTTAGAGAAATATCCAGTTGCTTTTGCTAGGTCGTTCTATTGGCAAAATCTGGATATTCGAATCGCAATGCTGACAAAAGTATCCACTCTGTATGTGTATGTATATCTCCTGTGTGTAATGTAGGTTTTTCACAACTTACGATCTCCACGGGGGCGATGCTGCGGACAAGCTGCTGCAGGAGAGTGGCGTCACAGTAAGGGAACTTCCGAATGGACTCTCGGATGAACTTCTCCTGGAAAACTGGGAATCCGTCTGTGTCTCTGCCCTTCAGCAAACTGCAGGGGACGAACAAATGAGTCAACTGTACAGAGCGTAAAAATCAGACTGTGCCCTTATAATTCAAGTACTTTAGTGTATTTTCACGGTGTACTTCTGCCCACAGTGGAATGTGGGCAGAAGTACACCGTATTTTAAACTGAAACACAGTAAAAATAAGTACATGTTTAATAATCTTTGTTAGATGAGCCCTTCTACCTGCTCATCTTGCCATGAATTCTAATGAGCATAAAATGAATCAATGCCTAAAAAAATAAAACATAAAAATACAAAAATACAATAGAATTATTTTGTGAATGCCATTATTGCACTAAAGTGTTAAAATAAAGTTTTATGCAGCAATTGGTGAGCTCAAACCAAAAATCTGCCAAAACAGGAGATTTCAGGAGATGTAAGGCCCATAGCTAAAACGCAAAAAAGTGCAAATATCGGCCCTATATCCCTCTCTTTTGAATACATATACTCAGTACATGTATTCAGTTACTGGTGGTAACGGTTGTGAGGTGCACCCACCACTTGATGAGTCCGTCCAGCTTGTCCTCTCGGTCTCGGAGGAAGGTGGAGCACTTGTGGAGCACGCAGCCGATGTAGTGCATCTTCATGGCCAGGACCTCGTTCATGTCCTGCTGTTTGATGCACTTCTCACAGATCAGCTCCATCACCCTCCTGCACTTATCCAGAGCCTCGGCCTCGGCCAGCAGGGGGTTCTCCTTCACCAGCAGCACCATCTACAAACGCCACAGCTAGGCTCGTCACCGTAACACATTTTGATTATGTGAGTGCAAGTATGGACGATAAACGTGTCGATAAACGTGTCTGCGTACTCTGGTGTGTGAATGTGTGTGAATGGGTGAGTGGTTCCTTGATGTCGAGAACTTTGAGTGCCTCGAAAGTGGAAAAGCAATGGATAAAAATGTGATCATTAACCATTTTTACCATAGGTCGTCAGCAATATCGAAGGATTTCCCCAGATATCGGCATGAAAATGTTAGCTGATATTTCATCATTTTCATTTTCATCATAGTTTGGTCTTTTTGTACAGACTCATGAGTGAAACCAGCAGCATTTTCTAAAGTTTTAAAACGGTGGATGTTTGATGGTTAAATACGTCACCATGTTTAAGAAAATGACATTTTATTATTGAGGGGTTGTTGGTTTAACTTTTAACTTCAAATGAACTTTCCTTATAATTGTGTGTACAGTGAGTGTGCTGGTGTTACATTTGCTTTTGAGTGATTGTTGCTGTACTTTTCCCCGTCCTGTGACGGTTTGACAACTTTCCAAGGGACTGAGGGTGGAAATTAGCCACGTCGGCTATAATCTTTACATATTTACATTTTAAATAAATAGTACACAATAACTTCACTATAATTTAACATACATTTGGTAAATATCTGTTATCGGTCACAGCAGATTGACAAATATTGGCTCCATGTCCCAAATCCATATCAGACCATCCCTAATGATTTGTATCCGTCAGGTTTTCAGTTAGAAACAGTCCCAGTAGAATCCGTGTGTGTTTACCTTGACCGGGTTGAGGTTGGTGCTCATGATGACCTTGTGCAGGGGGCCGGCCAGTTTCGGGGGTAGTTTGGGCTCCTTCTCCAGCCCTTGGACCCTGGTGTAATAATCCAGCCTGGCTCTGGAGAAGAAGTTGTTGATCACCGTCACACAGTCATGCTGACCTGACGACAAAACACAGAAACAAATATAATAATAACTACCGTCATCAATTAACTAAATCATAAAATCAGTCTTGTTAATCTTCATTCTCCAACAGGCTCCTACAGCTCCGTTCAGTGAGATACAGGACTACATTCATACGATACTCCCTACAACTGTACAACAACTCACCCTTATGTAACAGATAATACTCCCTACAACTGTACAACAAGTCAATCTTAAGTAACGGATAACCCTATGGTCTGTCAATCACTGTATCATCTTTGCACCTTATGACCTCTTGCATATAGCTGAGATATTTTATTACTGGTTTTCCATTTTATTTTATTCAGTACATATACATCTATATAATTATTCCTTATTTGACACCGGTCTCTTGCTAACTTTTTTGCTACTTATTTAAAATGTATTATTACCATATATATTTTTTGCTCTTTGTTATTATATTATATTGTGATGAGTGAGCTGCTGTGTCCAAATAACGTCCCTTGTGGATCAGTAAAGTTTGTCTACGTCTAAAGCTGCAGAACGTGGTGTCAAAAAAACGCGGTGACGCTTCTAGTTGGACACCTTTGCATTTGAGTTCAGACACCCCCAACGCACATCTTGGACGCCGTGGACAAATGGGAGAAAAATACTTGACGTGCATCCAAGGCATCCGATGTGGTCTGCGGGTGCCTTGTTTTCTTGGTCGAGAGAATGACTTTAGTGTACATATATATACATGACAAAACCATCAACAGAGGCAATCAGCTCGGCGGTTGTGGCGTATATATATTTATACTCTGCTAATGACACGGCGTAGATTTCTTGTCATGGTGTTTGTGGCTCCTGGGTCTTTCTCCTTCTTCTTCTTCCGGGTAATAACGTCGCTACGTCACTGGATATTAGTCCCTAACCCGACGCCAAAAGTTCGGCTTTTTCAACATCTGACGCCGACGCCCTGGACGTGCCTGACTAAGAAGGAAATTCTAACAAAAATGTCCTTATAATTTTAGCATTAATACTTTTAGCTTTTTTTTTTATTTTTATTAGTGGTTATCGACCATGACCATTGTCCTTTTGGATACATAAAGTTTTGGACTGAAAAGAATACACCTATTTAACCAGCTCACCATAAACATAGTCCAAGAAGTAACTAATCACTTTTAGCCGTACCTACAAAAGCTGCCATCTGCGCGGCTGTTCTACCCACAGAGTTGACCACGTCTGTTTCCGCTCCGGCGTCCAGCATCATGGCGGTGATATCAGTCTTTCCTTGAGGCGGAGATAAAGAGAAAAATGAACATTTAGAGGGACTACAATTTGTATACTGAATTTCATACATGAACGCTCACCCTCTCATTCAATACATTTGATATACATACAAAAGACGTCAAAATATATGAAGCAACATAAATGGAATTATTTAGTAAAGAAGAAAAGTGAAAAAACCCTATTAATATTTTTCAACAAAGCAAAAGGGTGGGTCATTGGAGAATTTGGTAATAAAATATAAAAAACAATATTTACACACATATATATACCGTATTTTCCGGACTATAAGCCGCTACTTTTTTCTCACACTTTGAACCCTGCGGCTTATACAACGATGCGGCTCATATATGGACGGATTATTCGTCTATGAACACAGCGGATGCGCGCGCAGCTTGAGTGCAGAAAGCGCCGCTGTCTGTGCGGTGAACATGGGTTAGGGTTAGTTAGAACACTCGCTAGTGCTGTTATCAGCACTAAAACAGTTTATCGCTGCGTGATAAAATAAGTTTTGCTGCTAAATGAACATTAGTGAGTGGGATACGTCTTAATGACCCGTATGTGTTAAATGCAGGTGAAGCGTAAATGACGAGACGAAACGTCTCAAACTTCAGTAGCTGGACATCCGCTCATACATGATCGATACAACTAACCCCGACCCCCGGGAGAGCCTGAAATCCTGTTGAAATCCTACAAGACACTGACATGATACAAGACACTGACATGATCCCAGACAGGACAGCGGCTCTTTCTGCTCGAGACATGCGCAGTAGAGCGCCAAGTGACGGGCGCAAGAGCGAAACAGGTGAAGAGATGATGTGCTGAGGAAGATGCTCGTTTGATTTTGTTTTGAACAGTTATTTTGTGCTTCATGCACACACCCTCCTCGTGGAAAACATACGAAGAAATGCATATGATGCAGCTTTGAAGTTAAAGACAATTGATCTGACTGTCAAAGGAAACAGAGCTGCTGCACGTGAGCGCGGCATCGATGAGTCGATGGTGAGACGTTGGCGACGGCAGCGTGACGAACTGACTCAATGCAAAAAGACGACAAAAGCTTTCAGAGGCAATACAAGCAGATGCTCGGAACTTGAAAACTTCTTGAAGACGTGGACACCTGCGGCTTATAGACAGGTGCGGCCTATATATGTACAAAAATAAAATTCTTTGAAAATTTAGTTGATGCGGCTTATATTCAGGTGCGCTCAATAGTCCGGAAAATACGGTATATTTTTTTGTTTCTTTGATACATAATTTCATACATCCTACTTCATATATTTGATGTCTTCTGTATGTCTATTAAAATGCTTGTATATTGAATACTTTCATATATGCTCGTCCAAACATGTCAGCTGGGTAACACTTTGGATAATTGATTGATTGATTGATTGATTGATTACTTTATTTCGAGCCATATTGAAAAATAAACATATTATACATACTGTATACATTGAACCCACATTGGGTAAAGAAAATAAAAATATGCATATATATATATATATAAATCTATAAACAGTAAATAATAAATACAGTACATACAAGACATTAGCTCGAAAAGGAGTGGGAAGAAGACGTACTTATTTACTCCCACCCCCTATTCATTCTTACAAGTTATATGGTTGCTACAGTTACACCATTTGATAATTCATTATTATATACAATTTTATTTATAATTATAATTAGATAGCACTATCTATTTTATTTTTATTTTTTTTAATACATATACAATATAATATACATACATATAAAAGTAATATCAATTATGGAACATTATATACAATATATATACAATATAATCCCTTATAAAACTGCAATGGTTCACTCTAAAATCACAAACTCAACACCACAGTGAAGCCTCAGCCTTCGTGCAGTGAGATCTGATAAAGACTGCTCACGTCTGACCAGCTTCTTTGACAGAACCATCCTGTTTTACTGCATGCCCAGCTTCAGAACTTCTCAGACATTAACTGGATAACGCACATATTTTTGTAAGATTACATTAAATTTTAGATTTGCCAACAGGTACGGAATGAGCTTAAAGACAGCAATATTAAATAAAAATATTAGAAAATCTCAACTGGTAACCCTTCCCATAGACTCCATTATAAAATCAGCGTTACCCAGTTGACATTGGTGAGATTTAGTGGCGGATGTTTTTAGGCTTTTGAAACAAGGTACATAGATTTTTCTGGTTTTACGCAAAGTGTTAAAGCTTTCATTCATGTTGAACAGATTTCAACAAACACATTTAAAAAAATATGTATATCAAAGTGTAAAAAATAAACATATAGAGAAAAAACATAGAATCAAAGGGTGAGGCCTAATTTTTCACTAGCAGTGCGAGCGTGTTGCTAAAGTTGAGTACCTGACAGGCCGGCGAACATGAGCGCCGTGTAGCCGTGCTCGTGCTGGTTGCAGTTCACGTCAGCTCCGTGTTGAAGCAGGAGTTTACACATGTCAGCTTTGCCTTTATAAGCAGCGTGCATCAGAGGAGTCATCCCATACTAGAAAAACAACAGCTTCTGCTTAATGTTCAGAATGGTTAAATGAGAAAAAACGCTTATGAGAAAATGTCTATTATTTGGTTAATAGTTGAAATCATTTGGAACAATTATTTAAAGGTTCTACATTACGCAAAATTGACTCTTGTGAGCTTTTAACAATGTTATGATGCCGTTATCTCCACAAAAACATAGCGGGAGTTGGGTTTTGTTTCATTCACACATGCTTGAGTAATCCTTTATTATTAGTCTGTCTACATCTCCAAAGCTCAAAATGCTCTGTTCCACCTTGTGATGTCATGTAGTGGGAGTGTTCAAGTTAACAGCTACATTTTACCTTTAGTTCAGTAGAGATGTTTTCTGATTCATATTTTAACTTGCCACATCACCTGCATGACTCTAAAGCTTTTCGTGCCATAAAATGAGCCATCGTGAAAATACATGAAAATATTTATGTATATTTTTTGGCTAATAAGTTACGCTGTGGGGTTTTGATTAAAGGAGCCTGTACTGTACCGTAATTTTTTTCCCCACACATTTGAGCAAAATTTGTCTTGGCCCAGTAGAGTAGATACAGATTCCAACAATAACAATTTTGTGGAATAATACAAATTACAACAACGCCACAAAATGAAGTATTCTACAAATACAAATAATTGAGATGTAGTTTATTTTAATTCATTTTAATTTGTAACTTCTTGGCTGTGGGTCCGTCACTTTCTTGTTTCTATGGAGATGTCACTGCTCTGCCTCGAATGTTCCACAGTACGACATTAAACAGCTCTTCTTTACATTTATTCAATTACAGGTGGTTTTATAGCTCAAAAATACCTAGAAAAACGGCATTCTGACTGCGAACGGGGTCGCCTCTCCACAGATCTGACCTGTAACTTGGTCTAGTTTGAGCTCCATGGTGATATAAAGGTTTAATGCCATACTGTGAAACATTCCAGGCAAAGCAGTAACATCTCCATGGAGAAAAGCACTTTACGGACCCTCCACCGGAAAAGTTACACAATACACCTTTAAAACCACAAAAATTGATTAATCAGTATTCATCTCTGATATGTTGCTGCTGCCCTCCACTGTCTGCTAATTAACCCTGTAAATACAATGGCACCTGAAAGTCTCCTGTTTGTGACACGGGGCCCCAGAGCCTCTTCAGGTGGAGGGCTGACGAGTGCTCTTGTCTCACACATATGGGCTCCTGGGCTCGTACACAAAAGCTGTTGCTATGGTAACGTGGTGTTCACAGAGGAACATGACGAAACATATCGATAAAGGTGGTAGATATATCCAAGAAATGATAATATTTCAATTGTTGTTTTGGAGAAATGCTTAAGTAGAATACTGACTAAATCATCCATAATCAGAGACGGATGAAGTACTCAATTTTGTTAAAGTAAGTAAAAGTACAGCTACAGAGGTAGACGTCACTCAAGTAAAAGGATCACATGAGAAAAACTACTTAAGAAAAAGTATTATGTACTTTAAGAGTAAAAAGTAAAAGTATTTTGCAAAGATTTTTTTAGAGATATTTTGTAAGGTTTGATAAAGAATTTGGCTGATTTTAAGTGATTTAATCAATGTCTTAATTTTTTTCTAGCCGTTTTGTGCATTTGGTTAGTTGGGACGTTAACTCAAATGAAATGTGCTAAAAAATAAGTCTCAGCCATTTCAGCAGGTCAAACCATAAAGAAAAATACTTTTTACTTTTCAGCCCAGATCTAAAATGTAGTGGAGTAGAAAGTACAGATATCTGCTCTCAAATGTAGTGAAGTAAAAGTAAAAAGTATCTACTGTAAAATTTATAAAGAAAAGTACAGATACCTAAAATGTGTACTTAAGTATTTTACTTTTGTACTTCGTTCCCTTCCACCACTGTCCATAATAAAAACTTTTTCTTGTAAAATGTACAAAAAGAGTGAATTAATTTAGATACTTGCTGTGTAATCTTCCAAACATGGGCATACGCTACTGTAATATTTTTGCATTTGAGTGGTTGTCTGCTCTTGTGGCTAACTGGCTCACACACTGAGCAATTTTTGAAACCTGGTTCCCCCTGGACACTGTGGGTTAATACTAACATTTTAAAATCGAAATGACGAGTCTGACAGCAGCAGTTATGGGGAGAGGGGCAGAGTTTTTCCAATAGAAAGTGAATTCTATTGGAATTCACTTTCTATTGGAAAGTGGGCGGCTAGCGGGTTACCTGTGTTACATATACAGTCTATGGTTTTAATTTAGAACTCTCTACCTGTATTTTTGAATATCTTTTTCAACTTTAAATTTAAAATTGCTTCTTGATTGGCGCAAAATTATAATTCATGTTTACAATAGGTATTATCCCGCCAAATGCACTTTCACATGTGGTCATTGCACTTTCATGACTCTTGATCTACAAACTACTGAAGCAACTTTAGTGCCAGCCATTTTTGTCTTTCAAAAATTTGTTTTATCTGAAATTGCTATAGGCTGTACAGTACATGTTAATCTTTCTTACTGCTTGCAGACAGTCGCTCATTTACCTCATCCAGACAGTTCACTCGCACATCTTTGCATCCCAACAGTCGTGACGCCTCCTGGACGTTTCCTAAAAGGACAAAATACAATAAATGAAAAGACAAGACGAGATTTAACCAAGCTTTCACGCTAGGGTTAGTTTAGTTTGTGAGCCATTTGCGTGATGCCAAGATTGGCTAATGTCGTCATTATTGGTAAATGGATTCTTGTGAGCTTCAAGTAATATTATAATGTTGTTGTCAAAAACCTACCCAGACTTGAGTTTTGTTTCAGTCACACATGTTTGAGTCATCCTGGTCTGCATCTACAAAGCTCAAAATCCTCTGTTCCATCTTGTTTTCAAGTTAACGGCTACTTTTTACCTTTAGCTCAGCAGAAATGGGTAATTCCAGGGCTGAAATAATCCAATGAATGATTCTAGTGAAGGTGTGTGGAGTTTAAAAAAACACAGTGGAGCACTTCCTGTATTACTACATGACATCACAAGGAAGGTGGAACAGAGTATTTTGTGTTTGAGAGAAGAAATATGCAAGGTTTGTGAACATGTGAACTCTGGGTATGTTTTTGATGCGGAAACGACATTATAACATAGATCAGAAAATAGCGTAATACTGGCCCTTTAAGCAAATAAATAATATACATATAGTTTTAATTAACAAAATAATTAAGTTTACAACATTGTGACAAAGTAAAAATGTTCCACAAGTAATAGTCAGGACAAGCAATGTAAATATTACAGAGGAAATTAAAAAATATGTCAAATAACACAACATTTCTAGGGGACCATCACATTTTTAATGATGACAGCAGCTTTCTTTTCCATAAAACATCCCAATGAGTTCTTTTAAAATGTGAGAAAAGAATGGCTTGCTTTTTCAAGTTGCACTATGTAACTTTTTGGTTGGGGGTGCGTCATCTGCTTGTTTCTATTGATATGTCATTGCTCTGCCTGGAATGCTCCACAGTATGACTTTAAAACAGATCTACCTCACATTTTTTCAATTACAGGGGTTTTTATAGCTCAAAAACACCTAGAAAAACACACATTCGGACTGTGAACGGGCTCGCCTCTCCACAGATCTGACCTGCAGCTTGGTTGGTTTGGTCTCCATGATGATAGAAAGTTTTAAACCCACGGTGTCAAACATTTCTAACAACGCAGTTACATCTCCATGGAGAAAAGCATCTGACAGACCCTCCACCAGAAAAGTTACACAACGCACCTTTAAATAACCTGAATTTGTGAAATTTAAAATCACATCAAATAATTTGTCATGCATAAGAGTACCGAATATTATATCCTTGCTGGTAAAGTCTATTAAATTTGTAATCCTGGGTAAAGGACAAAAGTATATG
The DNA here is from genome assembly GCA_029959045.1 of Taenioides sp. WSHXM2023. Taxonomy (NCBI): domain Eukaryota; kingdom Metazoa; phylum Chordata; class Actinopteri; order Gobiiformes; family Gobiidae; genus Taenioides; species Taenioides sp. WSHXM2023. Next base: position 6,480,727 of record CM057088.1, read on the forward strand.
TCACCTCAAAAGGCCAAAAATACACAGATTACTGAAAAAACAACGATCAAAATGCTGCAAGTAATTCTTTAGAGGGGCGTATGCCTAAACTGACTTTCTTAGCTTTTGGAGGAATGGGAATTTTCAAATCGCATGAATAAAACAGCAACAAAACCGTTCAAAACCCATACCAACCCTGTGTTTTCCTTTGGGATTAGCTTTAGCGCAAGAGGCTTACCTCCTGTGATCACCTCGAACAATTCCTTTTCACTCGGGGACAAGTCTCCTTTCTTGGGGGCCGACATGTTGCAGACAAAACGGACTTGAAATGGATGAGGAAAAAGGCCACTAGATCGCTATAAAATAGTTATTTCAACTGGCGTGTGCAGCAAAGAGCGAAGCACATGAAGACAGCGCCGCTAATGGGAGGTTCAACCGGACTGAACCATTCTGACTTTTAGAGGGGTGTGAAAGGGTGACAGCGGGGATACGGCATAGTTAATGTTTTTTCGATTATATAATTTAGGAACTCACTTAATATATATATAAAGTACGGCTAAAGTAAAGGAGTCAAACATGAAAAGGGGTTGAAAAGTCCATCGTTTTAATAGTGTGTCGATAAGTCGCACCCCTGTACTGTTACTGATTTGGCTTTCTAGAAAAATCATATGGAAGAAGCGTGCAAACGACAAATTATTAAAGTGCATAAACTACTAATTTCACCAAAACATCGTTAACTTATATATATTATTATATTTAAGAGTTTATAAAAAATCTAGTTTATTATTGTTATTATTGTTATTTTGATTGGCTAATAGACCTTTTTCACAACGACCGGAAGTCCCGCCCGGTGGTGGTGCCGAATTTCCGGTTAATGTTTTTCTATGGCGAAATGTCTGTGGAAATGTCCCGCTTATTATCTACCAGCTTCATAAATCTGCTCCATTACCAAATTTTCAAACAAGGTCCACAAAGGACATGTCTGTCCATGAAGAATTTATCCACAACTATCAAGGTAAGAAAGACGAAAGCTTAAAGGCGAACAATGACTAGCATTAAAAGCACCAAAACAAATGTTTTATCCTTTGTGGACGTTGTTGGTTGAAGATTTGGTGATGGGGCAGATTTATGAAGCTGGTGGAAAATACACAAGACATTTCCACAGATATTTTGCCATAGAAAAGTATTAACCGGAAGTTCTGCATCACCACCGGGCGGGATTTCCGGTCATTGTGAAAAAGGTCTAGTTACACAGGTTTTGGCCTTGGTACTCTTTGGCAGGCACCATCTGAAGTTCTTGTGGAAAATTACACTGGTCAAAGTAAAACACAAGGTACCAGACATTTTTGGTTGGAGGAGCTAAGGTCTTCAATGTAGGTGCTCACTTCACATGTACATTCAGAGCCTTTTAACAATGGAGTGCACCTCCCCTGCCATATTGTTCTGCTGCTTAAATAATAATAATAATAATAATGCATCAGTTTTATATGGCGCTTTTCTCAACACTCAAAGACACTTTACAGATCATTATTCATTCACTCCATACTCAGTGGTGGTAAGCTACTATTATAGCCACAGCTGCCGTGGGGCAGACTGACAGAAGCGAGGCTGCCAATCTGCGCCATCGGCCCCTCGGACCACCACCATCACTCACGCACACACCACTTTCATACTAGGCAATATGGGTGAAGTGTCTCGCCTAAGGACACAACAGTTTTTTGCGACTGTTGCTCCACTGTGGCACCTGATTTTCCCATCCAAGTACTAACCAGGCCCGGCCTTGCTTAGCTTCTGAGATCTGACGAGATCAGGCTTTGACAAGGTGGTATGGCCACAAATGTAATTAGCACTGTGTAATGAATCATTTTGAACACTGTGGTTGCCATTTGAACATTTTTAGTTGAGATCACATGTCCTATGAAGATGGGGCAGAAATGAAAGCCCATCATTTTTCACTGAAACAATCGAGTGCTGCTTCTCCAACCAAAAATATTCAATCAGAGAAGAATGGCCTTAGTGAAAGAGTGAAGAGAAAGAGTGAAAAAATGACAGCATGAAGCTGTTCCAGGAACCAGTGGTGTTCTCCTAAAGAAGTACCCAAGCTGGTGGACAGACTAATGCTGCTGAACACACAGTGGCTGAGGCAGCAGTGGGAGCTGCAGCTTCCACATGGGCCATTCACAAAGGCTCTGAATGAAATCAGGAGCCTGGTCAGCAGGATAGCCCCACAGCTCCTCCTCTCTTACTGGGACAGACCCAGAGCACCCCCTGACGCCCAGTGGAAGAGAGAGCACATCAGGGACTTGGCATATGAGGTAGCTCGCCGCATCATGCTTAGGAGATACGGGGCTGATGTGGAGAAGCTGAGCTCTGAGCTGCAGCTGCAGCTGGAGTCCACCCTTTGGGAGTGTGAGGTGAGAGCTGACAGCCGCCATATAAACACTGTGGCCGAACATGTGTACAGGGACCTGTGCAAAGGATACAAGAAGGAGGCGATCAGACTCACGGCAGCGCTGTACCCAGGCTTCCACCTAAAGATCATGGAAGAAATCCGTTATCGGTCAGCAACAACAACAACTAGTAGCTCAGTGTTCCAACATCCACAAACGGCAACTGCTATTACAACTAGAGACTGACGAGGTACAACACAAATGCTACGGCAAGGGGGAACCAGGACGCCAGGTCAGAGGGGAGTTAACACCAACTCCCCAACCAGAGATTGGGTACGAAGCCCCAATGAGTATCACGCTGAACGAGGCAGCGACTGACCTGAAAGATAAGAACACAAGGCAACCCGACGCCAGTTACAGAGGCTAAGTGAAGTACCATCTGAAAGTCTCCTAGAAGATGTGAATACAGCACTGACAGCGATCCCTACCACAACCATCACTGAAACCAATGAGCTGATATACACTTCAGCAGCAGTGATCCTAGAGGTGCTGGGCTATAAGAGCAACCATGGGAGCCATGAGAGACAATACCCACCATTAGGTTAGAGGCCAAAATCAAGGAAGCGCGGAGAGAAGCCAATTGAGCCAATTGTCAGAGGCCAAGAAAGGTGCGATGAAAAAGCAAGTACCCAAGAGGTACAGCCAGATGCCCATACCTGAAGCACTCGAAACTGCCAAGCAAAGGCTGCAAGCCTTAACCAGCCGCCTAAAAAGGTACACACAAGAAAATGAAGCCAGACGAATAAACCGCCTCTTCGCAACACAACCTGCGAAAGTGAAAGCAGACCCCCCAAGGCTGGAGACTGAAAGGTACTGGAAAGGCATATGGGAGAGGGAGGCATCACATAACACCGATGCACAGTGGCTGGTGGCTCTGAGGGAAGACCACAGCAACCTCCCTGAACAAGATCCAGTCAGCATCACAGTGGCGGACATTCAGGAAAGAGTCTCAGGCATGAAAAACTGGACAGCACCAGGCCCTGACATGATCCACGCATACTGGCTAAAGAAGCTCACTGCTCTCCACGAGCGCCTGGCAGCACAAATGAACCAGCTGCTAAGGGATGGGACTCACCCTGAATGGCTAACACAAGGGCATACGATCCTGATCCTGAAGGATCCCTCAAAGGGTACAGTCCCATCCATCTATCGGCCAATAACCTGTCTCTCCACAACATGGAAGCTCATGTCAGGCATCATTGCGGCTAAGATAAGCGGGCACATGGATCAATACATGAGCACAGCACAGAAGGGCATTGGCAAAAACACCAGAGGAGCTAAACACCAACTCCTGGTTGACCGAACAGTCGCCCGTGACTGCAGAACCCGTCAGACCAACCTGTGCACTGCCTGGATTGATTACAAGAAAGCCTATGACTCAATGCCACACACATGGATCATTGAGTGCTTGAAGTTGTACAATATCAGTCGGACTCTAAGGGCGTTCATTGCAAACTCAATGCGGTTGTGGAAGACCACCCTTGATGCCAATGGCAAGCCAATTGCACAAGTGGCCATCAAATGTGGCATATACCAAGGAGATGCACTGTCCCCACTGCTGTTCTGCATAGGTCTGAACCCCCTCAGCCAAATCATTGACCGCACTGGCTATGGATACCGACTCAGAAACGGGGCCACCATCAGCCACCTCCTCTACATGGATGACATCAAGCTGTACGCTAAGAGTGAGCGAGACATCGACTCACTGATCCACACCACCAGGATCTACAGCACAGACATTGGAATGTCATTCGGGCTTGAGAAATGTAGTAGGATGGTGACAGAGAGGGAAGGTAGTCCACACAGAGGGAACAATAGCAGACATTGAGGACAGTTACAAGTACCTTGGTATCCCACAAGCAAATGGCAACCTTGAAGAGGCAACAAGGAAAGTGGCTACGGCCAAATACCTGCAACGAGTAAGGTAAGTCCTAAGAAGCCAGCTCAATGGCAAGAACAAGGTACAGGCAATAAACAGCTACGCCCTGCCAGTGATCAGATACCCAGCAGGAATCATAAGCTGGCCAAAGGAGGAGATACAAACCACAGACGTTAAGACACGAAAGCTCCTGACCATGCATGGAGGGGTCCATCCCAAATCCAGCACCCTGAGACTATATGCGAGCCGGAAGGAAGGAGGCCGAGGACTAGTGAGTGTGGGAACCACTGTCCAGGATGAAACATCCAAAATCCATAAGTACATCAAGGACAAGGCCCCGAGAGATGATGTGCTCATGGAATGCCTCAGACAGTGGAGGTCAGAGGAAGAGGTGCTGGAGGGACCATCATGGCAGGACAAGCCCCCACATGGGGCATACCACCGAAACATAACTGAAGTGGCTGATATCAAGAAATCCTACCAATGGCTGGAGAGGGCTGGTCTGAAGGACAGCACAGAGGCCCTCATCCTGGCTGCACAGGAGCAGGCCTTGAGCACCCGAGCAATAGAGGCCCAGATCTACCACACCAGACAAGACCCAAGGTGTAGGCTGTGCAAAGAGGCTCCTGAGACAGTCCAGCACATAACTGCAGGGTGTAAGATGCTGGCAGGGAAAGCATACATGGAGCGACATAACCAAGTGGCGGGCATAGTGTACAGAAACATATGTGCAGAGTACGGGCTGGAGACCCCAAGGTCAAGGTGGGAAACACCCCCGAAGGTTGCGGAGAATGAGCGAGCCAAGATCCTGTGGGACTTCCAGATACAGACTGACAGAATGGTGATGGCAAACCAACCAGACATAGTGGTGGTGGATAAGCAACAGAACGAAGCCGTGGTGGTGGACATTGCAATACCAAGCGATGGTAGTATCAGGAAAAAGGAACACGAGAAACTAGAGAAATACCAGGGGCTCAAGGAAGAGCTGGAGAAGGCCTGGAAGGTGAAGGCATCAGTGGTGCAAGGCATCAGTGGTGATCAGAGCACTCGGGGCTGTAACCCCCAAACTGGAGGAGTGGCTCCAGCAGATACCAGGAAAAACATCAGACATCTCAGTCCAGAAAAGTGCAGTACTAGGAACAGCAAAGATACTGCGTAGAACTCTCAAGCTCCCAGGCCTCTGGTAGAGGACCCGAGCTGGATGAGGGTGAGAGAGACCAACCACCGTGGAAGGTGAGGAACACATTTATATATATGTGTATATATATATACATTCTGATTTTTGTATTAATCACGTTTTTTACTTACTTACTATTTTGTCCCTAAATAGATATTTACATTGATAACAGACCAATCAGGTGCCTTCTGTCCCTGAGGTTGCTCATGCTGCTGTTAAAAACAGATTGGCAGCATTAGCAGCTATAGCTGTCAGCCTCGATTGGCTTCATTTGGCTGGAGCCAAAGACTGTGGGTGACATAACATCACACTCAGTTAGTGAATTAACTGAGCTAGTAAACAATGGGTGGGCAGTTTTACTCTAAAACTCCTCCCTTTGGGGGCAGGTCTTATCTCACCCAGAATAGTATAGCATCTGAAAGTTATGACCAGAGCACCAGCTAGACCGAAGTCCTCTGTGTCCTATGGCCATATGTAACTTTTATGTCCAGTGTGGAGCAGGTGTAAGTCGAGACAACATTAGAAATTAACTATGTCTCCTCCATGTTTTTGCTGTCACTGTAGTGCTGATTGAGCGGGGCTGGGGCTGTGGTGACTCTCCTATAGACTGTATGAAGAAGTGGACTAAGGGAGTGTGACTTTACCATAGACTGTATGAAGAAGTGGACTAAGGGAGTGGGACTTTACCATAGACTGTATGAAGAAGTGGACTAAGGGAGTGTGACTTTACCATAGACTGTATGAAGAAGTGGACTAAGGGAGTGTGACGTTACCATAGACCAGGGGTCGGCAACCTTAAATACTCAAAGAGCCATTTGGACTGTCTCCCACAGAGAAGAAAACACCCAGAGCCACAAAACCCTTTTGACCTCTAAAATGTTGATAACACTGCATATCATTTTTTTTTACCTGTACACTATGTATAAAAGACTATAGTGTGCTGCATCTATGAAATCAATGAAATGCTACAGACAACACGGAATTTCTGCATGTAACAAAAACATTTTGAACTTTGAAAAAAAAGACACTTGGTTGATGCTTTAGGAAATAAAAATCCAAACTTAAATTATCCACCTGCAGCGAACCAAAAATGCGTCTGCTTCTGTGTTCCGTCATCATTTTATCGCATGTAGTACTGCGTGTACCAGTCTCATCAGCCGTGAAAGCAAATGAATCTGCCCACGTAGCATTAAACGTTCTGTTTTCTTCAGAAACTTTTCTTTTCTTGGATTTATCCATCATTTACCTACCAGGGGTTGAAAAGCTCAATAAATCATGTTGCTGGTGTAGGTGCCAATAAGTCCGAGCTGCCAGATATGTGCCAGGTGTCGCACATCGGCGGCTGTGATGCATATTTTGAGTGACAAAAATATTAAAAACTTTTTATTTTAATGTTACAAGATTACCATTATCTACAAATTTAGAATTACATTTAAAAACGAACAAACTAAAATAGAAATACATTGGAAAATAAATAATGAGTACTTAATTACAAAGTCACAGGGAGCCACAACAGAAGGATGTAAGACCCACATGCAGCTCTGGCGCTGCGGGTTGCCAATCCCTGCCATAGACTGTATAAAGAAGTGGACTAAGGAGTGTGTGTCACCATTGACTGTATATACAGATGGACATAGGTAACCTGCTTGCCTCCACAATCCAAATAGGAAGTGAACATGGGGGAGCTTCCGGCATGATGGAACGATGTTTAACCCGCTATAGATGATCCTGGCGTTTTTATTTTGCTATTTTGTGTGTAAATAAATTCATAATATGGACATAGCTCCAAATTCACCTTATAACTGCTAGCCTCATGAGCTTCATTTGACATACATGCTACAAGCAGTAAAGGCTATATTTGATTTGAGCCTGATCTCCATGATTACGCGGTGGGTTTGGGGCTCATCTTTGCAGAGGAAGAGGAGGAGAGCCTTCATCATCAGAGCCCTGGTGTGTCTCAGGGTGTTGGGTGAAGTGTGATCAGAGCAGAGGAGCTGTGGGGAGGAGACGGGGAGAATAATGAGGCATTCACGGTCCTCTGTATTTTATACTACTGAAGTGGTATCACAGAGAAGGAGCAGTGTGGGAGTATAAGGGCTAATTAAAAATGTCATTATGTGGTGTTAGGATCAGAAAAGTTTTCATGAAAGTTAAGTTAGAGCAATTGTTATGTACTTCCAAAGCTAAGTCTTGATAAATAAAGGCCCCAGACCCAAATCTTTGTGTATTGCCTCAGTACATATATATTGTATAAGCAACTCATGCGGTCAAAATGTATTTAATTATGAAGTGTTTTATTGTCTTGAGAATCAGGAAGTGCCCAGTTAGCATGCTAGATTTTTATTTATTTTTTTTTTTTTACCTTCATGGCAAAACTCCACTCTGGTCTTTGAAAGTTGTGAAAAGTGCTTATAAACTCATTGTGGTGAATAATTGGGATGCTTTGTCTGGAATGTTTCACAGTATGGCATTAAACCTTTCTATCTTCATAGAGACCAAACCAGACCAAGTTATAGGTTAGATCTGTGGAGAGGTGACCCCGCTCACAGTCAGAATGCCTGTTTTTCTAAGTATTTTTGAGCTATAAAACCACCTGTAGAGCTGTTTAATGTCATACTGTGGAACATTCCAGGCAGAGCAGTGACATATCCATAGAAACAAGCAGGTGACGGACCCCCAATCAACAAGTTACAGTTTACCTATAGTATATGCGTGGTATAGTGCAATCCTTCATATATTCATGGGTTTCCATTTTCTGTTACATGCAACATTCTGAGTATCTTTTCCATTCAAAAGCTATAATGTGTTTAAAACTGTTAATTGTCATGGCAACAATCCTAGATTCTCGTCATTCTGAAACCTACGGATGGCTCGAACACTGCATGATGTCCAGTGGTGCACTCAAATTTGTTACTTAAGTAAAAGTACAGATGCTGGAGTCGTAGTTGTGACTGAGTTATATTTTTAGCCATGTAACCGTAGTTTTACTTGAGTACAAATTTTCAGCACTGTTTTTGCTGTGACTGTATTGTAATCTGCAGCATTTGAGAAAGGGCCCGGGAAATAAAATACATTTTTTCCCAATCTAGTATTATTCTATGCGTGCAGTGAGACATTTTACCCAGCAGATGTCAGTGTGCAGCCACAAATAACACCGACTCCTGCTCCAGACTACAGTGGCCATAACTCTTACTGTAGTTCACATATTTTTTATGTCACGCCGTCAGACGCAATACGTGGACGTCTCGGAGAAATACTAAATTAAAATCCTTAGAAATGGTGCAAATTCATTTACTGTATTAAGTGTTCTTATTGGGTTAACAGAGACATAGAGCTGGGTATCATTAAGACGTGGCTAGAATGACACTGTGCACTTTCAGTTCAAATTTTTGAAATCAATATGATGTGATTCAGTATAAAAATAATGGCTAAATCATGGCTGCGATACTAAAAGTCTTTGTTAAACCACCACCTGTGCAAAGTTAACAGAAACCACCCATTTTAAGCATCAAAACGGTGAATATGTCAAATGTACTGCATAAAGGAGTTTTCTTTTCTCTCTAAACCAGCAACAAAATTGTAGCTGTCACAAAAAAATTTGGTAAAAACTATATTAAAAAAAAACAACACACTCTCACTAATATAGTATCACCATTTTTTGCATGCCCCTAGTAATACATATTTGTAACTGTTATAAGTTGCATTCACCTCATTCTGGAAGTTGCCGTGGGCGCCGCCATCATCAGTTGGGTTGTATTATTTTGTATGGGACTGTTGATCTTGACAAAGCAGTTTTAAAGTTCCACAGAGAATCGGTGCAGTGTTGACTTGTTGGTGCTCATGAAAACTGAACATTTTACACAAATGAACCGACTTTATGTTATATTTTAGCTGCAAAACTTTTCCCATATTCTCCATTGAAATGAATGGTATCTTTAATTAGAAGTGCGAACACAAAAAAGTGCGGTTTAGGAGGGTTTAGAGACAAAAGTGGGCGGGGTGGAATAAGGTGAATAATATAATACCAGCGATTCATATCCCTCTTTGTAAAATACAGAGCAATATCGTTGTGAACTTGCCAGACAAGTTGAAAGCGACACGTTCCACCAAATCAACAGATTAACAATAAAGTGTAAAACTAAGATCAACTCAACACAGCACTTTAGGGTACAGGTGATACACATAGGGCAACTGACTTCCTATTAAAGACTCAAATGAGACGCCCTTCCTCCTCAGAGCAACTGCAGAAACTTAAATATTTTTTATTATATAATTTTTAGTTTTTTAGAGAAACTGCATGATGTTTGGAAACCTCTGAATGCGAGACAATGCAAGACATTGCGAATCAATTAAAATGCAACTCTGAGTAAGATGATAATGAAGGAAAACAACAAAAATAAATACAAACACATTAAAAGCCCTTTATATGTCCCATTTTAAAGGAACTGGAAGTAGCTCGTGCTCTTACAGTTTTTAAAAAAGCACAGTTCCCAGAGCCTTAACCTGTAAATAGAGGACACACGTTTTTCTCATTGGCTGCAGATGCTGGAGTTTAGGTAGAGCCCATTCACATCAGATAGAGTCCTTTTAGGTTTAAACCAACTGGATTTCAGCATCGAAACTGGCAACCCAAATGAGAGACTTGTGTGAGGCTCATTCTGCTTTCTGATTGGATAATTTCCTTGAGAACACCAAATTATAACATGAGCACCGTGGCTGTCATGTCCAATGTTTTTGTAATTAAGAATAAATCATCATTACAGTTGTTATCAGTAAAAGCTCTGTTTGATTTGATCATGTTTACCTCATATCTGTGGACAAGTTTAGACTTAGACTTAGACAAACTTTATTGATCCACAAGGGAAATGATTTGGATACAGTAGCTCAAACATCACAATATAATGTAATAACAGAGAGTAACAAAAATAGATGGTGTAGCAAAAAAGAGCAAGAGACAGGTGTCAAATGAGACATAATTATAAAAATAAATGTATATGTACAAGTCAAAATAAAATAGAAAAATAAGTAATAAACTATAAAATAAACTATAAAATCACAGCTATAAACAAGAGACAAGAACGACAGTGCAAATACTCTGCTGATTGACAGGGCATAAGGTTATCCGTTACTTAAGATTGACTTGTTGTACAGTTGTAGGGAGTATTTAATGTAAAGTTTCTGAAATTTAAAATCTAAATCTTACATATAGTTCCTTAAATTTGTGTTTATCTATTTGCCCACGACTACTGACTGCAACAGCCGGCTCTACGGTTCACTCTCCAAACTCCTCAACAGACTCCAGAGCATCCAGAACTCTGCCTCCGCCTCCTCCTCAACCGCACCTCCTCCCGTGAATACATCACCCCTGTCCTCAGAGATCTCCACTGGCTCCCCACCCCTCAGCGCATCCAATTCAAACTCCTCACCACTGCGTACAAGTCCCTCCATAACCTGTCCGCCCACCTACCTCTCTGAGCTTCTCCGCCACCACATGCCCGCCCGTGCCCTCCGATCAGCTGACGCCAACCTCTTGTCTCCCCCCACCAGGACTAAACACAAGACCTCAGGGGACAGGGCCTTCTCCACTGCTGCCCCCACCCTCTGGAACTCCCTGCCCAAACACATCAGAGACTCATCTCTCTCCATAGAACAGGACCGCACTCACCCACTACAGGAACACCTCACCCCTCTGTCCTCAGGACGGAGGTACAGGGCATCAGGTGCAGGAGGAGCCACTTTGGCAGAAGCCTGATCCCCTCGGCCATCACATTTTTGAACAACAGGCCCCGCTGAGTGCACTGTAATGTCTATTGTAATGTGTCTGTGTTTGTTGTGTTGTGTTGTTGCTGTATATGTCAAACGAGCTCCGTGTGCGTGAAAATGAATTCCCCCTTGGGGACAATAAAAGTCTAAAGTCTACGCTCACTATCTTCAAAAAAGCCCTGAGAATTCACCTGTTCAAAACTGCCTTTAAATAACTGCATCTCCTGTTTATCTGTGTGGAGGAGCTGGCCAACGTGGTCTTAAGCAGGAGGCAGACTCTGAAAATATTCCATTTGCCCAAAGGTTTATTCAAAATTCACCGTGGTATCATGGCAAACAAAATTAGGCATAAGCAACAGAAATTAATGAAACTAAAAAACCCACGTGTACCCGGCTACACTGATGTGACTCCCTGAGAGGCTGGGCTGACCTGGTTTATAGTTCCTCCCTCCAGGTGAGTCCACAACCTCTTACCAGGTTGGATATAAGGCAACTTCACTTTAGTATAACGTTACCCCCTCGATTTACTACAAGGGCCCAAGTCCCCTTTAAATGAAAGTGTTTAACATAATCTATAAACACTGAAACATCCAAATCAAATATACAAAACCCAACAAACAAAAGGAACTGAAACCAATTCTCCCCTTCACATGGTCTGTCCCAAAACCTCCCCCCAGAGGCTTTAAATATGTCCATCTCAGGGCACGTCCTCTTTCGTCTCCAGACCAGGTGGAGGAACAGGTAAGTCGGTAAGTGTCTGAAACATTTAACTAAATTCAATAGATTTAACCAAATAAAATATATTTAAAGTAACTTGAGTGTGTTGTGTTAAAGAAACTAAACAAAAACTAAATAAAACAAACCTGGGATAGTTATATTTAGTAGTTTTTTGGATTTTGGAGAAATGAACAAATATGAAATGAGATTAAGGTGAGTGTACAGAGACAAAGACCCTCTTTATCACAATCTGTTTCTTTCATTTGTGTTTGTGTGTGTCTTGATCTATGTGAAGCGTTGTTGAGTGTCATGGAAAAACGCTACACGAGTTTTATGTATTATTATTATTATTATTATTATTACCACACAGCTATGGACAGTTATGACCTCATCCAAATCCCAACTGTACATTCTTGCGGCTGCAGTTCTGATGACATCTCCTAATGCTCCGCTCTGTCTTTTTTAATTAACCAAAGTGATGTCCACGGCGACCGGACCAGGACGAATGGGCCGGTCAGGAGACAGTCCATAAAGCACAGTCCATCAGATCAGGCTGTTTCCAGTGGGCCCCTGTATCACCGCTACATCAGCTCTCATCACTACAGAACGCTCACGATGCTGTCACCACGTCACGCTCCCCCGCCTTCGATTAGACAAATTACTGCTCTCATCGCCACGACAACAACTGCGAGTCTTTATGGCCAATGGACAAGATGGCACCTGACCACGCCAAGTGCAGAAGATGCTCGCGGTGGTTTTCAGATTATTGAGTGTGATGATGTCATACTGCCAATCCAATCATTTCTTATTCATAACAAAAATCTGAATTTTAACAATATTAATTCATTGCCCACCATTGTACTAAAGGCATAGACTGTAAATGGACATAGCAATATTAATTACCTGATGTAACTTTCCTATCTTTTCCAGATCTTTTTTTCTCTCTTGAATGTCATGAGTATTGCTGGGAACGTCTCTATGTTGCATTTATTCAATTACAGATGTTTTTATTGGCAAAAAATACCTTAAAAAAAAAAGCTAAAGCATCTTCTTGCAGGTGGCAGATCTTCCCTACATAGTTCCTTTGAATATTATTGGGATTTAGACTGTTGTGATGCATAGACTGGACATAACTAGTTCTCAAGCCGCAACGCTCCAAATGGGACTTGAACATGGGCGCGATTCGGCTCCATCGATCCAGGCTCCAATTCACTTTGTATTGAAAAATGCTCCTTCTTTCTGTAACTGCTGTGTCAGGCTTCTCATTCTGAGCTTTAAATGTTCGTATTAACCCACCATCATTCTGGTGTCATTTCGCTCCTAAATTTGTTCCTAAATCAAGATATGAACATTAATAATAGACGGATCATGTGACTCGTTTCTCCAAGGTCGGCTTGTGAGTTAGCAACATGTACCTTGAACAATTAAACTCCCAGTTGGCTCTTAGGTTGCTATGATACACGTGCTTGAAATTCCAAAATATGGAACTCTGCTCCAAAGCAGCTATACCTGCTAGCCTCAACTGACTTCATTTGGCTGGAGCTGGACACTGTTGGTGACGTCACACTCCCTCAAATAATTTTTTTCCTGTTATAAATCGTTCAAACTGACTCCAGGCAGCAGCACCGGCTAGCCAAGTGACCGGGTTTTAGTAACTGGCAGAGAATTTTTGGATTAGACAAAAAAAAACAAAAACAAAAAAAAGAAGTGCAATCTATTTTAGTTCCAAAAAGCAGTGCTGGAATTGAAACAAAAATATGAAATCAAATAAAAAAAATTGTGAGGCCAAAGTTTGAAACTGAATTGCAAAATGTATATATTTGGAATTAATTAAAATCTCGTTTTCTCTTGGACCCAATCTCGTGTCTTGTCTCATCTCGTGAAAATTTTGTCTCGTCCCTCAAACGGTCACACTATCCAGCACCTCTGTGTGGTACATACAGTGATTCCTTCTGCATTCACAAAGAAAAGCAGTCTTGACACTTTTGATGGCCAACAAAGAGTATTTCTAATCATAACACGCTTCCAAAACTGTGCGAGTCAATAATTTGTTCTAGTCTGTGTTCATTACAGCGTGTCCTAAATTGCAGCGCGATAGAGACGCTGGGTCGTGGGCTGAGGTGGCTCACTAGAGACTGTATTTGGGGCTTTGGTACATTTGCATTCACAGTGTTCCACATATGAGCAAGTTTGGAGTCATTAAATCCACGGAAGGCCACGCGAGGAGCGTTTTTTAGGACAACCAAACCGGGAATACTCGTCAAGGTTTTGGAGAAGCATTTGAAGTAATATCCAAGTGTTCGGTTGTCCTTGTTGTAAAAATGTACCTTGGAAAAAAGATGAAATATGTAGTATCTCACCGTTTCACAGAATTTCTTTCACTCTAACAGTGCCACAAGAGAAAAGTGAGAATTGGAAGGCTAACCATCTCTGTATCTTATCAACTGTATGTTTCTGTCCCAAGCAATTTATATAAATACTTTCTCTATCCCTTCCTTCTTCTGTCCAATTCAGCTACCTACTACAATCACTTAAATTCTGTCACAGCCGCACAATCATCAGCCACCTCACCCTCTCCATTCTCTTCAATGGTTCTATTGGTATCTTAGCTGTCATATTTTCCGAACAAATGCCAGGGTCTAAGCACCAAATTCTAACAAGTACTCACTCTATTTATTTCAATCATTTAGTACTACTTTACTCAATAATAATTTAATAATAATGCACTGGATTTATAGTCTAGCTCCTTTCAAGACACCCGAAGTGATTTACATCACATTATTCATTCATTTCTTACAGCCAGCTCCATTTCCTAGTCTGTTCCAGTCCGTCTTTTGCTTCAGTGTGTATAAACTCCCTCTGGTCATTCAATCTTTGCTAGATTGTTGACCAGTCAAGAGAGACACTCAAGATCTGGATCTGAAACGCTCAATCTGAAATCTGTTATTTGCAATTTGTGCAATTCTGCATTATTCCCTGTTTGAAGAACCTGTTTCTGAGCCGAGCCTGTTTTCTAATTAGAGAATTTCCCAGTTTTGGAGGATATTTTAGTTCACATAATAAAAATCCAATATTCCTTTGTTGTTTATCAGCCTGATTTATCATATTAAGCATTACTTCTGCTGAACTGTACTAAGACGTTTGCGTTTGACTGTGTTCTTTGTGTTGCATTTGAGCCCAAGTTGCCTGCAGTGGGTGAAGTGTTTTGCCTGAGGACACAATAACAGTATGCATTAAAGTCACTGCTGCCCCACTGTGGGACCTGGTAATCCTGAATGGGAGATTCAAGTATTAACCAGGCCAAACTCTGCTCATCTTCTGAGCTAGAGCTGGACGAGGTTAGGCATTCTCAGGGTGGTGTGGCAGTGATGTCCAACATTTAAAAAGCATCGTAAAAATGTAAAAAAACAGAACTAGTTCATTTTAAAAGGTTTGCTGTGGTCCAAAGTTATTCTTCATTTACCTTACCATCCTAATTATTCACTGTGATTTTATTTATAAGCTCTTTTCACAACTCTGAGACCACAACTCTGAGACTAACATTAACTAGCAGGCTAACAGTACACTTCCTGACCACAAATAGTCCTCTTTGGCCAGTTCAGTTTGTTTCTACTGGTTTAATTTGGAAAAAAAAACAACACAATGTTATCTTTTCCTTGGGAAATAATGTCTATGATGATTTAACAAAGAGTTTCCCAGCATAAACAGTGAAGATGACCACGCTTGTTGTATAAAAACTCAGCGGTCAAAGTCAGAGGCACTATATATAATCATAATAAAAGTACTTTAAAGGTTACATGTGCTTCCATACAGGTAGTGTCTCTGTCAGGGCACTTAGTCAGGGCTTGGGTATTCTTGCTTCAACTGCCTCTAGTTCATACATTGATCTCCTGACGACGTTCCCCATTGATTAATTCCTATTCCACCCCCTCGATGTTGTTCCACTGACTTGTAGACATATTACAGTTCACAGCTACACAATGGGGTCAGTGTCTAATCGCAATACCATGTCAGCGGCGAGGTCACCTGACCGCCGGTCCAACCCGCGCCTCCAGACACCGCCATACATAACCTGTGTGCGCGTTTATCCAGCTACGTGAAAACAAATGATCAATAATGCTCGCCCCACAAAACACAGTTACCCTGACAGAGACTAGCGTGTCCTGCCCGTGGACACATGCGCATTCGTCAAACTGTCATGTCCTCAATCTGCCGAGACGTAATGATCCGCGACCGCCGCCATTTTGAGACGGGCAATTTGAAGAAAAAATGAGCCAGCAGGAGAGAGGAGTGGGGTCGTTAAGGCAGTGTATCAAACCTGGGGTGTTGGTATGGCTGGGTTATGTCAGGGGGATGTTTCCTCTTCACAAACATACTTGGAGTTGTGTTTTGTTTCATTCATGTTGAAAACACATTTAACCTGCATATTTAGCTCTGAGGTTTTCTCTCCAACAGAAAACCTTGTGACCTTGTGATGTCATTTATACAGGAAGTGCTCCACTATGTTTTTAAACTCCATAAACCTTCACAAGAAGCATTTGTATAATTTCAGCCCTGGAATTCCCAATCTGTACTGAACAAAAGGTAAAATGGTGGCTGTTAACTTGAAAACTACCCTTTCATGACATCACAAGGTGGAACAGACCATTTTGAGCTTTAGAGATGTAAACAGATTAATATAATAAAGGGTTACTCAAACATTTGTGTATGAAACACAACTCCAGGTATGTTTTTGATGAGGTAACAGCATTATAACCTGGCTAAAAGCTCACAAGAGTCAATTTTGTGTAATACAGGACCTTTAAGTACATGTCTTAAAGGTGTAATGTGTAACTTTTCTGGTCAGTAACATAAAAAATTGTTGTTCGTACATTATTTACATGTTCTGGTCATCTACAAGTAGCGTGATTAAAATGTTAAGTTTATTCTCATACACTTCTAGTACTCATTTTCAGCATATTATTTTCACTTTACATCACATGCCCTACCAAATGTAAGCCTTTCCATTTATAATAATAATAATTCCGCATATGTGTAATGTAGTATTTCACAGGCTTGTCAAAGTCTCTCGAAGCAGTACTTTGTAGTCACTATTCATTCACTCCACGCTCTGTAGTGGTAAAATACTTGTGTAACCACAGCTGCTTCAGGGCAGAGCGAGGCTGCCCATCTGTAGGCCTGTCACTATAATTACTGTATTGACTTATGGTTCAATATATGAACGCTGGAACAATATATTTTGGAGCTCTATATACGCTGTGTGTACAATTTATTTACAATGGTGGGGAGAGTGTTGCCATTTTTATGTAATACGGTGAGATTTCAGATGTAGAGGATTGATTGTAAATATTACAGTTATGGCTAATTATTGATTCATTTGGCTATTTATTTGTTGCAGCTCAGGCCTTTTAATGACTATTTAAAAATTGGTTTACTGGGATTATCCTGCTTTGTGTCATTGGCATTATAAAGTAGTTCCAATATAATCTTTCATCCCAATATTTCTCTGTAGTGATAGGTCCATATCATGCCTTTCGTAACAATGGCATTTCTCCTGGGTGAGTTGTTAGCCCTCCACAGGGTCGTCAGATGGTGTAGCTGCCACCTGACGGCATACTGACACGCCATGGGTTTTTGTTTGTCTGGAACTCCCATCCACAATGCGTCAGTCCATCTCCATCCTGCTCTACAGGTCAGAAAAAGATTGATACCACTGCAAAAACTCAAATCTAGCCAAGATAAGGTGACTTGAATTAAGAAAGTTTCATCATGATTTAAGTAAATTTCACTTGACAAGTAAAATGATCTGCCAATGGAACAAGACTTTTTGTACTTAAAATATGAAAATACATCTGCTACACTTAAAATAAGAAAAACAACAACTTCTTGCACTTAAAATTGGAAACAAAATCTAACTTTGCTTGAATTAAGAAAAACACACTTCCATTGGTAGATGATTTTATTTGTCAAGTTGAAATCTACTCAAATGAAGTAAAATGTTCTTAAGTTTAGTCATTTTAACTTGCCTAGATATTGCTTTTTGCAGTGTGGGCCCTCAGGATCATCATGAACATGAGGTGGCCCCAACACGTGTCCAACAAAGTGCTAAGAACTCACACCTGTCAGCCCATTGCCACCTGCCTTGTAGCACAGCGATGTACTCTCTGGTCTGGCCACATCCTCCGACTCCCTCCAGACCACCGGGCAGAAGCCATCCGTTTGTTTGACACCAGTTTGATTTGATGTAATTGAAACTGGCCTCCAACGGCTCAGAGTAACACCAGAGAATACTGAGGGACTGGCACAAGATCGTCACCACTGGAAGAAACTGATTCACCAGATTGGATCTACGCATGGCCATGACCCCATCTTCTTCTCATTTTTTTTTTTTTTATCGTGACAGGCCTACCCATCACCACCTGCACCATTAGCCACTTGGTCCGAATGGGTATCCAATCCTCTGACTTTGGGGTTGGTGGACAAAGCCGTTGAGCCACTGTCACTCCTATGACCCCTTATAGAGACTTGGCACTACCTCTTCTTGCCCCTCACCCTGTCCACAGATGAGCAGCTCCTGGTGTGTGCTGAGTGTGCGGGTCAGGAGTTAATTGCGTGTGTGACTTGCATGTCAGACAGAGATATTTCAGTGTTGCGGCGTGCAAAAGGAGGACAGTACCACAGACACTCCAAGACATCCAGAAACACGGGAGCACGTGCCGGAGAAGTGAGGAACAATTAGCTTCTTAATAAGGCTGGAGCGGTGACACATCCATGTAATTACACAGACAAACTGCTGCCTCTGCTTTTGAGACGAGCACACATAGACGCATTCACACACACACACACGTACACACACGTACACACACGCACACACACACACACAGCTGCAACTGAACTGGAAGGAGGAGGAAGGGTAAAGTTAAACAAGTGTACAACATGAATAAACCCTCCCCCTGTCACTGTCATTTGTTAATGATCAATTATTCCTATCAGAAAATTAAAATCTTAATTTTCCCATGTTGAAAAAAAAAAAAAAAAATTTTTTTACTGACTGAAATCCTGCATTCTTGCCTGGCAAATCCAGAAATCTCTCTGTATTTTTATTACAGATTGATATCAGTCTGATCCCCACGCCCTCCAGTCCGACCAAACACTGGTCATCGATCATTTATAAATAAAATATTTTTTTTTAACCTCATATTAACAGAGTTTATTGATTTGCTCATGTATTCTGCAAAAATATGCCATCTTTTTCAGTCCCGTGATATTTTCCTCCTTATTTTTGTCAGATACAGACGGGCCGTGCATGTCCCTGATTGGTTAATCCACCTGTCAGTCATCTGGAAATGGGGAGATTCACAGGTGACCAGACTCACATCTTCAGTATTCAGTATTGAAGAACTGTGTATTCTGGATCCCAGGCACCCTGCATATGCCACTATCAAATCAAATTTCTTTTGAACATTTGAACAAACTTAGAAATAAATGTTTTAAATAAAAAGGCTTTTTCGATCAAGAATACAATTTTAAATAAATATCTTTCAAGTTAAAAAAGGAATTTATGGAAACTAAGGAGTCCTACAGGGGTCTTTGTTTGGACCAGTGCTCTTTTAACATTACCTTACTGTGTCATGGTCAGCCCAAGAACACAACATTTATCATATGTACATCATTATAGTTAATACATTTGTAGACTTCGTTCTAAAACAAAAATGACCAAAAACAGGAAAGTCACATCTCTGAGTGAATTTTCAAATGGATCGCACAAATCCTTATAAATCAGGAAGAAAAGTATTTACACTGAAAATATGCTAATATGGTACAGCCGCTAAAAATATTCAGGTCTGTACGATATATGATCTCTAATTTATGCAGTAATTAAACCTCATGTATCTGCTGGAGACTCACCCGATGATTTCTAATCTTTAGTGATTTGAAAAAGCCGTAGAGGGGAAAGTGAGGAGGCTGTGGGAGTAGTATGGTCCAAAAATCACAATGTAATTTTAATGGGAAAATATCAGGGCTCATTGAACGCAGGGCAGTAATATTTTAACAGGGACCCGAGCGAGCCAATGATACTTAACACAGTGTCAGGGCAGAGAAAAGCTGTAGAGTAAGGTGACCTATAGATGAAGGATGGAGCGGAGGGGTGTAACGTCTAATAACTTACAAAGGGCAGGGGATGGCTCCAGAGAGGTTTGGAGCAACGATAGCTCAAACTATTCTTCTGTATTTTGTGTTCCTTGAAAATAACAACTGTCTGGAGTGATTTAAGCGAGCGCAGTGGAAATTATTAATGGACTAGAGGAGTAGAGCTCAAACTAGCAGTATGGCATTACGATGATCGATCTACAACACAAGCAGGTGTTGCCGCCAGTTCCAATTAACAGGTCAGATCTGTGGAGAGGTAAAAATCAAGTAAGTGGATTTGTACAGTTAAACAAGTCTGTCAGCTAGTTAGCATTAGCCAGCAGTTTTTCAGTTAAGTCACACTCGCCTTTTTGTTGAAAATCAAACACCATAATTACGCTCGTACGGATCACAGCCTCCTGAAAATGTGCAGTTTAAATCCATTTAGTATTTTTTTTTCTTGAGTTTTTAGACAACTTTTTTGGCTGTTTGCTCATGTCTGCATTCACCATGGTAACCGCTAAACAATCCGCTAATACACATACACGTAGAACACCCCCAGCACGATGCCACTACAAAGTATCAATAGAATACCATAATTCCAAACCATTATTATTATTATGATCACTTCCTTAAAGGTAGATGGTTTAATCCTGGCACTTAGCAATACATACTGTTGATATGTCCTTGAGCAAGACATCACATAAACTTCTCAAAATACATCTAAATAATAATAATAATAATAATAATAATAATAATAATAATAATAATAATAATAATAATAATAATAATAATGGATCAGTTTTATATAGCGCTTTAATGGACACTCAAAGACGTTTTACAGAGCATTGTTCATTCACAGCTGTCCTGGGGCAGTCTGATGGAAGCGAGGCTGCCAATCTACACCATCAGCCTCTCCGACCACCATCAGTCACTCACTCACACACCACTTTCATACTAGGTGGTGCTCCACTGTGGCACCTGATTTTCCCAGCAGTCTCCCATCCAAGGACTAACCAGGCCCGGCCCTACTTCTTCTGAGATCTTTTTTTTAAATTAGCCCCATATAAACATTGGTCCACCCTGAGCTGTTCCCTGCTCCTGACCCCTCAGAAACAGTGGACAGTGGACAGGAGACAGGCCTCACACAGCCATAGGTCAGCCGCCAGGACCAATCAGAGCCGCATTAGTTTACATCAGGAACACTTAACACTGTGGTTAGTCTGGTCAATACAATCTGCTCTAATCTAGTCTACATCACTTTAGGACAAACTGAAAGGAGTTTTACACCTGGGAAATCCTATGGGCACTCTAACAGCTATTGTTTTTAGCCTCATTTGTATATATCACAATATATTTGCCTTAAAACTTGTGGCTTTGTTCCTTTCTAAACGTTCTTTTAGTCACCGTGGGATTAGTATTTCAATTTTAAATCAAGTTTGCATTTGGAAAACCCACTTTATAAACTGCACCTCCATCTCCAATTAGGTATTTAGGTCTGCAGTCAGTAATTGGAAAGAACAATAAGAAAATAAACAAATGAAGCTCTTCTGTGAATGCAAAGCTAATAGGGCCGTGCAGGGCCGGTTCTAGGCATTTGGGGGCCCTAAACGAGATTTTGGCCGTGGCCCCCAGACCAGACACGGAAAAGTTGAAAGAGATGTGATAGTTATGATTAGATAAATAACTAGATGAATTGATAATAATAATAATAATAATAATAATAATAATAATAATAATAATAATAATAATAGCTCATTCACCTTTATCCTGTGCTTTTCATCCTTCAGTTCCATTTCTGAACTTTCTTTTAGAAGCTTTTTCTTTATTTGACGACACTGATACTGTAGTGCCTTCCTCCTTCTGTGTCTTGTCTTCTTCTTCTTCTGTGGAGTTTAACCGCGGCTTTCATTTAAAAAGTTGCATTACCGCCATTTAGTGCCACTAACAAAAAATGATCTATATCCTTGTAAACAGACCAGTACCCTTTAAAAAAGAAATGAAAGACTTTCCTCCAGTTCCGCTGCTAACCCCAGTCCAGAACAGTTTTAAAGTCAATCAAGCAATTCTGTTGTTGAAGAATATTGACAGTCCATTAAAATATGCTCCAGTGTCTCCATAATGTGACAGTTACCACACTGCCCAGTCTGTGGCCACATCTCATTTCTCTTTCCTTGCTTCCTTTTCCTTGACTCTTCTCCTCGATTCTGCAGGAAATGGGTGAGGAAGTCCCGCCCATAGATGAGACAAAGCGAGGAGAGAGGATCTAAACTCCTCACTGAGACCGACAAAGTTTGATTATTTTATCTGATGTCTGCCTACACATTTACTCCTTCCTTTCGTGGTTTTCTTTGGGGCACCACTTAATATGACACATTTGATTGACGGCTGAAAAATGGAGAATCGAGGAGCGGAATCAAGGAGAAGGAAGCAAGGAAAGAGAATTGAGAAGTCTTGTCTCCCCCTCCCTCCTATTCAAGTTTGTCTGTGTGGAACTGGGTGGAGTCTGTGTGGAGCTGGGCGGAGTCTATGTGGAGCTGGGCGGAGTCTGTGTGGAGCTGGGCGGAGTCTATGTGGAGCTGGGTGGAGTCTTACCTGGAGCCTTCAGCCTGTTCAACACCTACAACTCATCAACCCACTCAACACTCACCTTCTCCAGTATAAAAGGCCTTCACCATTATTTATTCTTGATTTCAGACACAAATATTAATCGGTCCATAGTTAAAAAAAAAAAAAAAAACAGGATATAAAAAAGACATTAGGCAACCAAATTAATCCATAAAGTTCATTAAAAACTATGGAGTTTCTACACCCAGTGCTTTCTCAGAGCAGAGGTGTAATGGCATGAGTTCATTTATGATGGAGTTTTTAGACACCTCGAGGCACTGCATAAATAATTCTTCCATTCATCACCAGATTGACCGTTGCCTCTCATGGTACAACGCCAAAAACTAGATTTTCATATATCTGCTTTTCAATATACTTCCTGTACCTTACCTTTTTGTTCAGAACTCCATCCAAGCTCCCGGTCCATCTCCAGCCGCCTACACAGCCTTCGTTTCACTTGTACTCTGCTCCCCCTGCTCCCATCAACTATTTTTGGACATAAAACTTGTAAAATGAACATTTGCTGTGTCTGCCTTCAGGGTTAGTCTGGCTCTTGACGTTATTTCATTTTTTACCATGTTCAAGCACAAAGCGTTTTTCTCCTTCATTTCAAATATGTGCAGTGCTCTTCTAATTCATTGAAATAACTTTGGTCAGGCCCCGGCAGTTCTCTTTGAGGATGTGTTCCCCCAGGTTAAAACACAGGTTAGTATGTTTATGCCATGGGCCGGCCTTGGAGCCATGTTTATGTTTGTGAACACAATTTGACCACAGAACGATTCCAATGATGGTTTATGGACTTAAAAACTAGTAACAAGTAAGAGACATTTGGAGATTTGCCTGTGATGCAAGAATCCGGACAAAATGCAAACAGAGAATTTTTTTAGTTCTCAAAGAAGATGATTTTGGATTAATGAAACAAGTGTGAACGAAGCAAAAATACAACTCAAAGAATATTTTTATGAAGGAACAATGTTATAGCAAGGTTTGCATAATACGTCCATTCAGATAATTTTATGAATGCGTTTAATTTTAATATTTAAGCTGAGTTCTTCCCTCAAGAGGAAAACACCTTGTGATGTCATGTGGTAATACAGGAAATACTTAAATACTTAATGCACTTTCACTAGTATAAGTTGGATACTTTTAGAACTCATCTAAAATAATAAGTATTACTCAAATATGTGTGAATGAAACACAACACAACCGGGTATGTTTTTGATGATGAAACAACATTATAACATGGCTAAAAGTTCACAAGAATCATAATTTTGTGTAATATATATATAAAATTTGACATTAGTGTCCTAAAATAATTGGACAATTTTCTGAACTATTTTACTGTATTTATTGCTTGACTTGTAACAGCCAGTCTAGTCTATAATATCATTGACAAACATGTCCCACACTGCAGAGAGCAGACTGAGCAGACGACTTGGACTTGGGGAGGATACTGTTTATGACGATATAAAGATCTCCTCTGGGCAGTTTATAGTCACTCTGGTGCAGTTGTCCAAACACATAACAGCTTAAGAGTCTTTTTAAAAGGACACACTGTTTTACTGTAGTATTTGGAGTCATGTACTACCAGGTGATCACTCATAAAAGTACGCAGGACAGTAATACCTGATTTATACTTTAGAACTCTCTGGAGAGGACTGTGTATTTCATTTGTGTCTATTTTAAAGCAGGACTGTGTGACTTTTCTGGTGGAGGGTGCGTCGCCTGCTTGTCTCCATGAAGAAGTTAATGCCACGGTATAGCAGGCCAAGAAGTTACAAGGCAGATCTGTGGAGAGGCGATCCTGCATAAAATGAGAATGTTTTTTTATTGCTCCAAAATACATTTTAAAAACACCCGCAATGAAATAAATACTATATATATATATATATATATATATATATATATATATATATATATATATATACATATATATATATATATATATATATATATATATATATATATATATATATATATATATAATACATATTTGGTGCATGTATTTTTTTTTTATCTGAATATACTTTGTACCTTTTTGAGATTGACAATTCCAATGTGAAATTATCCAAATGATTCTAGTGAAGGTGTTTAAAAACACAGTGGAGCACTTTTTGTATTACTACATGACATCACAAGGTAGAAGAGAGTGTTTTCAGTGTTTTTGAGAGAAGAACTCAGCCTAAATATGCAGAATTTGAGTGTTAAACGTGTGAATGAAACAAAACACAACTCCAGGTATTTATTTTTGATGAGGAAACACCATTATAACATAGATCTGGAAATAGCGTCGTGCATCGCCTTAATTGTTCTACTGTGACCCAAGTGTAAACCAGGCACTTCTCACTCCCCAACAAAGGAGCAGGAACCACTTTAAGAGCAGAAAATTAAAGTGTAAATTTAGCCGAGAATCAGCAAATTAACTGAACAGCAAAGAGCATGTTTACGTCTCCTAGCAACACTGCAATTCTCAGGTGCACAGATCAGAACGAACTTTTTAAATCTGAATTTCATTTAATTGTAAATGAATAGTATTTGTATTAAATCTATTAAACACAATCTATCCGGGACACAGAAATGAGGTAAACGCGTTCAAAAAAATCAACCAAAAAAGACAGAAAAAGTTTTTACTGATAACAATTGTAATGTTGATTTATTCTTAATTACAAAAACCTTGGATTTAATGGCTAAGTTGCCTCTGTTATTAAAAATGTGTATGTGTCCTCTGCAGGTTAAGGTTCAGTTGTACCTTTTGTAAAACTTTAAGAGCGCAGGCTACATACAGTTCCTTCAAAGGTGCACGATGTAACTTTTTGGTTGGATGTTCATCACCTGCTTGTTTCTATGGTTACGTCATTGCTCTGCCTGGAATTGTTACGGCACAGCAATGGAGGGACCTAAAAATGGACACCAGACTAATTGCAAAAAAGGAAAAGGATCACTGGAGAGCAGAAAAACAGGTACGTTGAAAATATAAAGTAGATCTCAAAAAACGAACTGAGGAGCCAAGAGGTTCACCGTGTGTCGGACAAAAACAATCTGGCAGAGTCTCGCAGGTGAGCAGGTCTTAAATAGTCAGGCAACTTGATTTCCAGCAGGTGAGAAGGAATGACAGGAATGTTCCGCAGTATGACATTAAACAGCTCTACCTTAAATTTATTCAATTACAGGTGGTTTTATAGCTCAAAAATACCTAGAAAAACAGGCATTCTGACTGTGAGTGGAGTCGCCTCTCCACAGATCTGACCTGTAACTTGGTCTGGTTTGGTCTCCATGAAGATAGAAACATTTAATGCCATACTGTGAAACATTCCAGACAAAGCAATAACATCTCCATGCAGAAAAGCATTTGATGGCATTAAATCTTTCTATCATCATGGATACCAAACCAGACCAAGTTACAGGTCAGATCTGTGGAGAGGCGACTCCACTCACAGTCAGAATGCCTGTTTTTGAGCTATAAAACCACCTGTAATTGAATAAATGTCAGGTAGAGCTGTTTAATGTCATACTGTGGAACATTCCAGACAAAGCAGTGACATATCCATATCCATATATAAACAGGTGATGGACCCCAACAAAAAAGTTACACAATGCACGTTAGCGGGAGCAAAAAGTACATCATTGCCTCCATGATTTATTCAGAGTTCTCTTTACAAAGTAATAACAGTGACACAGCATGAGAAGAAAAAAGAAAACAGATTTAAAGTAATGGCACAAAAGCAGTTCTCTCAAAGTGCCTATGTCAGAGTGACCTGGTCCAGCTGACCTGGCTCACCGCTGGTCCCCTGCACTCCCACTCTGTGATCAGGGCTTCTTCACAAAACCCACTTCATCAGTAGCTACATTATTATTTTCTTGAGGACTCAATTATATGATGTTTATTATTATTACATCATGCCACATTGTTAAAAATAGTCGGATCTGTTGCCCCGGTAACACATAATAGCCTTATTTGAGGATGAAAGGCTTATTGCCAGTTGTACAGACTCAGAATTTCCAGTTGATTCATACTTAATAATTCAAAGCCAGACTACTCACGTATATTAATGATATAATTAATTAAATTCTTAAAGGCGCAGTATCTGATTTTTACTGTCAAGTTCATTTTACACAGTTTGCAGTCGTCTAAAGTCCTTCCTCACTTACCTTATGTATTCAGAGGGTCCTCATTACTCACCACGAACAACTATTTTTAGTCATGGTAAAGCTAACAACAACTAGCATGTTAACCACGCACTTCCTCCTTCTCAGAAAATAAAAACGCTTTATATGGATATGACATGGAGACAGCACACAGCAGACCTATTTTGATTTCAAGAGCTGCTTATACAGTATATCTGTATGGGGGCAAGAGACATTTTGTTTAAGTACATCATTTCAAAAGTAGTTTTCAGACACCATACTTTACTCCTACTTGAGTAATATTTTATGGTGTAACAGTACTCTTACTTGAGTAAAAGTTTTGGGTGAGTTGAGCTGTGGGTAAGTGACAAACGCTTCATGTGGACAATAAAAAAAAATAAACTTTGAACATAAAAAAAATGCCAAACTCATTCTGTGATTTTGTGTTTCTTGTGTGTTTCCTTCAGATATGATTTAGTTTTTCTCATATTTCTGACTGAAAATACCTGATGTTGCACTTTACTTACTTAAAGTTGCACTGCACAACTTTTCTGGTGGAGGGTCTGCCACCCACCTACCTGCTTGTCTCCATGGAGATGTTACTGCTTTGCCTGGAATGTTCCATGGTATGACATTAAACATATCCATCTAAGCATTTATTCATTACGGGTGTTTTTTTTGCTGAAAAAAATGCTAAATTCTTCCTGTGAAAAGGGACGCCTCTTCACAGATCTGAACAGTAACGTCTCCCTCATGGTAGGTAGGTTTAATGTATACTGTGGAACATTCTCAACAAACAACAACATTTCCAGGTGGCGAACCCTCACTTAGAAATGTTACCCAGTGCACTTTTAATGCCCCGTCTTTCCAATTACATGAACTTCATATTATAAACCAGAGTTACACTTTTTTACTAACCTTGTGCTGCAAACTGGATTGTTACTTGTGTTTTAAGGTTCAAACTCTTGAGAATCCATCTTGTACGGCTCCTGGCTGATCCGTTTGCATCCGTATGGAGAAGAAAGCAGATATTTTCCTGCAAAAACATCTCACTAATCTGTCAGAAACATTAGAAACATTAGCATTATTTCATTATTTCATTTCAAAACATGTGAATTAGCTGCTGTGATTGGCTAAACTACTGAAAGCCCCTCCTCTTACAATATCGAACAATATCGTTGGGAGCTATTCCAGACCAATTATGGTTAGTGTTACTTTTACTTGAACCACTACTTTGTGCTAATATAACTATAATATTTTAGGGTAACATTACTTGTACTGACTGTAGAATTGTGACTACTGTACGTATTGATACTTTGCAGTGACGTCATGCAGGGGATGTTCTGCATGTATCTCTAAGAATTACCACGGTGACACAATGCACACATTAGCAAGCAATGGCCACGTTTACATGATGCTTTTTAATTGTTCCGAATGAAATAGTTCGGAATTAAATTATTCTCCTTGGAGTTTACAGGGAAATAATAATTCAGAATTGAGGTTTACATAGAAACACATTCAATTCCGCTCAACGTCTGATGGTGGGGAACGGTTCTGATTGGATAGGGACAAGAACGTATTTACGTCAACTGGAAGAAAACACGCTTCAGCTGCTACAGAATTTTTGTCATCTCGGTTTGGTTTGTGTTTTTATGTTTTCTGCTATCCGCTCTTTTCATTATTTGTAGTTCTTCCAGCAAACTTATTAAAAAAATGTTTCGGTTCGAGACCAACGTTTGCTCCGGGCCGCCATCTCACGGTGCATCATCGCGTCAGAAAGGCAACCCAACGAGCACGCGCCAAACAACCAAAATTATTTTTAAGCGGAATAAACGTTTACATGATCGAGGAATACATTTAATTCAGCTTTAAAATCGTAATAAACAACCCACTTAATTTGGAAATAAGTTTAATTCCCAATAATAATTTTCAGTAGGAATTAAGTGTTTACATGGTCTTTGTAAAGCGGAATTACATTTTATTCAGAATTTACTTACTTTTAATCGGAATTAAAGCTCTCATGTAAACGTGGTTTACATGAAAGATTTTAAGTCTGAAAACTCGAGAAAAAAAAAATGCAAAATGGATTTAAACAGCACATTTTCAGGAGCTGTGATCAATACGAGCGTTCATGGTCCTGTTTAGGAGTTTGATTTTCTATAAAAAAGGTGGGAGTGACTAACTGAAAAACTGTCGGCTAATGCGAGCTGGATTAAGACTGTAATTTTATGTGTGTGACAGACTTGTTTTCACAGAACGAAACAGCTCACCTCTTGTAGTTCCAGCTAAATCAGTTCTTCATGTTTGGATTGTGTTAAAGTAAAGCACAGATTAAAGTCTAATAAAGCCCCAGATAAAGCAGAGCCTACAGTTAGCATCAGGCCCCATCACAGGGATCGTTGATGACATCAGACGCAAAGTACAATGTCTTGGTTTCAAAATGGCTCCATGTGTTATGTAGTTGTGGCTGTAGTTTGACTCCAGCTTCATTTCACTGCGAGCTCCTCCACTAAATACGACTTTAAATCGTGTTTTAACGTGGACTTCTCATCGAAAGGACTGGGCCTCAGATGATTGTCTCGAACTCTCAAATGTGAAGAGATTTAGCCCTCACAATGGCTGAAGGTGGTTGCTGGAGATGGTTGAAGGTGGTTGGACCTCGGAGTTGGCATGTCGTGTTCCTGCTCCTTCTTTAGTTAATATTTCACTTTTTTATGGTTTGTGAAGCTGAGATCCAATTATGAAACTAAAAAGTTGTATTTTTTTTTACCAACTTTTGTGTTAGATACCAAGGAACAAACTCAATTTCTACATTTCTACGCAACACATTTATATTATAGATCAGAAAATAGCGTAATAAATAGCGTAGGTAGTGTAAATACGTGTATAAAATGACGAGCCGTGCGACAGGTTGCGTCATAGTTTCATTTTATTCCTAGTATAAGAGACATACAATGATTTTCTATGAGACCAAATTTTGAAGAATCCAAGAAAAGCTTTATCCTGGAAATCAACAAACAGAACACTGACCCAGTGGCATCCACCGGGTTATGTATTTACACCAACTCAAAGTGAGACCAGTCCCCTCTCCTGTCGGCTCGGAAACAAGAACAAAATAAAATGAAATAAAAACTAAATTAAAGAACACATATTATGCATTCTTGTGGCTTTCATTCCCGTTATAACATGCTTTTGGTCAACCTGGGATAATACGTTTTTCACATTTCCAAACTTAATGTCTGCATTTGGAAAATATACCGCCGTTTCTAATCAAGCTTTTAGGTGTTGAAGCTCCCTCTGCTGGCAGCAACGGGAATAAACAAAGTAAACAAATGAAGTACTTATCCCCCGTCAATGTGTTTGTTGTGCACACAATTTGACAATTTGCTTTAACTCCATTAAAGTATGGCATTAAACTTTTCAGTCTCCATAGAAACAAGCAGGAGACGCCACCAGGCCAATTTACGGGTGAGATCTGTTAAGAGGCGACCCCACTCAGAGTAAGAATGCGTGTTTTTAAAGGTATTTTTAAGCAATAAAAACATCGATAATTGAATAAATGCATCTTATACAAGTTTAATACCATACTGTGGAACATTACAGGCAAAGCTATAGCATCTCCATGGTAGTGGACCCCAAACCTGAAAAGTTACACAGTGCGGCTTTAAAGTGGAATTAAACTCTAAATCCACTTTCGCTACTACACTGTGTTAATGGTGCTTTAATGGCATTATCTACTGATCCAAGTCTTTTTTTTGTGTGGCAATTTTAGTGTGTTTAGTGTCTGCTGCCTCCAGTGGCCACTGCAAGTAGTTGTTGTAGTTGGTGACATCACGTGTGACTGCCCTAATTATAGCCAGTTGTTTCGGATTACAAACACCGGGCTGCAGGGGTGGATTTTGGATAAGTGGATACCTGTTGGACCAATCAGACTGTTCTTTAAATCTCTAGAACTCGGCCCCCCTTTCTCACTCTCTTCACCTTATTCCGGAAGATGCCGCGGGCGCTGCCATCATGATTCGGGTGTATTATTTTAAGGGGCTGCCGATCTTGACAGTAAATAAGTTCAATACGGAAGATAAAGCTGTTTTAAAGCCCCCCAGAGAATTGGTGCAGTGTTGAAAATTGAACATTTTACACAAACGAACCAAATTTATGTCATATTTAAGATGCAAAACGTTTCCCAAATTCTCCATGAATGGGAACGCCATTTAACTGGAAGTGCCACCGCAAAAAAGCAAGGTTTAGGAGCGTTTAGAGACAAAAGTGGGTGGGGCGGAATGAGGCGGTTAGTCCTCAGGTACTGCGTAGTTTAGCAGCTCTGTCTGAAATGGGGTTTTGGGCGGAGTTTAGCTGTTCAGTCCCACTTAAATGTCTAGGAGTCATTTGTATTTTTACCTCTGATGCAGAAAACCCGGTAAAATTCAAACTGATTTTTTTTGCTCAGAGAAGACAACTTTGGATAAATGAAACAAGTGCCAACGAATCAAAACATTTCCAGGTACGTTTTTGACGAGGGAACAGTACAGCATGGCTAAAAGGTCAAAAAAGTCAACTTTGCATAATGTGTGTTCTTTAAACAAAATAACAGGTAGCTGCCACAATTCCTCTCTGCAGACGTAATGGCTCCAATATTTGACCATTTTCAAAACTGATTTAACGCTCCACTGCTTTTTAATCTCCAAATCTCCAAATCAATCATTAAGAGCGAAACAAACCTTTGTGGCTGACTGTTTTAAAGGTGCATTGTGTAACTTTCCTGGTAGAGGGTCCGCTACCTGTTTGACTCCATGTAACCATCTCCATGGAGACAAGCAGCCACATGAAGAGGCCAGGTTACAGGTCAGATCTGTGAAGAAGTATAATGCAAGGTTTTTATGGTAGTTTTGAGAAATGAAAACTCCTATACTTGAATAAATGTAAGATATATTTGTGTAGCCAAAGTAAAAACATCACCATGGAGACAAGCAAATGGCAGACCTTCCACCAGAAAACCTACACAGTGCAGCATTAAGCATATATATATATTTTTTTCATTTAGCGGTGTTGTACTTGTAATTTGAATCAATAAAACACTCAAACATAAATATAAGGAGGGGGTTGTACAGAAGTGCTCTGCGGCCATTCTCAACTTCTCAATTTAATCTCCAAATATTTTTACAACTAAATTTAGGATCGACATATACTGAAATCCATTTTGTTAGTTTTAATTTTAGTTCACATTCACATCCATTGTATTCTTTTTCTAGGCTGGATACACACTTCAGCCATTATAGATACTTTTAACTTAAATATTAAAGTGCGTATGACCTGCTTATAGGTTCTTAGAATTTTGACTTCATTCGCCTGAGAGAATACATGTTGTAAATATACATATAAATGAGTTTTACACCAATCGGGTTTCAGTTTGTGAAGAAAATTACAAGAAGTAGAGCTGAAAAGTGACATGACAATGACATCACACTAGGGAGAGTCTAGAATTCTATATAAAAGTTAGGTGAAATTTAAGTGAAACCCATTTTCTTACCCTTCAAATATATATTCAACAAAATATAGGTAGTTTTTAGATTTTTATTTGTCAAGTAATCATTTCTGTGTACATTAGAGGAGGTATGGCTAAGTATACTACAGGGTTGCTATAGGCAGAAATTCCCTAGTGTAATGTCAGAGTTTACAATTAGGAAATAAAACAAAAATTGAGAACTGGGTTAATATATATATATATATATATATATATATATATATATATATATATATATATATATATATATATATATATATTTTTTTTTTTTTTTTAGGTATAATTATCTTTTTGTGATTCACTCAAATGAGGAGTCTAACCGGCCATATGCACTTTAAGGTTCAAAGTTTCTTTATTTATACCTTTAAGTAGATTTACCATCATTATCATCCATGTTCATTGAGGCTATGCATAAACAGTGTTACTCCCATGCATTCTAATGACACTAAAGATGTGAGCTGGTCAGACTCTGGCAGTGAAAAAGTGGACCAAGTCTGAGGTGAGCTGGATGTTCATTTTTGACCCATTCTTCAAGACAAAACCTGAGACAAGTCCATTTAAATCTGAATATCAGCTCAGCCAATCATGTGCTTCTTATAAACTTTTGATTTTTGACTTTTTATATCCAATGCCTATCCCACTGTCCTCTAGACCACCAGGCTGTGTAATTATTTTTTCTTCCCCTGAGGTCCATATTCAAATCTAGCCGTGTGGTGGAGAGCCGGACCAACACTATAATTCGTGGAACAAATGCTCATAAGCACATTTCTGTAACATATAGGCTGCTGTAAAATATGACTATGCTATAATAATTATCTAAAGCTTGCAGGGGGATGGATTTTAATGGTTTAAAAAAGTAATTTAGCCTATGTGTCCTTAAAGAGAATTATGTGAATGTAAAAACCTCTGAGAAGCTTGTGGAGGAAATGTATACTGGGAGAGCAAAACCTTTTATATTTGATAAATCATAAATAATCAGACATATAGTGTAAATATTTTAGTATTTTTTTTAAAAATAGCATCAGCATTCTTTCCTTGCTTTTATGTCATTTAATTGAAAAATAATACAACTCAATCTGAAAACTAAAATGGACAGTACAGAGGTTACAAGGCCAGGTTGGTTCACAGCACGCAGGTCCATTGACAGAAATTTGGGGGCCCGGGGCAAGAAGAATCACAAGGGTCCCCTCTAATATAAATAGGAAGAGTGTCCAGTTATGGGCATCTAAAACCGTGGGACCCGGGACAACAGACCCCTTTGTCTCCCTCTGTCTACTGCCCTGACTAATTAAATCTAAAAACATTGTTAACAGTTGTCGCTCCAAACTCAGCCCACTCTTTTCACTGCCAGTCAGCCGCAAACTACTGCAGATGTCAGCTTGACTGAAAAACAAAGATCTCATAACCAGAAACTGTGAGTCAGTATAAGATAAAACATGTATTTGCTTTGTATAGATCTGCCATAGAGTCCAGCGTCTTCACACTTGAGGGATGTGGGTAGAACATTCCAGATCTCATAAACATGTGTAGTAAAATACTGTCATCTCGTATTAATATGTAACAAAAAACTCACAGTCAGATATGGCTAATACATGGGTGGAATGAACGCGTCACTCCATATGACACATTGACAAGCGTACAAAAAAATGAAAATCAAAAAATGAACCAAAAGACAGTGGGTAACACACTGGAGCCCCTTGCATCGCCCCTCCCTTCCTTCGGTCTTAAATAAGGCACACATTAACACATACAGGTAAAGATTTGGCTAGTAGTTATTCCTTTATTTACAACCAATAGCACACAAAGTGAATAAGTAGACCGGCAGTCCATTCTGTGAGAGCGCCGCCTTCTGACAGGGAGGAGAGGGAGGGAAGGAAAGAGTGAGAGGAATAGAGAGAGAAAGAGGGGAAAGGAGAGAGGGACAGAAAGAGAGAGAGAGGGAGAGAGGAGGAGAGAGAGATGAAGACAGAAAGAGGAGAAAGGGGAGGGGAGAGGACAGAGGCTCTGACCTGCTCCTCAGCTCCACACCGGGCTGTAGTCAGACAGAGTTTGGCAAATGCAGAGCGTGGACTGGAGCTGTAGCTTCTGTTTGATCGGGGGAGAGTTTAATTTGCCCAAAGATGAGATTATTAAAAGGCCTAACTACTCAGGGGACTCCGACTGGACCACAACTTGCACAGACTGCATATGTATATGTATACATATACGGTGTGGCTATAAACACACACATATATACACACACATGCATAATAGAACACATCAGAGGTGGGTGGGGCTGCTCCAACACTACATCAGAAAAGGTTAAGCAAAAGCATGTATCCAAGCGGAGCAGGATCCTGGGTTTGAAGTCTTCAACACAAAGTCCTTCTGTATTCGTCCAAACAAAGTGGTTTAGTAAATCCACACACGACATTGGCAGTTTAAAATAAGGTGGCATCGTGCCATCCCAGTCAGCGGTCTGTAGGAAAGCAGGGAGCCCAGCTATACCAATATGGTACAGAGATATCCGCTGGACAGACAGAGGAACCACGCTCAGCTGAGGCTTGTCCAGTGTGACACTGCAGTCACATGACCACCAGGGGGCCTCAGGTCTGATCGTGAGTCAGGTCCGTTCCTCTACAAAAAGTGAGTCCCAGTCCTGGTGTAGTCCTCAGTAGTTGAACTTGCCTGGCTGGTTGACCGGGGAGGAGGCTGGGATGAACAGGGGCTTTGGGGGAGTGTCTGGTTTGAGGGAGGAGGCCCGACGCACTATGGCCCCTCTGTGGGGGAGGTCCTGCTCTCCGGTGTAGCTGTGCTGGCGGGACAGGTATCCGTTGGGGATGAGGGGGTAGTGGACCTCACAGCCACTTCCTGTGGAGTTCATTCGGGCCAAATGGGGCGGCGGCTGGTGAGGGCCCCCATTCCTTTGGCTAAAACTGGGCTGGCGTGGAATCACTCCCCCTCCATTGGCGACCATCTTGTTGGCTGCAGTGAGCAGAGAGTGCCTCTGGGAGGAGTGCCTGCGCTCCAGGGTGGACTGGTGGTGTGGGGGGATGTCCGGGGGGACGTCCATGCGCCTGGTCAGGCTGTCCCGGGGCAGTGTAGAGGAGCTGTAGTACGGAGCTGACTCGGTCTCAGGGATCTGGGGCTGGATGCGGTTGGAGAAGGCCATCTGGCCTGCTCCTCCACTGGCCATCAGACTGGAGGGGCTCATGAGCTGGGTGGGCTTACTGCTGCTGCCCCCCTCGTGGATGTGCTTGAGCAGCTCGTCCAGGGAGGTGACCTCCATGACCTTCTGAGGGTATCCAGAGAATGGCTGGGACAGCACCCTCTCCACGTTGTGGATCTTGCGTTCCTCAGGGTGCAAGCCGTTGGACAGGCCGTGGGAGTAGGAGTAGACCTGCTGGGGCAGCATGGCGGAACTCGGTCTGGAGAGGCCACACTTGTCTTTGGCGTTGTTACAGTTCTGGTTCTTCTCCCACTGGTTCTTGAAGGCTTTCATGCTCTTGATGGGCAGCTCGGGGGTGGAGTCTGGCGTAGGCAGACCGGACAGCTCAGAGGAGTGGTGCAGATGGTGATGGTGCGAGTGCATCAGGTCTCCCATGGTAACCGCATGATGGCCGTTCCTGCGGGGCAGGTGGTGGTCTTTGCTGTTGCCAAACAGAGAGTTGTAGATCTTTGGAGAGGACACCTCCATCTTGTCATCT
This sequence comes from Taenioides sp. WSHXM2023, assembly GCA_029959045.1. NCBI lineage: Eukaryota > Metazoa > Chordata > Actinopteri > Gobiiformes > Gobiidae > Taenioides > Taenioides sp. WSHXM2023. Next base: position 6,516,761 of record CM057088.1, read on the forward strand.
TTGCTCTGGCTGTCCAGAAGCCCATTGAGCTTAGCCAGGCTGCGCAGAGACAGGGCGTGTGGGATGGGCGTTTCGGGGTCTTTGGCAAGCTTCTTGGTCTTGTGCCCGGTGTGGTTACAGTAACAGGACACGAGGAACCCAGAAAGGAACGCTCCCAAAACAAAGGCCACCAGAACACATGCGATCAGCAGCGTGTAGTGGACACTGTGGTTGGTCTTCTCCACCTCTGGGGGGCGCCGCACACCTGAAACACACACAGACAACACAGCTTCAGTTTAGAGGACTTTAAACTGAGTCAGTCAGTACAGACCTAATATTGAGCTAATACTGAGCTAATGTAAGTCAGGCAGCAGGTGGGACAGACACTGTGTACAGGCCTGCACTGTACACACTGTACAGAGCATGGAGGACTGCCTACCGTCTCCTTTCCTCACCTTTCCTACTTCACAGTTCTTTCTCTGAGAATGTCTTTGGTCTCATGAAAGCTCCCACAGACCTGCCCTGGTGAGTGAACGTTTTAAACACAGACTGGAGTGGAGCAGCCAGTGTCACTGTCACACACCTCACTCTTCTGAACGCCAACATCACAACAAGATCCCCTGGTCCTGATGCACAGCACAAAACCACACTGCTATCTGATCAGAGAGAAGCTCCTGGGCCGGTCCGCTCTCGTCCGCCTGTCACATCCAGCACTAATGAAGCCTAGCATAGCGCCTGTACAAAACACTGGGTTGTAAAGGTGTGGTAAATCTAGCATGCAGATGTCCTTGGACGCTGTGACCCCGGCAGTCGTTTTGCCTAATGGCGTGAAAGGCGGTGCGGACGGGAACCTGCCAGCTCGCCTAATCAGAGACGGTGTGCGCGAATACGAATGCCATCTGTGGTGTCAGGGCCTGTCTACAGCGGGCGGAGGGTGAGGAGGAGGAGGAGAGGCAAAGGTGCGGAGAAAGGACAGGAGACAGAAAAACAGGAATGAATGGGGTACGTAAGGTTGATGAGAGGTGCACATAGGGACACCATAAGATATCCTCCTCAAAGTAGAGAGTGAGAGTGATTGCGTAAGGTAGAAAGTAAACAAATACGTTTGATTTGTTTAGAATGTTGGAAAAAAGTTCCTAAATTACACAAAAATGGACTCCTGTGAGATTTAAGACATGTTAGAACGTTGTTACATCCTCAAAAACATACCTGGCGTTGTGTTTTGTTTCATTCACACATGTTTGAGTAAAAGTCTGTCTACATCTCCAATGCTCAAAATGTTCTGTTCCACTCCAGATATGTTTGTGATGAGGAAAAAACATTATAACATATTAGAAAATAGCGTAATATGGGCCCTTTATCAACCATTTCTCGTTGTGCTAGTCATACCACAGCCTTCTCTGCACTTGTAATCTTTTTTATTACCAACAGTTTGAGAGCTAAAGGCGAATTAGAACTAACTGTGTTCTTTCCCTTCAATCCATCAGGTCTGAACAGTGGGTCGTCTACATCTCCCCAATGTTAACGCCTCGAATATAGTTTCCAATTAACAATCTTTCACTCGGAGTTCATTTAGCCTAATGCGCTCAGACTTCTGACCACATTAAAAAGGCATAGATCATAATTGCGAGCGAGATGGGGGAGGCAGTTAGCGGAGGCACAAGCGGTGATGTGTGTGCAGACTCTGGCTTTGCTTTTTAATTGGGTGTAATTACATATATTACATAGACAGCCACCCGTGATGTCATAAAGTCAGCTGGAGGGCAGGGGGAGATATGACTTTATGGGAGATTCACTGATTTAGGAAGAAATAGTCAAAAGTTATGAGCCACAAATGTTGAACCATATTATTTATTGGGGACCGGGTACATGAATTTGCCATGTTAATCTTGTGGTTTATTTTAATGGTACTGGCAGAAGACATTGAACTTTGTGTTCAGGTATTGTTTCATGTGGATAGGCCCAGTAATGACAGATGTGAACCATAAACCAGGTCAACAAATCTGCAATCTGACAATTAAACATAAAATTCTGACCAGTCCGCTCGGTCTTAAAGGAGCACTATGTAACTTTTTGGTTGGGGGTCCATCATCTGCTTGTTTCTATGGATATGTCATTGCTCTGCCTGGAATGTTCCACAGTATGACATTAAACAGCTCTACCTTACATTTATTCAATTACAGGTGGTTTTATAGCTCAAAAATACCTACAAAAACAGGCATTTTGACTGTGAGCGGGGTTGCCTCTCCATAGATCTGATGTGGAACTTGGTCTGGTTTGGTCTCCATGAAGATAAAAAGGTTTAACGCCGTACTGTGAAACATTCCAGACAAAGCAATAACATATTCATGGAGAAAAGCATGTGACAAACACTCCACCAGAAAAGTTACACAGTGGACCTTTAAACTATAGGTATTGTAGAATGCTGTGATGTCATGCAAACACCACTGTGAATATTTTTTATGTTTATTTTTTTATTGCCTATATTGAAAAAGAAAAATGTAAACAATGGCAAATATTAAAGTCACAGTATGTAACATTTTAGCTAAAAATGACTAACATAAAAGCGTTTAATTTGGTTTATTGCACTGAAAATCTGCCATTTTTACTCCAAGTTTGAGTCCAAAATTGTAGCGTTTTAATAGCCCTGCACTGTAAAGTTCTTTTGGTGCTATATGTGTTGTATAAATAAAGTTGACTTTGACTTTAACCTGAACAAGCTCCACAAACCTGATTTATTTGGCCTGTAGGTGGGCCACTCTCCTGCTTGTTTCCATGGAAATGTTGGCTAGAATATTTCAGAGTATGACAGGGGTCTCTAACCTTCTTCCTCCGAAATCATCTATCACCATGGAGAATGTTCTGAAGTTTGGTTTTAACTTTCTATTTCCATGGAACCAAGCAGAAAGTTGCACACTATACTTTTTGTTTCTTACTTGAAAAAAAGAAGCCTGATGGTGTTATACAGTTGACATATTTAGTATGCTATTTATTAAAGTAAGTTGGATCCCCATTCACGAAAGGAAATTGGTTTCTTTTCTTCCTGGGATCCCTAACTATATTTCTTAAAGGTGAATTGTGTAACTTTTCTGGTGGAGGGTGCGTCAGTTGCTTTGCTCCATGGAAATGTTATTGGTTTGTCTGGAATGTTTCACAGTATGGCATTAAACCTTTCTGTCTTCATGGAGACCAAACCAGACCAAGTTACAGGTCAGATCTGTGGAAAGGCGACCCCACTCACAGTCAGAATGTTTGTTTTTCTAGGTAGTTTTGAGATATAAAACCACCTGTAATTGAATAAATGTAAAGTACATCTGTTTATTGTCATACTGTGGAACATTCCAGGCAGAGCAATGACATCTCCATAGAAACAAGCAGGTGACGGACCCTCCACCAGAACAGTTACACGATGCAGCTTTAAGACAAGATTATGTATAAGAAGGTTTCACTAAGTACTATAACAAATGAATCGTATATTACCGGTAATGTGAGCCCTTTGTATCCCGTATAGAATCAAACCTCACATACCCTTTTATTTTCCTCACTCTGAACATACCCTTTACCTGAGAACTACACTAATATTCCATTAACATCATCTTGGCCGTTAATATCCACCTATAAATACTTTCCTGGACACTCCTCGATGTCCCACAGACTTGTCTTCTGTTGGATTTTCCATACTCTTTCAGGTATTGGAAAGTAGTCCTATATTTTTCAGGTTAACGTCCTTAAATACTCCCTTTTCTCTCTCTCTCTCAGTGACAGTGATTCATGGGGGCCTGGCAGAGTCGCCTTCTGGTTAGAGGGTGCTAAGTCAAGTGTTCCTACAGGAGGTGAGGAGGTAAACAGGGCTGTCACAACACCCAAAACTAGCATAGTGGGAGCCATAGCTGCGATGCTCTACCAAGGGGACAGGGGGCGCACAAGAGCCGTTTTGGTTAAAATTAAAGGTCTTATATTACGCAAAATTGATTCTAGCCATGTTATAATGTTGTTGCCTCCTCAAAAAACATACCTGGAGTTGTGTTTTGTTTCATTCACACATGTTTGAGTAATCCTGCATTATTAGTCTGTCTACATCTCCAAACCTCAAAATGCTCTGTTCTACCTTGTGATGTCATGAAGCGATAGTTTTCAAGACAACAGCTCCTGTTACTTTTCATTTAGTAGAGATTGGCAATTCCAGATCTGAAATTATACAAATAAAAAAAACAAACAAACCACAGTAGAGCACTTCCTGTATTACCACTGTGGTGGAAACCTTCCACACTGCCTTTTCCTGTGATTTTATACCTAGTTTAAAGTGTTCTTTTAAGATTTAGGGTTGTAAACTGGGCAAATGGTGACTTGGTGTCTGTTTGAGGTCACTGATGCTGGGATGCCGTTTGCTGCCATCTTTGGGGATCTTCTAGAGGTCACTTTGTTCTTTATGACCCAGAGTGTGTATCCTTCCTGTCAATTGCCGTTAAGACGACTGTTTTCTGACTGATTATTGACCAGTTTTATGACTATCTTCCTTTTGGGTGGATTAGGTCTTATCCTATAGACTGTGTAGTGCCTCCTTGTGGGGTACATAACCTCTGTGTATGTCACTGTGTGGGAGTTTAGGGAGAGACGGACCTCCGAGGGACAGTTAGTTTGGAATTGTGCACAACTGCTGTATTAAACCGAACTCCTTTATTCAGACAACTTTTCCAGTTTTTTTTAATGTTTGCAGTCCAGAAAATCCACAACTCCACATGACACCACAACGTGGAACTGTGTTTTTGGTTTGAGAAAAGGGCAAAGTCGAAATCTGCAGGGTTTGTGTGTTAAACATGTGTGAATGAAACAAAACACAACTCCAGGTCTGTTTGTGATGAGGAAACAGGAAACAGCATTAGAACACAGATCAGAAAACAACGTAACATGGGCCCTTTAAATATTTTAAATTAAATCATATGCATTGTTTGCTACGTTATTTATTTTGAAATGTGAATTTTATTGTGATAATTTTTGTTGCTTTTTATTAATATCATGTAAATGTGTTGGTATTCCTTAAAGTGGCTGTATCTGATTTTCTTTCCCATATATTTATCTTACAGTACAGATATATTGTATAAGAAGCTCTTTACTGCCCCGTGCTTATAAAGTGTTTCATTGTCTGAAGATCAGGAAGAGCACGGTTAGCATTGTCACGACAAAAGTCTGCCCCGGTCTCTGAATGTTGTGAAAAGCGCTTCTAAACTCATCGCTGTGAATAATCAGGATGCTCGGAATGCATAAGGTAAATGAGGAATAACTTTGGACCACTAGTTCTGTTTTTCACATATTAAAAAAAAAAAAAAGTGCTGAAGTCCATGTTCCAACTTATGAGCCAAATAATGGTCTAAAAATTTTGGAAGGAAAATAAAGTCAAATAACAACTTAACAATTTCCAAAACAGTTTTACACTCAAACCTGTAAATGCCAGAACGCTGGATTCTTCTTCAGTGCTTTTATACTGCGCACATGTTTGGTACATAGAATACACTGAATACATTATAATATTAAAAATTATGAGAGTGCTAGCGATAACTTGGGGGCGTGTGAATTTTAAGTTTGACCTGACAAATGGAAATGAGCAGTGCTAGAGTGAAGAAAAAAAAAAAAAAGAAAAGAAAGGGATTTATTTAAAGGTGGTGGAGGGTCCGCTAAATGCTTTTCTCCACGGAGACGTTATTGCTTTGTCTGGAATGTTTCACAGTATGGTATTAAACCTTTCTGTCGTCATGTAGACCGAACCAGACCAAGTTACAGGTCAGATCTGTGGAGAGGCGACCCCGCTCACAGTCAGAATGCCTGTTTTTCTAGGTATTTTTGAGCTATAAAACCACCTGTAATTCAATAAATGTAATGCATGACATGTTTTAACCTTATGCTCTGTAGTTTAAAGGTGCATTGTGTAACTTTTCTGGTTGAGGGTACGCCACCTTTTTTGTCTTTAGGCAGATGTCATTTCTTTGCTTGGTATGTTCCACAGTATGGCATTAAAAGTCTATCCAGCTTTTGTTTCATTAACAGATCTGTACCTTTGCCCGCTCGTCTCCATGGAGATAGGCAAGTTTAATGCCGTACTGTGAAACTTTCAAGGGTGAACAGTTAAGTACATGGAGACTAGCACGTGGCGTACCCTCCCCAAGAAAAGTTACGCAGTGCACCTTTAATAATATTGCAAAACGCTTTCTTACCTCTATTCAAAGTATTGTCAAAAACTGCATTTGAGATCCCTATCTAAACTTTGAGGAAAAAAAGTTTGTGTTTCGTAATTTTTTGACAAATTGTAAAATTCTTTCTAGTTCATGGGGTGAGCCAATTTGACCGATTTTATTTTTTGCCAACAGGACTGTAAATTAGACCTTCGGAATGATTCAATATCACCAAAACTCGTGAAATGTCTGTTAAGTGTGAGTGTCATTGGAAATCTGCATGTCCAAAATGCTGCTAAAATACTATAAAATAATGCTAAAATAACAATAAAAAAGTACAGATAGAGGAACAAAAAGAATACTAAATAGAAAGCAGAAATATCACATGGAAAAAATCAACTTAAGTAAAAAAAAAAAAAGAAAAAAAAAATACTTTGTGAGTAAAAGTATTTCGGACAGTTTTTTAAAATTGAAATGTAGTGATTTTAATACATTAATAATAATACATTTTATTTATATGGACGCTTGATAAAGAACTGGGCTAATTTTAATAGGGCATTGTGGTGATTTTTGTTCAACTGATTTAATTTAATATATGTCTTCATTTTTCTAGTTGTTTTTATTTGTATATTTTTATTTGCTCAAACTATGAACATGCATAAAATAAACTACTCAACAATTTCTGCAGGTCTCGAACTATAAGAAAAAAAAAATTTTTTAAAAAACGTTTACTTTTCAGTCCAGTTCAAGAACGTATAGACTAGAAAGTACTGAGACCTACTCTCAAAAGTGGTGAAGTAAAAGTAAAAAGTATACAGTTTTAAATTTAAGTACAGATACTTAAAACCTTACACTACTTTTATGCCAAGTTACTTTATACCATCTTTAAAATTTCATATTTCTGTAAACTAAACTGTATTTGTGTTACATTTGGTCCTGAATTGTGATTTTTTTTTTTTTTTTCATTTTTACTACAGCCACCTACGAGTTTGCCAAATGGTAGAACAAGGTATAAAATTTGAGAAAAAAGTTTGTATTTTGTTACTTTTGAGCAAATTGTGAAATTGTGAACTTTTTTCTAGTTCTAGTTTCATTTTTGACCACCTAGGATTGAAAATTCTATCTTAAATATGATAAAAGTTTGCAAAATGTCTGTAGAAGCTCATCTATAAAGCAACCTGTCAATGTATATGTGCATATCCAATTACGCTACCACGAAAAGCTCATATTTCTGTAAACTGTAAATGTATTTGTGAAGCTACATTTGGTCCTACATTGTTATTTTCATTTTGTTTCATTATACTTTTTTCTGTTCAGTGAAAGCTTAATATATCCACCTACGAGTCTGCCAAAAAGGTTGAGCTAGGCTGAAGATTTTCAAAATTGTCTAAAACTGAGTAAACTTTTCCAATTCCAATTAATTTGCCAACTTGGTTTGAAAATTCTATATTCAATATGACCAGAAGTTGCAAGATGTGATAGGGGTTGTGTCCATTTCACTATCAGCAGCAAAACTTAATTTTCATCAGCATATGTATATAGAGATCTGCAGCAGTTACTGTCTCACCGTTCATTTAGTGTCTACAGTGTTAGAGCATGTGTTGTAGGCTGTGTGAAGTGACACGGGAGTGCGATCAACTCCACTGGAGCACTTGTAAAAGAAAGCACATTATGTTCAATTAGAAGACGGGTTTGGGATTTAATACGTTTTTCTTCTTCCCGCTCCTTTTTTGACCATTTCTGTTGTTTTTGCTCTTGTTTCTGTTGGTACGATTGCACTGATGTCAATATGGATGATACTATGTTCTATTGTCAAAGAACGCAAAATGTTTACTTGCCCAAAATAAGTAAATAAAAATGCCAAAATGCAACCGAATACAGGAATTAAGGAGTCTTGTTTAAACGGGGAGTGAAATTAAAAAAGAAAAAAACATGTATACATGTTTTTCCAACAAGATGTCCCTCTTTTTCAAAGTTTTGTCCCACGTAAACAGAGATGCTGTCCCACATTTGGTTGGTTTCCATCTGGTCCTTCTACTTGGTTTGATTTGACATACAGACAAAATAGTATAACGCAGCGAACTGTGAAACTAGTTTATGTCTTATCTAGTTTATGAACTTAACCAACTTTTCCAATTCTAATCTATTTTCCAACTAGGACCGAAAATTCTATACTCAATATTAAAAACTTACAAAGCATCTGCTAAAACTCATCATTGTAAATCTGCACGTCTAATCACGCTACTGCTAAAATCTTCATAAACTGTTAATGTATTTATAAAGTTACATTCAAAAAATACAGTTTGCAGCACATACTTTGAGTACCACCAAAACTTTATTCTATTCACAACATCTGAAAAACGCAGCCTGGCTCTGCATTGTTCTTTTTACTTTGTCGCCCTATTCAGTTCTGTTTCGTTTGGGCAAATTGTGATTTTATTTTTATTATTTTTTTTTTTATAGCGATAACAACTTTTCAATTTCCAATATTAATTATTTTACCAACTATGACTGAAAATTTGACATTCAATATGATAAAAACTTGGAAGACGTCTGCTGAAACTCGTATATAAAAGTAGTTTGTCATTGTAAATTTGCATGTCCAACAACGCTACTGCGAAAATCTCTGTAAACTGTTAATGTATTTATAAAGTTACATTCAAAAATATAGTTTGCAGCACATATTTTGAGTACCACCAAAACTTTATTCCATTCGCCCCATTTGAAAAACTTCTCTCTCCGTCTGGCCTTGAACGCAGCTTGGCTCTGTATTGTTCTTTTTACTTTGTCGCCTTATCGTTTTTTTCTTTTTTTTTTCGCCGGTCTCGGCTCGGCGGCAGCTTAATATAGCCATCTCTGAGTTTGCCAAAAAGGTACGCGCGACAGATGGGCTGAAAAAAGAGACGGCGAAGGAGGAGATCAAACGCGCTGCGATGACAGGCGGGGAGCCAATCAGGACGCCCGATGGAGGAAGGTGCGTCTACAAAGAGGAGTGGGAGCAAAGCGTGATGGGAGAGGGAAAGGGATGAGTGAGTGACAGCCAGACGTTCCGCCGCGCTCTGGCAGCTGTGATGAGGTCGGAGGATGGCCTCGGCACGACAGGGGCAAGTGGAGGTGTGTGTGCGCCGCTAAAAATAGTCCCAACAGGTGGATATGTAAACAGATTAAGAACTTGCTGGGATAGTTAATGAGTTTTGAATATAATTAATGATGTTTTGTTAAGTTGCTAAATTTAGATTTGTAGATTTTGGGGCAGCTTAGCATTGGTGAGTCATGCTGTGACTTTTCTAGGAGGGGAGACTCAACTGTCTGCTTGTCTCTATGGAAATGTTATTGCTTTGCAGAGGACGTTCCACGGTATTGCATTAAACTTATCTAGCATATTCATGGAGGTCAAGTTACAGGTCAGACCTGTGGAGAGACGTGCCTGCTGACAGGAAGAATTTTTTTTTTTGTATTTTAAGTAAGAAAAACACCTGTAATTGAATAATACATATGTTGTGGCATACAGTGAAACACTCCAGGGAACATCTCTATGGAAACAAGCTGGTGGCAGACCCCCTTCTTGAAAAATTACATAGTGCACCTTTAAATTCTTATTCCAATACAAAGAAAAAGGCTCACACGTATTCAAATAGGAATGGCGCCAATTGCTGGTTACAGTGGGGAATGTGACGCCATGGTGCACCAGGGAACTACATAGACCATGATCCTTTGCTGTTGTCAGTGCAGACTACATGAGGAAATAACTTATTAAGCACTTTAAAAACTTAATTTTTCATATTAAAACAGTACCAAAGGCTTTTCAAGGCTTTTCCAAGGCCAAAAGGAAAAAGAAGCATTCGCAAGTTTGTCATTCTCCCCAAAATATCGCAATAAATATCGTACCGTGAGATGTAAATCGTGACAATATTGTATCAGATTTTGATATCGTTAAATCCCTAATTAGAGAAAGTGGCGTTATTTGGAAAGTAAAAGGCAAACAGATTCATAATGCTGCATTGAACCAGCGCTCATTTGAAATCATTGTCCGCCAGTGATAACCATGTTTGGGAGAACTGTGGATTGACTGCTGATTCTTGCTTTCTGCATATGTGTTTCTATGTGTAACTGCAGTCTTACTCTGTCACTTAACATCTTGTACTTACTTTCAGCTTGTCTATAAATGTATAAAGTCCTGGATATTGCCGGCTGTCGTCAGTGTTCCCGAAGGACGTTAGCCTGGTTCAGTCTAAGTTCACTGCATGCTGATCCTCCTGGAGCCTTTTAATGAGGAAATGTAGTGCGTTTTCTCTTCTATTAGAGTCATCTCCTAGACTAGAACCTGTGCAGTAAATAGTTTGCGTTCACATGACGTCATCACAATCCCTATGGTTTAAACTGAGCTGAAGGACTGGTCAGAATTCTATGGTGGAATTTTATGTGTAACTGATTTCAGATTTGTCGACCTGGTTAAGGTTCATATCTTAAATTACTGGGCCTATGAAACACAAAGTTCAACGTCTTCTCTGCCAGTATAAAGAAAGAAAATGTAAATATAGCCTCAGAAAGTGGTGTCATGATTCAACTCCAAAGATGTCAGCTGAAAGGATTTTAAGACATGAGATTAAAGGGTCTTAAAAACAGTTAAATGGTTTCCAGTGGTCCAAATGCATGTATGCATTTGAGTGGAGTTTTTCAATCACGGTAAAAGTATCAACGACTAAATGCTTTATAATTAGATGCAGACGGCACATGGGGGACATCAAATTCTAAAACCTGAATGCAACATTTTAGCTTCTAGTCTTTTTGGTCCATGGAGGGCAGTAGCGGCGGTGGGGAGGGGGGAGAGTGCTTCGCTAACCCGGGTTCCTGAGTCGTGCTGGTGGATGTGTTTCCAGGTCATTGTTCTAAATCGCAGCATGTACATAGGTCTCTATTAAAGCCTTTTAGATTCCTCCGGTGTTCCCATAATGGGATGCGGCCGCCCACGCCGAGAGGGCCTTTCACTGCAGAGTTTGGACGTGGCCGAGTGAGACGATAGATGGAAATGATGGAACTGTGTGAATACCAGTCTGCTAATGGAGTACTTTTTTAAATATTTTTTTGTTGAATTGAAAATCAGTACAAAAAGTAAAAAAGCATTTGTCAAAACAGAGATTTGTTTCAAGATTGGGCAGAATAAATTGTTCCTGAGATAAAAGAAACCCATTTTAATTAAAATTTTAAAACAAATACAGAAAACTGTCTCGCCGCACACAATATTTTTGGTTTATTTGATTGGTGATGTCAGGCTAGTGTTTCACTTTGAGTTGTGAAAACAGTACTTTTGAAACTGACCACGAAAACCAACATATACACCTGTCATTTATAATAAATCTCATTATGATACCTTCTGATTTTTGTCAGTATGCTGATTTTTGGCTATTATTGGGTTTCAGATAATATCACAACATTCTGTAGGACAATATTAATGAATACAAATGGGGGGCAGCTAAAATTAAAATGGTTAAAATGTAAAATCATGTTGTAATACAGTGAGTTCTTGGGTTTAGTCACTAACGAAAATACCAGGTTAAACATTTGTGAGTTTACCTTTTGGAGATTTCATGGCAAAGTATAAAGTAATCAATAGGAAAATCTGACCCTTCTGGGAATATGACATCATCACATTCTAAAATATGAAAACTACCAACAGGTTGGATTAATAAGACAAAATTCTAGTATCTCTATAGTATAAAACAGCTGGAGGACAGGTCAGAATTCTATGGTGGAATTTGCTGTTTGTCATTTAATTGTCAGATTGAAGATTTGTTAACCTGGTTTATGGTTCATAACTCTATAATTACTGGGCCTTCATAGTCTCTGTCAGTATTATTAACTCTAATATTGGTGATTTGCAGATTGTAGAATGCGACGATGTCATACTCCCAGATGGGGGGCAAGGGCCATTTTCCCCTATTATATTATTTGATTATATTGTACTGTGCCATGAAATGCTGAAATGTTGAACCTGGTAATTTCTCTTATAGACCCAAGAACTCACTGCATTACTAAAAATTGGCATTTTAATACTAATTTGAGCTGCCCCCATCTGTATTAAATAATATTGGAAGAATGATGTGATGTCATCTGAAACCCAGCAATAACAACGCTACTTTCACAACAGCCTCAGAAAGTGGTGCAGCACCGAAGATGTGACTGTTGTCTGTTGTTGTCTGACCTAAAGTCATGAGTGGCAGTTTTTAATATGGGTGAGGTAGGCAGAGGTCCAGGATGGCACTGCCCGAGGGGCGGCAGGAGGAGGAGACGGTCAGGTCAGTGAGATGTTTCAACAGCCCCGTCATGCAGACTTTCCTTTACAGGCTATAGTCATGATGGATGAACCAATAAGACTAAAAAGTTAAAGATGAAGGACTTTAAGAGTGTCTTGCTTATAAATGTCTTTCTAAATTGGTTTCCAAAATGTAAACAGAGGTCTTCCGAACTTGGTCAATACTTTGGTGACAGCTTGTACTTCCTGAACTTCAGTCCACACAGGGACACATATTTTACTGTAGAATAGACTGAAGTACATCTCTGTGTTATCACTGCCTCTGCCTGCTCCTCTCACTCCTGTTCGCTGTCGGAATGCACTGCTCTACCTCTCTACCTTTTTTTTGTTTATTATGTCACAGGAGCCAAAGTATAGCTCATGATGGCGTCCTTGCAGTGAGAGAGAGTGAAAGGGAGGGAGGATTAATGAACCAAAAGCTGCCAAAGACAAAAGACAAACATGTGGTGTCACATTGTCCACTGTAAATCACAATCAGAAGTCTACCAGGTCTAGGCACCAGGAGACCATTTTTATTTATTTTTTATTTAACTTGCCCTGAATTTGAGAACATCTGGAGCCCCAGTACAGATATATTGTATAAGCAGCTCTTGAGGTCAAAATATGTCAGCTGTGTACTGTCTGTATCTAGTGTTTTATTGTCCGATAATTAGGAAGTGCGCTGTTAGCATATGCATACGTTGTTTTTAGCTGTTCCGTGATGGTTCAGTTGAATATAATGATGCTAACTACCTCTGTGTCTGTCTGTAATTTGGTCCAGCTCCTCAAAACATGCAGAATCTTGGCAACGGAGCTGTACATGAGCTGTCCACTGGGGGCAGTAGTGAACACAGCTTGACAGTGGAAGATAAACTTTTAAAAAAGTGACTAAAACCATCTGCAAAAGACATAAATGCTTCTCGCACCTTATTTTTCTCAGCTCTTTCCCAACAGATGTGATCTAAAAACTGCCGTGGGCACCTCCAAGTTTGTTTATCCGTTGCACTTTTTGGTCTGTTTTAGTCAGTTCTCGAACTGACTTTGTGCGCCCTCTGGTGGTTGTTTAAGAGAATGCAGCCTTGACATTAGAAACGTTTGGCAGTAAAAACGCTGTGACGGTTTCTACGCTTGGAACGCGCAAGTCTGTTAACGTATGAAAGAGTCTTTAAGGTACACTGTGTAACTTATCAGCTTGTCTCCATGGAGATACAACCATTCTGATTATTGTACAGTATGAAAATAAACTTAGTAATCACAATGGAGACAGGGTAATGGTTAGATCTATGTAGAAGCAAGCCTAAACATGGTAAGAATTCATGTTTTTTTAAGGTATTTTTGAGCTATAAAACACCTGTGACTGAACAAAGGCAAGGGAGATATGTTTAAAGTCCTACTGTGGAACATTCCAGGCAGACCCTCCACCTTAGAAGTTACATAGTGCATCTTTCACCCATCATGTGCACTTCAAGACCGATTTTTTTAATTACTCTTACACCTTCTTTACTTTAGTAGCACCTAAGCACAGTGAAAAATGTCCCATATTTTACACGATTTTTCTCAGACTAAATTTACCATCAACAGTCTTCTAAACTTATGCCTACCAACAGGGTGCAATGTAACAGCGAGGACCACTTTGAAGGACTATTTTTGTAATGCTTCATCTTCACACCATCTTTAGAGAGACTGTGTTAAACAACAAATCTGTCTCGTATCTCCATTTACCGGTGTCTCTGTGCTAAAACAGCTCAAGTGAAAAATATGCCTGTGCGTGAGGTGAGAAAGGGAAGTATGTTTAGTGTGTTGCGTTATAGAATTTGATGTGATCATTTCAGATGGTGGACAAGGGCATATGGGTGGTTTTCAGATTCTAAAATGTGATGACGTCATACTCTCAGAAGGGGGCAAAGGCCAGATTTTCCTATTGATTACATCGTACTTTGCCAGGAAATATCCAAAAGGTAAACTCACAAACGCTGAACTTGGTATTTTTAATTAGTGACTAAACCTAGAACTCTCTGTATTACATCATTTTGCATTTTAACAATTTTAATTTGAGCTATTAGTGGTAGAAAACCGTCCAAATAAACAAGCGAACTATGTTATCAATTTATAAAGAACGGAAATTATCAATATGAATCATTTAACTACACCTATGTCTTATAATCTTTGTGTATATTGCTTATCTGTTTTCTTGTATGTACTGTATGTTTATAATAATTTGTATGTATATATGCAATAAATTAGATGGAAAAAAAAGACATATTTCCCTACTGATTACACTGTACTTTGCTATGAAATATCCAAAAGGTAAACTCACAAATGTTGAATCCGATGATTTCTATTAGTGATGAAACCCAAGAATTCACATAATTTTGCATTTTAACCATTTTTATTTTCGCTGCCCTCATCTGTATCAAATATAATTGGCCTATAGAATGTTGTTATGTCATCTGAAACCCAGTGATTGAAATTTTGCATGACATGAAGCTGGGGGGGATACATATACGTAGATATACAATATGTGCATGTATCTATGTATATGGTGGATTGTTCATCAGTTACCATGGTGACACAATGCACATATTAGCAAACACTGGCAAAAGAGTTTTAAGATGGTTTGAAAACTGAAGAAAAAACAAAATGAATTCAAACAGCACATTGTCAGGAGCCTGTGATCAATACGAGCGTTCATTTTCAGCAGAAAATGTGAGAGTGACTAACTGAAAAAAAAAATGTTGGCCAATACTAGCTAGCTTGTGACTAATTTTATGTGTGAAACTTGTTTAACACCACTAATCAGCTCACCTCTTGTAATTCCAACTAAGCCAGCGCTTTCTAGTGGG
Source organism: Taenioides sp. WSHXM2023 (assembly GCA_029959045.1). Lineage (NCBI taxonomy): Eukaryota > Metazoa > Chordata > Actinopteri > Gobiiformes > Gobiidae > Taenioides > Taenioides sp. WSHXM2023. Next base: position 6,532,042 of record CM057088.1, read on the forward strand.
ATTGTGTTTTTAAAAAAAAAAGAAAAAAAAAGCTCAGAATTAAGAGTAACAAGACTCAGATAGAGCAGTGCTTACAGTTAGCATCTCACCCCCAGGGGATATTGGTGACATCAGCCGCAAGAGCATATTTTGGTGCTACGAGCTTCATTTGCATCAAACATGAGGGGGCGCTGTTGTTTTGATCTGTGCTTCTTGATTAGATTTAAAATTTGTTTTAAGTTTTACTGTGGTATGAGCAAGTTTAAAACTAATCTGACTATAATTGCCCAACTGGTTTCAGATTTTTAGCTTTCAAAATGGTGCTGAATCTTATTGGTTAGGTAATCAGCCAATCAGAAAGATGTCTACTTCCCAAAATTAAAAAAAAAAACAAAAAAACAAAACTGGCTTGTGATTTAATGAAGACTATTTTTAACACTGATAACATATAAACCTTAAAATATTAGCTTTTAACGTCACTATAATTACGCATATTTTGAGCTATTTACATTTTCCTTACGCTGTTGTCTGCAAGTTATAAATTTTTTTTCATTACATGTTTGATTACTTTCAGACATTTTTTCAAACATTTCATTTTGTCATGTGCAAAAATATGCAGTTCATACAGATTCATTCAATTTCATAAAACTGATCATGCAGGTTAATTCATTCCATCACTCAAAAAAAAAAACAAAAACCTAAAATTCTGTTATTAAAATTCTATACTGGTCAGTTATTTATCATTTTGTCACATGCAGTAAAGAGTTTGACTAAAATTAAGGCACTAATGCAAATACAGAGGTTAGAAGTTAGTAGTTAATTAAGATTTCACCCTGGAAGAACACACACTTTCCAATATGGCAGATTAAAGGGCCCATATTACACTATTTCCTTATCTACGTTCTAATTGTTTCCTCGTCACAAACAGACCTGGAGTTGTGTTTTGTTTCATTCACATGTTTAACACACAAAACCTGCAGATTTAGGCTGAGTTCTTCCCTCAAACAGAAAACACTTGTGATGTCATGTGGTAATACAGGAAGTGCTCCACTAGAATCGTTTGGATGATTCCAGTCCTGGAATTGACAACCTCTGCTGAACGAAAGGTAAAACTACCACTTCATGACATCACAAGGTGGAACAGAGCATTTTGAGCTTTTTTATTAGTCTGTCTACATCTCCAAAGCTCAAAACGCTCTGTTCCACCTTGTGATGTCATGAAGCGGTAGTTTTCAAGTTAACAGCTCCTTTTTACCTTTTGTCAAGTAGAGACTGGCAATTCCAAGTCTGAAATCATCATGACATGACATCACAAAGTGGAACAGAGTGTTTTGAGCTTTGGAGATGTAAACAGAATAATAATAAAGTTACTCAGACATGTGTGAATGAAACAAAACACAACTCCAGGTCTGTTTTTGAGGAGGTAACAACATTATAACACATCTAAAAGCTCTAAGAAGGCCATATGGGCGATTCAAAGTATTTTAGCCTTGTCATTTTCTGTTTTGTTTTAACTAATCCTTTATATATCTATTTATTGACCCAAATTACGTGGAAATTTAACATGTTGAACCAGAGTGATTGGGCATTCAGGGTTATCGGATGTTAGCATGTCCAGCCGTTAGCGTGTTAGCTTATGGCGATGCTATTGGGAACCAGCGGCGCATTCTCCTAACAGGGCGGAGTTACCCACTGACAAGCCCCGCCCCCTTACCCTCCATCTCCACACTGATCGGCTCCGAGTCCGGTGACCCCTGCTCCCTCACTCGGGGAGGCGGGCCTTCGGGACCCGCGCCTCTGTGTGGGTCACCTGTCTCCTTGGGGGATGCCGGCCCCTGATTGGTTGTGCTGGCGGTTGTGGGTGTGGTCTTCCCTGCGGTGGCGGTGAAGGGGGGAGGAGGAAGGGAGGGGGAGGGGGCACAGAGCGAGTGATTAGTGAAATGAAGAACACTGCGGAGAGATGAGGTGAGCCTGGATGGAGAGAGAGCCACCACCGTTAGCAAAAGTGAACCACCCGTGTACAAGGAAGCAACCCAATCTCACGCAAAAATACAGAGACATGAAACTGTTACGGGGACTAAAGCATGTACAATGTTTACGTCAGAAAACTGCGGCGACTTCAGCTGCTGCATGCATATTTCTACACAAAAGCCAAATTTATAATACACTGTTCATTCTTTAAGGGCCTAAATTACGCAAAAAGTGACTCTTCTGAGCTGTAAGCCACATTCAAATGTTTTTACCTGCTCAAAAACATACCTGGAGTTGTGTTTCGTTTCATTCACGTTTGAGTAATCCTGCATTATTAGTCTGTCTACATCTCTGAAGCTCAAAATGCTCTGTTCCACCTTGCGATGTCATGAAGCGGTAGTTTTCAAGTTAACACGTCTACCTTTTGTTCAGTACTAGTGACAATTTCAGGGTTAGTGAAGGAGACAGTCTAGCACTTGCCCTAATACCACATGACATCACAATGTGGAACAGAGTTTTCTGTTTGAGAAGAACGCAGCATAAATATACAGGGTTTGTGTGCTAAACATGTGTGAATGAAACAAAACACAACTCCAGGTATGTCTGTGATTAGAAAATATTGTAATACGGACCCTTTAATAGTACCGATTTCGTTGATCGATTAAAGACTGTTGACCAAATGGTTAATGGAGTTCCTTATTGACTTTGACATTGAATTCATTTTGATGTGTCACTATGGTTATCGTCTCATAGCACCCGAAGACGTAATACAAAATGTGCCGTGACGCTTTAACATTTTGCTAAAGATGAAGAAATACTGTTACATCATACAGTCAAGTTGGTGATCTCTATTTTTTTCTAATTTTTTAATGAAAACTTAGTACATTTTCAAGTACTTTTCTGACCACATACTTTAATCCTAGTGTAATAGTATGTAGTGGTAGTGTAAGAGTACTCTTACTTGAACGATGTGGTAACTCTTCCCACTGTGAGTGACAAGAGGCAAAACGACTTCATTCTAAAACTTTCTTCCAATTATACAGAATTGAATTTTCTTACAGTAGGATTACACTGACTTTTGACAACCCGAAAACTTGACAAGACAAAAATCTGAATTCTAACAATATCGATTTTAGTTAACCCCATCTGTAGTATATATGATTGACATATAGAATGTTGTGATATCACCTGAAACCCAGCAATTATATATAGGTAAGGTATTGGACAACATAAACATTGTACATACTTTGGTAGCCGTTTTACTTTGTCAAAATTTTAAAGTGCCTATATTTTTACATTTTACGCTGTTACAACATTTGATCTGTGTTAAAATGTCGTTTCCTCATCACAAACAGACCTGGAGTTGTGTTTTGTTTCATTCACACATGTTTAACACACAAACCCTGCGTATTTGGTTGAGTTCTTCTTTAGTTTAGTTGACTTCTTCTCTCAAACGGAAAACACTCTGTTCCATCTTGTAATGTCATGTGGTAAGACAGGAAGTGCTCAATTCTGTTCTTAAGCCCTGGAATTGTTGATCTCTACTGAAGGCAGAAATTTGCTAAAAACTTGAAAACAGTAGAACAGAGCATTTTGAGCTTTGGAGACAGACTCATATTAAAGGATTACTCAAACATGTGTGAATGAAGCAAAACACAACTCCAAGTATGTTTTTGATGAGGTAACAACATTCTCACATGGCTTACAGCTCACAGGAGTGAATTTTGCGTAATACAGGATGTTTAAATATCACTGGCCTATAGAATGTTGTAATATAATTTGAATTTGAAGGTATTACCTAAATATAAACATTGTACATACGTTGGTATCTGGAACAGTTTTGCTTTGTCAAAACTTTAAAGGTAACTTTGTGTATGTTATTGCTTTGTCTGGAATGTTTCACAATATGGCATTAAACCTTTCTATCTTCATGGAGACAAAACCAGACCAAGTTACAGGTCAGATTTGTCGAAAGGAAACCCCGCTCACAGTCAGAATGCCTGTTTTTCTAGGTATCTTTGAGCTATAAAGTCACCTGTAATTGAATAAATGTAAGGTACGGCTGTTTAATGTCATACTGTGGAACATTCCAGGCAGAGCAATGACATAGCCATAGAAAAAAGCAGGTGACGGAGCCCCAACCAAAAAGTTACATCGTGCTCCCTTAAAATCATCCATAAATGCATTGTTATTAGTGAGACAGGGCTGCACACACAACAGTGACAGTGACAGAACATGATGGAACAGACATCACCCACATGGAGACTTGTGGTTTAGGCCTGCTTAAGTTTCAGTCCACACGTTTGGTTCAGCTCACACCTCTGGTCCCATATACTCTGAGATTATGCAGCGTCGCTATATTCGCCGCACATTTCAAAGTGCTGTGGTAAGAACGCTACCAAGTGCATTTCTGAATTTTGTCAAAGCCACAACACAGATACCCGTCAGATTTCGACAGGCGTGCCAAGTCAAAGGATTTCTGTGCGAGGTGTTTGAGTGAAACTTGGGTTGAGAAAGTTCAGCCTAAAAAGTCATAAGAAAGCATTACCAGGACTTCATAAATGTTGTTACATATTTTCACTTTGATTATGTTCATCTAGTCGTATACTAGCTACATTTTGCAAAATAAAATAAAATGAAATAAAACATAAAATAAAATAAAAAAGTTTGTGTCCCAGTCAAAGGTCTCAGTGCAGTTTAAGTAGGAGGACTGGTCAGGTAGGGTCAGCAGATCTGTGTCAGGGCAGTTTGAGGAGAGGAATCCAAAAGTGTCTCTCCTCTGAGTTTTGCAGCATTACAGCAGCCTCCAGGGGGAGCCATGTGAACACAACAGGAAAGGCCTCACTCTTACTCCACTCTGGTGGTTCGATGAAATGGTACATTCAAAGTATTTCCTCTAGAAGGTCTTCTGCCACGTTTGCTGAGACATATGGTGTAAAAAGCCTGTAGCATCTCAAATGTCTATAGCTCGCTACTTAGCTAGCCTCTTCCACTCCATAGATACGGGAAAAATAAATGGCTCATTTCACACAATCCACACTGAGCACACTGGTTAAAATCTGCTCTTGGGTTCTTGTGTCAGTGACATAAATTAGCTTCAGTATTATTGTTTATCGTCTATATTTACTTCTGCAATATATTGTGCTTCAAAGTTTGTTATGACAGGCCAAGCTATCATTAATAATGGGTTGCCAACTACCACAGCGCCCCCACAGGCCAGCGTCTGCCTCACACTCTACACAATCGTATCCATGGATTTGGCATGTTGTCACGGTGACCACCAGACCCCCTGTAACAGCTGCTGCTCAGTTTAGCACACAGCCCCCTTCATCGCATTTATAGTTCACAAGTGTTGACAACTGATCCACAGCTCCCAACTTGAAACAGCTTAGCGCAATTCAAATAGAAGAAGAGACAAAGGCACAATTAAAGTCCACTGGAGCAGTGTTCAGAGGGAGCACCCCGCCGTAGGTGCACACAGTGGGGGGCTCATTGAGAGGGGTCCAAGTGGAGTGGTGAGTTTTCTCCTGCAGCGAATAAGACAAATGGCTGTATTTCTGTATTGATACTTTGTAATGACATCACGCTGGGGGTTCTGCATGTACGTCTATGAAGCAATGTTTATTGGTTACTATGGTGACATAATGCACACATTACCAAACATTGCCTGATAAGTTTTTAGATGTGGAAAAAAAAAATTACAACATGGATTTAAACAAGACATTTTTAGGAGCCTGTCATCAATACGAGAGTTCATGGTCTTGTTTAGATGTTTGATTTTTAACAAAAAAGGTGAAAGTGGCTAACTGAAAAACTGTTGGCTGTTGTTGACTGTAACGTAACTTGAGACAGACTTGTTTAACAGCATAAAATCAGCTCACCTGTTGTAGTTCCAACCAAGTCAGTTCTTTATGGTCAGACTGTGTTAAAACATAGTTCAGATTAAAGTAAAAGGACTTAAGTAAAACTTAACAGAGCTTCAGACAGAGCAGTGCCTCTAGTTAGCTTCACCCCCCAAGGAATGTTGATGACATGATGATGACTCTTGTGGGAGTACAGAGAGCTAGTGATTTGCTTGGTGGCACAGGGGCAGGGTGGTTCTATTTCCAGCCTAAATAAGGTTATTCTCGTCGGTCTGGGTTGAAGCTAATTGGCAGCAACCAGATTTACAAGCAGAGTTCAGCAGTGAATATTTCAGTGTTTTCAAGATTCTCTCAACTGCTACTGCTCCAGGCTGTGTTTTAAATGAACACTGAATTGAATTTGGATTGGAGAACATTTATTACAGATTTTAAAGCAGTAGTGGCCTGCGCTCATATGGGTTTTAAAATGGAACTGCAATCACAACTGACTCTGTGTTGGCAGAGCCTTAGACTGCAAATAGAGGAGACGTAAAGTTCTTCTCATTCTCAGTATATGGACAGGCAAAGTCTCATGTGAAAGTTCAGAACCTCCAGAATTCCCTCACTGAGCTGCAGAGGCTGCACTAGCACTGACTCATGATTGGCTGCAGGGGCTGGGGTTTAGGTAGAGACCGTTCAGATCAGAGAAGAGGCATTTTAGGTTTAAACGTAATGAATAAGGAGTGGAACCAGAATAAGCCTTTAGCTTCATTCTGCTCCTTCTTGTTATATTTTACATTAGATCACGTTTTGTTATAATAATGTTTGAGACAAATAAATTTCATTCATTCAAACCAACTGGATTTCAGCATTGAACCTGGCAACCCAAATGATAGACTCGTGAGGCTCATTCTGCTTTTTGATTGGATAATCATCTTGTAATTAAGAATATATCAGAATTACAAATGTTATCAGCATAAGATAAATTTGATTTGAACAGGTTTATCTTATATATGGGTACAGAGATAATTGAGTTTTATGAAATTCAAAATCAAAATCTTACATACAGTTCCTTTAAAAAAAAGAAAATTCTGATCAGTGTGAGGGGAAAAATTGTGTTTTTTTTTTTTTTTAGAAGCCAGCTTGTTCAATATTTGTGGACTTCTTGACTTGGACGTTTTGAAGACTTTTGCACATTCAAAAGTTATAAAATGATCATAAGAATCATTAACTGCTATACCAACAGTGCACATTTTTCAAAACTCCTAGAACTGCTTGAAGGGTGTAACATTTTTAACAACATTGACGGCTCAGAACACAACTCACTCACCCATTCTACTTTACTAGCATCATACTAGCTCCATTATAGACAAAGGTTGTGACTCTGCTCATAGCCAGCGTCAAAGCTGAGTGCACAGAGGGTGGTTTAACAGTGGCACACACTCCACATGATGGGCACACAGCACATACTAATCACTGTGCTGGATCTTCCAACACCATGAGGTCCCTTAGGTCCCAATTTGTCCAGTCCTAAAAAAGAATGGTCCTTGAAAGTCCTCGCAAAGTTGAGCGGGGTCCTATGGTGCGAAGATGAAAGCGGGTGGAGCAGGCAGAGTGCGCAATGATGGAAAACAACGAAGTCTGAATATTACTGACTGTAGTGTGGTCTAAGCCTGGGATTAACAAACTTTACATGCTAGGGCTAAATCAAGCCAGGACTAAGACAGAACTAAACTAGGACTAAGACAGGGCTAAACCAGGACTGAACTAAACCAGGGCTAAACCAGAGCTAAACAAGGGTTAAACAAGGGTTAAACCAGGACTAAACCAGGACTAAACCAGGGGTAACAAGGATTAAACCAGGACTAAATCGGGACTAAACCAGAGCTAAACCAGGTCTTAACTAAAGCAGGACTTAACCAGGGCTAAACCAGAATTAAACCAGAGTTTAACTAAACCAGGGCTAAACAAGGACTAAACTGTTCTCTATCATTATCCACATTTGACATATTTTAGCTTACTTGTAGAATTGTATGTAAAAAAAAATCTCAAAGCCACATGAGAAATACTTGCTTGACTAGTCCACTACTCAAATAATTAGTAGCTGTAGCCCCAAACTCCCCGGTCGTATGTGAAAGCTCCACAGCTCAACAGCCTGGCCAAGTTCCCTTCCTGGTATACTGCATTACCGTGCTCTCCACCAGGGGGAGTAATGGGCTGTGACGGGGGCAGATGATCATTCTCGATACGGGGCATTAGGAGGTCAGGAGCCGGTCAGTACGACGCATGGACCCTCACATGACAAACAGACTGAGACGAGGGGCCCCACCATGCAACTGTCCCTGCCCAAAGCTGCTGCACGGACCACTGGAGTCTTCTCGGGCTTGGTAAATACAGCAGGTCTAGTATCGTAAAATACGAGTTCATGAAGTTTGCAGTTTTAACCAGGGTTGTCAAAAGTATCGAAAATCTGATACTAATCGATACTAAAAACTAAATACTCATTTGAGCAGGTATCAATACTAAAAAAGTCACATTCACAGGGTAGGAATGAACCTTTCCTGAATAGTTTTAGAATGATCTTGAGCTGCATCAGAACATGTATATGAGCACATAGACTAGTATATGCCCATGGACCACTATGGAACCTACAGGACCACTGAGGGATTACACAGATATAAGAAATAATGTTTTTTATTATGACTGTGGCATCAGAATCTGCATTGAGTATCGAGTCTATTCCTTCGGATCAAGAACGAGTTTGAAATTTCTGTATTGTGACAACACTAGTTTCAATGCAAACATGGATAGTGCAAGCTGGACAAACTTTGCCCAAGTGAAATGGTTTTGTGGGTTTATAAATGTGTTTAATGTTGACATTGTTCATAACTACAGTAGACTGTTACTTAACCAAGGATGTCAATTAAACCTGAGGCTTCTATAACAAGTCACCACAAGTCAAGTTACCACTGCTACACTCATCAATAAATTCTGTGTTTCAGTTTACCTTTGAGATCATATTTTGTGTGTTCTGACTGAAACACTTGTCCATCTTGGAATGCCTACCTGGAAACTAATTTCGGAACCCAGAGTTTCCAGAATCCAACATGGCTATGCCCTGTGTTTGAAGTTTAATACCTACAACAAATCATGGTTATGTTATTTTTTTCCAACAATTATTCACAACCGTCCACCCACTGTCTAAAAGCCTGCTCCTGTGCAGTGGTTGAGTCTCTGCAGTTATAAATGCTATATGTTTCTGGTGTTTTTATTGCTAGCCTAGATGAACTTCATTTGACTGGTGCCGAATGCTATGCATGATGGCACACTCCCTTAGTCCACTTTTTTATACAGTCTATGGTCAACAAGTACAAGTATAATGTCATTAATGCAAAAAAAATCTGTCACAAACCTTAATGTATAACTCATAAATGCAACAACAATGTCCAGGTTAACAAATGAACTTCACATTTTTCCTGTTTTGTTTTTTCATTTTGGGTATTGCTTGTTTCTGCCTTTACTGCACATAACCAAAAATGTTTTGGTTTTTTTTTGAAAGTTGTGCACAGAAACCATATGTGAGGCTTCTTGCCCCGGGCCCCCAAAATTTTGACGGGCCTGCTTTTGTTGGTAGGGCTGAATATAGTTCCTGAAGGCAACCCATTTACCAAGAAAGTAAACAAAACATAATCTGACACGCAAACAAATCAAATGTTTCTTCAGTTAGTGATTTGTCTCCATTGCAATCATTACCCCCAAAGAAATACGCCATTTAAGTTCTGATACTTTTTGTTTGTTCAAAGTTGTTAAAAAAGAGAACTGAATTTTTCACTGACCATATGCCGAATCCGCTGCTGTGTTCTGCCTCCGAGTGGTTGCCAGGACATCTGCAAACGAACAAAGAAACGCTCATTAAAAGTCTCGCTAACTGCTTTATGGAGGCTAATTACTGAATGGGACCACTTGGTTTAAAAGCACTATACTTTGTACTAAAGTCTAATGACACTCATAGATGTTGTTTTGCATTTAGAGGAGATGGAGAATATTAGACCTGTGGAAAAGGCCAGTGTGGGTGGACAAAGCTGCCCTCGGTGAAGAAAAAAACATCTAATAAGCCATTATAGTCTATTAGAACGAGAATCACTTACTGCGTATGACAGGTTAGGCTACTCATTTTACCAAAAACATAGTTACCATAATTATATTTTTAAAGATGCACTGTGCAAATTTTCTGGTGGTCTGCTTGCCTCCATGGTGATGTCAATGCTTTGCCAGGAATGTTCCATGGTATGACTTTAAATATATCCCTCTAGCATTTTTTAATTAGGGGTGTTTCGATTGCTCAAAAATACAATAATTCCTTCTATGAATAAGGGCGACTCTCCATAGATCTGGACTGTAATGTAGCATAGTGCTGTAACCCGGTTATAGATATGTTTAAGCTATACTGTGGAACATTCTAGACAAAGCAATAACATTTCCATGGAGACAAGCAGCTTTTGTGTTGTTTTTACATTTTGGTGAAGTTTATCATTTTACTTCCTTGTTGGACACAGGCAGCAGATATGAGGTAATTCTATAACTGTTACCTAGCAACCATAATGTTAACAAGGGCCAAAACTCAAAATTGCCCAGTAGTTACAGATTTATTTTTTCAGTACGTCAATTGTCCTTGAATTCAGGGTGGAATTTTATGTTGATGTTGACATAGGTACAGGGACGCTACTAATATTTTGTAATTTTGTTTTCAACTTTTCTCCACAAATTGCCTATGTAACTTTCCTTGCTTCCGTGGAGATGTTATTGCTTTGCCTGGAATGTTTCGCGGTATGGCATTAAACGTATCATGAAGACAAGCAAGCGATGAGATGTGAGAATTCAAGGTGTTTTGAAGCAGGAAAAACACCAACAATTGAATAGATGCATTCAACATGTTGCAGATCGTCTACCAGAAAAGTTACACAGTACACCTTTAACAATTATAACCGAGTCATAATTGGAAAAACACGAAAACCTGCAATATGCAATTTAAAGGTGCACTGCGCAACTTTTATTCCCAAGGAGATGTTAATGCTTTGCCTGGAATGTTCCATGATATGACATTAAACATTTTCATCTAGCATTTATTAGTTATGGGTGTTTCTATTGCTCAAAAATACAATAATTCCTTCTGTGAATATGATCGACTCTACACAGATCTGAACTGTAATGTAGCGTAGTGCTGTAACCTGCTTATCATGATAGTTAGTTTTAATCTACACTGTGGAACATTCTAGACAAAGCAACAATATTTCCATGGAGACGTGCAGGTGGCGGATCCTTCTGTCAAACAGAAAACACTCTGTTCCACCTGGTGATGTCACGTGGTCATACAGGAAGAGCTCCACTGTGTTTTTAAACCCAATACACCTTCACTAGAATCATTTGGATAATTGTACATCTGGAATCGCCAATCTCTATTGAAAAAAAGTTAAAAAGGTAGCAAATAACTCAAAAACTACCACCACATGACATCGCAAGGTGGGACATGCATTTTGACCTTTGGAGATACAAACAGACTAATAATAAAGGATTAGTGAAACATGTGAATGAAACAAAATACCGTATTTTCCGGACTATAAGCCGCTACTTTTTTCTCACACTTTAAACCCTGCGGCTTATACAACGATGCGGCTCATATATGGATGGATTATTCGTCTATGAACACAGCAGATGCGCGCGCAGCTTGAGTGCAGAAAGCGCCGCTGTCTGTGCGGTGAACATGGGTTAGGGTTAGTTAGAACACTCGCTAGCGCTGTTGTCAGCACTAAAACAGTTTATCGCTGCGTGATAAAATAAGTTCTGCTGCTAAATGAACATTAGTGAGTGGGATACGTCTTAATGACCCGTATGTGTTAAATGCAGGTGAGGCGTAAATGACGAGACGAAACGTCTCAAACTTCAGTAGCTGGACATCCACTCATACATGATCGATACAACTAACCCCGACCCCCGGGAGAGCCTGAAATCCTGTTGAAATCCTACAAGACACTGACATGATACAAGACAGGACAGCGGCTCTTTCTGCTCGAGACATGCGCTGTAGAGCGCCAAGTGACGGGGCGCAAGAGCGAAACAGACAGGTGAAGAGATGATGTGCTGAGGAAGATGCTCGTTTGATTTTGTTTTGAACAGTTATTTTGTGCTTCATGCACACACCCTCCTCATGGAAAACATATGAAGAAATGCATATGATGCAGCTTTGAAGTTAAAGACAATTGATCTGTCAAAGAAGGAAACAGAGCTGCTGCACGTGAGCGCGGCATCGATGAGTCGATGGTGAGACGTTGGCGACGGCAGCGTGACGAACTGACTCAATGCAAAAAGACGACAAAAGCTTTCAGAGGCAATACAAGCAGATGCTCCGAAATTGAAGACTTCTTGAGGACGTGGACTGTCTATAAGCCGCAGGCTTATAGACAGGTGCGGCCTATATATGTACAGAAATAAAATTCTTTGAAAATTTAGTTGATGCGGCTTATTTTCAGGTGCGCTCAATAGTCCGGAAATTATGGTAACTCCAGCTATGTTTTGGAGGTCACAACATTATAACATGCTCACAAAAATAAATTTTGAGGAAGGACCTTTAAGCTTGGAGAATGCACAATATCGTGGATGTAAATGGTAGCGCACTTACCGTGGCAGGTATCGGGATGCTGGTGGTAGCCATTTTGCACATCTTGTTCGAAGGCGCCCCTGTAGACAGAAACAAAAAAAGAGCTGTCAGCGAGAAGCAAGTGGATAATAATCAGTTTTATAGTCTGTAATGGTTTTAAAAGGTCATGGCGAATTGGGTTTAGAAGAAGAAGATTCGTTTAGAGGAAAGATACCATCGTTCAGCTAAGAACTTTTCTTGTCATCTTTGCTTCTGCATTATCAAGTTTTGCATTACAGTTTGTATAGTAATCTTGATGTTTGTGCAACCCCAGATTTCGTAGGACCCATTTCACCCAGCAAACAAATCAACAATCCTCTATTCAAACACATGGCTGTCAAATCTCAAAAGCTAGGAAAACGATACAAAGCAACCGCAACGTAATAGGTAGGGTTCTAGTAGTAATCAAAACTGTCCATGTTTTCAAATAGAGCTGAAGGGCAAGTGAAAATTCTGTGGTAGTGTGTGTTATTTAACTGTTGCTTTGCCAGATGTGTGTACAGTTGTGATCACTGATTACTGGGCTTATCCACATGAAATAAAAACTGGCACTGAGGTCTGTTTTTTTTCTTTCAGCACAAAAAACCCTCTGATTTTTGGTTTTCGACTGAGCTGAAAGTAGGGGTATCACTCAATAACAAATAAAGTATCATGGTGGTTAGTTGAATAAACTCTAATGGTTCATTGTGTAACTTTCTCCAACACCCTTAAGAGTTATTTAGGCTTCTGCATAACCTAATCTGGTTTCAGACCTGGTTTAGGCCTGATAAAGTGCAGATTTAGACAAAGGGAGTCTGAAAACAAAATCCTATCTTGGTGGTACTTTGTGTGTAAAGTTTGAAAACCACTGCCTTAAAACATTTAATTTCCATTATAACAGAAAACAGCGTAATATGGGCCCTTTAAGTCTTCTATCACTACCCATTCCTGAATACAAAAAAACAATTCAAAGTTGTTCAAAGTCATGCGGTCCTGTACCTCTCTGATATCTTCCTGCTTACCTATAAAACCTCTCTTTTGTCCTACTTTAGCTCCAGAAAGAGACTGAGACAAGAGATAAGTGCCCCCAAACTAGATTACGAGTCCTTTGTGTCTCGCCGAGGTCAGTAATTCTTCCAGTGAGGAGAGCGCCGTAGTGCCCCGAATTTAATTTCAGCTCTCCTTACATGATTGCACACCCCCAATTTGCAACAGCGAGTGGGACCCGTCTAGTTCCTGGAGTTATTTTTCAGATCACCATTCACTTCCACTGTGTCCTTGCTTGCTTTCCCTGGACACTTCTCAACTGTACTCTAGCCATTCATTACCCACAATTCCCCAGTCTCTTTGTACGTAGCACTTTGAGTAGCTACACGGTATTGCGCTCTATTGAGACTGGTCGAATTGGTACCTGCACCCTACTTAGTCCACTCTCTTTCTGTCATGCTGCACCATCAGAAACAAGTGTCTTGGATGGTCCTATACAGCTGCTTCCATATGGTTTTCATCCAACTATTTGTCTAATTGAAAAAAAAAATACTGCATGTGACTTTATGGTTCTTATATAACAAAAAGCCTAATAAAATGCATAGACAACAGCCCCATTTTGGAACTTCAGAGTATTACATTAAAATCTACTTTTTGGAGCCTTCTACCACATTATAATGTTGTTCCCTCATCCATGCATGTTTGAGCAATCTAGTGATCTCTCCCGGGCCCTATTCAAACTCTCCTCACAGTTAGCAGTACGATTCTGTCCAATGCTCAGCCCACAAGTCTACGTGACCCTGATGCTCCCACACAAGTTTTCCAAAAATATACAAAAGCGTGATACAAAACAATACACTACAACTTCACAAATCTCATGCAATGCAATAGTTTCATTAACAAAATGCACGCTGTGTTTTGATAGCGCTATGAAAGGGTAGTGTCTTAGCAAGGGGAGCAAAGGGAAGGGAGACTCAGAGCATCAAAAATGAAAGTGAAATTTATGAGCCACCTGCTTGTTTTCATGGGGATGTTAGTGCTTTGTCTAGAAGGCCCCACAGTATAGCATTAATCGTATCTATTTCCATGAAGACATGCCCGCAATACCTCCAGACCAAGCTACAGGTCAGATCTGTGGAGAGGTGAGCTACCGTACAGTAGGAAAACATGTTTTTGTGTAATATTTTTGAGCACTAAAACACCTGGAATTGAATAAATGCAACACAGGTGAGTTTAATGCCAAACTGTGAGACTGGCAAAGCAAAAATATCTCCATGGAAACAAGCTTGTGCTGGTTCGCCTACCAGAAAAGTTACACAGTGCACCTTTGAACAAGTTAATATGTTGTTGGCGAATAAAGCATTTTCAAAACAGCAGTTAATACCCCACAGAAGCGTAACATTTCAAGGAGGCTTGTCTTTACAGTTGGATTGGAACATTATCATAACCTAGCTTGAACTTCTCTGTGAAATGTTCTCATTATTTGCTAAATATTTACTTTCTCAGCTACGTAAACGGCTTGATAAGATGTGAGGCGTAAGCGTGGAACCCGTGTATACTTGTTATTTTTGCGAATACCACTGACTTCCACTGTGTCCTTTTCTCTGGACCCACCTCGACTGTCTGTACTCCAGCTATTCATTACCCACAATTCCCCACTGCTCACCACTGCTTTGTACATATCACTTTGAGTAGTTACAGAGCATTGCGCTCTATTGAGACTGGTAAAATTGGTACCTGCACGGTGTGCCCCTAGTCTACGCAATTGTTCAATGTCAGTGGAAAATATTGAGTGGACTACCAATCTTTGCGCCGATCTGGAGGGACGGACACCCAAACCTGTCATCATTTCTGGGCAAGCGTCGCTGGGCTGCTGGGCTAATGGCACTGGAAATATTCTTGACGAAATCTAAACTGGCAGAAGCAAAAATAGACGATGCGGCGTTTGTGCAAGCTGCTACAGGTTTCCACGACTAATGCTTTTGGAAGAGAAAACTAAACTGAAATTATGTTATTAGCGGACGAGGATTTGCAGTTTGTGTGGCCAGAGATGCATTAGAGTTGTTTTTCCTGTGGGTGAAGAGAAACTGGAGCACACTCAATATGAAGTTAATGTGGGGAAATTACAAGGTCCTGTACATCATTTTCCCCATGTAGTTGAGCAAAGTCTGCTTAGTGCCAGTTAATAAATAACAATAATTACTATATCGACTTATCGTTCAATATATGAAAGCTGGAACTATATATTTGTGGTTCAATAGTTATCATGTGTACATTTTCACTGTAAAAGTGGGGAGATTTGGGGTATTTTGTTGTAATACAACAAGTTCTAAGGAAAAAAAGGACAAAAAGTTCTAGTGAAGGTGTGTGGAGTTTAAAACACAGTGGAGCACTTCCTGTAGTACCACATGACATCACAAGGTGGAACACAGTGTTTTCTGTTTGAGAGAAGAACTCAGCCTAAATATGCAGGATTTGTGTGTTAAACATGTGTGAATGAAACAAAACAACTCCAGGTCTGTTTGTGATGAGGAAACGAGATTAGAACATTGATCAGAAAATAGTGTAATATGGGCCTTTAAAGTAATTGCATTGAGTGTTTAATTTTTCCAGTTGTTTTTGTAGATGTAAATTTTGTTTGCGCAAAGCTTGGACATTAACCATGAAAACAAAACAACTAAAAACCCTGAACATAAGATTTGAGCTATGAAAGGTTGAATAAGTGACTTCTCTGGCTAATTATTGGCTCATTCTGTTATTTGTTGCAGCTCATGTCTTTGAATGATACTGTCTACTTAAAATGGTTTATTGGGATGATCCTGCTGTATTGGTTTTGTATCAGTGCCATAAAGTAATGTCAATTTTATCATCTATCGCAATATATCATGCTTTAAAATCTGTTATCGTGACAGGCCTAGTGCCAGTACAGATTTATATTGAATAAGCAGCTCTTGGGGTCAAAATAAGTCAGCTATCACAGTATCGGCTTAACTGATATTATGGAACCGATTCCCAATCCAGCAAATTTTTCAGTATTGGGCCAATATTTGATACCTGTATCGTATCAGTGCATACTTACCTTTTATGTCAAAAATCACAAGATCATTTTCCTCATGTGTGCACAATCTTGTGACAATTTAATATCGTGAAATTTTGTGGCATGAGAACTTGTCTCATCACTAATTCATATTGGTATGAAGGAGTTCTCTCTCAGTTATCACATCACTGAAGTTATAGTATGGCAAAAGTCAAATTATATTCACTTTTTTACAGCCAACTAGCAAATGAGGTAAGCCAACTTTGCAGTTTTTCAGCCACTTGATTACTTAGCTCTAAAACGCTAGATTAAACATTTATATTATGAAAGAACTCTCCATTGTAACATCACTGAAAGAGGTTTTGTAAAGTTTAGCAATGAAGTCAAAAATATTTCATTTTTTTACAGCTAGCTAGCAAACAAGATAAGCCAACCTTGTCATTTTTCAGAACACATACAAGCCACTTGATTATTTAGCTCTAAAACGCTAAATTAAACATTCATATTAGTGTGAAAAGGTTGTCTCTCCATTGTCCGATCACTGAAAGAAGTTATCTAAAATATAGCAAAAAAGTAAAAATATATTAACTTTTTACAGCTAACTAGCAAATGAGGTAAGCCAACTTTGTAGTGTTTTTCCGAACTTTGTAGTCTTTACTTAACTCTAAAATGTGCAAGAATTGTCACATTACTGCAAGAAGTCTTATTAAAAAAACAGCAAAAAAGTCAAAATATATAACTTTTTTACAGCTAGCTAGCAAATGAGGTGAGCTAACTTTGTAGTTTATCGGAACACATACAGGCTGCTTGATTACTTAGCTCTAAAATGTGAAAGAACTCTCTCCATTGTCACAACACTGCAAGAAGTTTTATAAAGAACAGCAAAAAAGTCAAAATATAGAAACTTTTTTTTACAGCTAGCGAGCAAATGATATAAGCCAACTTTGTCGTTTTTCAGAACACACTTGACTACTTGGCTCTGAGATGCAATAAACCACAATGTGACTGTCTGTTTATCGATTCAGGTTCGGTGAGGTCCCTTGATTTGAATTTCTCACAGCAGACTCCCAATTTAGCGGCAGGAGTCGGCGGGCAGTTTGAGCAGCGGAGGACTGACGATTTGTCCGGAAGCGAAGGCTCACTTCAAAGAATTAATCACTTCAATTTGGTGGATGTGTGCAGATGCCTTGACGGGGGCTGATTCCGAATACACCACCGAGGTCAGAATGGAGTGTTAGCAGAGGAGGTGCAAGCTAGACGGGGGCTGCTTTTGCCAGTGGTGCATGAAGTACTAAATTTTGTAAAAGTATAGCTACAGCAGTAAAAAAGAGAAAATTATCACATGAAAAATCTGCTTGCATAAAGGTACTGAAGTGCCGTTAAAAAGCAAAAGTATTCTATGTAGTTTGAAAGAATTTTGCAGAGTTTAAAGGTCCTATATTACGTAAAATTGACTCTTGTGAGCTTTTAGTCATGTTAGAATGTTGTTACTGCCTCAGAAACATACCTGGAGTTGTGTTTTGTTTCATTCACATGTGTTTGAGTAATCCGTTATTATTAGTCTGTCTACATCTCCAAAGCTCAAAATGCTCTGTTCCACCTTGTGATGTCACATAGTGTTAGTTTTAAGGTTAACCGCTACCTTTTACCTTTTGTTCAGTAGAGATTAGTAATTCCAGATGTGAAATCATCCAAATAATTCTAGTGAAGGTGTGTGGAGTTTAAAAACGATGGTAATATCAGGAAAGGAACACGAGAAACTAGAGAAATACCAGGGGCTCAAGGAAGAGCTGGAGAAGGCCTCAGTGGTGCCCGTGGTGATTGGAGGCTGTAACCCCCAAACTGGAGGAGTGGTTAAAGCAGATCCCACGAAAAAAAACTCTCAGTCCAGAAAAGTGCAGTACTATGACAACAAAGGTACTGCACAGAACTCTCAAGCTCCCAGGTCTCTGGTAAAGGGCCTGAGCTGGATGAGGGTGAGAGACAGACCACCCATGGAAGGTGAGGAACACATTTATATCACATTTATAGCTATAAAGATAAGGAATTGTTACTTTTCAGTCCAGCTCAGTTCTTAATGTAGTGAAGTAAAAAAGTACTTTACTTTTAAAATGTACTTAAAGCTACAATGTGTAACTTTTCATGTTGGGCGTCCACCATCATGGAGATACAATATGGTATTAAACTTAAGCTATATAAGATGTATTTAGTCAGTTATGGATGTTTTTATTGCTCAAAAATACACACAAAAATCCGCATTCTGACTGTGAGTGGGGTCACCTCTTCACAGATCTCACCTGTAAATTTGCCTGGTGGCATCTCCTGCTTGTCTCTATGGAGACTGATAAGTTTAATGACATACTTTGGAACATTCAAGACAAAGCAATCACATCTCCATGGAGAACAGCATTTGACGGTCCATCCGTTAAAAAAGTTACACAATGCACCTTATACTTTTGTACTTTGTTACTTTTCACACTGGCTTTTACACAAAACTCCACACCTGACGCAGTGAATTATAGAGCGCACAAATCAACCTAAAAAAGTGCGCTCCAGATTTCAGAGCCCGGTCCTTCACGGGGGGAGTGAGACAGGAGGTGATTATCCAGTCAGGAACATTTCAGGGACCCGGGGTTATTGTGCTGGAATTATCTGGGAGAAAGTAGAGAAAAGATAGTGTGGATGTGTGATTCAGGCTAGTGCAGAATGAGTCACTGAAATATAAATGTGATAGAAATTTTCATGGTTACAACTGGAAAATATAAGGTTGGAATTAGGTCATATCCCCCTAAGATAACCATATTCTATTATTGTTTTTCTGGGTTTTAACTCCAGTAACAATGATGTGCGTTGTCATAATACTAAAAATTCTCGATTTCGACACTAAGGGAAAGTTGTAATATGCAAAACCAATTTTGATATTATGAACCACTATGTTTTTAGACAATAGAATTAGAGATGCACCGATCTCACTGATACTGATATCGAATATTGGCACAGACACTGAAAAATGTTCCTTCCAAATATCGGTTCAGTGATATCCTGGTTGGACCGCTAAATTGATGTAATAAGAGTTTTTACTGGTCGTAGTTGGCCCAGAAAGTCAACGGTCACATTTTTATAAACCTTTTCCACCTTCAAAGCACCCATCCACACAAATTTTCACACACTGGTGTACGCACACACTGGAGGCAAGGTGGGTTAAGTGTCTTGCGCAAGGACACAACGATAGCATTCATCTGTGGGGAGCTGGAATCACCAACGTACCTGTGGGTCAGTGAAGTGACGGCTCAACCAATGATGGTTTTATTATGTCGAGAGTGGGATTCGAACCGCCAACCTTCTGAACTACTGTCGCTCATGATGTTTTTATTGAATTTTTATACATACATAGATGTGTAGTTAATTGAAGAGCTCAAAATCACATAAAACATTTAGATCAGTTCTGGCTTATTTTATTTTTTATTTTCTTCAACACAAAATTGTGAGGATTTCTTTAATATTATCATGTGCTCTTACACTAATTTTAATATGAAGATTATTCTAAAACTATTCAGAATTTTCAGTATCAATACTTGATACTTCGTCCCGCTCTCACTGCCATGTTGCGCCAGGAGAAACCACCGTCTGGGATAGTTCCTGGCAACTGCTTCCACACAGTTCTCATCCAACTATATGCGTAAGGGGTCTCACATGTTTGTTACTTTATGGCTCACATCCAACAAAAAGCCTAATAAAACACAAAGGTGATATTATACAGTTTCTCTCCCTAAATACACTGAATTTCTACTTCATTTGGTGCCGTAATAATTTGGTGCCGTAATACTGGTTGTAAATCTAAATTGATGTCATGATTTCCAACCAGGAAGTCAAATTTGAAACCTAAAAAAATGGCCTAACAGGAAAAGAAAGAGTAAAATGTTCTGTAAAATTTAAAATGTATAATCTTGCATGTGTTTTAGTAAAATGAGTAGTCTTGTCATAGGTCTAATTGCTATTATTACATGTCAGAAAATTGTAATTGGACATTATTCCAAAATGGTTCCGCCCCATTTCAGAGCTGCCCCGTGAGCTTAAAAATGACCATAAGAATGCAGCAGGGAGGCTTGTTTTTACAGTTGGATTGAAACATTACCATAACCTAGCTTGAACTCCTCTGTGTAGTATTCTTATTAGCTCAGTGTTGACTTTGTTAGCTACGTAAACAGCTTGATAAGATATCAGCGCATTAGCCGCCACCTCAAGGACGGTTCTATACGAGCGAAGTTTGTAAGGTTAAACGTGGAATCAGTCCAACTTCTTTCTTGTAAGTCTGAAGAAAAATCGAGTGAAAAAAATCCTCAGCACAGGGTACAAAGAAGAAAGGAGTTTGCTTTTAAACTGACCTTGGAATGACGCTTGAAATGTAATATTTTGATTTTATTTTTGGTTCATTAATATCCTATCCAGGAATTAAAAGCGCTGTATCTGAATTTTATGTGTTAGAAACTTGACAAAACAGAACTAGTTCATTTTTTAAAAATCCATAAAGCGGGTTACGTGATCGGCTGTGAGCTGGAGGCATTTGTCATAGTGAGGGACAGGAGGACACTGGACAAACTGCTCTTCATCATGGACACTCCTGCTCACCCACTGCACCAGACTATAGAGGGACAGAGGAGATAATACTCCCTACAACTGTACATCAACTCACCCACTGCACCAGACTATAGAGGGACAGAGGAGATAATACTCCCTACAACTGTACAACAACTCACCCACTGCACCAGACTATAGAGGGACAGAGGAGATAATACTCCCTACAACTGTACAACAACTCACCCACTGCACCAGACTATAGAGGGACAGAGGAGATAATACTCCCTACAACTGTACATCAACTCACCCACTGCACCAGACTATAGAGGGACAGAGGAGATAATACTCCCTACAACTGTACAACAACTCACCCACTGCACCAGACTATAGAGGGACAGAGGAGATAATACTCCCTACAACTGTACAACAACTCACCCACTGCACCAGACTATAGAGGGACAGAGGAGATAATACTCCCTACAACTGTACATCAACTCACCCACTGCACCAGACTATAGAGGGACAGAGGAGATAATACTCCCTACAACTGTACAACAACTCACCCACTGCACCAGACTATAGAGGGACAGAGGAGATAATACTCCCTACAACTGTACAACAACTCACCCACTGCACCAGACTATAGAGGGACAGAGGAGATAATACTCCCTACAACTGTACAACAACTCACCCACTGCACCAGACTATAGAGGGACAGAGGAGATAATACTCCCTACAACTGTACAGCAACTCACCCACTGCACCAGACTATAGAGTGACAGAGGAGATAATACTCCCTACAACTGTACAACAACTCACCCACTGCACCAGACTATAGAGTGACAGAGGAGATAATACTCCCTACAACTGTACATCAACTCACCCACTGCACCAGACTATAGAGGGACAGAAGAGCTCATTCTCCAACAGGATCCTACAGCTCCACTAAAACGGTGTAAGATACAGGACTACATTCATATAATGCTCCCTACAACTGTATAACAACTCACCCTTATGTAACAGATAATACTCCCTACAACTGTACAACAAAATTGAAACGTCAACTCAAATGAAATGTGCTGAAATTAAGTCTCAGCCATTTGAGCAGGTCTCAAACCGTAAAGAAAAGTACTTTTTACTTTTCAGTCCAGATCTAAAATGTAGTGGAGTATAAAGTACAGATACATGCTCTTAAATGTAGTGAAGTAAAGTAAAAAATATATACTGTAAAGTTTACTTAAAGGTGCATTGTGTAACTTTTTGGTTGGGGGTCCGTCACCTGCTTGTTTCTATGGATATGTCATTGCTCTGCCTGGAATGTTCCACAGTGTGACATTAAACAGCTCCAGCTACCTTATATTTATTCAATTACAGGTGGTTTTATAGCTCAAAAATACATAGAAAAACAGACATTCTGACTGAGTGGGGTCGTCTCTCCACAGATCTGACCTGTAAATTGGTCTGGTTTGGTCTCCATGAAAATAAAAACATTTAATGCCATACTGTGAAACATTCCAGACAAAGCAATAACATCTCCATGGAGAAAAGCATTTGACAGGCTCTCCACCTGAAAAGTTATACAATGCACCTTTAAGTCAAGTACTGATACCATAAAATTTTACTCAAGTATTGTACCTTTGTACTTTGTTACCTTCTACCACTGCTTGTACAATATATCTGTACTGGGGCAAGACTCATTTTTCGTTTTTCAAATACATGGGAAACAAATCTGGCAAGCTTTTGAAAATTCATCTCATCTCTTTTGGTTGTCAGTTCAATTTAATGTTGATTAGTTCTTTTATCCCCAGACCACAAAAGATGTTTTCAAAATCTGGAAATCTAGCCAGCAGAATCCAAACTTGTCATTTTCTATTGTGTTCTTTCAAGGTCAACAAACAGACTTGATTTCAATGACGGTGAATCAGTTACATGGGTACTGGCATGTTTTTGTGGCTGGCTCTTCTACCTGACAATTTATTTTCCGTGTTTTTATTTTATTTATTTTAGTTGTGTCAACGAATACAACACCTGACCTTCCAAGCCAGTATCATGGAAGGCACCAGAATTTTGATGTGGATACAAACTTGAGATTTTAGACAACCTCAAAAAAAAAAAAATAAAAAATAAAAAAATCCAAGGGCCATGCACTACCAATTCTGATGGCACAAATTCATTTTATCCATGAAGTTTTCAAAAAATTCACATGTTAAAAGTGTGAAGTAATGTTGTAGGCAGGCATTTGGTAACAACTGTCCATAACAATATTATTTTCACTCCATAAAATATTATTTAGAAATATTTTTTCAGTATGTAATATTTTAGAAAAATAAAGAAATAAATAAAGGTTTTTTTTCTTAAATTTTTTTTCATTTTGGTTGTGTTGCTGAAAAAAGCAGAACATGTGTCCTTACTCTGAGTGGGCTCGCATCTCCACAAACCTGAATCTTCCTCCTGCTTGTTTCTATGGAAATCTTGTACCTTTGGCTATAATCTTCCCCCAGTATCTATCTAATCTATCCGTAAAACTTGTATTTCTGGAGAATGTTCCAAAGTATGGTTTTAACTTTCAATTTCCTTGGACTCATGCTGGTCATGTGCCACCTCCAGAAAGTGACATACTGTACCTTTAATAACAGCAGTTTCAAAAACAACTGTAAATTGTACATGAAATGGTGTCTTATCCTCATAGTTACCACAGAGCTGATTGGCTTCTATTAAGTATTAAAAAGAATTAAGAATTTTACACATTCCTAACCAAGTCAACGGGAAAAAATAATGGAAGCACTCAACTACTATTTTCCTGTCCAGAGAACCACACTCAAATTTGGACGGAGGTTTTTCACGTTCTATTCCATCTCTATTCCATATATACTGAATTCAAACAAAATTTAGAAGGGACTGGCTGCTCAGGCTAACACTCCATCTTTTTATCATCTCAAATACCTTATCTCTCCATCGCAGCAGCAGCAGAACCATCAGAACCTCCTTAACCTCTCCATCGCCTCTTCACCACCTGCATCTATGCCGCAATGCCCTTCACGCTGCCCTTGTATCTTTAAAACTATATTATTTAGTACTTGACATATATTCTCTGCATTTGCTTGTGCTTTTTAATAACTCATCTTCAGTTTGTTATGGGGGTTTGTTGGGAGTAGTCGATAACACTGTGCTCTTAGTGCTGTATTGATTCTACTCCGAGACTGAAAAGTGGCTCCTGGCTCACTGTCCTTCAACTTAATGAACGGCGTGATGAGTCAACCTTACGTAACCCACCGCGCTCTTTCAGGTTTAAGTTTGGGGGCTATAAATCAGGCCCCGCAGATAAGTTTGTAAACAAGATAAAGTATAAGAGGGCAGGAGAATCAATATGGGGCTTGTGAAGTTTAATTATAAAACCTGGGTTAAGAGAATATTCCGCTGTTGCCAACAGCTGTAGAGTTGCCAGGAAAGAGCTAATCAGATTTGGAGTTTGAGAATCTCTCACGTTACACAATTCTCCGGTCTGACAAAGCATTTGCGAAATTTTAATCAATTAATCTTTTTTATATGATGATGCTATTTCTTAGAATTTAAAAAGACAAAGTGCCTAATTTTTTTTGTTCTTAAAAATGTGAAAAACAAAACCAGTTCTTTTTAAACAATTTGAAGAGGTCCAACGTTACCTCTCAGTGACCTTGTGCATTCTGAGCATTGTAATGTTCACAGCGTTCAGAGATCAGCACTGAGTTTTGCCATCACAGTAACGCTAACAGCAACTAGCATGCTAATGTGCAGCTTCCTGATTATCGGACAAAGCACCACTTCATAATGGTTGGCTCGTATGTTTGAGTAATCCTGTTGTTGCATGCATTTGAGGTTTGAGTGTTATAAACATTTCAATGTTCGTAAAAAAGAAAAAATCCCAGACATACCTAAGCTTATTAAAATGCCATAAAAAACTACTGCTTGGACAGTTTTTGTTTTTTTTAAATCAAGCCTATATTACACAAAATTGACTCTAGTGAGCTTTAACATGTTACTTCCTCAAAAACATACCTGGACTTGTGTTTTGTTTCATTCACACATGTTTGAGTAACTTTATTATTAGTCTGTTTCCATCACCAAAGCTCAAAATGCTCTGTTCCACCTTGTGATGTCATGTAGTTGTAGTTTTCAAACTAACAGCTACCTTTGAACTTTTGTTCAGAAGAAATTTGCAATCCCAGGGCTGAAATTATCCAAATGATTCTAGTGAAGGTGTATGGAGTTTAAAAACACAGTGGAGCACTTCTTCTATTACCACATGACATCAAAAGGTGGAACAGAGCGTTTTGAGCGTTGGTGATGGAAACAGAGTGTTTTTTGTTTGAGAGAAGAACTCAGCCTAAATATACAGAGTTTGTGTGTTGAACGTGTGTGAAATGAAACACAACTCAAAGTGTGTTTGTCATGAGGAAACAACATTATAACATAGATCAGAAAACAGAGAAATATGAGCCCTAACCAAGTGCAAAACAATATTACAATAGTGATGGTAACAAAAAAATAAATACAAATAAAATCAAACAAAACACCAGAAAAAGCATTTGTCCGATTTAACCATATCACATCAAACAACCCACAAAACCTCCAACTTCACTCATTTTCATTTTTTTTGTTCAGAAAAAAAATAATTACAAAAGAATGTCTGGACTAAAATATTTGACTATCGTTGCTCTGTTTGTGATTCCTCTCCTTTGTCCGTCTTTCCCTCTGACCGTCCTTGGCTGTCTTTTGTTTTGGCAGAGATGGTTATGTCAAATGCATTATGTATGACTCAAAAACAGACGGCTACACAGTGTCTCTCAACTTCATAATAGAGCAAAAGAAGAATGCACTTGTGAATCCTCTGTCTTCAGTGTTTTTTTCTCGAGATCTTTCATTAAAGGGCCAATGTTACGCTATTTTCTGATCTTTTATAATGTTTCCTCATAACAAACATACCAGGAGTTGTGTTTTGTCTCTACTGAACTAAACGTAAAAGGCAGTTGTTGACTTGAAAACTACCACTTCTTGACCTCACAAGGTGGAACAAGGCATTTTGAGCTTTGGAGATGTAGATAGACGTATAATCTTACTCAAACATGTGTGAATGAAACAAAAAACAACTCCAGGTATGTTTTTGGTAAAGTAACAACATTCTAACATGGCTTAAAGCTCACAAGAGTCAATTTTGAGTAATATAAAGTCAGTTTTTTTTGTTTTGTTTTTTTTGGTTTTTTTTGGACCTTTCTACCATATCATAACATTGTTCCCTCATCAAAAACATGCTTAAAGTGGTTTTATAATTATGTCATCCATGCATGTTTGAGTAATCTGTCCTGGTCACTGAATCCTGCTTATGGTTATTCAAAATCATGATACAAAACGCACAATATAACTTCACAATTCTGATGCAATGTGTAGCTCTGTTAGCGGAATGCACACTGATTGTGTTGTGACGGCACTTTGAAGGGGGAGTGACTCAGCGCGGGGAGCAAAGGCAAGGGGGACTCCGAGCGTAACGGGTAACAGGCACAGACTGTATAAAGAAACGGACTAAGGGAGTGTGATGTCACCCATAGCGTTCATCCCCAGTCAAATGAAGCTCACTGAGGCTTGCAGTTATAGGGGTGAATTTGGAGGCAGTTCCATATTAGGAATATTAATTGATGTACAGACAAAACAGCAAAATAAAAAAAAAATAAAAAAAAAATAAAAAAGAAAACACCAGGATCACGTAAAGCAGGTTAATACGAACATTTTAAGACCAAAGTGACAGGCTCACAGCAGCAGCTACAGAGAGAGGGGCGACAGTTTTTCAATGCAAAGTCAATTGGAACCAGAGCTAATGGAGCCAGAAGCAGATCATGCTCACTTTCTATTTGGAACGCGGCGGCTATCGGGTTAGCTATGTCCATTTATAAACACAGTGTATGGGAATATGGTGACCTAAATTTATGTGTTAACAATTAATACCCCACAGAAGTGTAATACCTCCTCTTTAAAACATATGGCGTTAAGAACAGAGTAGACCGGGAAGGAAAAGGGAGGATGCATGAAAGATTAAAAGGAGAGAGAGAGACAGAGAGGGGTGGTCCCTGGAGGGCTTTAGAGTGGATCTACCTCACAGTCTGGTCTGACAATCAACTACTGCCTATTTCTATTTCTATGTAGTGACTTCTGCACCTGCATTTTGTATATAAACAAAAGGCAGGTGTCAAAGTAGCCTATGCAATGTTTATAACGTTTACAGATCTATAAGGAATCAAACAAGTCAAGATGAAAAGACGCAAAACCATATTCAAGTCAAAGCAATGATCAAAGGGAAGGACACTTTGAAATCTGAGATGAAAGTAAAGTTTAATAAGGATAAAAGTTATAACTAGTTTGGATGATGAAAAAAAAATCATAATATATATATATATATATATATATATATATATATATATATATATAAAAAAGTTTAGGTGAGAAATTTGAGAACAAAGTAAAATAAATAATAAATTACAAAGTTGCCAAAATGTTATCATTATATATTATATACAATAAGAAGAAAAAAAATAAATAAACGATATCAAAGAGTAAGAGAAAAAAAAAAAAAAAATTAAAGGTTTGAGAGACCTGAGATAAAGGCATTGAGACCTTCTTGTCTCCATGGAGATGGTATTACTTTGTCTGAAATGTTTCACAGTGTGGCATCAAACTTAAGGGCTACCCTCTACACTGATCTGACGAGTACCTTAGCCTGGTGGCACCTCCTGCTTGTTTCCATGGAGATAGTAAAGCTTAATACTAGTGCTGTCAATTCATTAAAATATTTAATCGCAATTAATCTAATGAATGTCATAGTTAACTCGCCATTACTCACAAAGTAATTGCACATTTTTGTCCCTTGAATCATCATTTTAATACTCTTACCAACACAGAAGACTGGATATGCGCCACTTTGTGCAAATGTGTTTTTACTGCAAACCATAACAATTGTCAGTAAGACAACTTTGTGCTGGATGTTCCACTCTCATGTTCCACTTTCATGAAGTGCTCTGCATCAGTGTGAGTGAAGTGCTTCTCTTCTGTCTTCATAACAGTCAAAGTGACTGAAGTTCCCACTGTGGGTGAAATAATGTGCTGTGACCCTGAGGTAGTTCTCATTACTGAGGGACGTCCTGTAATCTCCAGTTAGTGCCACTGTGTTTGTCTGCATTGTTGGGACTTTTGAGCCGTGCTCAGGTGCAGTTGCCTGGGGTTCTACAGTCTCTGACAAAAGTCTTGTCACTTATCCATTTTGTAGAAACAAAAGCTTATAACCTGACTTTAAATTAATCGATTGGTTTTAGAAATGTCTCATATGAAAGCTAAAACCCTCCCAAATTATGCTCAATATACTAAAATAAATTTGCTTCACTGAAGAAAGATTGATCATTTAATGAACACAGAAAGGTCAGATTTTGGCAAGACAAAAGTCTTGTCGCCTACAGAAAATTGAACAAATAATTTACTTCAAATACAAAAATATGTTGCATAACGTCAGTGAATTAAGTAGTGGTGCTGTGAGATCCATATTTAATATCTTGTATGACTTCCATGAGCTTGAAGGACTGCATCCATGCGGTTCAACAATGATTCATACAATTTGTTGATGAAGTCATCAGGAATAGCAAAGAAAGCAGTCTTACATGCCTCCCAGAGTTCATCAAGATTCTTTGGTTTTGCCTTCCATGCTTCCTCTTTCATTCTACCCCAGACATGCTCAATGATGTCCATGTCTGGTGACTGGGCTGGCCAGTCCTGGAGCACCTTGATCTTCTTCGCCTTGAGGAACTTTGATGTAGAGATAGAAGTATGCGATGGAGCACCATCCTGCTGCAAAATTTGACCCCTTTTATGGTTGGGAATGTAAGAGGTAGCTAATACTTCTTGATATTTTAGGCTATTGATATTGCCTT
This sequence comes from Taenioides sp. WSHXM2023, assembly GCA_029959045.1. Taxonomy (NCBI): domain Eukaryota; kingdom Metazoa; phylum Chordata; class Actinopteri; order Gobiiformes; family Gobiidae; genus Taenioides; species Taenioides sp. WSHXM2023. The sequence goes on from CM057088.1 coordinate 6,561,055, forward strand.
CCACCCTGCAAATGTCTCGCACACCCCCATACTGGATGTAACCCCAGACCATGATTTTTCCGCCACCAAACTTAACTGTTTTCTGGGTGAATCTTGGATCCATGCGGGCTCCAGTAGGTCTCCTGCAATATTTGCGGCGGCTGTGATGTAATTCAACCGAGGATTCATCTGAGAAATCCACCTTCTGCCACTTTTCCAGTGTCCATCCTTTTAGCAGGCTGTGGGCCTTGGCAAATGCCACACGGTTTTTTGATTGCCTTTTGTTTAGTGCTGGTTTCTGTGCACTGATTCGACCATGGAGGCCATTTCGAGACAGAATTCTACAAACTGTTCTGGTTGACACAGGGACTTGAGGTGACCAGGCCTGGTGGAGCTCTGCTGCAGTGGAAAAGGGGCTGGACTTGGATTTTCGAATCAGCAAACGGTCCTCCCGAGCAGTTGTCTTGCGGGGTCTGCCGGACCTGGGCTTGTCAAAAACATCTCCAGTCTTTTCAGATCTTTTTCTTATTCTTTGTACTTGACGCTGAGACACATTGAAGGTGTCAGCCACCTCAGCAGTGGATCTGGTCTTCAGCCTCTTGATAATTAACGCTTTGGTCTCAAGGTGGATCTTAGGCATGTTGTCAGAGGTCAAGTTGCAGTTGATGTGAAGGTCTGGTGTGCTGGGGTTCTTTTTATACACACCCACTAACTGATTGATCAGTAACTGATCACAGGTGAGGCTGTAATCTAGGATTGGGTGCATCATATGACAAGGCGACAAGACTTTTGTCTTGCCAAAATCTGACCTTTCTGTGTTCATTAAATGATCAATCTTTCTTCAGTGAAGCAAATTTATTTTAGTATATTGAGCATAATTTGGGAGGGTTTTAGCTTTCATATGAGACATTTCTAAAACCAATCGATTAATTTAAAGTCAGGTTATAAGCTTTTGTTTCTACAAAATGGATAAGCGACAAGACTTTTGTCAGGGACTGTATAGCCTGCATTCACATCTGCGCGGCCGGGCCACGGCTGATGGCATCGTCGCACGGCGCTGTTTGGTTGCATGTCGCATGGCGGAGCTGACACTTTTGGTGGAGAGGAGATGGGGTGTCTATTGAGTGGTGGGACTGATGTGGGTCCTGCTGTGGTGCGCTCTCCTCCATGGGTTTGTGGATGTGGCGGCGGCGCGGGGGAAAGGGAGCGGCCGGTGGAGAGGCTGCTTCTGTCACTGTCCGTGGTCCTTGTTGGGGGGTGGGCACAGATTTGGAGTATGTTCTGGAGCGGAACAGGACTTCTCAGTTTCGTACAAATTGTTTTCCTTCCTGTAGTTTTTCTACCATTACGAGCAGTGGCCACAGCTTATGAAAAAAATAGTTCACTAGGTCACAAAGAGCATTAATCTCGCAATTAAAAAAATAACAGCATTAAAATTGTTTTGCGCCAACTTGTTAATAGCACGATCTTTTTGACAGCACTACTTAATACTGCAACATTCCAAACAAACCAATAACACCATAATGGAGACAATGTAGACCAGAAAAGTTACACACAATGCACCTTTAAAATACACCAAATCCTTTTATAATTCTGCATCCGTTTAACCCTGCTGCACTCCACCTGTGCTCAAACTGCTACACTTCAATCCACTTAATAAAATCTATCCTCCAATAACTCCGACCATAAAACATTTTCAGACAAAGTAATTTTCAAGACGGAAAACTCATGAACAACTGAGAGACAACTGTGGGTAGATTCCAGGTTTCCACATGGGGGATCCTAGTGTAGCTCGTGGACTGCACACGGCACTACTCTGAATGGGAAACAGATGTTAGCTGCTGGGACAAGATGGATGGCTTCTTCAAGTGCTCTTAAAGTCGCTTAAAGCACCCTATTTTTACTGTATTAAAAATTAGAAAAACAGAACTATTACATTTTTTTTGTGGTTTGGAGTGGTCCAAAGTTATTTCTCACCTTATGCATTCCTATTTATTATGTATTATAGTTATATAGTATTATAGTTTAATTATTCACAACGATGAGTTTATAAATGCTTTTCACAACTTTCAGAGGTGAAGTTTTGCAGTCGAGGTAATGCTAACAACTAGCACGCTAACTGCGCACTTCCTGTTACTCGGACAATTAAACGCTTTATAATTAGATGAAGACAGTACACTTTTGTTTACGCAATTGTGAAAATGCAACTTTTTCCTTTTAAGATGCCTTGTCAAGACTTTGGTTCTGTCATAATCCAAAGAACGAACATTTAAGCGTGCTTTTAACAGTTATATATTATAGACATATAGTCTGCGCTGAAACAGAGCAAAGGATCATGGTCTATGTAGTTTCCTGTCTTTTAGTTATTGCTGCACCATAACTACGTATTAATTTAAGCAAGAGTACTGTAATTCCATATATTGCAATGGCCCATGATATTATTGTGAGACTTTTAACGAAACTATCACAACATTTCAGTTATCGTCACATCCCTCGCTACCTATGCAAAGTATCTGTACTGGGGCAAGGAAAAAAATGCTCAAACACATGGAAAAAATCGGATACAGGCTCTTAACTACTTGTTCACCTCTGTGACTTTCCCACACTTATTTCCTGATCTTGGTCATGTTGGTAACAGCAGCTAATGGCTCCATTTGGACAGCAGCATTCCAGTCTCTCTCCTCCAGGTTCTGCTCCGGTGCTGTTGTGTGCTGCTGGCTGCACGCACACACATAAATCATACATCAGCGAAAGCCTCTGAGGTCCACACTTCTTTTTCTATTTAGACTTTCACCTCGAACTCCCTTTGTTTTATTTTTTTATTTGAATACTGAAAGGGATGCTTTTTTAAAGAACAGAAATGTTGGAAAAACTTAATGTGAAAGCAATGTATCGACATCTATAGTTTTGTGTTTTGATATTTATTTTTTGTCCTTGAGGAAGCAGCAAAAGAAAGTTCATTGTGTTATTAATAATGTGAGGAGAGGATGGGATTAAATTGTTTTTTTTTCTTTCCCACTTCTTTTTGGGCAAAAGTAATAATAATTTTGGACATTACATACATGTTTTTAGTTGGTATGTCTGCATTGATGGCTGCAAGCATATTATTTATGTTATATTTTAAAGAAAACATAGTGCTTGTGTCTGCTCTATAGTTATAATCTATGACACACGTGGATCTTCATGATTAAATTGCAATATTCATCTAAAACGACTTGATAAAAGACACAGATTGGCCTACCAACTAACCATACGCCTAGTTTGCTGTGAGAAACCCAATAAAACAAAGATAATTTCTAAACATACACACTAACTTTTCTTATTGCTTTGTCTGCCTATTTTTCTAGATATTTTTGTGCAATAAAACCAGCTGTAATTGAATAAATGTAAGGTAGAGCTGTTTACGGTCATAACCATAGAAACAAGATGGTGACGAACACCCAACAGAAAAGTTACGCAATGCACCTTCAGTACAGAAATTTTAACTGCAAGAAAACGACCTAACTGGCCAACGTGAGGACTAATCAAACTGAACCAGGCTTAAAGCTGCATAGTGTAACTTTCTGAAGGTGGCACGTCACTGCATGAGTCCACTGGAGTTCTTATAAAACAAAATCTCACATTTTTACTCTACAAAACTGGCACTAGCCTGACTGACAGGACGCTACCTCGACAATTTCTTCTGGATATCAGTTTGCCTGAAGCGTAGGTATAACGTCCTTCCTGCCCGCCATATTTCAGCTGTCAACGATAAGTGTAGGAAGCTTTGGTCCACTAACAAAAACGCCACTATTTGGGAGTATTCTGGTGTCAGTCTACAGAAAATTCGACACTTTTTACAATCGCGGTAAATGGGAGCGAGGAGGGAACATAGAGTCGGGTAGTCCATAGAGTGAACATGCATCAGTGTCTCGCCGTTCAAGGGCCCATCCATCTTGTTTAGCCCCAGACTGAAGAACACTTTGGGGTTTTGTCGCCAGAAGCTCAGAGGGAGCGGATGAGAAAAGGACCTTCCAAAACCTAGTAAAAATAGAACAGGAAACATCTTCTGGAGCTGTAGGTCAAATGCCAACTGTAGTTCATGGAGATGAAATCTGTCAGTGCGATGGAGTGATCCTCGCTCTCAGCGTGTAAACAAAAGCAGGTTGTCTGAAGCTAACAGATAATTAGCCCAAATAACATGCACGCTGCTAGCTTTATCTTATTAGCTGAAGGATGCTAATTGACAAGCACGAGATGCAGGCCTAATGGTGCTTCCTGGCAAAAAGTAAATGGAATTTTTTGAGTTAGCAAAAACACTGACTGTTCCCTATCTGCTTTAATCACCATGGTTATTTCTTTTCCTAAAATTGCCCACAGTATGACATTAAACTTGTCTATCTTGTATTTATTCGATTGCAGATGGTTTTGTTGCTAAAATGGCTTGGCCTGGTAGTGTCATCTGCTTGTCTCCATGGAGATAGATGTTTAATCCCATACTGTGTAATATTCTAGGCAAAGCAATAATATCTCCACAGAAACAAGAAGGTTGCAGATCCCTCCACAAGAAAAGTTACATTGGATACTTTTAAGTATTATGTTGTCAGAATAGGTTTTTTTTTAACTTTTACATTTTCCTCTTTGTATTGTTGCAAATATAAATGATTGATAACTAATACAATATTATTCAAAACATTTTTGTGAGTAAAGTGTCTTGCCAAGAGATGTTGTACTTTGGGAAGAAAAAAAAAAGGCAAAGCTGCCCATCTGCGCCATCGCCTCCTCCGACCACCACCAAACACTCATGCGCACAACACTTTCATACTAGACAAGGTGGGTCAAGTGTCTTGCCTAAGAACACAATGACAGAACTTGGTCCGAGTGGGAATCGATCCTCTGACCTTAGGGTTGGGTGATATCTGCTTTAAACACTGAGCCACTGTCACCCCGCTGCAACTTCTCCCATCTGTATGAAATAATACTGGCCCATAAGGCCATCAGTTCATTACTTGAACTCTTTGTAAAGTATTGATGAAAATGTCCAGTTCTTTCTCACCCATCTACATACATGTGTATAGATATATCTTTATAGATGATGCCAGCGTAGATAGAATGAACATGTACTTGCTGTAATGCACAGCCCAGGCGGGCTGTCAGTGCAGTCTAAGCATGATGGATGGACAGATGTGTGGGTCCCACGGCTCACTGCAACATTTGAGTTTATTACATTCATCGGTATTCATCATACTGACACCGCCGCTATGCTAACTCCAGATTAGCTTTGGAATAGCAACAAAGTGCACAGGGGAGGTGTGAATGTTTGAGTAATGATTTTCAAACCTTATTCACAATATTCCATGTTTCAAATCAAAACTAAATCACGACTAAAAGAAGGCTAAAACATGATGAAAATTCTGTTTTAAATGATTAATTAAAATGTTTACTCTGAAACTTAAGATGCAATATGTAACATGTAAGCTCCTTGTTTCCATGGCGATTTGCCTGGAATGTTCCACAGTACGATCTCTCAGATATTTGTATATGTATGTATATGTGGGTCAGGGTCCCAGAGGGGAACGCAAAGTTAAACTCAAAATATATATTTTTCTTTGTTTGTTTTTGACTCATATAAAGGCCAAATTTCTTTGAACAGATAAAATATGGACAATTTTATAAAAATACAGAGGCAGACAAATGTAAAGTAAATTGACAATTCTAATGAAAATTGGGACATACAAAATTTGTCCATAACAAAAGTAACTCAAAGTAACACAAAGTAGTGTAACTCACTTACTTTCTTGTAATATAGTAATATAAATGTATAACAATTTTAGAGCAACTTGTCCAACATTGATCACAAGTAGCAAGGACTAAATAGAGTCTAAATGGTATAAACTAGACACTTTTTTTACTATTTACTCTAACCCAACTGGTCTGGACGGCTTAACATTTCATGCCGGAAACTCATTTGAAAACGATTACCTCGACTCCCGCTCCGCCGCACAATATTGAGGGAAATACAAATGTGTCCACGGTGACGCAGACTTACGGCGCTAATAACGTCTTTATACAGCCACCTCCGCCCACTCCCGTTCCCAATGACCAGGCAGCGGCAGGGGCGGCAGGGGTGGGGGCCAGTAATTGGCTCCACGTTGGCGGGAGAAGAATTAGCGTGCGGAGCCTCCTGCCAGAGCGCCTGATTAAAAAGGAATCTGCGAGGGATTGTCTCTTGGGCGCGAGTGTAATTAAAGGGATTTTGTAAAAGGAAGACGCATCAGACTGAAATGAGCGTGCTGGTTTTATTAGGCGAGGTGATGTGAGGAGTGAGGGCTTTACATGTGCCCGTCTGTTAGATTAAAGCTGTATATTACAAGTTAGTGATAAGTGGAAGTATTATTGGTGATTGGTGCACTGTCAGACTCATTAAGAGATCCGTTAGCTTGCATTACCTTGTCTCCACCCATTACTACAATTTCTTCTACCACTACCTCCTACCACTATTACTAATATAGCATAATCTTTAATAATCCCACTGTGGGGAAATTCCAGTGTTGCAATGCACAGCTCAAGAATGGCAAGAGACTAGACAATAGAAATATGCAACCAAAAGTCAAGATAAATAACTTTAAAAACACTTTCCAAGTAGAGGAAAAATCACTACTATTACTACTATTACTAGTACTACTACTACTACAATAGGTGCACCACTACTAACTACTATTATTGTACTATTATTACAATTACTACTACAACCACCACCTATTATTACAATTAATATTATTACAACTACTGCTACTGACATATACCGTGCTATATCTTGTTTTGACTTCTTAATTGCTACGGAAACAGTGCAAATTTTTGCGCATATAATACCATTTCATTAATTAATTTATTAGGACAAACCGCAATTACAATAAAGGTGCACTGTGTAACTTTTCTGGTGGGGGTCCACTACAATATAGAATAATTCCATATAAGATATCACTGCTTTGCCGGAAAGGTTTCACAGTATGGCATTAAACTCATCTATGTTGCATTTATTCAGTTAGAGGTGTTTTACTGCTCAAAAATGCATGCATTCCTACAGTGAATGAGCTCACCTCTCCATAGACCTGACCTGTAACTTGGCCTGGCAGCACTGCAGGCTTGTCTCCATGGAAACAGATAAGTTTAATGCCATACTGTGGAACATTCTAGACATGCCCATGAAATGCCCATTAGCTCTGAAATAATCAGAATTAGTTTGGTTAAAGTGTATGAACTTTAAAAGCTGCACTGTGTAACCATGGAGATGTTACTGCTTTGTCTGGAATGTTTCACAGTATGGCATTAAACCTTTCTACCATCACGGAAATCAAACCAGATTAAGTTACAGGTCAGATCTGTGGAGAGGCAGCCCTGCTCACAGTTAGAAAGCCGGGGTTTTTAGGCATTTTTGAGTTATAATTGAGAAAATGTAAGGTAAATCTAATTAATGTCATAGTGTGGAACATTCCAAGCAGAGCAATATTTCTATAGAAAGAAGAAGCTGACCCACTATCAAAAAGTTACGCAGTGCACCTTTAAAAAAACACAGACGAACCACACAGTTTGGGAATTGAATCTAGGACCTTTACGCTGTGATCGCACGATGCTAGCACCCGTTCTACTTTGAGATACATTTCCTAAAGACAAAAGAGTAGCTAGCTTTATGTGCTTCTGTGGTTTTGACATGTTACGGGAAGCATTAGTCAGGCAGTCCTTTGTGTTGCCATGACACTCACTTGAATCCAGGTGAGACGGTGGAGCAGGTTCCAGACTTGAGCCAGACACAGTAAGGATCGCGTGAGGCCAGACAGCTCCTGCAAGAGAAACACAAAACATCACAGATTAAACCGTGTCCCTGTGTCACTACAGTTCTGTTACGTGACAGCTTTTCCCCATTCCAGTGTCCAATGTCCAGCGGCAATTTTACAAGGAAGTAAAAAAGAAATGGGTCCTGACAATACACCAACGCCATTTGACAGAATTCATTTTTTTTGCAGATTGTTGGTACTGACTGTAGCAGTGAAGAAAAGTAGAATAAAAATGTGGAACCATCTCTGAACTGACCAGTCAACAGTCCCTATGTATCCATGGGTTTCCAAGCTATGAGAAGGACTGTTGCCATAGCGATTAACAATATAAACAAGGACAAAAATAGGCTCTGACAATACACCAACGCCATTTGACAGAATTCATTTGACTTTTCGCAGATCGTTGGTACTGACCGTTGCAGTGAAGATTTATTTATTGTTTTTAAATATGAGGAACAGTAGAATAAAAATGTGGAACCATCTCAGCACTGACCAGACAACAGTCCCTTTCTGTCCATGGGTTTCCAAGTTATGAGTTGCCATAGCGATTAACAATATAAAATCATATGGTATATCTTTTTCATGGGTATGGGTAAGTCATATAACAGGAAGTTAAAACCCATGAATAGCTTGCAATTTTTTTTTCTTTAAAGATGCAATATGTAACTTTTCTAGAGGGAGTATGTCACCTGCTAATATCTCCATGGAGATATTATTATGTTACCTGGAATGTTCCACAGTATGGTATTAAACTGATCCATCTTGCATTTATTTAATTACAGGTGTTTTTATTGCCAAACTAATGCCTTGAAAAACATGCGTTCTTACAGTGAGTGGGCTCGATTCTCCACAGATCTGACCTGTAAGTTGGCTTGTCCACAGTGAGATAGCCAAGTTTAATGCCATAGTGTGGAGCATTTTAGGCAAAGCAATAAACAGGTGACTGATATTAAATGCCCTGTACTTTGTCTCATAAGCAGGTCTTGAGGTCAAAATACATCCCCAGCGTGTTATCTGCATCAAGTTATAATTATAAAACGTTTCATTGTCCGATAATCAGAAAGTGTGCCATTAGCATGCTAGTTCTTGTTGGCTTAACCATGACTCCAAAACTCCGCTCTGGTCTCTGAACGTTTTGAAAAGTGCTTATAAACGCATCATGGTGAATAATTAGGATGCTCAGAATGCAAAAGGTAAATGAGGAATAATTTTGGACCACTGCAAACTGTTGCAGGACTATTTAAGTCCGATATTTTTCTGAAAACTTGTGAAATATGCAAAGCGGTTCTCAAGAGTTTACCCAGATTGGTTTATGAAGATGAATAGAACTTAATAGCAGCTCCTGTGCGATTCAGATGTCCCCAAGAAAAGCAAAGCCAGTGTTGTTTCTCTCATGAAAACATAATCCAATTTCCTGGGTGTTCCTTATTACAAACCATTATTTTTGTTTAGACTTTTAATAACCAAAAACAAGGGGAAGAAGGCATCCATTTTGAGATGTAGTGATCACGAGCAGTTGTACTTTAACGCTGGACCCAAGTTTGTGTAATGAGAATTATGCATCAAAGTGCCACATTAGAACTTTACACAAACTCGTGATCCATGGTCTCTGTCAAACTGAACTTTCTCAAAATGCAAATGAGAGTAATCTACGCAAACATTCCAATGAATACTTCTATATACTGTAATCTTTCACTAGTACTGCAGCGTTTGTTAGCGACACATGATAGCCAGGAGTCAATATCAGAGTTTAATCCAAAAAACGTTCATTTAATCTTCTTTTGTACATTAACTTCTTGGGTTCTTTTTAAAGACAGTTCGGCAGATGGCTTGCAGCTCACAGCCAAAACATGTCCACAAGGTAAATACATCTTCTACTGTACTGCCTTTAAAAAGAACCCAAGAAGTTAAAATATCATAGTTTCCTCTTAGCTGTGGTCATGATGTGGTCAAAATGGCTGAAGATTTGATCCAAAACGGATTGAAAACCGATGGACACAAATTTAATGAAAAAAATTGAATTATTATAAGCCAAAATATACTAAAATAATGCACCATGACAACCCTTAATAGTCACCACCCACTGAAATAAAATGATTTGTTTTGGACTGCTAATTTTAATATATTGGAGTTTGTTTAAAGGTACAGTATGCAGCTTTCTGGAGGTGGCACGTCACTGGCATGATTCCATAGAAACAGTTAAAGCAATACTGTGGAAGATTATAGCCAAAGGAACAGCAGAAGAAACAAGCCAGAAGAAGACCTCCTCCAGGTCAAATAAAAGTCAGGTTTGTGGAGATGCTTTTCAGTGTAATAAAATCAATTAAAATGAAAAATATGTGCTTCTTTTGGCTAAAAGTTATACACTGTGGGTTTAATGATTTTGATCAGAACCATGTGGTAGATTTGTCAAAAAAAGAAAAAAAAAAAAAACTTGATTAATGATCTTGTGTAGAATTTATAGTGTTTTGAAAAACTTGAGAAGAGCTAGAACCAACACAGGAGATCACACATTAGGGACTTGCGTGTTCTGAAATCTTTCGTCAGTTTAAAAACGGCATTAGCAACTATCAAAATCCAAGCCAATCCAAGCAAGTCATCTCATTTTCTATGTTCCACCAGCCCAAATGACGGTGTGCATTCTCCTCTCTCACAGTATTCACACCCCCGCGGCCCTGAGACCCAATTACAGAACACTTATGTGAAAGGGACACTAGCAGATACCGTCATGTACAAACAAACTCTCAAAGCAGACCATCTCACCCAACAGCGAGCTCCTTTAAACGCGCTCAAATGCTGTTGTGTTCCATGAAAACATTTGGGGCGAGTGAGAAGAGAAGCTTTATAATGAGGCGGTTTGTGAATGTGGAAGGCCAACTGAGGGGAGTGCACATTAAAAAAAGACAATTTTCAACGGTAGGGACCAGTAAGTTGGCCTTGTGTGGTCACTTGCTTGTCTCCACTGAGATATAAATGTTTAATGCCATACTGTGGAGCATTTTAGGCAAAGGAATAAGCAGGTGGCGTATATTAAAGGACCTACCTGATTTTTCCCATGTATTTGCTCCAGTGCAGATAAATTGCATAAGCTGCCCTTGAGGCCAAAATATGTCTCCTGCATACTGTCTGCATCTAGTTATAAAGTGTTCTATTGACAGATAATTGGGAAGTGCGCTGTTGGCATGCTAGTTCTTGTTAGTTTTACCATGACTGGTCTCTGAAAGTTTTGAGAAGTGTTTATAAACTCATTTCAATGGTAGGGCCTATGCAGTTATCCAGACAAAGGTATACCAAGGCTAATATTTGTTTTTTCTTGTCTAGCATGGCAACCAGACACAGCGATTTGGCATGTTTTATGTAGGATGCCCTTCCGACCAGCTATCGGACTGCAATGAGTTACACTGACGCATACAGCAGACTTTAAAGGTCCTATATTACGCAAAATTCACTTGTGAGCTTTAAGTCATGTTCTAATGCTGTTACCTCATCAAAAACATACCTAGAGCTTCATTCACACATGTTTAAGTAACTTTATCATTAGTCTGTCTACATCTCCAAAGCTCAAAATGCTCTGTTCCACCTTCTGATGTCATATAGTGGTAGTTTTCAAGTTAACAGCTGCATTTTACCTTTTGTTCAGTAGAGATTGGCAATTCCAGGGCTGAAATGCTCCAAATGATTCTAGTAAAGGGGTATGGAGTTTAAAAAGACAGTGGAGCACTTCCTGTATTATCACATGACATCACAAGGTGGAAGAGTTTTCTGTTTGAGAGGAGAATTCAGCCTAAATATGCAGGGTTTGTGTGTTAAACATGTGTAAATGAAACAAAACACAACTCCAGATATGTTTGTGATGAGGAAAAAACATAACAGATCAGAACGCAGCATAATATGGGCCCTTTAAAAGTATTTAGTTTTGGCTTCTTCTCGTTTGAATGGTACTGCGCCCCTTTTCTGCTTATAAAAGAGTAAATGAGAGATCATGCCTATACAGCAGGAAATTTTAGAAAAGGTAGAAGGGGTTTGGTCTTTCTCCCAAGACATTTTGTACAAAAGAAGTGCAATTTCCTGCATTTTAGTGGGTTTTAGGAGGTTTTCAAAACCCCAACTGCTCTTTTTTACTCTGATGGCAGTAACAGTCTCTATTACATTTCCAACAATACAGCAAAGCAAAAAGCAAAAAAAGGGAAGACATTTTCAAGGACAAAATATCTATTTTCAAGGATATTAGGCCCCTTTTTCTAAATGTTCATGCCTTTCTCATGTCTGGAAAACAGGACAATTATTTTCCATAAATAAAAAGTTCTGAATGTTATGCTAATAGAGCCATGCATTTGTTGTGATTTGTCTGCCAAACGAGACCTGGACAAGTCCAGATTTTTACTTATGACGCAACAAAACTGGCAAAATGCAAACAGAGCATTTCTGAGTGCTAAAATAAGAGGACTTTGAATTAATGGATTAAATACAACTCCAAGTATGTATTTGATGAGGGAACAACAATATAATATGGTTAAAAGCTCAAAAAAGTCAATTTCGCATAATAACATAATAGTTACTTCAAAAGGTCTTAAAGGTCTTATATTGCACAAAATTGATTCTTATGCACTTTAAGTCATGTTATAATGTAGTTTCCTCACCAAGTTTTATTTTTATTTTAAGTTTTATTAGTTTTATTTCATTCACACTTGTTTGAATGCATCTCCACAGGCCAAATGCTCTGTTCCACCTTGCGATGTCATGTGGTGGTAGTTTTAAAGCTACCTTTTACCTTTTTTTGTTCAGTAAAAATGGTCAATTCCAGAGCTGACATTATCTAAATGATTCTAGTGAAGATGTTTGGAGTTTAAAAACACAGTGGAGCACTTCCTGTATTACCGCATGACATCACAAGGTGGCCCTTTAAGTTTTCTCTTCCCACTGCGAGTCTACACATGACAAAAGCTTTATCTAGACAATATTAAATGATTTGAACATTTGCAATTTTGTTTTTTGGGGGTTTTTTTGCACACAACTCAACAACTCAATTTTTAGAGGATTTGTCTGAACCAGAGTCGTCATGTCACGTGCGTGAACAACCCCGTGATCGTAGTTTTCCCTTTTTAAATAATTCCATTTGTACAACATGAGCAGTGAGTTCACGAGATTCTCTTAAGTCGGCGGTTTTCAATAAAGTGCGTATCGTTTTGTGCTGCGTTCAGGGCCCCTCCGCACTTTTACCGTGTTATTATTAAAAAAGTCCCATTTCATACATTTCATACTCTTCTGAGCCCGAGCTGCAAAAACAAGGACTTTTCTGAAACCTAATATTGGCAGCAGAGGGGCCCGGAGAGGGGGAACGTGCCAAAGCAGCCCTGACAGACAAAGAGGAAGGATGGAGAGAAGGAGGAGAGGAGGAAAAGAGGAAGTGAAGGAAGTGAGATAGAGGGAGGAAGAGGAGCGGAGTGAAGGGAAAGGATGAGGAAAAGAGGAAGTGAAGAAAGAAGGAGGGAGGGAGGAAGAAAAGATGAAGTGAAGGGAGAGGAGGGAGAGAGAGAGAAAGAGGAGGGGAGTGAAGGGAAAGGAGGAGGAAAAGAGGAAGTGAAGGAAGAAGGAGAGGAGGGAGGGAAGGAGGAGAGGGAGAGAGTAGAGGAGGGAGGAGGAGAGAGAGTAGAAAAAGAGAAAAAGAGGAAGTGAAGGAAGAGGGAGAGAGAGAGGGCTGGTGAAGGAAGGAGAAGAGAGAGAATAGGAGTGAAGGAAGCCTGAAGGAAGCCTGAAGGAGAGAGAAGTGAGGTAGAAAAGGGAAAAATAAGTAAAAAATAAGGGGGGGGGGGGGGGGGGGGGGGGGGGGGGGGGGGCACAAAGGAGAGGGGAGAGAGAGAGACAAGAGGGGGAGAGATTGGAGGGACAGAAAGAAAGAGGAGTGAAATGAGAACGAAGAAGGAGAAGAGAGGGAGAAAGGGAGGAAGTGAACGAAGAACAAAGGGGAGAGAAAGAGACACTGAGTGGAGAGGAGGAGGTTAGAGAGAGAGGGGGGACTGGGGAGGGTAAAAGAAAGAAAAGAGGAATCCAAAAGAGAGGGAGAGAGTGGGAGGAAGTGGAGAAAGAACAAAGCAGAGAGGAGGAGGAGAGAGGGACAGTAGGATAAAGAATAGAGAGAGGAAGGGGAAACAGAAAGCAGAATGAGCCTCACATAAGTCTCTCATTTGGGTTGCCAGTTTCAAAGCTGAAATCCAGTGTGTTTAAACCTAGAATGCCTCTCTGATGTGAAGGGTCACTTCCTAAACCTCCTAAGGCTCTGGCAACACACGTCCATTTGTGATTGTTCCTTTTGTAAAACAATAAAAGCTCAGGCTACGTCCAGATCCTTTAAGGTATGTAATAAATAAATGAAGTTGGACTGGATTTTCAATACTTTTGACAACCCTCCTCCACATTTCACACTGTTCGGAAACGCAGACGGCCCCCTCTTCATCCGTGTGTTTCTATTGGATGAACAACAGCCACTGGCGCAGGGCCAATCAGCTGGATCCAATTTATGATCCGAGTTGTGTTCGGAGCATCTCCAGGACCGCTGTGCTGATGGGGTGAGCGCGCTACGGGGCTCCAAGAGTTCCCCATGTGAACGAGACGAGAGCCTACTGCTGGGTCAGAGGAGAGAGGGAGAGAGAGAGAAAGAGAGAGAAAGAGAGAGAGGCGGGAGGGGGTAGAGAGAGAGAGAAAGAGAGAGAGGAGAGAGAGAGGAGGGAGAGGGGGAGGGAGGGAGAGAGAGAGGAGGGAGAGGGAGAAAGAGGAGAGAGAGAGGAGGGAGAGAGGGAGGGAGGGAGAGAAAAGGAGAGAGGGAGGGAGAGAGGGAGAGAGAGAGAGAGAGAGGAAGGGAGAGGAAGTGGAAAAGAGAATGGGGGAGAGTGGGAAAGAGAGGAAGAGGTAGAGAGAAAAGGAAGGGGAAAGAGGGGGGAAATGGGAGAGAGAGAGGAAGAGGTAGAGAGAAAGGGAGGGGAAATAGAAAAAGAGGAAAGGAGAAGGAGAAGGAGAGTGAGAAAGGGGGAGGGGGAGAGAGAGAAAAAGAGAGGGAGATAGAGAGGGGGAGAGAGAGGGACAGAGAGAGAGAGAGAGAGGGGCCTAAACTCGGGGCCAGCATTCCGCACAGCTCCAAAAATAGCAGCACGGACGGTGTACATTAGAAGAGTGAAAACAGGACAGGCAGGTTTCTGTTTAAAACATAAAAATCTACAAAAATGGAAAAGACTCGATCACTTTCTTAGTTCGTGGAGTTCAAACACGTCAAGATTCATCTGGTTAAAGGGCCTGTACACAAATTATTCAAGTATTAGAGCAAAATGTTTCTTGCCCCAGTACAGATATATCGGATAAGCAGTTCTTGAGGTCAAAATGAGGCTGTGGCGTAGCTGTAACTGTCTGCCTCTAATTATAAAGAGCATTATTGTCTGATCAGGTAGTGCGTGTGTGTTAGCATGCTAGTTGTTAGCTTTCCCGTGATGCCAAAAGTCCGCTCTGGTGTCTGAAAGTGGCGAAAAGTGCTTATAAACTCATTGTGGTGAGTAATTACGATGCTCAGAATGCAAAAAGTACGTGTGGAGGAACTTTGGATCACTGCAAACCATTGAAAATAGATTGTCACGTTTTGAAAAATCAGGTACATCTTTACTTTAACTAAAACTTTAAAAAAAAATTGACTATATACATTATCTTGAAATGGAAATTACTTGCTTTGGATCAACGAAAATATGAATTAAAATGTAAAAAGATGCCATAATAAATGTAAATAGGGTCAACTTTTCTCTTATTTTGAGTGTACCACCTAAAATAATCTAAAAATAAAAAAAAAATACTAAGGTTTGTTTTTTTTTTCCTTTCTTCTCTTTATTTGCAGCGCACGGACAAGGAGCAGGATGTTGGCAGCGTTGGATCAGCGTCACGTTTTAACTAGACATCTGCCTAAGCCCTCCAGATAACTCCCAGGCTCCCCTCTGTACTCGTATTTTACACTTTATGGAAGTGTCCAAATATTATTACTCAGAAATGACTCACACATGGGCAGGATTACTCGAGTCTTCTTTTCAGTGATAAGGAAGTTTAACTCAATGTCACATCAGACAAACTTCAGCTTTAGAAATGGCAGATTTAAAGGGGTGGAAAGGATTTTAATGGCATCTCAGTTTCTCAAATCTTTATGTATGTTGTGGTCTTGATGTTAAAGGTCCTATATTACGCAAAATGGACTCTTGTGAGCTTTAAGTCAAGTTATAACGCTGTTACCTCATCAAAAACATACCTGAAGTTGTGTTTTGTTTCATTCACACGTTTCAGTAATCCTGGATTATTAGTCTGTCTACATCTCCAAAACTCAAAATGCTCTGTTCCACCTTGTGATGTCATGAAGCGGTAGTTTACCAGCTACCTTTTAACTTTTGTTCAGTAGAGACTGTCAATTCCTAGTCTGAAATCATCCAGTAATTCTAGTAAAAGCGTATGGATCTTAAAAACACAGTGGAGCACCATTACCACAGAGAAGAATTCAGCCTAAATATGTAGGGTTTGTGTGTTAAACATGTGTGAATGAAACAAAACACAACTCCAGGTGTGTTTTTGATGAGGAAACATTCTAACATACATCAGAAAATAGCGTGATATGGGCACTTTAAACTCTTTCAGCTCCAAGTTAGTAATCGAACCCTTTGTCACTCCGCCACTTATTGCCTCCCAACGCCATATCTCCCAGGAGAAACAAGGAGGGACTACTTTTTGTCAAAATGGAAACAGCCAAATGGACAAACCGACCAGATTACAGCTCAAGATTGGTCCAGGCTGTAGTCCAGGGCCGTAAGCGCAGGATGAGTGGGCACATTTAGGAAATTGGCAGCACAGGGAGCCGCATTTTCTTCTTAAATGCGTTAAGAACATGGAGGGATTAGCAGTGTCTTTACTCATTTCAATTTAATATGCTGTAATTTCTGTACAACAGGCTTTGCCCCTAATCCAGAAGTGTGGGCGAAGTAGAGACGCTCAGGCTACCACGGAAACGGTTTTATGTTATATGTGAGCAAACTTCTAATTTGAAATAAACATGGACAGTAAAGCTATTTGACATTTACCATTTTGGACAGTTCTGAGGGCATTACTAAAGTTTGAAATTTAAATTCAATTTAGCTTGTTTGTGCCCTTTGGCAAGACCCTCGAAGCATTTACTCACTATGTTTTTTGACTCACTGTTTATCTTTCCTGTATTGTTAGTTTATTGCTCTTTTGACTGTTTTAATATGCGTTCTGTAAAGAATCTTTGAGTGTCTTGAAAACTATTATATAAAAAAAAAAGAAAAGGCTTGCTGTACTTTATACACGTTCCACTAAGTTAAAGGTGCATTGTGTAAATTTTTGGTTGGGGCCCCATCACCTGCTTGTTTCTATGGATGTGTCATTGCTCTGGCTAGAATGTTCCACAATATGATTAATATGATATTATATAATTAAACAGCTCTACTTTACAGGTGGTTTTACAGCTCAAAAATACCTAGAAAAACAGGCATTCTGACTGTGAGCGGAGTCACCTCTCCACAGATCTGACGTGTAACATCGTCTGGTTTGGTCTTCATGAAGATCGAAAGGTCAAACCCCATATTGTGAGACATTCCAGACAAAGCAATAACATCTCCAGAAAAGGATTTGACGGATCCTCCACCAGAAATGTTACACAATGCAGCTTTATTTATATTATTTATTTATGTATGATGTTTTGTGCTTATTTCTTAGCCATTATCTATTATCTTGTTTTTATTGCATGTTACCATTTTCCTGCTGTTCTTGAACTGTGCGTTGCAACACTGGAATTTCCCCACTGTGGGACTAATAAAGGCATATCTTATCTTATCTTATCTTATCTTATCTTATCTTAACTTCATCCCCAGTGATAGTCGCAGCAGACACCAGGCCAGGTCAGATGGACGTGACTGACAGGTGAATTAGCCAATTAGGGACAACCATGGTCCCTGATGTCAAAACAAACAAATATCAGAGTGGACTGAGGAACATGGTGAAGTTCTGTAAAATGAGATGAGATGTATGTGGTTTTGTTGAGGAGGAGAGAGAAGAGGGGAGGAAAGGACGAACAGAAAAAGGAGAGAGAGGGAGAGAGCAGATGGAGAAAGATGGGAGAAAAGAGGGAGAGAAGAGACAGGAGTGGAGAGAGGGGAAGAAAAGAAGAGGGGGGAGAGAGAGTGGAGGGATGAGGGGGGGGAGAGGAAAAACAGGAGAGAAGAGAGAGAGAGAGAAATGAAAATAGTAAAGGCAGATGATAGACGAGTGCACTGACTTCTTGCAGGTGCTGTAGTCGGCACAGCGGCTCAGGGGGACTCTGATCACACATCCAGAGAAGGACACAAACAGAGCGTGATGGTCCCGGTCCAGCTCCAGGCCCAGGACACGGCGCTCCTCTGCGGGGACGCGGCGCTCGTCTCCACGCACCGTACACCTGACAAAAGAACCAAAACACATCAATAAGATACTACACTGTCTGTTTGAGTTCTATATTAGTCTAAAACATTTAAAACAGGGGTGTCAGGGGAGTTTTTTCCTCGGCTAAATATACTTTAAAGGTGCACTGTGTAAGATTTCAAGGGGAGGATGGTCGTCTCCTTAGGATCACCTGCTTGTCTCCATGGAACTGTTATTGCTTTGTCTAGAATGTTCCACAGTATAGATTAAACCTATGTATCACAAGGGAGACAAGCAGGTTACAGCACTACGCTACATTACAGTTCAGATCTGTGGAGAATCACCTCTATTCACAGAAAGAGCTATTGTATTTTCGAGCAATAGAAACACCTGTGATGAATGAATGCCAAATGGATATGTGTAATGTCATACCAGGGAACATTCCAGTCAAAGCAAGAACATCTCCATGGAGACAAGCAGGTAGTGGACCCTCAACCAGAAAAGTTGCACTGTGCAACTTTAAATATTAGGAAATAGACAAGAGTCTCCTCCTCCCCATCTCCTGACAGTCTTTTTCAATACACATTTGAATCAAAATTGATTCTTCTTAAAATCTCAGAGCCCAAATTAGACCCTCTGGAGGACCAAGTTTGGCCCGCAGACCGCCACTTAAGGCACCCCCTTTTACAAAGAGCATTCTGGCATTTATACGCACGCAATTCAAGAAGAGAACTGGAAAATGTTCTTCTAGTTTGTGCATCAGTTGCATTCAGAAGTGGTATAATATTTTACTTTAAGGGCCTGTATCTGATTTAATTTATTCTAGTCAAGATAAATGCTCTTTACATCATGTTTTGTTTAGTAAAAGCAGCTATATAAGAAATAAATACATTTTCCTATATTATCTATGCATTTTACACTTAGCTTCCAGGTGTAGAACAGGATTTTGTTCGAGTTTCACCAGTTTAGACTCAGTGTTGATGGGCTGTGTAAATAAATAATGCATGAAATCCTAAAGTGACTTCAAGCATCTGGAAAAGCGTTAAACAAGACTAATGCATTATTATTATTATTATTATTATTATTATTATTATTATTATTATTATTATTATTATTTCTATATTTAAATAAGTCATATAATCTAGGTTTAATAAGGTAATACATCTACACTAGTCGGTCCTAAAATCAGGATTCTGAAATGAAGTTGTTGTAACATTTGTAGACGTAACATTTTCAAAACAAAAGATGCACTTAAATCCATCTTTTGGCAGCAGCGGGTGGACCGGAGCAGAGCGGCACAAATCAAAGCACGAGCGTTCAACCGGAAAAAGAAGTAGACACTAAAGCCACAATAAAGCCCCATGTAGTGAGTAAAGGGCAAGAAGAAGAAAGAATACAGCGTATGTGACGAGAGACAGGGAGGGAAGGAGGGAGAGACACAAGAGAGACAGGAGAAACAGGTGGAGGAGAGAGGGAGGGAGAAAGGAGAGAGAGATGAGCAGGAGAGTGAGGACAGAAGTGAGAGAGAGGAGAGAAGGGAGAGGAGAGAAGGGAGAGAGAGGAGAGAAGGGAGAGGAGAGAAGGGAGAGAGAGAATAGAAGCGAGAGAGAGGTTAGGTAGAACAGAGAGAGAGAGAGGAGAGGACAGAGGAAAGGGGGGACGGAGGAGAGAGAGGAGAGAGAAAGAGAGGGAAAAGGAGAGAAAGAAGAGACAGGAGCAGAGAGGAGAGAGAGAGGAAGAAAGGATAGGAGAGAAGGAATAAACAGAGAGAGAGTGGCGGGATGAGAGGGGAGAGAGGAGGAGAAAGGAGTGAGAAGAAATTAAAGAGGAAAGAGAGGGGGGAGAAAGAGCAGAGCAGAAGAGAGAGAGGAGAAACAGGAGAGGAGAGAGGAGAGGGAGAGAGAAAGAAGTAGAGGAGAGAGACAACGAAATGGAGAAAGACGAGAGACAGAGAGAGAACAGAAGTGAGAGAGAGGAGTGGGAGAACAAAGAGGAGAGAGAATAGGGGAGAGTAGAGGATAAAGGTAAGGGGAGAGACGGGGGAGCGAGAGAAGAGAAAAAAGAGGGAAAAGGAGAGAAAGAAGAGACAGGAACAGAGAGGAGAGAGGAGAACGAGAGGAAGAATAAACACAAAGAGCGGAGGGATGAGAGGGGAGAGAGAGGAGAAGGGAGCGAGAAAAAAATGAATAAGGAAAGAGAGGGAGGCGAAAGGGCAGAGCAGAAAAGAGTGGAGGGAAACAGGAGAGAAGAGAGAGAAATACATAGAGGATGAAGGAGAGAGAAGAGGAAAGAAAGAGGAGCGAGCAGAGAGAGAAAGAAGAGAGGTGAAGGAGAGGAGAGGAGCGTACTTGTCTGGGTTGTAGATGTCCATGTCCTCCAGGAGCTGTGTGTTGAAGCTGGTGTTGGAGCCCTGAGTACTGGCCAGGATCTTGAGCACGTGACCGTTGTCTGAGCCCAGGAACATGACGGTGTAGTTCTTATACGGGCCAGCGGCGGTATCCACGGCGATCTGAGTCAACTTAAACCTGGAGGAGAGACAGAAGAAGAACTTACTTTATGCATTCTGAGCACCATAATTACTCACCACGATGAGTTTCTAAGCGCTTTTCTCAACTTTCACAGACCGGCGCGGAGTTCTGCAGTCACGATAAAGCTAACAACAACTAGCATGCTAACACACACTTCCTGATAAGTGGACAATAAAACGCAGCACGCAGCAGACATATTTTGACTTCAGAAGTTGCTTGTATATATGTAATTTCTCTGTACTGGGGCAAGACAAATTTACAAAAAAAAAAAAAGGCTCTTTAATTCAAATATTGTGTTTGGGTTAAGTGGTGATTTAATGTTTTATTTTTTTTATAACTTGGTGCAGGTTGAAAAAACACATATGCTACACTGTGAATAATATTCCACCTTGAAATATTTCCATCACTACTACTCCATTTCTTCCATGATGGACATGTGGGTACATGTACATAGTCATATAACTAGAATAATCAGATAACTCAATAATTCTAAAATATTTCTTTCAATCTTTTGCTTTTTGTCTTTGTCACACTCGTTTGCCTCATTACTGCATAGAATTACCATTTAAAAACCTGCAGAGATGCTTACGTGGCATTTCGATACTCTGATAACTCCAGAAATCAGATAATGGTCTGATTTCTAGTGTGCATGTAAACAAAGCTAGCCTGTATCTAAATACTAAAACTAATAATGAAACTAGATACTTATTTGAGCAGGTATCGATACTAAAAAAGTCCTCTTCACAGGACAGAAGTGAAGCTTTCCTGAAGTGCTTTAGAATAATCTGGAGCTGTATCAGAACAAGTATAATGGATCAGTACGGAACCTGCCTGGACCACTGAGGGAGTACACAGACATGTTAATATAAATTAGTGTTGTTCTAATACCATTTTTTTGGGATCCGATCCAATACAGATATTTGGCCTTCGTGTACTCACTGATACCGATATAGTCCGATACCACATAGCATGAAGAAGTAGACTACGGCCACTCAATTTTGTTGCAGTACAAGAGCAATAAAATAAATCTACTAAAAGACTATCTCTAAAGACAATCTAGAAGAATAAATTAGATTTTCAGAACTAAGTGAGTCAAACATATAATGATCTTGATCATAAGTAGTGCTGATTTAAGCACTTATACTTTTTTAATTTGTTACTTTGCAGTGCGTGGATAAAAACAGTGAGGCCTGTAAAAAGACACTCTTCCTCAGAGGACATGGCTAATTTTGCAGAGTAAACAAAGTCCGGGTCGCTGTTGTCGGGCTTTACTCCCCGTAGTACAGTTTTTCTACTAAGTTCAGCGTCCACACTAAAGGCTAAATGAAGGTATCAAAGAGGAAACACAAATGTCTTTTCTGTTATTATCAGCGTGTTTTAAGAGTCTGCAGAGCTTCCATAGTCTATGTTTAACCTGCTCTGGGCGTTAGCGGGAACATTGGGCACCGAGGTAAACAGCGGTATTGGATCGGTGATT
The DNA here is from genome assembly GCA_029959045.1 of Taenioides sp. WSHXM2023. Taxonomy (NCBI): domain Eukaryota; kingdom Metazoa; phylum Chordata; class Actinopteri; order Gobiiformes; family Gobiidae; genus Taenioides; species Taenioides sp. WSHXM2023. Next base: position 6,583,284 of record CM057088.1, read on the forward strand.
TGGGCTGAGTATTCACCGATGCGGATACCTGAAAAATGTCCGGTACCGGTGCTTTTGCTGATATCAGTAGCAGTATCGGAACAATCCTAATATAAATGAAAGAACTATGATTTAATGTTGAAAATTACATTCTATTGTCTAAAAGAAGTGTTTTTCGTGGTATCAGAATTGGTATTGAGTATCAAGTTTATTCCTTTGTATCGAAGTTGGGTGGTAGTGTTGTCACAATACACAAATACACAATATTTCAGACTCATCCGGCAACTGCCCCCTTCTTCACACATCACACGCTGTATCATCATCACAGTCCAGTTCTGCTCTAACCCTCTCCTTTCATTTTGAGCACCGCACTGATTCATATTCACAGACTTCTGCGGCGGGCTCCCAGGGAACAGCTGGGGATTAGGCGGCGCGCTGAAGGGCACCTCTAGTCTTAACAGTTGTTGACTTTTCTTTATTGTTCGCTCATTTGCGGCAGCCATATTTCGGCACGGGGTCTGGGGGAATTCCGACAGACTCCCTCTAATGAAGCCGGAGGATGTTTGGCATTCCGGGTTGTGCTCCTGTTTGTGTCGCTGGTTCCTTTTTGGGCAGATGGGCCAGGATGGCGTGTTTACCCACATAGAGCGGAGAGCGGTGACTGAGGCTGCGTCGCGATTGGCTGCCGGATGGATTTCATTTGTGAGTGTGCCCGTAGGGGGGGCGGGCACGGCAGATGCGGTGGGTTTTGGAGCCAGATGTGAGAGGAAGGCGCGTGTTTTTCCCCTGAGCGCGGGCTGCCAGGCTGGCTCTGCTCCAGGAGGCAGCAGGAGCAGGCTGGGTTTGAGTGTAAGAGTATGAGAGGAGAGTGTGTGTGTGTGTGTGTGTGTGTGTGTGTGTGTGTGTGTGTAACAGAGCAGGTGGAGGCTGTTTGTGAACATATAGTGGAGCTTAATGTGCTAAATATACTGCCATTATATTATCTTGAGTACTTTTGTTTTGGCATTTTATGTTTTAGAACATAAAATCATGATTATTTATAGAGCCCCACATCTCCACGCTGTCCGAGTGGCTTTGAAGGATGGGTCAAATGCAGAGGACACATTTCTCCACAGAGACAAAGTCTATTTTAACTGTACTACTACCACCACCACTACTACAACAACAACTACTACCATCACTACCACTAACAGTATTACTACAACAACTACCACTACTACAACAACTTTGTACTTCTGAGATATCTTTTTTTTTTAATTTTATTTAAGATATTATATTCATTGTTTAAGTTGCATTATATGTTGAAGACACATGTTCCAAATAAAGAAACAAATAAACAACAACTACAGCTCCTACAACTACAACAACAATTAGTACTATAACAACAACTACAACTACAGCTACAACAACAATTAGTACTATAACAACTACAACTACAGCTACAACAACAATTAGTACTATAACAACAACTACAACTCCTACAACAACAATTACTACTACTACTACTACTACAACAAATACAACTACTACTACAACAAATACAACTACTACTACTACTACTACTACAACAAATACAACTACTGCCACTACGACAATCCTACTACTTCTACCACTACCTCTTCACTTGTTTTACACAGTGACTCTCCTCCACTGCTGTTACCTGCTACACTCTGTACACCTCCTTGAGTATATATGACGTGTACCTGCTGGTGGTGCGGGTGAAGTAGGGCCGGTCGTTGACGGAGGGGACAGACTCGTCCATCAGGGGGTAGGACTTGATGAAGGTCAGAGTGTCATCGGGGAACGTGGTGGAGGATTTGTATGAAGTAGCAGAGCCCTCCCCCGCACAGCACCCGGGCCTGGACAACACAGGGATGAAGAGCTCAGTCAGAAGAAGAAGTGTTACATTTAAACATGCACTTTGTACCTTTTTGGCTGGGTGTCCGTCAACTGCTTGTTTCTATGGATATGTCATTGTTCTGCCTGGAATGTTCCACAGTATGACATTAAACAGCTCTACCTTATATTTACTCTATTTATTCTGACCTGTAACTTGGTCTGGTTTGGTCTCCATGAAGACAGAAAGGTTTAATCCCATACTGTGAAACATTCCAGGCAAAGCAGTGACATTTCCACAGAGAAAAGTATTTGACGGACGCTCCACCAGAAAAGTTAACAATGCAGCTTTGTACCAGATTCTTAAAACAGAACCAGTTCATTTTAAACAGTTTGCAGTTTTGTGGGCCAAAGTTATTCCTCACTTAAAGGTCTTATATTACACAAAATTGACTCTTGTGAGCTTTAAGCCATGTTATAAAGCTGTTACCTCCTCAAAAACATACTCGGAGTTGTCTTTTGTTTCATTCACACGTGTTTGAGTAACCCTTCATTATTAGTCTGTCTACATCTCCAAATCTAAAAATGCTCTGTTCCACCTTGTGATGTTAGGAAAAGGTAGTTTTCAAGTTAACAGCTCCTTTTACCTTTTATTCAGTAGAGATTGGCAGTTCCAGGTCTGAAATTATCCAAATAATTATTAACTAGTGAAGGTTTGTGGAGTTTAACCATTACCACATGACATCATAAGGTGGAACAGATCAGGCAGTGCAATTACATCTCCATGGAGACCAGCTAAACGGCAGACCCAGACAGAAAAGCTACACAGTGAACCAAACCATTCGTAGCAGCATTAGCTTATTTGAATCTTTGCTAAATAAAAAAAAAAAAATAGAAAGTCATAATTCACACTTTGTTGTATCTAATATTATAATTAAAACACACCAAGAAACAAAACATCACAAGCCAAATTCTATCCTTCGTGATAATAAATGTCTACATTATATTGTACATAAGCCTGCCAAGTCTCCACAAATAAAGACTGCGCCATCAATTTAATGTTCAGAGCGCTGGGAGCAGTCTGGTACACAGCGGATTTACTACATCAATTATTACTAATGCATTCAAGTTGGGCAAAATGCACTTTACATTATACTACAATACAGATTCAAAGCAGTTAAGAGATCTGATCATGAAGCTCGCTCTTGAGAGGGTCCCCGAGCTCTGCACTGATCCTGAGAAGTTACACTGTGAAATTGCCAGATAGGGTCAAATTGTACAATAGTGGAATGTGATTTGTTTCATAGGCAAGATGAGAGTGGTGGAACGTGAGAAAGTTAAAAAAAAAAAAAAAAAAAAAAGGCACTGTGTAACTTTTCGGGTGAGGGTCCGTCACCTTCATGTTTCTATGGATATGTCATTGCTCCGCTCCGAATGTTCCACAGTATGACATTAAACAGCTCTACCTTACATTTATTCAACTACAGGTGGTTTTATAGCTCAAAAATACCTAGAAAAACATATTCTGACTGTGAGCGGGGTCGCCTCTCCACAGATCTGACCAGTAACTTGGTCTGGTTTGGTCCCCATGATGATAGAAAGGTTTAATGCCATACTGTGAAACAATCCAGCAAAAGGAATAACATTTACTAACTATGGGGAAAAAACAAAACAAAAAAAAAAAAAAACAGGTGGTGGACCCTCCACCAGAAAAGTTACACAATGCACTTTTAAGTATACATTTGAGGTATCTGTACTTATGTACATTTTAAAGTGGATACTTTTTACTTGACTACATTTGAGAGCAGGTATCTGTACTTTCTACGCCACTACATTGTTTTATAGTTTGAGAACTGCTAAAAGGCTGAGGGTTTATTTTTAACTTAACAAAATGGAATACTTCTTCCACCACTGCAAGATGACGACCAGCTGCATAAATGTACTCATTTTTGCTGTTGTTTCTCAAATTTGCTCAAATCAAGATGGACATAATTATTTCAAGCAATTCCAAAGGGAGGGTGTGTATTTATAATTCAAACTTTATAAACATGGCCCATCTGTGTCCTAGATACGAAGAAAACATGATCAAATCAAATATTGTTTTCACTGATATCAGTGTGATGTTTATGTAATTTATTCTTAATTACAAAAACACTAGACATGATGGGCAAGTTGTCAACTTGTCAAAATTTGGTGTTTTGGTTCTCAATCCGATTATGCAATCAGGGAGCAGAATGAGCCTCACATTTCTCTCTCTCATTTGGGTTGCCAGTTTCAATGCTGAAATCAAGTTGGTTTAAACCTAAAATGCGTCTCTCTGATCTGAATGGTCACTACCTAAATCCCAGCACCTGCAGCCGATCATGATTCAGTGCTAGTGCAGCTTCTGCAGCTCAGAATTCTGGAGATTCTGAGGCATTACCTGTCCATATACTGAGAATGATAAAAACTTAAATGTGTCTACAGTATCTGCAGGTTAAGGCTCCGGCAACACAGGTTCAGTGATTGCAGTTCCTATTTTAAACTAGAAAATGTGCAGATTACATGCACTACCTTTGTAAACCGTTTTGAGTGCCTTGAAGGTGGAAAAGCGCTGTATAAAATGTGACCATTTACCATTTAACACCCCACCTTTTCTAATCCTGAATCTAGCATCCCATCCCAAACTGCACTGCACTGTCCTGACCCTAACCCCTCTTTTACTGCTTATTTTCCTAACCACTGGTCACCTGTCGGCTCCTGTCACATTCACACACATTTGGCAGCCTTCTCCTGACAGCTCACACTTGTGCCATGTGAGGAGTAAACAGACGATGCTGTGTTCACTGTTCTGCTGCAGATGTACAAGGCCCTGGCAGCTGCTGGACTGTGGCAGGAGGGACGGGCAGGTGCCAGGGAGTGCTCCTTTTGTGTGAAGGGGACGATAAACATGTCTGCACCATGTTTCTGTCTGGTATTCAAAGAAGACTGCAAGATTCATCTCAATAAAATGGAGATTTGAATGGACATTTACCATAATATCGGTCACAAACAGCAAAATATCATTATTCTGGATAAAAACAGCTAACCTTGCCGTTATTTCAGTGTTTAGTAAAGCAATTCTAATGCTTTCAAATCTCAATTAGATATTTTTCCCAAATTCTCATATATTGCAAAATTGACTCCTTTTAATCATGTTGGAATGTTGTTACCTCTTCAGACATACCCAGAGTTAAGTTTTGAGTCATTCACAAATGTTTGAGTAACCCTGAATTATAGGGATGTCTCTCTCCAAAGCTCAAAATGCTCTGTTCCACCTTGTGATGTGATTGATGTGGTAATTTTGAAGTTAACAGCTATTTTTAGCCTCAATTTTGCCCGAATTGTTGCCTTACAGATAAAAATCTGGACTTCTCCTGCTCAGTTTTTAGTCCATAAAGCATCACTGAACTCATTCTGCAGTCAAAATGTGTTCACAACAAAGGCATACACCTAAGAGCTTGATTTGTTTATTTCTCATTGCGCATTCCTGTTGTTGACAGTAGAGGGAGCTCCAATGCCTAAATAGTGTGTTTTCCAAAGGGCCCATATTATGCTTTTTTTCTGATCTAAGTTATAATGTTGTATCCTCGTCGCAAACATACCTGAAGTTGTGTTTTGTTTCATTCACACATGTTTAACACACAAACGCTGCATATTAAGGCTGAGTTCTTCTCTCAAACAGAAAACACCGTGATCCACCATGTGTTGTCATGTGCCATACAGGAAGTGCTCCATGTCTCTGTGTTTTAAAACTCCTTATACCTTCACTAGAATCACTTAAATGAGTTCAGCCCTGGAAGTGGCAATCTCTACTAAACAAAAGGTAAAAGGAGCTGTCAACTTGAAAACTACCGCTCCATGACATCATAAGGTGCAATGAAGTATTTTGAGCTTTGGAGATGTAGATAGACTATAATAAAGGATTACTCAGACATGACATGAAACAAAACAAAACTCCAGGTATGTTTATGATGAGAAACAACATTCTAACATGCCTTAAAGATCACAAGAGTCGATATGCTTATCCCAAAGGTGACAGAAAGCATGTTTAAAAGGAAATTCACTCCACAAGAACGCATCATTTATGTTCTATAAAGTCTCTAAAGTCTAGTACCTGGGTTTGGGGACCTGCTCCTCTGGCACAGGGGTCCAGGCAGACTCACTGTTCCTCTGCTCCTTGAATTTGCCGCTGAAGGCCTTCTCGATGTCGTCCATGTAGAAGGCACAGACCGCTGAGCCCGTGATACTGGAGGAGGAGAGCGAGAGGAGAGTGTACATGAGAGGAGCAAAGGGCTGGCGCTGCTTGGCTGGATTCAAGACAGTTTAAAAGTTATAGCGCTCTACCTGACTTTTTTAAAAACAGAATTAGTTCATTTTACACAGTTCACAGTGGTCCAAACGTATTCCTCACTTACCTTAAGCATTCCTAGCATCCTAATTATTCATAACTTTTACAGGTCAGAGCAGTCTGTGCATCATGCCCCTGCTAACAACAACTAGCATGCTAACGGCACCTTAAATGAGTTCATTAAGATGCAGACGGCATAAAGCGGTCTCTTTTTGACCCTAAGAATTCACCTTATTTGAGAAGTTGCTGTGGGCGCCGTCATCATTATTCAGGTTGTATTTTGTACGGGGCTGCCGATCTTGACAGCAAATAAGTGCAATACGGACGACAAAGCAGAATCGGTGCAGTGTGGACTTGTTGGTGCACATGAAAACTGAACATTTTACACAAATGAACTGACTTTATGTCATACTGTATTTAAAACCCGTTCATGCATAGTAGTTACTACAGTGGGCAGCTATTCAGTAGTTGTTTTCTCCTATATAAATGAGTCTGAATGTCACAGTTCCACATCAGTCACTACAGTCCCTGACAAAAGTCTTGTCGCTTATCCATTTTGTAGAAACAAAAGCTTATAACCTGACTTTAAATTAATCGATTGGTTTTAGAAATGTCTCATATGAAAGCTAAAACCCTCCCAAATTATGCTCAATATACTAAAATAAATTTGCTTCACTGAAGAAAGATTGATCATTTAATGAACACAGAAAGGTCAGATTTTGGCAAGACAAAAGTCTTGTCGCCTACAGAAAATTGAACAAATAATTTACTTCAAATACAAAAATATGTTGCATAACGTCAGTGAATTAAGTAGTGGTGCTGTGAGATCCATATTTAATATCTTGTATGACTTCCATGAGCTTGAAGGACTGCATCCATGCGGTTCGACAATGATTCATACAATTTGTTGATGAAGTCATCAGGAATAGCAAAGAAAGCAGTCTTACATGCCTCCCAGAGTTCATCAAGATTCTTTGGTTTTGCCTTCCATGCTTCCTTTTTCATTCTACCCCAGACATGCTCAATGATGTTCATGTCTGGTGACTGGGCTGGCCAGTCCTGGAGCACCTTGATCTTCTTCGCCTTGAGGAACTTTGATGTAGAGATAGAAGTATGCGATGGAGCACCATCCTGCTGCAAAATTTGACCCCTTTTATGGTTGGGAATGTAAGAGGTAGCTAATACTTCTTGATATTTTAGGCTATTGATATTGCCTTCCACCCTGCAAATGTCTCGCACACCCCCATACTGGATGTAACCCCAGACCATGATTTTTCCGCCACCAAACTTAACTGTTTTCTGGGTGAATCTTGGATCCATGCGGGCTCCAGTAGGTCTCCTGCAATATTTGCGGCGGCTGTGATGTAATTCAACCGAGGATTCATCTGAGAAATCCACCTTCTGCCACTTTTCCAGTGTCCATCCTTCTAGCAGGCTGTGGGCCTTGGCAAATGCCACACGGTTTTTTAATTGCCTTTTGTTTAGTGCTGGTTTCTGTGCACTGATTCGACCATGGAGGCCATTTCGAGACAGAATTCTACAAACTGTTCTGGTTGACACAGGGACTTGAGGTGACCAGGCCTGGTGGAGCTCTGCTGCAGTGGAAAAGGGGCTGGCCTTGGATTTTCGAATCAACAAACGGTCCTCCCGAGCAGTTGTCTTGCGGGGTCTGCCGGACCTGAGCTTGTCAAAAACATCTCCAGTCTTTTCAGATCTTTTTCTTATTCTTTGTACTTGACGCTGAGACACATTGAAGGTGTCAGCCACCTCAGCAGTGGATCTGGTCTTCAGCCTCTTGATAATTAACGCTTTGGTCTCAGGGTGGATCTTAGGCATGTTGTCACAGGTCAAGTTGCAGTTGATGTGAAGGTCTGGTGTGCTGGGGTTCTTTTTATACACACCCACTAATTGATTGATCAGTAACTGATCACAGGTGAGGCTGTAATCTAGGATTGGGTGCATCATATGACAAGGCGACAAGACTTTTGTCTTGCCAAAATCTGACCTTTCTGTGTTCATTAAATGATCAATCTTTCTTCAGTGAAGCAAATTTATTTTAGTGTATTGAGCATAATTTGGGAGGGTTTTAGCTTTCATATGAGACATTTCTAAAACCAATCGATTAATTTAAAGTCAGGTTATAAGCTTTTGTTTCTACAAAATGGAAAAGCGACAAGACTTTTGTCAGGGACTGTACAGTGGACTCTAATGTGTCATGCCATACACTGCCCCCCCAATCAACTTTTTCAAGTGCAAAAAAATTTGAAAAAAATTAGGAAGAAAAAAAAAAAAAAAAAAAAAGAATGTTGAAGAAGATGGCCGACAGAAGAGCAGATGTGCCTTGCAGGGGAGGAATGTCTGTCCATTCCTTCTATTCTAGGAGACCCTTGCAGGTACAAGAAATATGAGGACATCAAGCAACAACTAAGGAGCAATAATTGTTAAAATATCCAAGTACTGATTTAGTGATTTGATTTTAAATTGTGATAAATCATGTGTCCACTCAATTGGACATCATGCATGGCTAGCTATATTTAGACTACAATTTATAGTATTGCTGTGACTTTTATTTTTTTTTTAATTGTGCCATCTGCAGTAATGTTTTGGCTGAAAATCAGTTTAATTTTTATTATAGCAATATTTTGTGGATGTTAGTTCTATCATGAACTGTTAAATGTATTGCAAAAACATTTAACCAGGGAAAAATACACTTCTTGAAGCACAGATAGTACAGTCTAAATAACTCCAATCATAACAATGAACATGCCTACCACTACTTATCAGCCTACTACTATGGCAAACATTCTTTCAAATGTACTTAAATACATCAGTGCAGTGTGTCTTTAGTGGAAAAAGGTTATCTTGTATGGAAAATGGCAAAGCACCCATATGGGAGGGGTAGATCTCATGGATCAGTGTGTCGCAATGTATCCCCACAGACGCAAAAACAAACGATGGAATTTCCGAGTGTTCCTCCACTTCTTGGACATGACCACTGTGAATGTCTGGCACGTCTACAGAATGTGTGAATTGGACAAGAGGGCTCTTCTGCATTTCAAGGTGTCTGTAGCTCGTGCACTAATAAATGCAACTTCCATCCAGACACCAAGACGAGGAAGACCCAGTGCCACCCCTCGTCCTTTGAAGTGCAGAGCAGTGTCCAAGGCTCCCACCCCACCCCCCGAGACCACTGGCCCAGGCTCACCGAAGCAATACATTTAACAGTCCTGGAATATGTTCAAAATATATGAACACATGTTAAAGAACAAACATAAACATTAATAATTGTTTTCTCAAACAGATATTTCATTTGTTGTTCAAATGCGCGTTGTGCACATTGTGGACATGTCACCAACTCCTTGAAGAATGCATGTTTGAAAAAAATTAAGGTGATTTTTTTTTTTTTTTTCCATGCCTAAAGAGTAATAAAACACTTTGGAAATCGTAATTCATGCATGAAAGGGTTAAGACGTTTTTGGGGGGATCAACATTTATCGTGTGTACTTTTTCCATTGTACCAGAGAGGAATGTTTGATTAATTTTTCTGTACAACGATAAGATCTGAACTGTAGAAGGTTGTATTTGTATTGATTTATGAAGGAGAACGTGCATATTAAAAGACAAGAATAATGCAAAAGACAAACATGTACTTGTAAATATGCAGGACTGTAGCCAAAGCTAATTTCCATCCTTAGTCCCCTGCTGGACCAAGGCCAGCCACATAGTCCAGGTTGAATAAGTAACTTCTGTGACTCAAAAACTAGTTCAGCACTTTGGTAAGCTTTGGCTACGTGCTATACAAATACATTGATTGACTATTGCTGCTGCTACTGCTACTACTACTACTCCTACTACTACTACTATCCTCTGCTGTGTCCCAGTCTGACCTGTTGGCCTGTGTGGTGAACACTCCGAGCACGGCCGGGCGGTGGTTGATCTGGAGGACGTTGGTGAGAGACTGGAGCACGTCGAAGTAGAAGAAGGAGTCTCCAGGCACTGAGCAGTTGAGCCGGGCTTTGAGGAAAGAGGTCCAGTACCGCTCCAGCACCCGTGGGGATCCTCCATTATCATTCTTACAAACGCGAGCCACACGGGAGAACACCACCTGAACAGAGATACAGTCGGTGTGATATTGTGAACCAGCTGTACTAGTAGAGTCTATAAACCTTTATTTTAATAATTCAAGAAGTCATGGACCAACTAAATTAAAGGTACAAAATTAGGTTTTTGATTCTTGTGAGTTTAAAAAGGTGCACTATGTAATTTTCAGGCTGGGGGTCCATCACCTGCTTGTTTCTATGGATATGTCATTGCTTTGCCACAGTATGACATTAAAAAAAAGCTCTACCTTACATTTATTTATTTACAAGTAGTTTTATAGCTCGAAAATACCTAGGGGTTGTCTCTCTACAGATCTGACATGTAACTTGGGTCTGGTTTAGTTTCCATAGGTTCTACCATACTGTGAAACATCCCAAACAAAGCAGTAACATCTCCACGGAGAAAAGCATTTGAAAACCAGAAAAGTTACACAATGCACCTTTAAGCCATGTTATAATGCTGCTATCTCATCAAAAACATACTCAGAGTTGTGTTTTGTTTCATTCACACATAACCCTAAACCTAACCCTTTATTATTAGTCTGTTTACATCTCCAAAGCTAAAAATTCTCTGTTCCACCTTGTGATGTCATGAAGCGGTTACGGTCAATAGTAATTGGCAATTCCAGATCTCAAATTATCCAAATCATTCTAGTGAAGGAGTTGAAAAACACAGTGGAGCACTTTCTATATTACAACATGACATCCCAAGGTGGAAGAGGGTGTTTTCAGTTTGAGAGAAGAACTCAGCCTAAATATGCAGAATTTGTGTGTTAAACATGTGTGAATGAAACAAAACACAACTCCAGGTTTGTTTGTGATGAGGAAACAATATTACAACAGATCAGAAATGATGTAATATGGGCCCTTTGAAAATGAAAGTGATAAGACAAGGTTTACTCTACCCGTCAAAAGTGGACAGGCTTTTTCATGTTATGGTTTTCCTTGTTTTTGCGTCTGTTTACATTGTCACTGAAACCATCAAAACAGTGAATGCAGTAAACAAAAACTGAAATGACTCCACACATGTTTTATATTTTCGATTCGTCTTAACTTGGCCCTTTGCTCGGTTTGATCGGTGCTTTGGATACTCTTGGCATTCAACTTTCTGTGAAGTCAGCACCATTTCAGATGACTTCATGAAGCTCAGTGTGAGAAGGCTGAGAGTTTGCAGCACTGTCAACAAAGCAAAGGGTAACTGCTTTCATTCCTACATAATTTCATACATCTTGTGTCATACATGTACATACACTACCAGTCAAAAGTTTGGACACACCCTCTCGTTCAATGTTTTTTTCTTTATGTTTACTACTTTTTACATTTTCAATACATACAGGACATCAAATATATGAAGCAAGATGTATGGAATTATGGAGTAAACACAAAAAAGTTAAATAACTGAACTAAATATTCTTAAATTTTATATTCAAATCCTCAAAGTATCCACCCTCTGCTTTGTCGACAGTGCTGCAAACCCTTGAGCTCCTTCACTTCACTTCACAGCTGTACCTGTCAGGGTCAAGAAATGCCAAAAGCGCAAACCAGGGTTCAAAGCAAAGGGCGCCCATTTTATTTATTTATTTATTTTTTTTTTCAAATCTAAAGCAAGTTCTGTTATTTTGAGTTTGTTTTTTGCTTGCTACATTTCATATGCGTCATTCATCAAATGAAAAAGTGTGTTCAAACTTGACGGCTTGTGTATTTACAATGTAGAAAGTAGGGAACATAGTATAAACAAAAAATCAAATCAAATATTCAAATCTATTGTAGTGTAGTTAATAAATGCTTTAGGGTTACTGTCTCAAATATTGGTCATACAAACTCTCATCTTATAGTAAATTTGTGTAATTTCATGAATATGGATGAACTGCCATTTATTGCCAGTCTATTGTTTTAAAATCTGTAAGAAATACAAATGAACAAAAGCTTTTATATAAAGAAAATCCAATGGCCTTGCTTGCCGTCTTTCTCACCAGTCTTGGGCTCAGGCATCTCAGTTTGTGTTTGTGTAACTGTTCAGAGTGGAGTGTATGGAGTGTATATTCGAAGTAATGACCAAAAAGCTCTGATGTTCTGTTAGCGTGGCCTTACTTTGCCCAGAGAGGTGTACTCTACGGCGATCTCGCTGAAGAAGAAGTACACATAGTTCCCGTACTCGATGGCGTGGAGAAAATGTGGCTCTGAAACAAATAAGCAAAGAAACAGTGTCAGTAACTGCACAGTGTTATTTTCAAGGCTCTGTGTACTTGTTCTTCCATCTACCCGAGCAAAATGTGTACAGATGTATTGTATAAGCAGCTCTTGAGGTCAAAATACGTCCACTATGTACTGTCAGAGAGCTTTTTAATTATCATTGTGGCATCGGAATCGGTATCAAGTATAGAGTCTACTCCTTAGTGTCGGAATTGATCTAAATATAAATCGTTTTATTGTCCTATAATCCAGAAGTGTGTGTTAGCTACTTGTTGGTACACTTGTAAACTCGTTGTGGTGAGTAATTAGGATGCTCTGAATGCATAAAGTAAGTGAGGAGTAACTTTGGACCTCTGAAAATAGTTTTAAAAATACTAGTTCTGTTTTTTTTCATGTTCAGTAACAATCAGGTAGAGAGCTTTTAACTGGTAGCGTCTCATCTGATCAGAGAGAAACAAATGAGTGTGTTTTGAAAATAGGCCCCGGAGAAAGGAGGAAAAGGTGTAAGAGACGAGCCAACAAAATAATAATGGGGATTACAATTACATGAGCACAGCTGTAAGTGTAGCCCAGTGGAGCAGCTCAAACACTAATAGAAACAGTGTGATTTCAAACATCTGCTCAATCACACACATATGCTTCACTTATTACAGTATTCAAAACAGAACTACTGAACCAAAGATGTTCATTTTGTCTTCTTATGTACTTTAACTTCATGGGTTCTTTTTTAAAGACAATACAGTAATGTGTATTTACCTTTTTGACATGTTTCGGCTGCTGCTGCTGCATCTTCAGAACTGTCACCGGTGTTGGTGGTGACGTGTCGTATATCAGCTGTTGTTACTTCCTCTAGGCGTGGTCAGCCTGATAGAGCTGGCAGGTTGCTGATATACGGCACGTCACCACCAACACCGCTGACACTGAAGATGACAGCAGCAGCAGCCGAAACATGTCAACAAGGTAAATACACATCACTGTATTGTCTTTAAAGAAAACACAAGAAGTTAAAGAAATACTGAAACTGCAGCGTTGTGCTTTTCTCAAAGTATAAATATATACAGTATTGTGTGTAGAATCCTTCAGTCGTCCAGGTAGAATCCATGGCAAAAGGAGAAATTCAATTTGTCAACTGGACCAAATAAACTTTTGTCCAGTTGATAAATTGAATTTCTCCTTTTGCCATATATACAGTATTGCAACTAGATTTTATTGTTTATTCAAAGTATAAATATATACACTACTGAAGCTACATTTTATTGCTGATTATATGACACAAAATTCTATCATGCCATATAACTACGAAACTGATATAAAACATAGAGCATGACGCATTTAAAGGTGAACTGTGTAACTTTTCTGGTGGAGTTTCCATCAAATGCTTTTCTCCATGGAGATGTTATTGCTTTGTCTGGAATGTTTCACAGTATGGCATTAAACTTTTCTATCTTCATGGAGACCAAACCAGACCAAGTTACAGGTCAGATCTGTGGAGAGGCGACCCCGCTCACAGTCAGAATGCCTGTTTTTCTAGGTGTTTTTGAGCTATAAAACCATCTGTAATTGAATAAATGTAAAGTAGAGCTGTTTAATGTCATACTGTGGAACATTCCAAGCAAAGCAATGACATATCGAAAGAAACAAGCAGTTGACGGACCCCCAACCAAAAAGTTACACAGTGCACCTTTAAACACAATAGTTATAGTAATAGTGAAGAATCAATCAATTTTCAAAGTGAAAACTCTCTACACTCACTACAACAGATTAGTAGCCGTATTAGATGTATGGTTGGACTAAATTAAAGGTAAATAAACATTAAAAAAATGATTTTTTTTTTTCATCAAATGTCCATGTACATTATGCAAAATTGACTCTTGTGAGCTTTAAACCATGTTATACTGCTGTTACCTCCTCAAAAACAGACCTGGAGTTGTGTTTTGTTTCATTCACACATGTTTACGTAACCCTTCATTATCAGTCTGTTCCACCTCGTGATGTTGGTTTGCAGGTTAACAACTACCTTTTACCTTTTGTTTAGCAGAGTCTGGCAATTCCAGGGCTGAAATGATCCAAACAATTCTAGTGAAAGTGTTGAAAGTGTATGGAGTTTAAAAATACAGTGGAGCACTTCCCGTATCATCATGTATTTTCTGTTTGAGAGAAAAACTCAGCCTTAATCTGCAGGGTTTGCGTGTTAAACGTGTGAATGAAACAAAACACAACTGAAGGTATGTTTGTGATGAGGAAACAACACTATAACATAAAAAATACTTAAGATTTACATTAAAAATACATTAAAATATAATACTACTTAGTTAACTATCACTATACTTACACTATACTACAATAACCAAATATTAAAACACGCCCAGTCACAATTGTAATAATGGATTTGACCTGACATCTCAAAGTGAGTGCACAGTAAAAGGATGTGAGATGTGCAGTGATGTTTTTCACTTTATTTTGAACCAGCACTGGGCCACTAGTGCCTGGAGGGGGTTGCCAGGTGTGCTTTGAAAAAAATCCCATTTTCCTGAACTGATTCACACAGTGATTTAATTTACCCTTTTGGGATACCATTAACCGACTTCTGAACCAGAAAAGAGACCAAAACTACTTCTAATTCTGCACCAAATTTCTTTCTCTCTCTTTGGTGTCATTTGGTCATGTTCTGATGGAGCGTTTTTTTGTGCATTTGTTTTGTTTGTTTTTTTCAAATGAAGTGTACCGCATCCCAGAAAATGTTGAAATACATTGATTTGACATCATAAAGTCACTGCATAAGATATTTAGTGTCTCTGTGCACCATTGTGGCATTCGCAGTTTGTTCTTAGTGCATCAGCGTCGTCTTTTTGAATAGACTTGTGAACAGTAAAAAATATCAACATAAACACTGGTTAAGCGGGCAGATCCACTGACCCACAGGTTGGCAGTGTGATTCCAGCTCCCACAGATAATGCTGTCGTTGTATCCTAGGGCAAGACACTTAACCCACCTCTCCCCTAGTGTCTGTGTACACTGGTGTATGAATGTGTGTGTGAATGGGTGAGTGGTTCCTTGTTGTAAAGCGCTTTGAGTGCCTCGAAGGTGAAAAGCACTCTAAAAAGTGTGGCCATTTACCATTACCACAATCATGTAACAGATTCTTTTCTACCCCAAATAAAAACATTTTGGTTGGTATTTTCACAGATGTGCAGCATCCTCTAAACTCAAGAGTTTCAGCTTCTTCCCTCAGGTCAGAGGCTTTTAGTCCCAAAACGTAGAACAAATCGTTTTAAAAGGAGCTACGTTCCAGCTGCTATTGTACTTATGAATAAATTGTAATCTATTTATCTGTCGATTTTAGTACCTTGTCTCGGAAAGTTGTGTTTTTATATATTTTATATTTATTGTGATTTCTAGCCAAGGGTGATGAATGAATGAATTATTTGTGGAACAAAACCATTCTGCACTGGAGCACTGTTTCACTTTATTTTTATTGTGTATAGTGCGGAGAAATGAAATGTGACATGTGGGACCAGCCTCTCAAATCTGCAAAACAAATTTACCTATGAGTACGAATAAAGCAACCTAACCTAAGTTTTACAAAAGTGAAAAGTCAATTTATGGTCATTACTTTAATTTAAAGGTGCACTGTGTAACTTTTTTGGTGGTCCATCACCTGCTTCTCCATGGAGATGTTGCCTGGAATGTTCCAAAATATGTCAATGCACTTATTTATCTCTACAGAGACAGCAGACCACGCCACAGGGCCAAGTTACATGTCAGAGTTGTGGAGAGGCGAGCCCACTTACAGTCAGAATGTAAGTTTTTAAAACAATTTAAAAAAAAAAAAAAACATGTTATTGAGTAAATACAAGATGGTTACACTTACTGAAGTTTAGTGTTTTTAAAAAAAATGGACTTAAATTAATTCATGGAAAGCCCCTTGAGATCACTCTTTTCAAAGAACAAGAACATACACCAAATAAACAGTTTACAACCAAGAGCAATGACAGTCAGTTTTCAAGTAAGCCTAAAGGAGCGTGGAGAAGTTAGAGTCCTCAGTGATGCCAGATTGTTCCAAAATATGAAAAACAATTCATTTTATATACGTTTGCAAAGGTCCAAAGTGATGCATTCTTTTCATCGTGTTTATAAGCACTTTTTACTACTCTCAAGAGACCAGAGCTTATTGGACAATAAAATATTTGCTAATTAGTTGAAAACAAGAGCTGCTTATACAACATATTTTTACTAGGGCAAGACACAGTTTGCTCAAATATTTGGGAAAAAAATGAGGTAGAGGACCTTTAATGACTACTCTGGGGTTGCCTTGGGTTTAAAGGTCCTATATTACGCAAAATTGATTCTTATGAGCTTTTAGCCATGTTATAATGTTGTTACCTCCTCAATAACATACCTGGAGTTGTGTTTTGTGTGTTAAAAGCTACCTTTTACCTTTAGTTCAGTATAGATTGGCAATTCCAGGGCTGAATTTATCCAAATAATTCAAGAACTCAGCCTAAATATGCAGGGTTACGCGTTAAAAATGTGTGAATGAAACAAAACACAACTCTGGGTGTGTTTCTTTGAACAGGAAACAACATTATGATATACTAGTAGATCAGAAATGGGCCTTTTAAGTGAACTGGAGCACCTCTCCTCACCTCTGAGCCACTTGGAGTCGTACTTGACGGTCCTCAGAACTGGACTGCTCTCTCCCAGACTGCGGTAGATCACTGCATCACTTGCCAGGAAGTCCGTCATGGTGGCTGAGTAGAAGTCCCCACCTGTTGGCGTGAGAATGAGGGGACATGACATAAGGTTTCAAGGCTCAAAGATACAAGCATCCAAGTTCTTTTGAAATGATTCATTCTATTTAACAATGCTTATGCCAATCTTATCATATTGAGACATTATTAAGGAAGTAAAATGCACTACAAAGAACATTTTATAGTCAAAGAGTAAACACAGATCTAATGGGCAGCTCCAGTATCGGTATCGAAGAGCTTTTTTCTTCTAGAGATCAACTGATATGGGTTTTTTTAATGGTCGTTGCCAATACCAATTGTGTTCAGGGCAGTCGACGGGGGGGACAAAGGGGTGTGTTGTTCTGAACCCCAGAGCTTTAGGGGCCCAGAATTGGACCTTCTCATTAATTTATATTAGAGGGGGGTCCTGTAAGGTTCCTTGCCCGTGGCCCCCAAATTTCTGTCGACAGGTCTGTGTGGAATACAGAGCAAGGGTAAATAATTTTTCCCAAATTATGTCATTTCAATTATCCCTCGAATTCACCCTCAGCTCTTTTTTGCCGCAAACCTTTAATAGAGCTGTGTAGTCACGATTTAGGCAACAGACTGACCAGAATAGAATATCGGCCTTTGTTGGAGATTTAAGGCCGACTGCCGATACGCTAAAAAGTCTGGATATCAGTCTGATATATCGACCAATGAATATATCTATCGGTCTATGTCTATTTTTCCCCCCTGCAGATATTGATATAAACTGATATTAAAAAAAGTCCGTGCGTGCCCATGTGTCATTCCCAGTTTGTCCTGCATGCATCAGACTCATGGTTTTGAACAGTACAAATGGAATGGAATATCGGACCATGCTTGGTGTCATCTGTGGTCACGCGTGGCTCTCGTTGGCCTTTGGAGACGTGCGAGGAGCGGATGTAGCAGGACGGGCCGCTTTATTAACGTCATGTGTGAACTTTGCACAAATGTCAGAGGAGACCTGGAGCTCCTCAGGTATTAGCACAGGGTTAGCTTACACCAGCGATATGTGGAAAAGAGAAATGCTAATGAGAGACCGTACAAGCTCGTAGTCCAACTCTAAAGTGGTCAGATCGTCTTGTCAACGCTCCATCTCGTCTGATCTGAGAAGCTGAGCATGCTGGGACCTGGTTCGTACTTATGGAAATAGCAGGTGCCACAGTGGTGCAGTAGCGGCTTTAATAATGTACTGGATTATACAGCACTTTTCAGGACACCCGTAGTGTTCTCCATTGCAGTTTTCGTTCACTCTATACTCAGTGACGGTAAACTATAGTTGGAGTCACAGCTGCCCTGGGGTGGACTGAAAAGTGAGGCTGCCAGTCTGCGCCATCAGTGGTACGGTTCTAGCGCAGTGGTTCCAAACGTTTTGTGGTTGCGTACTCAGAGCTTTGAGACAGAACAGTGCGTCATGTTAGCTTACAATTCAGTAGCTACAATTCAGCCTGTTTACAGCATATTTCTGATCTATGTTATAATGTTGTTTCCTCATCATAAACATAGCTGAAGTTGTGTTTTGCTTCATTCAAACATGTTTTACACACAGAGTGCTTTTCTCTGAAACCGAAAACGCTCTGTTCCACCTTGTGATGTCATGTGGTAGTATAGGGAGTTCTCCACTGTGTTTTTAAACTCCATACACCTTCACTAAAACTATTTGGATTATTTCAGCCCTGGAATTTCCAATCTCTACTGCTCTAAGATAAAATGTAGCTCTTTATGACATCACAAAGTTTCGGAGATGTAGACAGACTAATAAGGATTACTCAAACATGTGTGAATGAAACAAAACAACTTCGGACATGTTTCTGATAAGGTAACAACATTATAACATGACCATTAACACGAAATAACAATAATAATAATAATTTGTCATTTATTTTAATTAGAGGGAACAACAAAGCCACAAGTTCTTCAAACTCTTCTATTGGTTTACGAGGTCATATTTCAATCTCCTCTCAAACGTTAAGTCTACCATTTTCAAATTGTCCCATAAATCTGTCTTTACTATTTGTACAATAATAAATCAGCATCCATATAAACTACATTACCATAATATTTGATTACACAAGCAATTATTTCATCATAATTTCTGTCACGGCCATAATCAAAGTCTAGTTAAGTTGTCAGCGCATGCTTTGTTTTCTAGCTGTAAGTGACACGCTGTTTGCTTAGATTTCTCTCTTTTATCAAATGTCTAAACTGGATAAACAAGAGATTAGCAAAACACTATTTAATAACGTTTTCCATCTAATTCCAAGTCTTCGTCATTGACAGCTCTTTCTTGTGCGATACGGCTTTATACATCTGACAGACGTTCATTTTTGGTTTTAGCGATTACTTTTTGTGTGGTTAAAATTGTGCGGAGTGAGTAAAATTTTAATAATCAAAAGCTTTAGAAAATGTGAAATGGTTTAAAGGTCCCAAATTACGCAAAATTGACTCTTGTGAGTTTTAAGCCATGTTAGAATGTTGTTACCTCCTCAAAAACATACCTGGAGTTGTGTTTTTTTTCATTCACATGTTTGAGTAAACCTTTATTATTAGTCTTTCTACATCTCCAAAGCTCAAAATGTTCTGTTCCACCTTGTGATGTCAAGTTAACAGCGCCTTTTACCTGTTGTGCAGCAGAGATTGGAAATTCCAGTGCTTAAATCATCTAAATGACTCTAGTGAAGGTGTATAGCATTTAAAAACACAGTGGAGCACTTTCTGTGTTACCACATGACATCATAAGGTGGAACAGAGTGTTTTCAGTTTGAGAGAAGAACTCTGTGAATGAAACAAAACAATACTCCAGGTATGAGGACAAAACATAGCGTAATATAATAGAATAAAATAGAATAGAAAATAGCGTAATATGGGCCCTTTAATATACCATATAATTGTTACTTGAAAATTGCCATTGCATTATTAGCATAATTCATATTAATCGTGATATAGTTAGGTTAAGTTATATTTTATTGTCTCTCCATTTGACCCAGCCTTTAATGCCACTGAGGCCTGTTGACATGGGTGACCACAGCGTAGCACCCATGTATGGACTTGGTCAGAACTCTTAGTTTTACGTATATGGGACTTGATTTGGTCCTGTTCTAATCCTGGTTTAGTCTTGGTCTAGTCCTTGTTTCTCGTTTATCTAGCCTCATTTTAGTCGCAATTTTGATGCTGTGTTTGTGCAAATTTGAATTATAGGAACTTTAGAACTTTGAACAACTAATTGCACCAATTCAAATTGCAATTTTGATTTGATTTTTGATATATAGGCTCTATTCACGCTTACCGGAAGACGTTTCGAAACATGCAGATGACGACTTCTGGTGTAGTTACCGACACTGGGCCATAGACTGTATAAAGAATATTTATATATACAGTCTATGTACTGAGCATGTGATAAAACCGTGGATTCAGCAGCAGCGTCTTCACAACCTGCCAAAGCTTTCCATGGGGGACGGGACTCTAATCGTATCTTTCATGTCACTTACAGGCAGCTTTTTTTTTTTTTTTTAATGAAGTTAGACAAATTATAATACACAAATTAATCTGCAATTTATAAAAGGCAAAAAGAAAGAATACAGTGACATCTAGATGATGAAAAACAAGCCATTTTCTCAGTTTTCCAAGATTTTGTCAGAGTTACTATCACCAACAGAGCCCAAAGGAAGTCGTCAGCGTCTGTGAAGGCACCCTTACTGTCTGAAAATGATTAGCCAAATATTTTTTGGGGTGGAAACTGTCTGTTGGCAATTTTTCCACACAAGAATTTACGATTGCAATTACAGCTGGAATTTAAATTTAAAAAACAGAATTTTTTCCAAATTTTAAACACGTATAGAAAAAAATTACAAAAATACTGACATATGAACTGACAAACTAATACAAGAATCGCTTTTCAGGACATGTTTATGCAGATCTAAACTACAGGGTTAGCAGCTTTTACGCAGAATAAGACAGGATATTTGGTTGTTTGTGGAGGAAATGACGGTACTTCAAAAACTGCAGCCTTCCCGATTTCCTAATTACGCCCATTCAAATTCTGACTTTGATTAGGATTAATCTTTCAGCACTACTTACCAGCAAACAACCCAACGTTGGACTGTCTGGACTCAAAGGGACAGCGCGCCTGGCCCACCACCTCCTCCCCCTCCTGCTCCAGAGTGGACATCTGCAGACAAGAGACACAAGCCGGGTCAGTGGGACACGTCATACGAGCACTTAGCCTCACGGTAAACCTGCTCGTAAACCAGCCTTGTTGCCATGATACGCTTTATTAGAAATCACTGAAGCATCATATGGAGGATTAAGATTGGTTTCATACAGAGGCTCATGGAGGGGCAGCTTCAATAAAATGGTTCAAAGAGTGACTCAGAGCACAAACTTAGATGCTACCTTGTGTCTAACTTTTGTGTTGCGCTAATGCGAACAATAACTAGCATGCCAACAGCGCACATTCTGATCCAAAGACAATAAAAGAGTTGAAAGACTGTCTCAAAGCACATATTTAGATGCTAGCTCGTGTCCGGTTGTTTATAAGGTAGTAAAAAGGGTTGGGATTTTATTGGTTACTGAACACATTCTCGTTCAGCCTTACAAACAGAAAGTAGCACTGCAGTTTGTGTTGCAATAGAAGCATTAATGATGATGAACGAGTCTAACATGGGTAGGTATTTGCAGTTTAAGTTAGGCAAAAAAGAGGGAAGAGAAAATAGAAAATGTGTAGATACGTGTATATGAGGTATTGTGCATTTGCAAAAATTAATACATTGATAAAAAATATATAATAATAATTAAAAATAATAAATAAAAGTCATAACTAGCTAATTTAAAAGTGACTAATGGGTAATTTTGGGAGAAAAAAACAGACCAGACTTTTGTGTCGCCCTAATGCTAACAGCAACTAGCACACGTTCTGATCGGTGGACACTAAAAAGCTTTATAATTAGATGCACAAAGCATGCAACGGTCTCATTTTGACCCTAATAGCTTCTTTTACAATATATCTGTACTGGCAATGTAGGCTTATGGGCTGAGCATTGCATAAATAAATGCATAAATAGCCAATTTCTGGATAAAAAGTTACACGACAAGGCTTTTTTAAACTCTATTCATTTTAGGCATTTGTTGCAGTACCACATATGTGAACCATACTTATACACAGAGCAACACTAACTGACTGAAAATACTTTTGTTCAACTATACAAAGTAAAAAAAATAAAAAATCCGGTACGATCTCTTTAAGCCAACTAATCCAAGACCAAACACTTGTAGAATTGAAGTTGATCAAGAGTTGGAATTAATATTGTCATAGTGTTGTCCATTCCAGTACAGTCTATTCTGGCTATGTTTTTGTTGTAGGGAGTATTATACCTCTGATGACGTAGGCAACATCACAAGGACTGAGCTGGCGGTATGGGGCTGGCATAGCACAAAGAAGCAAAATAAACACTTATCTCTACCAAACATACTTCACAACCCCCCTCTGTGCTCGCGGTTAGCCCAGTGGACACAAACACAGAGAGACACAGAAACACAGACAGGTGGATGTGACGGTTGACGCTCGGCTGGACTGTCACCGCGTGCGTTGGACAGCCTCTGTGTGGTGCTCCAAGCAGCTGTCTCTGCAGTCTGCCCACGTGCACGCATGGACAGCCATTCATGTCAACACTGCTCCGCTGTCCCACTGGTGTATGATGGCAACAAACCAAACACATGTGCGCGCTTTAATACAGAGGAAGCCACAAATCATGGCCAGTCGCTAATATGGGGCTAGTGATAAAGATTATGGCAGGGAATCGCAGGGTCCCCCACGAGTCTGGCTCACAAGATGCCTGGCTCACAATACGATATCATAATTTTGAAATACGATTTAAAATGTATTGCCTATTACTGACTGTAAAACATGCTGAAAACCTGTAGCACTGTACCAAAATACGCAATACTAGATATATCAATATGTGTTTAGTAATTAGTAATTGTAGTATTATATCAATATTTTAGCATGCCCCAAACATAGAACATAATGGTGCACTGAAAAATATGCATTCTCATGGTGACAGGGCTTGCCTCTCCACAGATGTAACCTGTAACTTTGCCTGGTGACTAAACCTATTCTTTACTTTCCAAATGCATTCCATTGTAATTAAAAAAAAAAAAAAAAGTTTCTAAGAGCTTTTCACAACTTATGTAGCCTCTAACTTTACCTGGTTTAGACAATGCATCACTGTGGAACATTCCTGCTAGAGCATTACTATCTCCATGGAGATAAGCAAGTGTAGGACCCTGAAGGACCAGAAAAGTTCCCTAGTGCACAATTAAAGAGGGGATATTTCACTTCTATGGGGTATTAACTGCTAACACATAACATATTTAGATCACAGCGTTACCTTTTATTAGTTTTTAAATACTATATTCACTAAAAATGTATTAACATGTTATAAATTTCACTTTTAATGAGTCTCCCCTCCCTTTGCTCCCCACGTTAAGTCACTCCCCCTTCAGAGCGCCATCACAACACAATCAGTGTACATCCCGCTAATGAAACTACTTCACATTCAGGTTTGTGAAGTTGCTGTGTACAGTTTTGCATCATGCTTTTGTATATTTATGGAGAATTGTCGTGTGGGAGCGTGGGTGACGTAGGCTTGTGGGCGGAGCCTCGTACAAAATCTTAAGCCAACTGTAAGGAGGGATTGAATGGGGCTCGCTAAAATACTCAAACATGCATGGATGACATCTAAAATCTCTCTTTGTTGAGGAAAAAAATGCTATAACACTGTAAAAAGCAAACAAAATAACTTAATAAAGTAATCAATTTTGCTTTAAATGTATATGTGTGTAGAATCCCTCAGTCGTCCAGGTAGAATCCATAGCAAAAGGAGAAATTTAATTTGTCAACTGGACAGAGTTTATTTGGTTGAATACGTTTCGCAGCTCATCCGAGCTGCTTCTTCAGTTCTGGTCAGATGCTGGCGGACACTGCTTTATATCTGCCTGAAGGGAGGAGCTTAATTACATGACTCACATGACTAACAGAAACTGTAAACAACTCCATACTGAATAGACTCACCTAACCAACTGAAACTGTATTTAAATATGTGTTGTCTCAGAGTAATTTTCATTGTAATTAAGCTCCTCCCTTCAGGCAGATATAAAGCAGTGTCCACCAGCATCTGACCAGAACTGAAGAAGCAGCTTGGATGAGCTGCGAAACGTATTCAACCAAATAAACTCTGTCCAGTTGACAAATTAAATTTCTCCTTTTGCTTTAAATGTATATTACAGATACTGCGAGTTAAACTCATGAACCAAAATGCAACTGTATACAAGATTTCTCCGAGTGAGACCAAAGAACAGAACTAAATCCACCAAAATAAACAACATAGTAGGCTCTTCACTCTTTTATATTTAAGCTACCAAGTTCCAGAGTGAATTTCTAATCCATTTAAAATCTAATTAACTTGATCATTCTGCTTCTCGCATTAAGACAAAACCTACAGCGTCCTATTCTGAGGATTAACATTTTAATCAAGAAGGGATCACGCTATTGCTAATTTATAATCAGCGAGTCTATCCTTCACTGTCACTACATCGATGCCATGTTCTTTTGCATCATTTCAAACACAATCACAAGCCAAAATGTTGTACATAATTAATCATGTGTAGCTTTTGCTGTTTATACGGAGATCATAGGGTCTTAAATGGTCTTTAGTATGGCATTAAACTTATCTATCTCCATGGAGACAAGCAAGTGACGCCACCAAGCCAGATTACAGATTTTTTTTTTTTTTTTTTTTTTTTTTTTTAAGATTTAAAACATCTGCAACTGAATAAATGCAAGATTGCCAAATTTAATGTCATATAGTGAAACATACCTGGTATAGCCATAACACTGAGACAATACATGACTGCTCGCACCAGAAAAGTTACTGTGGGCACATTTGTTTTGACTGCTTACATTTTATTCTGCATGACTCTGTGGAAATAGAAGGCCATGGAGATAGTTTTACACCATACTGTGGAAGATTACAGCCAATTTCCATGGAAACAAGCAGGTAGAGTCAGGTTTGTGGAGATGCAAACCTACTCGCAGTAAGGACGCATGTTTGTCTTTGTTTTTCAGTCCAATAAAAACATCCAAAACTAAAAACATGCTCTTATTTTAGTCATTTTTCTCGCTAAAAAGTTACATGATGGGGCTTTAAACTGTATTCATGTTAGGCATTTGTTGCAGAACCACCTATGTGAAGCATACTTACACATACAGCAACACTAACTGACTGAGACTAAAATAAAAAAAAAAAAAAAGGAAATAAAATATGAAGACTGAAAAGTACCATTTCCGAGGACCAAAAATAAGACTCAAATTCAGCACGAGTCTCTAATGGGAATAAAAAAAAAAACGACAACAACAACAAAAAAACAGCCAGGAGAGGTTGACTAAGTGATCGCTGCAGACTGACGACATAAGCTCCCAACCTTGGACTGAATATTGCCCCAAACTCACGCCAACCTCCTTCCTCCTCTGCCTGGTCTGATACACGCGCTAATACAGATTTCTGGATAGCATTTTTTCTCTCCTCTTCCTCCTCTCTCTCCAGGCGTCCGGATAGGCATCGCTTGTACTTTTTTTTTTAACTCCCTCAAATGGCCGAGCAGACGCGCAGCAGGGGTGGAGATGTCAGGATGTGTGTGTGAAGAGTGAATCGTCTCCACTGGCGCAGACTTATGTAGGTCAGTGCTGAGGTTTGATTTGGACGGTTTTAAAGGTGTGATGTGTAAAATGCTGTCTGTGCTTTGATTAAATGGATGGAATGGACTACGATATAACTAAAAAAATGAAATAAATGTAGATAATGGACCTCAAATGCAACGTAAAATGTACAGAAATTGTCAACCTAAAGCCACAGTATGTAACTTTTGAGCCAAAAAATAGATTAAACTGCTTTTAAAAATGCATGTTTGTTTTTCCTTTTGATTGTGTTGCACTGAGTAACGTGTCCTTATTCTGAGTGGGCTTGCTTCTCCACAAACCTGACTCTTACTTGGCTTGGAGAAGGACCACGTACTTGTTTCCATGGAAATGTTGTTCCTTTGACATTAATCTTACACAGTACTGCATAAAACATTTATTAGACAGTATGACGTAAGGCCTGTGGAGAGGTGACCCCAATCACAGTTTGAATCCATGGTTTTCAAGGTATTTTTGTACAATAAAATCACCTGTAATGAAAATAATTAATGACATACAGTGGGACATTCCAGGCGACGCAGTAACTAACATCTCCATGGAGACGAGCAGTTGACCTTTCACCAGTAATGACTTGGTGAAATACGTCGTGAGCACAGACTGAGGTCACAGGCAGGTCACTCTCTCTACATTTTCTGCACCAGGAGCAGGGGCTGATGGGAGATGTGCATTCCTCATTTCAATTCCAGTCTCCTCCTCTCTCAGATTTACTGTACAACTGCTCCTCTGCTCCATCTGCTACTGGGAACCACACGCCTGAAGCCTGAGCTCACCTTGAACCAAAATTTGGTCCAATCATCTCAGATATGAACTATTGCACTGTGCGGTTTTATACTAGCGCTGAAATAAATGATAATGCATTACTATAGTCCTGACAAACATTCATACAATCAATACAAAAACGGAGCAAACGGTCAGGGGGATGGGAAAGCTATTCAAACTCGACTGCGTGCAGATAGCCACTTCACCGCTCACTGCTCCGACTTGGACTTAAATCGATGTATAACTGCCCCAGGAATACACTGCTGATGGTAATTGCAGATACAACAACAAACGCATGCTCTATGTGCTTTGAATGGGATGCACGGCCTACTCTCACGTCGAGCGTTAGAGCTGGGAATCACAGGGTCGCTCACGATTCGATACGAATACAGGACACATGGCGCACGATACAATATTATCACGATTTGGTGATACATGCGATAATCAATGTGATGATGTGATACAGGGGTGGGTTAATATAAGTTTTTCTTCTTCCCACTCTTTTTCGAGAAATATGCTTTTCTGTTTACAACATATATATAATATGTATATGATTATTGTTTCTCTCTTGGCACAAACTCGAAATAAATACAAATCAATCAATCAATCTATTGCTGTTTTTTAAGGACCAAATTTACTGGTTGTGGCTGGCGCAGATAGTCTCATGTTTGAACTTTTATTTACGTAGCTGTTCAGAAGCGACTTGAGGTAAAAATAACAACTACATGACACGTTTGGATGAGTTTTTATTTTCAGTCTCTGCACTTGTATTGGTTGATATCAGGTATCGGATCAGATACTTAAAGATACAGTATTGGAACTGGTATCGGAATTGAAGAAGCTGCATCAGGCATTTGTAGGTTTAAACAAAACTGGATTTCAGCATTGAAACTGGCAACCCAAACAACTGGTGTTTAAGAACCAAAACACCAAATTATAACAGACAATTTGGCCATCGTGCCCAATGTTTCTGTAATTAAAAATAAATCAGTATGACAATTGTTATCAGTAAAAGCTGCAGTTGATTTCAACATGTCTGCCATGTACCTGAGGACAGATAGGTCATGTTTATGGAACTTAAAATCGTACATACTGTCCCTTTAAGTGCCATTATAATCACATGACCATCACGTAATTTTAGGAGGTGAAATTTCCCTCCCTCTGCTTTTTTCTTAATCATTCCACCACAACCAGACATTTTTGGTGCTGGAACATAAAATACAACATAATATAAACTCCACACAGCCGATAATGTTTTCTCTCCATTATTGCCAAAGCCTGTCTCTTTCACAGATCCTCCTCCTCTCACTGTGACCCTGAGGTACAGTCTCTTACATAAAAGCTCTCCGTCTCTTTCCTCTCTCCTCCTGCTGCTGCGTTTTGTCAACACACTCCTGTTTACTCAACATTAGGTTCTATCATCACCCCTCTCTGAAGTCACATGACCTTCTAGGAGAGATTGTTATGCCATGAGTACCTGCCTCGCATCGCCAGTGTTTTTTTGCTGACAGCTGCACTGACAGATCCAAAGACAGGACATGTTTCTCAGTCCTCTGCGTTATCTTTTTCATTTTTTACATGTTTGTTTTGACATAGACGGATGGGTTCTCAGAAATAATCAAAACGAATTAAAAAAACAAAAAAAAACAAAAAAACAACAACACTATTTTCTGATCCATGTTCTAATGTTGTTTCCTCATCGTAAACAGTGTTTTTTGTTTCATTCACATGTTTAACACACAAACCTGCATTTTTAGGCCGAGTTCTTCTCTC
This sequence comes from Taenioides sp. WSHXM2023, assembly GCA_029959045.1. Classification (NCBI taxonomy): domain Eukaryota; kingdom Metazoa; phylum Chordata; class Actinopteri; order Gobiiformes; family Gobiidae; genus Taenioides; species Taenioides sp. WSHXM2023. Next base: position 6,611,799 of record CM057088.1, read on the forward strand.
ACACAGAAAACGCATGATAATACAGGCATTGTTCCACTGTGTTTTTAAACTTCATACACCTTCAACACCTTCACTAGAATCGTTTTGATAATTTCAGCCCTGGAATTGCCAATCTTTGCAGAATTCAAAGTACAAAGGTAGCTGTTAACCTGAAAACTACCACTATATGACATCACAAGGTGGAACAGAGTGTTTTGAGCTTTGGAGATGTAGACAGACTAATAATAAATAATTACTCAAACATGTGAAACAAACAAATGAAACAAAACACAACTGTGGCTATGTTTTTGATGAGGTAACAACAATATAACTTGGCTTAAAGCTCACAAGAATCAATTTTGAGTAATATAGGACTTTTAAATCTCATGTTTGTGTTAATGCAATCAGGCAGACAAATGCTGTGACGCAACAATCCTGGAGAATTTAAAACCAACAAGCATCACTTTTCAAGGTTTGTAAAGGTCTTAACTACAGGTGAAGTTTTTAGGCAGAAAAAGGTTATTTTGTCGCTTGTGGTACTTCAAAAATTCTGATTGGCTAACTGCGTCCCTTTAAATTGCAATTTCCATCTGATTGTAATTAACTTGTGGCATATTTGAATCTTTGCCAATATGGTAGATAAGAATACCATCTTCGACTTTTAACCCAACAAGGGAATTTAGATTACAACACGAAATGGTCCTGAAAATTCATAGTAAACCCCAGACAATGATCCTATTTTAACTCTCAATAAATAAAGCAGATGTATACGTGTGGCCTGGAGCCCTCTTACCTTATAGTTCCTGCAGGTGGGGTTGAAGGCGTTGGTTCCACAGGCGAACAGGGTCTCATCGTTCCGTGGCACCAGGACTTTAATGTAGTTGTAACATTCATCCTGTGGGACACGTACAGTTTTATTAATATAAGTACTATAAATAACCATTAACACGTGTACTGTACAACTATACTATGCAACATATTCACATTCACAAGTACAGAGGGGCCACTGGATAAGAAATCTCTCGCTTTTAAGGGTGAATATTTCTCAAATTTAGAACCTAAATTTGTCAGCAAATTTAATGCGCATTTTTAATCCCACTTTTCTATATAAAGCAGCAGGCCCGTTGACAGAAATTTGGGGGCCTGGGGCAAGAAGACTCAAATGGGTCCCCCTCTAATATAAATTAACAGGAAGAGGGTCCAATTCTGGGCCCCTAAAACCCTGGGGCCCGGGACAACAGACCACTTTGTCCCCCCCGTCTACTGCCCTGTAAAGCAGTAATTGCAAACAAAAGGAAACAGAAATTGTATTGTGTTAATATCGTGCTAAAACCAAGGTAGCAGATACTTGGATTAAAACAGATTTTCTTTTAAATCACTGAATTGCAACTATCCTGAACCTGTCTTTAATAGTCATATTTTGCATGCCCAGACTTTTTAAACCGGCATTTACACACCTTAATAAAATAATATATACAATTCACAATAAATACGCAACGTTTGTTTCTTTGTTGCTGCTGCCGAAATTTGAATTTCAATAAAGCATCTGTCTTTCTGACTCTTGGACTGAAGTAGGGCTTGTTTCCATGGATAGTCACATACTGTAGCTTTAAACTCTACAATTCTGGGCATACCATATGTTGTCACCACCTGCTGACACACTGACTAGTGAAGCAGTTTAAATTACGCTACAAACAATAACTTCTAAGTTAGAAAGCCTGTCCATTATCTTATCCACTACACATGTTTGTTTCCCCACATCTCCATTACAAAAAAAAATATTCAACTAAACCAGATCAGTGTTCTTCTAGACCTGGAGACATCAAAAATATCTGCGGTTTCCTTCCCATCAATAAACTCTCCTAGCACCTCGCCTTCTTCTCAAACCGCTCCCGAAATGAAGCTCCGACCGAAACCAGGCGAAACAACAAAACCACTCACGCTGTTCTTTCCCCGCACCGTACACTTGGCCACGTCCTTCGTCTTCCAAGTCAGCTTCTGCAAAAAATAAAAAAATAAACAAAAAACACAAAAACAAAACATGAACAGACGGAAGAGTGGAAGAGTGTGAGCTCCGAGACAAGCTGCTCCTCACTTCGCTTGTTCCAGTGCTATTAGCGGACAGCTGTGCCCAAAATCTCATTAACTTCAATAAACTGTTGTAAGGGAAACACAAATAGACAAAAATGTGGGTTGGTTTCGGAGCGTTGGGAATCTGCTTGAACTCAATGGGAGAATAAAAGATGGAATTCAAAGCAGTGAGAGTGTTATGGCAGAGTAATTAGCGGCAATTAACCTTGTGGACTTGTACAAATATATTCTCCAACAGGCTCCTACAGCTCCACTCAAACAGTGAGAGATACAAGACTACATTCCTACCATACTCTATACAATTGTACAACAACTCACCCTTAAGTAACAGATAATACTCCCTACAACTCTACAAAAACCCACCCTTATGTAACAGATAACCCTATGTCCTGTCAGTCACTTCATTTCTGCACTGTATAGCTGAGATATATGTTTATTTCTATATATTTTTTTTTTGTACGTATACATTCACATAATTATGCTTTATTTAACACGAGTCTCTTGCTATTTCTGCTACTTATTTTGAAAAATAAAATAAAAAATCCATACACATTATGCAAAATTGACTCTTGTGGGCTTTAAGTCATGTTATGATGTTGTTACCTTCTCAAAAATATAACTGGAGTTATGTTTTGTTTCATTCACCCATGTTTGAGCAACCCTTTATTATTAGTCTGTCTACATCTCCAAAGCTCAAAATGCTCCGTTCCACCTTGTGATGTCATGAAGCGATTGCTACATTTTACCTATAGTTCAGTAGAGATTGAAAATTCCAGGGTTGAAATTATCCAAATGATTCTACTGAAAGTGTATTAAGTTTAAAAACACAGTGGTGGAACAGTGTTTTCTCCTTTGAGAGAGAAACACTGTATAAAAGCTACTTGTTTTGTTACTTTCAGGTACTAAACTCCAGTTCAAGTCGTGGCCAATTTCTCTATTCCACATGAAATGCCTCTAGTGAATGACAAGGTTTGCATTTCAATTTCAATATACAACTTTTTTCCTATATATGCCATTATAGACAGATCCCTATAGAATATCCGTAATACATGGGGTTTTATTCAAGTGAGACAGTGCATAAGTAAAGCGCACAGAACCTGCATATTAAACCTCAGTATGTATGCTTGGTTTGTTTTACTAATAACTTCGTAAAGCCACGCAAGCCAAGGGATAAGGTACAAGTGAGGAGACTATAAATGAAAGCTGGTTGAGAAATTGCATTACCGCGTATAGAATGACTCTTTTATAACTGAAAATGTCACAGTTTAGAAGGCAGGGAAGCAGTCACACGAATGGTTATTAAAGGGCCCATAATACTTTTTTATGATCTGTGTTCTAATGTTGTTTCCTCATCAAAACAGACCGGGACTTGTGTTTTGTTTCATTCACACATGTTTAACACACAAACCCTGCAGATTTAGACTCTTCAGTTCTTCTCTCAAACACTTTGTTCCGCCTTGTGATGTAGTAGTGTGACGTGGTAATACAGGAAGTGCTCCACAGTGTTTTTAAAGTCCTTACACCTTCACTCGGATCATTTGGATAATTTCAAATGTGGAATTGCAAATCTCTCCTGAACTAAAGGTAAAAGGAGCTGTACACAACACGTCACAAGGTGGAACAGAGCATTTTTAACTTGATGTAGACAGACTAATAATAAAGGATTGCTCAAACGTGTGAATGAAACATAACACAACTCCAAGTATATTTTTGAGGAGGTAACAACATTATAACATGGCTAAAAGCTCACAAGAGTCAATTTTGTGTAATATAGGACCTTAAAGGTGCACTACGCAACATTTCAGGTAAAGGGTCCGCAATTTGTCTATATGGAGATGTAACTGCTTTGCCTGGAATGTTCCGCAGTATAGCATTAAACATATCTGCCTTGCGTTAAGTGAATTACAGGTATTTTATTGCTAAAAATACCTTTAAAACATGTATTCCCATGACAGATCTGACCTGTAACTTTGCCTTGTAGCGTCACGTACTTGCTTCTTTGGAAATGGATATGTTTAATGCTGTGCTGTGGAACATTCAAGGGAAAACAAAGGCATCTTCATGGAAGCAAGCAGTTGACGGACCCCCAACCAGAAAGTTACACTGCACTTTTAACTACATTGTTTCACATCCAACCACTCGTTGAATCAATAAGTCCGACTATCCAGACTAGTCTCATTCAGGCCCCATCTGAATGACTTTCTTTGTGCGTAATCTAAACACAACACTTGGTCCACAGCTTCAGAGAGCCTGTGTGTAAGTGCAATCATGTCTGACAAATGAGACCGCGATCGGACGGAGCTGGCCACTCGAAAACTAATGCAAGCCTGCCTCACGATGGCCTGGATGACTGCTACTTGAAACAAAGGAGGGAAAAGACACGTTGCTATAAGATAATATAAGAAAATGAAAACAAAATGGAGTGCATAGTAGTACTCGAGAATGCGGGGAGGTTAAGGCGGGTCAAATGTTTTTATGATGATATATTAGCCGCTGTATTCTAGCTGGCAGCATCCATAAAACATTTTCGCTGTTGCAGAAGTAATGGCGCTGTGTTTAATTATAGCAGAGATGGAGTACTCCGAGATGCAAACTTTTATATTAGTATTGATTTCTTAAAAAAGACACTGCGAGCACTTGTTGGACATTTTATTAGGTACAGCGACATGACCAGATGATGGAGGATCGATCGTGCTAATTGAATCATGGGAATTTTAGAAGATAATAGTCCCCATATGAAAATCGCTGCAGTAAACAAAAAGAATAGTGGAAATTAGAGACTAGAAGTATATATTTTTTAAAAGTTCACTATGTATCTTTTCTAGTGAAGGATTTGTCATCTGCTTGTTTCCGTGGCGATGCTACTAGTATATGCCATTTGCCTCGTATGTTCCGCAGACATTAAACTTATCTATCTCCATGGGGTGATCCCGCCAGGCCAAATTACAGGTCAGATCTCTGGAGAGGCGATCCTGCTCACACTAAGAATGTATGTTTGTCAGGTTATTTTTGAGCAATAATAAGCTCATCAGAAAAGTTCCATAGTACATACTTCAAAGCTCATGGCCATAAAAATAAAAATGAAAATGTTGAGCCAAGTGAAATTTCAGCTTTATTTCTATACTCCATCACAGCTATGTTATTAAAATGTTCCACAGTATAGCATTAAACCTGTCTATCTACATGGAAAGTAGAAGGTGATACTACCGGGTCAAATTACAGGTCAGATCTGTGAAGAGGAGACAGGTCGCAGTAAGAATTCATGTTTTAAAGGCATTTTAGAGCAATAGACATCAGTAACTGAATAAATGCAAGATGGCCAAGTTTAATGGTACACTTCACCAGAAAAGTTCCATAATGCTCCTATAAACCTTGATGAGGGTTAATTAGCTCATGGCCATAAAAAAGTCATTTTTGTCAAGCGAAGCCAATTTTCAGTTTATCGGTTCCTCAACGGTCCATTAGCTTCAGTCGTAAAATATTTGAATTTGTAGAATTTGTTCACTAACACTGCTGTAAATACAAGCTTGATTATGAACGTATTTGAGGACTACAATAAGTTGGTAGTTTTTGCGTCTGATAATCAGGAAGTGCACTTTTAGCATCCTAGTCGTTGTTCCCATTACCGTGTTGAGTTGTGAAAATCGGGGAATAACTTTCGACCACTGCAAACCATTTTAAAATGAATTATAGTTCAATGCCGTGCTGTGAAACGTTACAGGCAAAGCAAAGCATCTCCAATGGCGACTGACCCCTCACCAGAAAGGTTACACAATGCGACTTTAAAATCGTTAGGCATCTTTCGACTACGTTCAGTTCTGCCAAAAGACGCAAAACAAGTATTTGTAAAAATGGGTCCAAAATGCGGATTCAAAGACAGAAATCGCTATACAGTGCGCTAACCCCAATAAAATTAATTTGTTTTTACTGCCAGTTGATTTTAGTGATCTCAATTATTCCAAACGGGATTTTGGTTCGACTCTATTGATATTTTATTGTTTTTATAGTTTTTATCGCCGTTCTTTTATGGATGTTTGAGCTCCTTGTTGTAGGCTAGGTTTTACGGCTTAGTAAAAGTGCATTAGTTTTGTCACTCGCTCAGGTTTTGATGGCAGCCGAGGGAGCGGGAGAAGGGACACAAAAGGAGGTAGTAAAAATGAACACGCAACACCTTTTGTATCAAGAGAGCTTTGGGTGCTTTCAATGTGGTGATACAGGACTGTTGAAAAACTGCGGGATTAGTATGTAAGAAGAGTTGGGATAGTAACGAGAGATACTGACAAATAACTATCTCGCCAAAATGTGTGAAAATCCAGATATGTTTAAAGTTCAAGTATTGAGCGGACCGTAACACCAACCCCAAAAGAGCAGAAAATCGTTGTTGTCAAATGCTTTAAGGTCTTCTATTATGCAAAATTGACTCTTGTGCGCTTTTAGCCATGTCATTATATTGTTAGCTCATCAAAAACATACCTGAAGTTGTGTTTTGTTTCATCCTGCAATTCTGTTCCACCTTGTGAAGTCATGTAGTGGGAGTTTTCAAGTTAACAGCTTCAGTAGAGAAGGGCAATTCCAGGGCTGAAATCATCCACATGATTCTCGTAAAGGTGTGTGGAGTTTGAAAACACAGTGGAGCACTCGTATTAACCCATGACATCACAAGGTGGATTATTATTCTCCAATTGAGTTCAAGCAGTTTTACAATTTGAGAAAAATGCATGGGTTGTGCGTTAAAGATGTGTGAATGGAACAAAACACAATTCCAGGTATGTTTTTGTCTTTTTGGAACTACCTCATCCAAAAAAAAAAAAAAAAAAAAAAAGCTTCAAGATATATGTGTCATCCATGCACGTTTGATTAATCTAACGATCTCTTCTGAGCCCTATTTGAACATTTCTTAAAGGTGCACTATGTAACTTCTAAAGGTAGAGGGTCCTCTACTTGCTTGTCTCCATGGAGATGATATTTCTTTGCATGGAATGTTCCACAGTATGACACTAAACATATTTGCTTTGCATTTACTCAATTCCAAGTATACTCCAGTATATTGAAAAACATTCTTACTATGTGCAGGCTCGCTTCTCCATAGATCTGACTTAAGTGGAGATTAACTTGTCTCCACTGTTTTAATACTATGGAATATTCAAAGCAAAGCAATAACATGGAGACAAGGTCCACCAGAAAAAGTTACACAGTGCACCTTTACGATTAGCAGTATGAGCCGATATCAAAAACAAAACTGAAACAAATTAAACGTTTTAATGCATTTTTTGGAGAATCTAGCATTTTTAAAACAATAAAAGGGAACATGGTGATCTAAATAAGTCATGTTTTAATTATTAACTCTTAGAAGCATAATACCCCCTCTTTAATTAGTTTAATTGCATTATTATATAGTTTTATTTTGGATAACATGCCTTGATATTCATATTTTGCATAAATACAAAGGTGGGAAATGCAGTGAATTATTGTTAATATGGTAAATATGTTTTGAAGATATGCAAAATTTGAATACCGGCTATATTGTTTTAATATAAAACAGACTCAAAATGCTGAGGCTGATTATGGAAGCTTTCAAACGAGGATTAAAAGTGATTTCTCGTCTTTTGTGAATATGTTACAATATTGTCTAAATACAGCAATTGAGATGCTTAAAAAAATAGAAAAAGATTAGTTTCATTTTCGTCTCTATAAAATGACTGTTTTGATACAATCTGGTGCCCTTGTGGATCGCACATTTTTTCTGGTTTTGCAAATTATTCATCATTAGTTAGCAGAACTCGGCATAATATTCATATAATTGTCTCATATAATGCTTTTCTACACACCAACCTGCCTTTCATTTTCCAGTCTCCTTCACCGTTCATAATAGAAATGTGTCCACCCTTCCTGAATGCCATTTATCCGACAGTAGTTAATCTCAGTTTTGATTTTAAGACAGCTCTCCTTTATGGTAGAACTCAAGTAAAAATGTGAACTTGTCTTCTCGCATGTAACCTTATGTCAAAGCCCTGATGGATGAGGTGCCGTGGAGACAGAGCACGGATCCTACCTGCTGTGGGATGATCTGCTCGGACGAAGACGCCAGGTTGATGGCAAACACATGGTCCCTGTGAAAGAAAGAGAGAGAGGGAAAAACAGTGAGGAGTGAGCCATCTGAGCGTGACATGTATCTGAGATTTGGAGAGCGCTTCCTTTGGGCTCCCATTTTAAATCCCATTCATATCATAATACCCTTAATCTGATATGGTGAAGGTGACATACAATGCAAATTTGACTTTTAGTAGTTTTTAATGACAAGAAGTTATTGGTAGATCCACTGACCCACAGGTTGGCGGTGAGATTCCAGCTGCCACAGATGAATGCTGTTATTATGTCCTTGGGCAAGACATTTAACCCACTTCGCTGTGTCTGTGTACACTGGTGTATGAATATGTGTGTGAATGGGTGAATGGTTCCTTTATGTAAAGTGCTTTGAGTGCCTTGAAGGTGGAAAAAGTGCTATATAAAAATGTCACCATTTATCATTAATAATGTTATACTGTATCATGTTCACTTCATAAACATACCTTAGTAGGGATGGGCAATATATTGTTTTCAGTATTGATATCGACCAATATCGATATAGATTTGCTGGTATTGTATTAGCTGATATCAGTACAGATTTGTCTGTATTGGTCGATATCAGTGTTCAATACCAATGTTTTTTGAAGCTGCCCAATTCTCTGTGTGCACTTTTTGAACAGATTAATGAGTCAAAATGGAAATAGAAGAGTTAAATGGCTGTATATTTACACAAAAGTAACAATAATGTGTTATTTTATATTCCCGATCAATACATTTTGTTATTCTTTTTACAAAAGTGAAAAGTTCATTTGTGACCTTTAACTCAACTTAAGATAAATTTGTGGGCTGTCCTATGGATTTTAAAAGCTAAATATTGGTATGTGCAAATATCGGTTATTGGCCACACAGCAAGCCAAGATGGCGTGCGGTCAGGGCAATCAAGGCAAGCAGTGGTTGACCAATAAAATCTAAAATCATAGTATAATTACATAGTTTTGAATTATATCCAAATAATCCTGTTTTTCCTTCACTTCTGTCAGTTTGAAACATTGTTGTAGCGGCGTGTCCTTTACTACACTCTTCTGGTCACTGAGCAAACTGCAACAACCGCAGTTCCGAATGTCCCACTAACTTGTGTTGTTTTACTCTTCTACGGAGGCCTGGATGCACATGTTGAGAGCGCAGCTTATACTTCCATATGTTCTACATGCGCGCTTAAAACCGGAGAGGCCAGCCGGTTGTTTTAGAGGTTTGCGCATGTGTACAGACGACCACAGCAGGCTCAAACAGCGCTGAACAAACCCCACACATGGATCTATTAAAATCATCATTAACAGGAACCGGAGATGTGCGGTGATTCAACGTGAGTGCACATGTGCGGCAGGAGACGACAACAGCAGCGCTAACATTCAACACAAATGTCTAAAAATAACCCACTTTTAGTGATAAGTCATTGTAGTTCTGCGTTTGTAATGATTAGATGTTAGTCAGAAATACAGGCTGTCATTTAATGAAACAGTGAGCTAGATTCAGGGCTCGTTAGTGTAAAATGGAGGATCCGGATGGAGCAGTGAAGTGAGCGGCTGTTACAGCCAGGATCCCGCCTCGTCTGTGTTTATGAAGGAGCAACAGTGTCAGTGGAATAACAGCACTATTACACATGTATTACACATGTGTGGAGGATCATGTGTCTGTTCTGGACCTGCTCAGCTTCAGGGAAATTATGTTTGTGACACATCAGGCTGTATTATAAGTGAGGATGTATTATAAGTGCCACCTGTTTGACCAGTGTACTGTTATTTTTAGTATCTCTTCATGATCTTCATGAAAGTACATTTTGTGTAGTGCATTACACATGTGTAGAGCTGCCATGTGTCATTCATATGGTTTCTAGATGCATAATAATAATAATAAAAATAATAATTACATAGACAACAACAGTACTGAAGGCTCAGCTGGATAAATACGGTGTAGGAATAGGACAAATCTGTGAAGAAACAAATAGACCACAAATAGCCCTGTTTGTACAAAGAGGGTGTCAAACACAGTCCAATATACAAAAATTAATAAACTATGTAAGTCTAGGTCTCTCTAATTCTACTCTATATACCTTTTACTGGCTCAATATATACGCATTTAATATGTCAGTAAAATAACTACTCATTTCCAATGTGGTATGTATAAAAAGTGGTGTTATTGTTATCAGCTAAATATTAATTTCCACCCAAAGCTTGCCTATCCATAAAAGTCACCACACGCTACTGGTTTCTGCTCAACAGAATCCATATTATTTCATCCAAAGCCTTAGAATTATTTTATTTTTTTCTTGCAATTAAGTCTGTACAATTCATTGCTCTGATCAACCCCCATTTTCACTGCCACTGGCACATGGCCACTGCTCTGTACTTAATTTGTTCTCCAATTTTATTTTCGGTGATATGCGTAGGATTCAACAGCATTGCATAGTCATTTCGGTACAAATGAAAAAAAAAAAAAAAATCCTCTTCTCGCTAGAGTGATCTGCAGCGATCCATTGGAGTTGCTTTTTGCTGTGATGACAGTAGCTCCGTTAGCCACTATTCTGAAGGGTGGAGGACCGAATCTCACTCTCGACGTAATAAACATCCATTAACCCGCAGGTTGGTGGTGAATCCCAGCTCCCATAGATGAATACTGTCATTGTGTCTTTGGGCAAGGCACTTTACCCACCGCGCCCCCAGTCTCTGCGTACATTGCTGTATGAACGTGTGTGCGAATGGGTGAGTGGTTCCTTGATGTAAAGCTCTTTGAACGCCTTGAGGGTAGAACAATTATATTTACATTTACCATTAATAATGTAATATAATGTTCAATTCCTAATCATACCTTAGTGGGGATTTGCGATAAATCGGTTTCAACCAATATCGATACAGATTTGCTGATATCAGGTCAGCCAATATCAATACCCAATGCAAATAATTTTTGCGCTGCCCTATTCTCTGAAAAGAGCCAAAATCGTTTTTTACTTGAACCCCTGAGTCCAGCACACGAATTCCAATGTGTATGGATTTTTATGTGCGCACAAAAGGCAAATACATTTCTTGAATCCTTAATTTCTTGTCATCCCTCAGTAATGCTGCCCTGAACATCTGCCCACCTCACTCATATCAAAAACAATGTATACAACGTAGTTATAAATGTGAATTATCCAATGCTACATCATCGTGCTGGCGGTGTTCATTCCACCGAGAGAGATACAGATGCAGAAGTTGCCATGATGATACAATGCATACATTAGCAAACACAGACAAAAAAAAGTTTTACGCCTGAAAACTGAAGAAAAAAAACACAAAATGGATTCAAACAACATATTTTCAGGTGCCTTTAATCAGTACGAGTGTGCATTGTTCTGTTTAGTTCTCAAAAAAGGTGAGTGACTAACTGAAAAAACTAACTAATGCTAGCTGGCTTGGGACTAGAGAGTGATCTGAGTGGAACTTTTTTTTAACAGCACAGATCAACTCACCTGTTATAGTTCTAATCAACTCTTTCTGGTCAGATTCTGTTACAATGAACCTCAGATTAAAGTCTACCTTGAGTAACAGACCTTCAGACAGTAGTGCTTTCAGTCAGTAGCAACCAGAATAAAATGCATAACACGTCCCTTTTGACATGCTTTACGCACAGTGCTGACCCAAAGAAGTCAGCAGCTCAATGTCGTCGGTGTAGCTACTGTAACTGGCTCCTGTTCCCTTTACAAACCTCCCAACACGGACATTTCCAAATATTGACCTAACCTGCATGAATCACTTTGTGCCGACTGCAGCTGTGAGGTATTGGGCGGCTCGTGGTTCGCTGTTATAAAAGCGCTGTACCTTTAAGAGCTTCTTGGCAAAGCTCGGCGCCGCAGTTTGGGATTAGGCCAAACACTGAAACAAGATTTAGCCTGCGCCATCCGAGGAGCGGGCACAGGGACAGAGCTCGGACTGCAGAATTAACCTGAGATGAGGACGGAGGGGGCAGGGCGCGTGGTTAAAGAACAGCAGGTGTGGAAGGTGGCATGACTACAAGAAGGGATGGTCCCAATTTTAATTTTAATTTTGTTTTTTTAATTTGTATGTTTTTTTTTTAATTTGTATGGTTTTTTTATTTGTATGTTTTTTTATTTTTATTTTATTTCTTTTTTATTACATTTTTTTTTTATTTAGTTTATTTTTGAGTTGTAGCCAATAGCAGATATTTACTGATATTGAAATCCATAACTTTTCTAGTGTATGTACATTTTCTGCTTGTCAAATGGAGAAGTGATTACTTTGCCTGGAATGTTCCAGAGTAGGGTTTTAACCTTATCTAACTAGAATACTGTTTTCATTGCTTAAGAACACAGTCAAAAACATAAATTTTTACTAAGCGCAGGGTTGCCTATCCACAGATCTGACCTGTAACTTGATCTAGTGGCCCCACCTGCCTGTCTTAATCACGAGTGATACGTGTAATACCAAACTGTGGAATATTACAAGCAAAGCAATAATATCTCCATGGAGACAAGTGATGGGCCATCCACCTGAAAAAGTTACATAGAGCCACTTATAGCAAGGTCCACAAATTGAAGTAAACATGTGGTAAAACTCACCAATTCACCTTGATTCACTTTTTTTTAATAGAAAATGTAATGCAAAATGTATTTATCTTGTATCTGTTGTATTTTGATGATTGTGTAACATATTCAGTCTACCTTTGTTGCTCTTCTCTTTCCATTATAACTCACCGGTCTGTTTAAAAAGAACACATCTGATGCACAAACTGGATACTAAGCCAACATAGAACAAAATATCACTGCAAAATATTAGCACTTTTTCAATGTCTGACCAATTTGTGTTGAAAAAAAAAAAAAAAACCTTAGCAGTGAACTATTGTCCATCCCTGTTAAAGGAGGTTAAAACAGACAGGCCCCAAACGCCTGAACTAAATCTGCGTAATGTTCCTGCATTAGCATCACACAGAGGCAGTAAACAGTGAGTAAGAGCCTGAGGTCTGCAGAGCTCGGATCAGCCTGAAATACAGCTCTAATTAGACCCGTGTGGAGGTGAGAGAGAGACTTAAAAGGCTTCACTAAAATATGAGCTCAAAATGTGACTCTCCTGCAAAGCTATGAGCGGGGAAATGCTTCACAGCACATGGGGCTAATGTGGTGTTTTGAGACAAGCTTTTCCTTTGCACAGTACAGGGATAAGGCTCCTGGTAGGATGGTAAAAACAATACTGGTCATTGTATCAAAAACAGTGGCTGGCAAGAATGATGTCTCTCTGTATTATTTATACAGTGCTTCGCTCAGTGATTCTGTCCGATAATCAGCACGCCAGTTGTTAGTTTTACTGTGACGGCAAAACTTAGCTATGGTCTCCAAAAGTTGTGAAAAGCGTTTATAGCCTCATTGTGGTGAATAATTGAGATGCTCGAAATTAGGGGTGTAAAGAAAAAAAAAGATTCAGTGATACAGTATATTGTGATACTAATGTGATTTTTTTTTTTTCCAAGTTTACAAATACTTAAGCGCCATTTACTGTTCTTATGATTATAACATCCAATTTTGTTCTCATGAAGGTGCACTCAACCATAATATTATACGTAACTGTTGATAAATCACAATATATAGTCCGTAGTTTTAGCATTCGTGATATATTATTTTAGTATTTAGTGATATATTGTGATTTATTGAATGGTGACAGGCATATTCTAATACGTATATCACCAGATTCATGGCATTGTACACCTCAACTCAAAATGCATCAGGTAAGTGAAAGAGAGAAAAAAATCAATGCAAACTGCAAAAAGTTTAGAATGCACTAGTTCTGTTTTTCATGTCAAGACAGTGAAAATCAGGTAGCAACATATCCCAAGGCAAAAGGTGTTAGTGTAACCTGCCAATTTATAACCATATAATCTTGCACACAGTAGTAATATATTTCAGTAAAATCAGTTCCACTCAGGTCAAGTATTCAAACGTACCTGGCAGCGATGTAGAGCATGTGGTTGATCCGCAGCATCCTCTGGAAATCGAGCCCCAGACGAGCTGTGTCGTTGTCCGACATGAGGCCCTGGAAGCTGGGGTACAAGTAGGTCGCTGTGGGGAGAACACACACAAGAGTTTAGATTCAAAGACCTGTTGTAATTACTTGGGGCTGCATGTTTAATCACAATCCCAAGTAAAAATCTACTGCAAACCACAAAATATCTGGTCTAATTCTGTATAAAACCTGCTGCCTATGTAGTAGTTGAGACATCCACAAACATGTTCTGACATGAATGATTAAAAGGTGCATTGTGTAACTTTTCTGGTGGAGAGTCCACCACCTGTTTGTTACTATGGATATGTCATTGTTCTGCCTGGAATGTTCCACAGTATGACATTAAACAGCTGTACTTTACATTTATTCAATAACAGGTGGTTTTATAGCTCAGAAATACCTAAAAAAACAGGCGTTCTGACTGTGAGCGGGGTCGCCTCTCCACACATCTGACCTGCAATTTGGTCTGGCTTGGTCTCCATGGTGATAGAAAGGTTTAATGGCATACTGTGAAACATTACACACAAAGCAATAACATCTCCATGGAGAAAAGCATTTGATGGACCCTCCACGGGAAAAATTACAAGTTGCCCCTTTAATGTTCAAATTATAAATCAACTGTTGAAAATTGCGCATCCCTACCAACTACAACAAATAAGTCTTCAGAATAGCAGCTGGTGGCAGAATAATTGTGGTGTAGCCTTGTTATAATTTAAAATTTTAAATTTCAACAAAATTTCTACAGTTTCTGAATGTGTAAATGACATGTTTTTACAGTTTTTTTTTTTTTTTTTCATAGCAATCAAAAAACATTTTCTGGTAACTCGAATTAACAAGAGACTTAAGTTCAAGCAGTTGTTGGCCCTTAATATTTGTTCACTCTTAATGACCACATAATTAGTCTCCAAATGAACCAGCAGCCAATTAATTCCAAATGATTATTCACAAAACAAAGTATGAATTTTGTAAAAATGCGTTCCACCTTGATATTTAAAAAGCAGTCCCAAGGTTATCCCATGACCTTGTGTTCCTGGAGCAGACAGTGTATGCTAATGCGGGCTCGTGGAAGGTGGACTTTGGAGAAACGAAGAGCTCTTAAGTTGCAAATGAGACGCTAGTGTCAAAGAAGTCAGCGCGATTTAAATAATGGTTCCCGGCGGTGCATGTTTCCGGGGGGACCGTACCAGGAGTCGGACCAAAACAAAATCAAAGGCAACTCAATTAATAAGTGTCCCATCGCAAGGAATGGGATATTCTTTTTGGTATGAAGGGCAAAATAAGACTTTGCTTTCACGGTTATAAAAGAGACATGCACTAGCTTATGTATTATTGTCAACTCTGAGATGGTTGTACAAAAAGACTTGCCTGACCAGCCAGTCCCTTGTACATTCTGTTCGAATCCAGAAGGGATTGGGCCCGGACCAAAGAGTGTGAAAAACCTCTGTCCAAACTTGAGACAGGAGGCATCTCCTCTCGAAAATTCTCATAAGATTCAGAACAAAATATAACAAAATATAACTTCTTTGACTTGAGATAACTAATAATTTGGTGCTTCAATTGTTGATTCTCCTTTTTTATGTGTAAGAAGCCATGTTTGTTTTTCATGCGTCTCTTTGAATGGTTAATCCGCCTGTCAATCATACCTCATGAAATCGCAGAGAAAAGACACAGCTCCAGATCCACTCGTCTTTGTAAAGTTTTGTCAAAGTGTGTGGTTCTGGCTGACCAGGTAACAAAAACACAGCAAGTACAAGCTCTTAATTCAAACGAAATGCGAGCAAATCTAGTTGGAGCACAGAGGAGGACTGATGCAAAACATGGCTGACACAATATTGCATTTGGGATTGCGGTGTTTCATTTTTCATTGTTCACAGTAGCGTTTTAGATTATGTCCTTGGGAAAGTCACACAGCCAGGTACAAAAAGAACAGATTTTATTAGCGGTGGTTTGAGGAGTTCAGAGGTTTTGAAAAACTTCTGGTGGTGGAATAATTCTGAGCTCTGAGTTATTGGCGTGGCGGTTTCAGTAGATCAACAAAAGATAATAGATGATGCTGACAATAGAGGTTTGTTGTGAAAGTACATTTGATAAGGAGTAGTTTTGTGACACCATACTTTTACTCCTACTTGAGTAATATATTTGACAGGAAGTTTTGGTTCCTCTTCCCACTGTGACAAAAGCTTCATGTTAACAATATGAAATTATTTGAATATTTGTGTTTCTTGCACCGCTCCTTCGGATATGATTTAGTTTAAGGTCTTTGAAAATACCGGATTTTGTGGATTATTTACCATTTTATCCTTCCAATTACACCAACTTCAAACTATAAATCTGATGTTACAAAAACACAGTTACTGCCTTTTACTCCTAAATCAGTATTTTTACTCTTATATCAGAATTAACTTTGTACTACTTGCGTAATAGTCTTTTGAAATGACAGTACATACTTGGCGTGGCGGTTTGTGTAGTTCTACAAAAAACAGTAGATTAGGTTGTGGTTGGATTGGAAGTACAAGTACATTTGATAAAGTACTTTTCGGAGTAGTTTTGTGACACCATACTTTTACTCCTACTTGAGTAATATATTTGACAGTGTAAAAGTACTCTTACTTGAGTAAAATATTTGATTCCTCTTCCCACTGAGTAAATCTACAAGCGACAAAAGCATTAAGTTGACAATATGAAATTATTTTAACATTTGTGTTTCTTGCAATGCTCCTTCAGATACGATTTCTCAAATTTTTGTAGTCTTCAAAAATAACAGATTTTGTGTGTTATTTAATGTTTTATCCTTCTAATTACACCAACTTCAAACTATAAATGTGATGTAACAAAAAACATTTACTCTTACAGTCTTACTTGAATAGTAGTTTCCTTTTTACTCCGAAATCAGTATTTTTACTTCTAAATCAGTATCACCTTTGTACTGCTTGAGTACTGGTCTTGAAGTGACAGTACATACTTGAATACCCCATCTGGCAACTGTACATATGTGTGGTTTTAAGAATGTGTCCAACTCAAAGAGAAATGGAAACTAGTCTCCTTCTGAATGATCAGCTTGGGACTTTTTAATAGTGAGGTCCACAGCCAGTTCTCTGTCAGCAAAGGCATGTGGTTTGGAGCAGAGTTCAGACTTCTGGAGATAGAAATTGTACTATTTTTGGTGTAAAATGGCAATAAAAATCTGTATTTTCATTTAGTTTTGGAAAATAAACCAAATCGAAGAAAAAAACAGATCAATTTGTGAAAAAAACAAAAACAAAACATTTATACTCTATTTTTTCCGTATCACCCAGTCCTATCCCCTAAGACACATCCAGAAGGTATTTCAATGGAAGCCTCTTGTCATGATGGAGCAGCAACACTACTCCGAGCTCTTCCTATCTGACAGAGCCCCTCCCCCCTCTCTATCCGATAATATTACACACACATACCAAAACTCCTGCTAAAACAAACCAGATGCTGCAGTAGTTAATTGACTCCAGTGTATTATGGGACGCACAGTTGGCGGTTGGCGTTATCAGTGGGGTTTGATAGACTGGTGCAGATGGTGCTTCGTTCCGGTGCCACCCTGTCACCCACTGGAACCACTGGTGACAAATGGCCCTCATTAGGCCCGGGACACGGCGGCGCACACAGGGCTAATGGCGTGGCTATTCCTGCTAATGCGTGTGGAGCTCTCTTCCTGATAGATCAATTACAGTGCGCGGGCCGTGGTCTCCGTCACCTCTGGAGTCAATTACCGGTTATTACGTCAGCGGGCAGGGGCTATGGCGGGTGCAGCTCGGGGCAGCGACTGGGTGAACCTCAGGCAGTGATAGGATAGGGTGCAGCTTGGGAGTGACAGGGTGCAGTGACTGGGTGTGCCTTGGGAGTGACTGGGTGCACTTCAGGTATGACAGATTGCAATGACAGGATGCACATTGAGGAAGTGACTAGGTGCACCTCTGGAGTGGCTGGGTGCAGTGAATGGTGACAGTGACTGGGTGCAGTGACCGGGTGCACCTTGGGAGTGACTGGGTGCTGTACAATGAACTTCATGGGTGCAGTCGTGTGGCACTACATCACTTTCATATAATATCTCCAGTTTTGTATTCCAGAGGGACTAAATACTAGACAACTCTATAGTCCAAAATTTGTCAAAAACAAATTGAATACAACAACAAATAAATAAATAAATAAATATATATTCAGCAAATATATACACGCCCTGAAGTACTGGCTCACCTACATGGGAAGATTTTAAAATGTAGGTGAGCTATGTTTTTATTTGACATGTGTTATCCATCTTAAATGATTTTCTGTATGGACATTTTATTTATGTACTATGGAGCCCTGCCTAGAATCATATATCAGACTCTTCTGGAAAACTTCCAACAAATGTTTTAAGGCCCGCAGATATAATGGACTGTAAAACAAGGTGGTTTTGACAGGAATGATCAAACTTATTGCAAGATCCAAATGCCCAGATTTGCCATAAATTAACCCCAGATGTGTAATAGGACAAAGAGCTAGCAGCTGTCTCAACCTCTACAGGGCATCCAACGTCCAACTAGGATATGAGGAGCTACTTTATAGTTATTACGCCATTAGACGATGTGAATGAGTGAATTATGAGCTTGTTTCATCTTTTAATAGTAACTTTTCTGATGGCAGGTGAAATATTCCACAGTATGGCATTAAACTTGAATTATATCCATGGAAACAAGCAAGTGATGCAACCAGACTAAGTTACAGGTCAGATCTACAGAGAGACGAGCGAGTTCACAGAAAGAATGCATGTTTTAAATTATTTTTGAGCAATAAAAACAAATCTATCGAACTAAAAATCATATATATCAATCTAATGATATATGCAAATATTTGTTCGCTTTTCAAAATTCTTCATGGTGCTGCTCCTCCTCTGAAGGGTTTCGTCTCAATGAGCTGTGAAAATAAATCTTGAGTAACACGCTCATCTTCCACAGGAGAGTGCACTGTCCCCAAATGTTAGACCGCACTCCCCAAATCCTCTTTTTCCTCTGTGGCTGTGAGTCATTGGAGTAATCTGCCAACAGAGATTCGAACCTGCACGGGTTTTCAAATGTTTGCAGGTCTGACAAAAGAAGTGGCTGATCTCTAAACAAGTTTGTACACATTATGGATGAGTGTGATTTGAACGATTAGTAGAATATAGAATGTGTGTGTGTGTGTGCAAATGTTGGGTCTTGATACAGGGTGGAAGGGGTGCATGTGGTTGCGTGTCCGGTGTATGTTGTTTATAGAATAGTATTTCAACACTGTAAAACCAAGTAGTATCTATTTTAATTTATTTTTGGTCAATTTATCTCTATACACTGAATCTGTATTTTAGTATTTCCACCACCCTGCTCAGGGACTACAGGTGTAAATTAGCTTGTTGTGCACTGTCCCTGTAGAAATAAAAAGCACTCCATACCATACAACGTACAACACAAGAAGACAATCTCCATAGCAACTATCCAAAATGTTACATAGTGCATCTTTAAAGGTGCATTGGTGGAGGGTCCATCAAATGCTTTTCTCCATGGAGACACAATTGCTTTGTCACTTTCTATCTTCATGGAGACCAAACTTGACCAATTTACAGGTCAGTTCTGTGGAGAGGCGACCCCGCTCACAGTCAGAATGCCTGTTTTTCTAGATATTTTATGGAGGTGTGTAGAATCCCTCAGTCGTCCAGGTATAATCCATGGCAAAAGGAGAAATTCAATTTGTCAACTGGACAAAAGTTTATTTGGTCAAATACGTTTCGCAGCTCATCCAAGCTGCTTCTTCTTCAGAACTGGCCTCATCAAAACCTCCTCTCTTTTATTTCCTGTCCACAGACGAGAGCAGCCAACAGGAAACGGCTTCTGTCCTCCTCACTCACACCAGATCGATTGCTTTTGCCTTGGAATCTTAGATCTTTGCTGTGAAAATTTACACTGTGAATTTTGACTGTTGAATTTGAGAGCTTGAAATATTGGTGCTGAATATTGAAAAGGTAAAAATTTTAATTTGAAACATAATGAAAATGAACACTTAAAATTTCAGCAACTAAAATTCAGAATACAAATATTACAAACATCTTTTTTCAGAGTTAAAAAATATCAAAGTAAGAAATTCAGCGGTATTTAAAATTCAAAATCTAGTGGAACAAATTATCTTCCATAGTATTTTTGAGCTATAACACCACCTGTAATTGAATAAATATAAGGCAGAGCTGTGACCAATGGCAAATCCTTAGAAACAAGCAGGTGACGGACCGAAAAGTTTCATAGTGCATCTTTAATGCTAACATTTGACATTATGACAGTGCTCTTAGTCTTTCTCTCTTTGCTTTCAAACTGTGTAGAAGAGCACCATGGTAACCGACTCACCATCTCTGCCCACTGTGCTGATGGGCTCCAGGTCCTGGGGGAACGGGGTAGCGCTGGAGGACGGGTGCGGCACGAGGACGATCCAGGCCAGACCCAGGAGGAGCAGGGGCAGAGAGGAGGAAGAGGAAGAGGCGGAGGAAGAGGAGGAGGAGGCCACGGGCAGCCTCATGATGGCACCAGAGCTCCCCTCAGCACAGGCACATGATCCAACCACACACTCTCCTCTTCTGCCTGTGGGGGAGGAACACAGGATGGGTTCAGATGGACTGGTGCATATCAGGACACTTACATTAAAATAACTTTATGCATCTTCGGCTCTTACAGTTTTAAAAAAGGTACTGCAATCACGGCTGAACCTCAAGTACTTAAAGGGCCCATATTACTTTATTTCTGAGCTCTGTTATAATGTTTCCTCATCACAATCGTATCATTGTTTCATTCACACGTTTAATACACAAACTCTCAAACAGAAAACACTCTCTACCACCTTGTGATGTCATGAGATAATACAGGAAGTGCTCCCCTATGTTTTTATACTCCATACACCTTCACTGGAATCATTTGGATAATTTCAGCTCTGGAATTGCCAATCTCTACTGAACAAAAGTTAAAAGATAGCTGTTAACTATATAAATAAAGAGTTACTCAAGAGTCAGTTGTAATGTGTAATATAGGATCTTTAAATGACACACAAACTGCACATTCTGACAAACAATTTTGCTGTTTACATTTCATTTTAATAATTAACTCCAAAGATTTGATAACAATCCGCAGCCACTGTACAGTAAGGTCATGAACCTTATGTGAAAAATGTATATAGTTAATTTTTTGTCATTATGTCCCACTTCCATTAACAAAGGAGATGTTTTCATGAGACCAAGTTGACCACTACCAGTCAAGCTCTAAGCAGCTATGTTTATCAATTCAATCATCATTCATTATCATTCCCATTTTACTGTCTGTTTGCATTAGCCTCTATGACGCCAGTATTGACTTAAAGGAGCTGTACACCTAATGCGTTCCCTCCAAAACTGTTACGAAAACAACAACTAAAAAACAGTTCTGAAGATGGCTTGCAGCTAGCAGCCGAAACATGTCAACAAGGTAAATAAACGTTACTGTATTGTCTTTAAAAAAGAACCCAAGAAGTTAAAGTACATAAGAAGACAAAATGAACATCTTTGGTTTAAAAAAACATAATTCACTGTATACTACGCAGACCCAGCTTTATCACTGCTCTTATTAGTGTAAGTGCAGCAGTGTCAGTGGCAGCCCTGCTCTGATTTGCATGCAGAGCCTAGTGCCACTGCAGAGCGCCCACTGGCACCTTCCACCACACATGGGGAGATGGAGGGATGCGAGTGCGAGACAGAGGGGGGTGGAGAGAGGGATGGAGAGAGGGATGAGGAGGTGAAGATGGCCTGACACTGGAGGGCCACAGTAACAGCCCAGCAGCCTCATTTAGCTTCACTCATGGTTCATTAAAGACTTTGGGAGTGGACAGTGCGTGCGTTAGCCCCACTGTTGACAATAGCTTTGACAGCTCATATCAGGTTTTAAAGGTGACTGTCTAGAAGGATCATTATAATTCTGGAGATCTGCAGTGGTCAGTCAGGGTTAACATGGACCTAAAAATGAGAAAGGGAAAACGCCACTCAATTAAAGAGGTTGTATAGAGGATTTTCCAAGGAAGGAGAACTCCAGCGTCTGTTTGTCCTTTTTCAAATGTTGCGCATGCGTGAAACCACCACCTACAGCTCCCTAAGTAGAAACGCCTCCTCCTGCCTCATTCTTACACTTACACTGCTTGTTTATAGCCTGTGCGCATTCAGAATCGCTGTTACTGCTATAACTATACTGTACATTTTCCAGTGATCAGCAGAAGTTTCCTGTCCAGAAGTAATTCAGCGACCAACACGTCAGTCTTTAGACCCTCTGCTTCAGTCCACGCCATCGCTGGAAGGAATCTCCGAGAATCACCTTAGTTTGGCTTCGCTCCTTTTCCCCTTCTCTTCTTCTTTCAGTGACCTCAAAAGCGGACTTTCTTTTGCGGCTAACTGGTAGTGGATTCTTGTCTGCCATCGCAACAAACTTTGTGCCAACTGCGATGAAGCTACAGTTGGAAAAAGCCGCTAAGAACCGCTGCGTTGGTTGAGTAAACGGCGTCATTCAAAGCGGCTATCAGAGCAGGGAGGAGTCCATAATAATACAAACCAGGAGAGTGAAAACTGGTCTGGGACATGTGCTGCTTCATACATCTCTCTGAAGCTGAAGCAAAGTCTGGCTAATCTCCAAAGAGTGATTTATGTCCTTCTATTACGGGAGATCTGGAGTAAGCATGCCAAATCCAATCACACAAAACATTCATTCAACATTGACAATATTTAACCCACATTTGGGCAACAAACTATTTGAACGCAATATAGGGTATTTTGAAGAGTGGGGATTTGAAATATTATAAACAGCTGTATGTGTTCTCAGGAATTTATTGACATTTATTGCAGTCTTGGGTTACACTTCTCTCCTGATAATTCTGTGCCAGGATATTGTCTAGCTAGAAGAAATAACACTGACTAAAACCATCCACGCATTAACATAGAGAGTGAAAGGAAAGTCATTATCCAAATCTTGGCCCTGGTACCAAGAGTGGGTGACTACAGGAGAGAGCTTGGGGACTGTTGGGGCCCAGGGGCAGGGATCTGATACAGGAGCAACTGACGTCACCCAAACTTAATGATTTCTTATTTAAAAAAAAAAAAAAACATACCTGAATTATACTTTTAATCTCAGAGTTTCACAAAGGACATTAAGTAATTCCAAATGTGTATAATATAATGCACTGGGTTTGGCATTTGTTCGACGCATTATGTACTGGAAATATTAAATATAAAACAGGAAACAGCTGTGGTTAACATGCACTTGCGTTGTTCTGTGAAGCATGGTGACTCAATATGCCATGTTACCTGACTCTGCATCCTCTCTTATCCAGTCATCTCACTCTGTTTATTAGCTCCTCCTTAACCAAAGAGCCTCAGATCCCTCCAGGGTCTGCTTCAGACCTCTGAAATGACCCAGTACAGTTTGCAGTGGAAATTGTAAATACTTTCAGACAGATCCACTCTTAAAACACAAGGCTATAGTGTCCATATGCAGAGAATGACCAACATATCGGGCTGATATTTGGACTTCTTCCCATATTAACTATTGGCCTTAAATCTCCAGCATACGCCAGTATTTTGTTTTGGTCAATCAGCTGCTTAAAAAATACAAAACTTTATATTAACACTTTAATAAAAAGCAATAGCTGCACAAAATGTGACTACACAGCTCTTATATGTTTGTGGTAAAAAGGGACTTGGAAGGAGTTTGCAGTAAGTTTAAATGACATAATTTGGGGAAAATAATTAAACTGGTCCAAAAATATCAGCAGAGCTTATCGGCCATTGGTTGCTCTATATTCTAAACAGTATCGGTACCGGCATCGGCCATGAAAAAAAAACTTATTGGTCAATCTTTATCCATACACTGCAAAAAGGAATATCTAGGCAAGTTAAATTCACTTAAATTAAGAACATTTTACATTATTTGAGTAGGTTCAACTTGTCAAGTAAAATGATCTACCAATGGAATAAGTGTGTATTTCTTCATTCAAGCAACATTCGATTTTGTGTCTTATTAAGTGCAGAGTTGTATTTTCATATTTTGACAACAAAAAGTCTTGTTCCATTGCATTCCCTTTTACTTGTAAAGTGAAATTTACTCAAATCATGCAAATTTAAGGAATTTTAACTTGGCTAGATTTTGGTTTTTGCAGTGTGAGTATTCTAATATGTCTCTCTTAATGCAACACACGTCTTTCTACCTTCTTTTATTAAGTCAGGGTATCCTCAAGAAGCTCTGACATATGACTCATCGCAGTAGTAGTGTAGTTTTTCTAGTAAACCCAGTCACCAATGTCAACTCAGCCGTACACCCATAACAGCACCGTTCATTTAGATGCCGGGGAAGTGCGCCGCATTTAGCTCGGAGGTCAAGGGCCATCCCGAGCTCCATAAATCGGCAGGTGGGCGGCGTTGTGCTCCTGTTTACGCTGTGAATTACAACAGCTTGTGTGGACCGCCTCTGGCCAAACAAGCACGAGGACGGAGCTGAGAAATGACACCCAAAAGCTCTCATTTATGGTAGCGGCGTGCTCGGAGGAGGAGCTGATGGACCGGAGCTTTCATTTAGGAGAGTAGCTGCGAGTGAGGGTACAGACATAGGCATTTGCAGACTTTCGCCACATTTGTAGGAGCAATTTAAAATGATATACTGCGGTGTTTGAGGCAAGCTGTAATTGACCTGAAGACAGTATGTAGCCTATGTTTTTATAGTTTAAAAACAAAGGCAATCACAACTGAACCTGGGTGCTAGTGTCTTAAAGGTTCTATATTACGCAAAATTGACTCTTGAGAGCTTGTTACCTCCTCAAAAACATGCCCGGAGTTATGTTTTGTTTTATTCACCCTTTATTATTAGTCTGTCTGCATCTCCAAAGCTCAAAATGCTCTCTTCCACCTTGTGATGTTATGAAGTGGTAGTTTTCAAGTTAACAGATACATTTTACTTAAATATGCAGGATTTGTGTATTAAACGTGTGGGAATGAAAACACAATTCACAGCATGGTTGTGATGAGGAAACAATATTATAACATAGATCAGAAAATAGCGTAATTTGGGCCCTTTAACCAATTCTTAAATGTAAGCGCAATAAAGTAACTGTAAGCATCCATAAAAGTACTAAACAAGTCTAAAGCATATATTAGGGTGTTAAATGAGGCAAATGAAAAGCTAACGTCAAAGCCACAATTTGAATGTTCGCAAACAGAAGATGGCAATGACAACAACTGTAGGTGTTTAAGTTGGTCTCATTTAAAGGTGCACTGTGTAACTTTTCTGGTGGAGAGTCCGTCACCTGCTTGTTTGTAGGGAGATGTCATTGCTGTTCCATTAATGTTCCGCAGTATGACATTAAACAGCTCTACCTTACACTTATTCAATTACAGGTGGTTTTATAGCTCAAACAGTTGCTTGTTTCCATGGAGATGATAGTGCTTTGCCAACAGTGTTCCAAAGTATGGCATTAAACTCATCAATCTCCATAGAGAAAGCAGGAGACACCACCGGGCCAATTTACGGGTGAGATCTGTGAAGAGGCGACCCCACTCAGAGTAAGAATGTATGTTTTTAAAGGTATTTTTGAGACATCCTTAACTGAATAAATGCATCTTTTATAAGTTTAAGTTACAGGAAAAGCAATAGTGTTTCCATAGTGGCGGAGCCCAACCTGAAAAGTTGCGCAGTGTATCTTTAAGGTACAAATGAGACTGTGTGCTGTCTGCTTGTAATTTTAAAGTGTTTTATCCTCTGAGAGTCCGGAAGTGCACTCTTAGTACTGTTAGCATGCTAGCTGTTAGTAATACTCTGCTCTGGTCACTGAAAGTTGTGAAAAGTGCTTATAAACTCATCATGGGGAATAATTAGGTCGCTCAGAATGCATAAAGTAAGTGAGGAATGACTTTGGACCACTGCAAACTGTTGAAAATGTGAAAAGCAGAACTAGTTCATTTTAAAGACAGTAAAAATCAGGCACAGAGCCTTCAAGTCTCCTCTAAAGTCCACAATGTATTACACAAAAACAAACTGTGCCCCTCTGTATTTGTTTCCCAGAGTCCTTCATGATACCGGATCCAAACATCAATTGTAGTAGAGTGTATAGGGAGACACTGGCCTAAAATGGTCTTGGCTGAGAACTTGGGGATATTCTTGTAAACTGGAGTGAAACGTGAGCGGCCAGTCTATGGGGAAGCTTTTACAAAACAAAAGTATGGATTACCCTCACTAGCATGGTGGTTACGCTTAGGCCGGGGACTATTATGGAATGGCCTGTGTGTAGAGGTGTGTAGTGCTCAGTTACATTTTTTGAGTAACTTTTTAAAGATGCACTGCGGAACTGTTGTGGTGGAGCGTCTGCTACCTGCTTGTCTCCAAGGAGATGTTGCCGTTTTGTCTGGAATGTCCCGCTATGGCATTATATGTATACATCATGGGTTTTTATTGACCTAAAAACTTGCATTTTTACTATGAATGGGCTTGCCTCTCCACAGATCTGACACGTAACTTGGCCCTGTAGTGTCACCTGATGTCTCTGTAGAGATAAATATGTGTAATGCCATACTGTGGAACATTCCAGGCAATGTTGTTTCCTCATCAAAACCATACCTGGAGTTGTGTTTTGTTTTAGTCACACGTTTAACACATAAATCCAGCATATTGTTCTTCTCTCAAACGGAAAACACTCTGTTCCACCTTGTGATGTCATGTGGTAATACAGGAAGTGCTCCACTGCGTTTTTAAACTCCATACCCCTTCACTAGAATCATCTGGATCATTTCAGCCCTGGAATTTCCATTCTCTATTGATTTGAGGTAAAAGGAGCTGTTAACTTGAAAACTATCACTGCATGACATCACAAAGTGGAACAGAGCATTTTGAGCTTTGGAGATGCAGACTGACTAATAATAAAGGAAAAATGTGTGAATGAAACAAAACACATCCCCAGATATGGTTTGAGGTGGTAACATTATAAAATGACTTAAAGCTCACAAGAGTCAATTTTTCGTAATATAGGACCTTTAATTTACTCTTAATTGAGTAGTAGGTTTTCCAAATACTTTTTTACTCCAACTTGAGTAATTTCTTGAACCACTACTTTGTACTTCTACTTGAGTAGCATTATTTTGAAGTAACGGTACTATACTCTTACTTGAGTGCAATTTTTGGCTACTCTACCACCTCCGCTCTCATCTCTCCATTCCAAAAGCAGCAGGTGCGCATAGAAAAGACCTATTCCTCGATTCAGTGGTCCAGCACAGACTCTTACTATGAAATTGGAATTTTTAAAACACGACTTTTGGTGGAATCATCGACGGCTGCCAGGATCACAAAATGGCGGGATTGTATAAATTTAGCTCACAGACGGATGCCAAGTTTCACAAAGGAGATTCTATCCTCATTAAAGTCCCCAACGCTTTTATTAATCCAGGAGTCGCAGCCCTCTCGTTTGGCCAAATGAGTGTCGGATAATCAATGGACTGCCCTGCTGGAGCGGCCCAACTGCCAATGAGTCCCAGA
This sequence comes from Taenioides sp. WSHXM2023, assembly GCA_029959045.1. Lineage (NCBI taxonomy): Eukaryota > Metazoa > Chordata > Actinopteri > Gobiiformes > Gobiidae > Taenioides > Taenioides sp. WSHXM2023. The sequence goes on from CM057088.1 coordinate 6,639,535, forward strand.
TGGCTTAACAAGTCCAGTTCATTAAAGAAAGAATGATCTAAGCCCCAAAGACGCAACAAAGGATCAGTGACGGAAGGTAACAAAGTACAAAAGTAAAAGTGCAATACTTAAAGGTGCATTGTGTAACATTTCTAGTGGAAGGCCCACCACCTGATGTCTGAAAATGTTGTTGCTGTGTCTAGAATGTTCCACAGTATAGATTAAACCCATCTATCACAAGGGAGACAAGCAGGTTACAATTACAATTCAGATCTGTGGAGAGTCGCCACTATTCACAGAAGGAATTATGGTATTTTTGAGCAAATAGAAACACCCGTAATGAATGCTAGATGAATATGTTTAATGTAATACCATGGAACATTCCAGGTAAAGAAATAACATCTCCATGGAGACAAGCAGGTGGTGGACCAGAAAAGTTACACAATGCACAAGATGCTTTTCTAATGGAGATGTTATTGCTTTGCCCATAATGTTCCACAGTATGGGATTATGTGGAATATTTAATTATCCATGTTTTTTGTGCTCAGAAACATAGTGAGTGTGCTCGCGCCTCCACAGATCTGACCGGTAACTTGGCCTGGTGGTGTCACCTACTTATAGAGATGGATAAGTTTAAAGCCATCTCTATGAAGACAAAAAAAAAAAAAAGGTTTAAGTTAACTTTAAGTTACAAAATTGAGTACTTCATCCCCCACTGCAGAGGACAGAGTGGGACTATTTCCTGTGGCGGCGAGAATCTCATCACTAACCACGCTACGGCTGATACACACTGATAACCTTTTGATTTCATGCACAGGCTTGCATTGACTTAAGATGGGGGTTCATGACGTCAGTGCTAGCATGTTAGCTTTCACGGGCAATTTGAGCTAAATGATAGATAATAATACACACTCTGCTGCTAGCGGAACACCGGGGCATGGTAAACAGAAATGTCCTCAACATGCCATGAATACAAACATAGCTCTGTACTTTATGGTAACTAATATTGTGCTCGCAAGACTTTAAAAGGCAATCTGAACCTGGAGCAGCTGTGGTATAAACGAATGACAAAAAAGGGGGGTTGTTGATATTTTAAAGTTTAAAGGTGCACTGCGCAACTGGTGCCACTGGTGGAGGGTCCGGTACCTACACAAAGCAGCTACCTACTTGTCTCCATTGAGATGTTATTTCTTTGCCTGGAATGTTCTATGGTATGACATTAAACATATCCATCTAAGCATTTATTCATTATGGGTGTTTCTATTGCTCAAAAATGCAATCATTTCTTCTGTGAATAGGGGCAACTTTCCACAGATCTGAACTGTAATGTAGTAACCTGCTGGTTTCCCTTGTAATTAATAGGTTTAATCTATACTGTGGAACATTCTAGACAAAGCAATATTCATGATTGGCTGCCGGAGCTGGGGTTTAGATAGTGACATTCAGATCAGTAAGTCCTTTTGAGTTGATTTCAAACTGGTTTTACTTGTTGGATCTGGCAACCCAAAGTGAGAAGATCAACACTTTCTTATTGGATAATAGTCTTGAGAAAAACTTGGCCATCATGTTTTTGTAATTAAGAATAAATCAGCATTACAATCGTTACCAGCAAAAGCTACATTTTATTCTAACCTCGTATGTGGGCACACTGTGTTGCCCAAGGACATAATGGCAGTGAGCATTGCTTGGAGCTGAAATTCAACCACCGTCTTTGTGTTTGTGTAGAGTATGCACTGCGCTGACCCCCTGCGTTCACAATATACTATTATTATTCCATATCTGGGACCAATTTCAAACAATAGAGCCCAGCGTGATACAACTGCTTTTCATCACTTTTTACCATATGCATTTTTATACTCCGTTGACAACATAACAACGCTTCAAATTTCCGTATCACCTCTCCGAAGCAATTATCGTATCAAAGCTTCGTCTGGGCCTTAAAATAGCGTCTGCAGGTGTCAGGACTGTCTCTGCCTCTCAGACCAAAAGCTGATTTGGACTTTTTGTTTTCTATCCACAACAGCTTAATGGAATTTTAATGTGACATGGCCGAAAACAACCCATGATATGAACAGGGCCCAGTTTAAACAAGCTCTGCATTGTTGGCTTTGGTTTTGGAAGGCGTCTGTCCTCCCGTTGCGCCATCGCCTCATCGTCTCATGACACCAATCACACACGCACCAACAAAAGCCAAAAGCTGCTCGTCTTTGGGAAACAAGTTTGAGGTTGTGTAGGTAGCCGTGGAGTGGAGAGGCAGGTACTGGTGTTTTGGAGCAAGTTTTGTCAGGGTTTAGATCCATTTTACGTTGTTTTCATGGTTTTAGAAGTGATTTAAAAGGGTGGACTGCGCAACTTTTCTGACCCTCCACCAGAAAAGTTACACAATGCACCTTTAAAGGCGCTATACCTTTAAAGGTTATTCCACAATTCCTGATTATCTGACAATAAAACATGTAGACAGCATGCAGCGAACTTATTTTGACCTCAAGAACTGTTTATGCAATACATCTGAACTGAGACAAGACACATTATGCTCATATACATGGGAAAAAATGGGTACAGGGCCTTTAAGTCCAGGTTTAGTTCAAGTTCAGACCTGCTAGAGTTGTTAAGACCTGGTTGAATCTCCTTTTAGACTTGACAAAGCAAATGTATTTTTCTTATTTCATTCCTTATTTCATAATGTAACCAAACAGTCTACAATAGTCTTTTTACATATACTTCATAACAGTCTTTTTATCCCAGTTTGCTTATTTGATTTTCCATTGTTAATTTATGGATCAAAATGTACAAGCAAAGGGGGAAGCTATCATTTTATAATCAAGTTACAGATGCATTTAAGGGCATTAGGAATCATAAAAAACAGATTTTCAGCCAAGTAGAATGTTAAAGAGATGACAATCCAATTACATTACCAACATCATTGATCCATCTGCACTTTCCTACACTGTAAACTGTAGAGACCAAACTCTTGTCATTTATTAGTGCATTAAAGGTGTAACTTTGCTGGTGGAGGGTCTGTCACCTGCTTGTTTCTATGGATATATCATTGTTCTGCCTGGAATGTTCCACAGTATGACATTACACAGCTCTACATTACATTTATTTAATTCCAGGTGGTTTTATAGCTCAAAAATACCTTGAAAAACAGGCATTCTGACTGTGAGCGGGGTCGCCTCTCCACAGATCTGACCCGTAACTTGGCCTGGTTTGGTCTCCATGAAGATAGAAAGGTTTGATACTATACTGTGAAACACTCCAGACAAAGCAATACAATAACACCTCCATGGAGAAAAGCATTTGTCCATAGACTGTATATATAACACTATATAACGCTAACACGCTAGCCGCCACGTTCCAAATAGGAAGTTCACATGTGGCTCTTCCGGCTCCTACTACCTGGCTCCCATTGACTTGCATTGGAATATTGTCGCCCCTCTCTCTAACTGTTGCTAGGAGCCTCGTCATTTTTAAAATGTTCGCATTAACCCGCTCCACATGACCCTGGTGTTTTTATTTCACTATTTTGTCCATTAAAAAAATCCTATTCATAATACAAAGCCTGGCTCCAAATTCACTCCTGTAACCGTTAGCATCACGAGGTTCTTTTGAGTGGCGCTGAATGATATGATTGACGTCACACTCGCTTTGTCCACTTTTTTATACAGTCTATGGATTTGACGGACCTGCCACCAGAAAAGTTACAAAATGCACCTTTAAGAAAATGATCAGCATTTATTTGCTTTATGAATCTCATTATTCACAGTTAAAGAAAATATGTATGAAAATATGTACTAGACAAGTGATTGAATAATCCTTTTTATGTGAAAATAAACCTTCTGCAGGAGAATTCTTTTGGAGAGTAGAACATTCTTCAGCTACATCTCAACACTGTACAAAGCACATTTAGTCACAAAGGTAAGTCTGTTCAGAAGAGTACAAGAGCTGCTTCTCTATTCAGCTCCAAGTACTATTTTCAGTCTGTGCCTCATGTTTAAAGTTGTAAACCATGAAACACTGTTATAGGACGGTATAGCTCATTAGTTTTGCCAATGACTCAGAAAAGCTGACATCTTAATCTGACGCTGCACAGAATATTACAGTTTAATAACTCACTTCCACTTTACTTTTATACTCACTTTTTATTACAAGTTATGGCTCGTCAAGTTATTGCTTGTAATAAAAAGTGTGTTTATCTTTTGCTTTATAGTTCGCTCCACAATTTTTTCCAAAAAGCCGTTGAAAAAAAGGAGATTAGAGAGGAGACAAAAAGCAGGTTGTGAACCACCTTTGGCTCAGTGGAAAAACACTTGAGCAGCTACTGCCATCCAGCTCTTCATTTACAGTAATGCAGCTGATGGAACAATCGTGTACAGCAGGTGAATACGAAAACATCTTTAGACGTATCAGTTTGAAATTTCCTCTGTAGTTTACTATAAATTTAAGAAAAATGTGTCATGTAATGTTTTCAAATCAAAGTAATGCATTTTATGTCTAAAAATTACCAAGGTTGATAATATTTGGAACACGTGAATATGAAAATTGAAATGAGACAGGTTTAAATTTCTTGCTTAATAGTGATGACATAGATTAAAAAAAAAAAAAAAAAAATTCGGAGGGGGTTTTGGGCATCTTATAGAGTATTTGAGTACACATATTTAGAGTTCCTCTCCCAAACAGAAAACGCTCTGTTCCACCTTGTGATGTCACGTGGCAATACAGGAACTGTTCCACTGTGTTTTTAAACACCACACACCTTCACTGGAATCATTTGGATAATTTCAGCCCTGAAACTGGCCATCTCTACTGAACAAAAGATAAAAGGTAGTTGTTAACTTGAAAACTAGCACTACATGACATCACAAGGTGGAACAGAGCATTTTGAGCTTTGGAGATGTAGACAGACTAATAATAAAAGCTTACTCAAACATGTGTGAATGAAACAAAACACCACTCCAGGTATGTTTCTGATAAGGTAACAGCATTCTAACATGGCTTAAAGCTCACAAGAGTCAAATTTGCATAATAGGACCTTTAAGAGAGCAAGCCGTTTTGCCTGTGGTGTTTTAAAAAGCTTAAAAACCGGAAGTAGTGACTCATACTCTTCCCCATTGACGTTACCAGCACCTCCGTCGCTCCAGTCTTTTAAAACTCCATTAGCATCTGCGGTTGGAGCCCTGGCGCTTTTTTACCCAATCAGAACGCTCCAAATCAATGCTCCCTGTTGTCCTTTACCTCTGTGGATTAGCCTGTCAAATCCACATCAATATAATGTAGTCTGTTTCTTATGGAGGGGACGAAGGGGAAGAGAGGAGCCAAGATGTCAGCCGTGATGAGATATATCTGTCGGGGGTGTGGGGACCTGGGCTGCCCACTCTGCCACTCATATTGTTCCCGTGGGATTGCCATTTTAACCCAGATGCCCTCGCGGTTCAGCACATGACGGCTGGTTCTGTCGGGGAAGGCCAATGACTGTCACCCTGCGTCAAGACTACAGCCCCCGAGGAGGAGAGCGCAGTTTTGTGTTTCAGAAGTGATTGAAGATCTATAGAGGCTTTGTGCAATGCCTTTCAAAACTTATATATTTTTGTTATGCAATGTGCAGAGTTAAAAGCAAAGTGTTACTCTTATATTTCTTATATTTTCAACTTTGAAGTATCAGGAAAGAATTTAAAAATCTTACATGACACAAAATTGACACTTGTGAGCTTTAAGACATGTTATAATGCTCTTTTCTCATCAAAAACATACCTATTAACTATAGACACTATCCTACCAAACCAAATGATTAGAAATACATGAAAATGCACTTTCAGCCTCAAGGTACAATGTCATTTCATCCTCATCAATGTTTAAGATGTAAAAGTCAGCTGGGCTATTGCACATGTAGCCAAACTGCATTCTGAACAACTTAGTGCATAGTTTCAATGATAAAGAAAAAACCCACGTCAATCAATGAGAGTTTTGACAGTAAATGACAGAGAGTGGGGTGGGAATTCTCTGGAGAACATTGTCAAAAACAATTGGTATGCAGAAACCAAGCCAAGAACTACATTTAGTATTGTACATCAAGGAAATAATTGCTTGTTATAATCAATTTGTGTGTCCAAAAATTGATTATAACAAGCAGTGGATACTAGGGATACAGTGATATGATACTGGTATCAGATATCGGCACCAATATTGAACATTTTGGTGGATCAAATATTGGCTTTCAAGGTATCAGTTCAGTAGTAGTATTTTTACAAAGCTGCTCTGTGATTACAAAACACATTTGGATAATTTTTTAATCTTACGCTGTTTGTGTTTAAAGGAAATAAATTATATTTTCAGTCTCTGCCGTGGTATCAGTTGATATTGAATACTTAAAGCCAAAGTTGTGTCATACTTCATGGAGACGAATGATGACAAACAAATGGTTTTATAGTTTTAAGCTTATAGGATAACATTTGCAGCTGTAGTTGGTTGAATATGTTAAGTAACTTTAGCTACATATTGTTATATTCTAAATAAAATAATTAGTTTAATTTTTTGGTCAGCTAAGACACCAGTTAATCGACTGAATGACTAAGGGACCACAGCCCTGAGTTTGCTTTAGAGAATCCTTTCTTTCTTGAAGTTGTTGAAGTTCTGTGGGCTGTGTGGGAGCCATGTGGTACTTTTCCTAATGGTGTCTCTCTCAAAGAAAAGCTCCAGTTTCCCTCAGTCTCCCTCAGTCTCCCCCGGCCAGAGCAGCTTCTACAAAGGACAGATGGGCCCGGCTTCACGCGGAGGGATATGAGCAGAGCGCAGACTGTGAGACGGCCATCGATCTGAGAGAGCACCGCCGGCAACATCCAGTCTGTCTGTGAAAGTAGGACCAAAACCTCAAACTAACTTTATATATGTAATGCGAGGCCATTCTTCCAGAGAGTGGGTTAGATTAAAGGAGATGTATTATGTAAGGAGAAAGAGCTCTTTGTTCAAATGTTTTAAATGACTCTATTCGAATGCTTAGAGTAGTGTGTATATGTCAACTGTCTGCAGCAATGTGAGTGTACACAACAAACTGATAGTGTTTGAATTGAGGCAAGTTAAGTATGCTGAGCTCATTGTCCAAACTGTGAATGCATAATAAAGTGAATTAGAGCAGATTTACCCAATATTGAGCCAAGATAGAGGAAGATGGACCATTTGAAGTACAGGCTACGTTTGTGCCATTACATCACAATGGTTTTCATTTCCATTTGGCTTTCAACTAAATGTGTTTAATTAAAGCAAAGACAATACAATCCAGTTGCATTTTTTTAACTAGGGTACAGGGCCTTTAAACACATGGAGTTAAATTACTTCAGGTAAATTAGTCAGATAAGGCAACATTTGGCCGATGACCTCTGCCGATATTTTTGGGGTGATATGTAGGCCAGAATTGATGTCATTTAAGTTAGCTAAAAACTCTCCCACAGCCCTTTTTTTTTTTTTCTTTCTTTACCTAACCTCATAGAGAGCAGCTGTGCCACATCATACAGGTTTCTCTATGCACTTAAGTATTCAAATTAAAAAAAATAAATAAATAAAAGCATGTTTTTTGTAAAGTGTAATTGGTCCAAAAGGGATTCATAATAAAAACAGGTCTATTGACTTCCTGTTCAAAACTGTGGCGTTAAGAAGATCCGCCTCTTCATTGTGGCATTACATCGTAGCAAGCAGCAAACTTTCAATTACTGACCGTAATTGATGAAAATGACTGTGATATGAATGACCCGGAGTCTGATTTTTTTTTTGTAATAATCAAAAGTGGGTGGGGATAGGGGGTGGAGGGAAAATGTAGAACAATACAGGATTACTCAAACATGCATGGTATAATGATGATGCAAACTAATGATGACTGAACACCATTATAAACTTGTTAAAAACTCATTAAGGTCCATTTATATCATTTGTTTTCTTAGTCTGTGGAGTCTTATGTTCATTCTTGGACTGTCCCTGCTGATCAGAACTCATCCATCGTCAAGGGTCGTCATGGCATTTGCAGATTCCCCAACCTTCCTATACTCAAACAGTATTAAACATGCATGCCAGATCGGAGCCATCCCTTCTCCTCCATTTCCTCCTATAGATTCAAGTGAATGTTAACTACCCCCTTTCAAACCCCCATCTTTCCATCTTTAATAATTCATCATGTTATTGCGAAACACTACCTGGGCTCCGTATTGACCGAAACCCAAGCGCAGTCACTCCCCCCCAACACTGGATACCCCCCGAGGATCAGCATGGAGGAATCGGGAGAGCTCGAGGATGCTGGTGTTTTGTTGTTGTCTGGAATTTGCGTTGCTAAAAATACGCCGCCATCTTTGGGACCTGAATATGACCCAGCAGCTAAAGAAAAACAAACGAGAAGAGTTCGAACTTGAAAGAAGCTAAAGTTACTGCCGTGACGCTGGCTGCTACGTCAAACGGCCTTATTTTACCGCGCGCATGACGTTACCACAGCAAAATGCATTAAAAGTGGCTAATTATTTCTCCACTACTACCAAATGTGTTTGGAATTTTAATGAGTTTGCATTCAGTGTCCTTGACATAATTTTAATAGAGACTTGTGTATTGATATGCTAAATAGTTTTAGGGTGGGTAACTTTTGAAAAAGATACAAAAATACGGTGAAAATAAAGATGATCATTTTAACACTGTAGATTTTAAATTGTCCTGACTTTCTGGGGACCAAAGATACATGTAATAATCTCATTAGCTAGCTAGCTCCAAAATAGGAGGTGTTCATGGGGCGTTTCTGGCTCTATCGACTCTGGCTCCAAATGACTTTACATTGGAAAAGTGTCACCCCTCTTTCTGTAACTGCTGCAGTGAGCATCCTCAATTTGGTCTTAAAATGTTCATATTAACCTGCTCTACATGATCCTGGTGTTTTTATTCCGCTATTTTGTACATAAATAAATTCCCGTTCCCGCTCCAAATTGGCTCCTATAACCGCTAGCACTGCGAGCTTCATTTGACTGGAGCTGGACACTATGAGTGACGTCACATTTCCTTAGTCCACTTCTTTATACAGTCTATGGTGAAGATAAAAGATAAAACTAAATGTGTATTATTTTATGTACAAAAGAACGAGAACTTCGCACATCAGTTTCTTGAAATGGATGCGTTGGAAGAGAAGGAGCAGATCATAAATACGAACAGAGAAGAATCCCGCACACCGTTCTACTAGCAAATTGTGAATTTAATTAGGACATCAATGAAAACATTTGGCACTAGGCCTTCATCAGGCAAACAGGCGAAGAGAGCTAGGTGGCCATCTTATTATTTAACACAAAAAGTCAAATTTCTTCCACCAAATCTGCCAATCAGCTGTGTACTGTCTCCATCTAATTATAAAGCATTTCTGGTGGCCTCTGAAAGTTTAGAAAAATATTTACAATGCTCGGAATACATGAGTGAAGAATAACTTTGGACAACTGCAAACGGTTTAAAATGAACTAGCTCTGTTTTTCGCATTTTAAGATCGTCAAAATCAAATTCAGCGCCTTTAAAGTCGGTCATATCAAAGAGCCAAGAAAAACTGACAGCAGCAGCTCTCAAACTTCAGTGAGGACACTGCTCTCAGCAAAATCAATAACATCTTGGACAAACATTTTCTGACAGCTTAAAAAGTCAATTACAAGCAAGCAATGCATCCTCTCTGAAAGATTTGATATTGTCTGTCATGATAATAAAATAAAGCATTAATCGACCGAAGCCAAAGACTCTCCATCATTTAGAATGACAGTGGTGGATACCTCTGCCACCACTCCATGTTAGTATTTTTTCTTTTATTTCATTTACACTTTTTTACATTTTCATTACAAGGTGCATTGTGTAACTTTTCTGGTGGAGAGTCCATCAAATGCTTTTCTCTATGGGAGACGTTATTGCTTTGTCTGGAATGTTTCACAGTATGGTATTAAACCTTTCCATCTTCATGGAGACCAACCCGGATCGGACCAAGTCAGATCTGTGGAGAGGCAACCCCGTTCAGTTAGAATGCCTGTTTTTCCTTGGTATTTTTGAGCTATAACACCACCTGTTACATATCCACAGAAACAAGCAGGTGACGGACCCCCAACCAAAAAGTAACGTAGTGTACCTTTAGATTACATTTTTGACTTTATTGCATTTAAACTCATTTTTACACCTTTGTCCCTGCCTTTTCTGTTTGGTCCACTACACTGACCTATGATGAGATCCTTGAGAGGTCCATGGAGGAGGTAAGAGTCAAAGATCTCCAGCAGAGCATAGCTGATGCATCAAAGACTGTCCGCTAATACACAGGGAGCGCAGACTAAAGAGAGGGGCGAGAGTGGGTGGCCATTGTGTTTCCAGGAGATGACTTTGATACCGAAGAACAATAAAGAGTTTGGAGCAGAGTCTAAAAGAATCAGGTGAGTACATGTGTTGGAAAGTGATGCTGGAATCCTTTAGGGGTTTGCGGAATTGGTGACTTTGTGGAAACAGCTGTCTACAAGGATACTGACTATATTATGGACTGTGTTCATTCTGGAGAGATTTTTCTTTTTTGTGTGTTTCAGCCAAATTACTTATTGTTTGCTTTAGTCAAGATTTAGTCAAATTATTCTTTTTAGTTTGAATTTCATTTTAGTCTTCATTAGAGTCATGGTAATTTAGTTGGTAAAATCCATAAATAGTCTCCAAAAATTAAAATGTGCACACTTTTTGGTATTACACTATTTTCTGATCTCTGTTCTAATGTTTCCTCATCACACATATACCTGGGGGGTATTCTATCAAAGTGGCTTAACAAATCCAGGCTTATCCTGAAATCCTGAGCTGAAACTTGCTCCATCTCCAGTTTAAGCCTCAACTCGTTCCATGACAGAAATAAACCCGAGTCTGACCAAATCTCAGGCCTGAAGTGAAGCTGCACTTTATGCGTGCTCTCGGTGACTCTGAGAAGGCCAGATCAATGGAGCAATGATCTCATGGAAAATGGGCCAAAAAATGTATGTATTTTTTATGATCTGACTAAACGAGAGAGGAGTCAAAGTACGGACCCGCAGAGTCTGAGTTGGGCCATGGAACATTTCCAGTCATTCTGATCTGAGGAGCAAGAGGAAGACACGACTCTCCCCTCCTCTCCTGTTCACTCTCCCCTCCTCTCCTGTTCACTCCCCCACCTCTCCCGGTCGCTCCATGGACAAAGAAGAGGCAGAGCCTGGTTAATACGCCCGGGGAATGAACTTGCCTGACCCCTTCCCGATGCGCGGTAGTTCACTTGAAGCTTAAGTTCCGATGTGTGTAAAAGTAAAGCTGTAACGGAACTCTTCACATGTACCCTAACAAGAAACGATAAGATCCGCGCCAAGGTGTTTGCAGTTTGACAGGGAGCGAGAGACGAGGGAATGATGAGAGAGAGGCAGACGTGATGAAGGAACAGACAGAACCCACTGTCATCCTCAGAGTCCAAACCTACGTCTGTCTGTGTGTAAAAGCTGCACTGCCCTTCACAACGGGCACATGTGCAAGAGCATCTGAATTAAATAATGGCCATAGGCTTTTATATGGTTTGTGCCTTTTTGATAAGTGCAGCGTCCACACACGTGTCCCATGTCCCGTGTATGGAAGCAACACGCAACTATAAAAGTCACTTTTTCAACTGTATCAGACAGAGACAGGTGTTCTAACACAGGTGTGTGAGTGCACCTCCTGAGTTTTTTTTGACTCAACTGTCTTAAACTCTTGGAGACAGAGCTGAAATAATCTTGACAGTTGGCCTGGTCCTGACCAGGTTTGTTTCTGGGTGCTTGTTACTGCGGCAACTCAGAATCATTTTGGGGGAACAGAACTGAGGCTTTGACAAGCCTGGATTGGCCAAATAAAGATTTCAGTTCTGGAATTGCCAATCTACTGAATTAAAAGTAAACCGTAGCTGTTGAATACTACCACTGCATGACATCACAAGATGGAACAGAGCATTCTGATCTTTGGAGATTTAGACAGACTAATAATAAAGGGTTACTCAAACATGTGTAAATAGAACAAAACAACTCCAGGTATGTTTTTGAGGTGTTAACAGCATTATAACAAGGCTTAAAGCTCACAAGAGTCAGTTTGTGTGATATAAGAGCTTTAAAGTATCCAGTTATAATCTCACTGTTTGCAGTCTTTACGCAGGTGGTTTTAATTTGATTTATGCCATAGATTTTGCAGATTATAGGATTCCAAAAATGACTACCGTGTCCCAAACTGACCTAAGGTGTGCTCTGAAGTACACCTTTACAACACAGTATATGCAAATAAGTTCTTTATCTGAAGAGAAACCCAAACTTTCACATGGGAAACACTGACGGGATCAACACCAAAAATATTCTCTTGCTGTGGGCCATAAAACGTCAAAACACAACAGCTGCGAATCACATATCTGCAAGTTTTACGCAATTGTGGTGGTTTTCAATTTTTGGATTTTCAAATTTTTGAATGCACTGCAAAAACTAAAATCTATCCAAGTTATGGTGATTTGATTTTTAAAAGTTTTAATGTGATTTGAGTAAATTTCACTTGACAAGTAAAATGATCTACGAATGGAACAAGACTTTTTGTACTTTGAAAATACATCTTGTTACACTTAAGAAAAAACTACTTTTTGCACTTAAAATAAGAAACAAATTCAAATGTTGCTTGAATTAAGAAAAACACACATTGGCAGATAGTTTTACTTGTCAAGCTGAATCTACTCAAACTCAAATGTTCTTAATTTAAGTCATTTTAACTTACCTAGATATTGCTTTTTGCGGTGTGTGACAATGGCATAGTCCCAGATTGGGGACAAGAGGCAGATATTTCTATTGTTTACGTGGCATTTGTGAATTCAAAAATGTCAAACCTTATAATTTTATCTATTCATATTTTTTGCAGTGGTATTACGCTTAGGGAGCTGCATGTGTTTTTTATGAAGAAATGTTATGCAGTTACCATGGTGACGAAATACACACACACAGCAAACAGTCTGATTGTGATTTTTAGATTGTCTGAAAACTAGAAAAATGGATTTGAACGACACGTGGAGTCTGCGATGAACGCCCTTTTGTGACTCATTTTAACAGCACAATTCAGCTCATGTCTTGTTTGTATCATGCTACTCCAGCTAAGTCAGTTCTTTATGGTCAGATGGTGTTAAAATAAACTTAAGTAGCAGAGTTTCAGACAGAGCAGTGCCTCCTCCTATATTGATAATATTGATATAAGCTGTGCGCATCTGTATTAAATATTACTGGCCCATTCACAGGTTTTAGTTTCCTGTTATATGCAGCATTTTGAAGACTTCACCATTCAAAATAGGTCATATTTAGTTTAAATTGTTAAAAGGTCCTGTTCCCAATTTTGTCCACGCATTTGAGAAAAATGATAATCAGGAAGTCCACGTTAGCATACTAGTTAGCAGCTAGGAATGCATAAATTAAGTGAGGAAAAACTTTGGACCACTGCAAACTGTTTAAAATTAACTAGCTCTGTTTTCAAATTTTTAAGACAATAAAAAGGTCAGGAACAGCACCTTTAATTACCATGGTAACTTTTTTTTTTTTTTTTTATTATTCTGAAAGCCAACAATAGAATGCAGTGAAACAAAGCAATATCAATGGAGGTGTACTCAGAAACAAGTTTCATGATCACATTCAAAAGAACCTTGGTTGAATCCACAAACCTTGATGACTCCACAGGCCTGCAGCTGGAAACTAATTGTTGCTGAGGAAACCGCGGCCACCATTTTGTGTCCGTTCGCATTTCATATTGTGATTTCCCTAACTACCTTTATACCTTAAATTAAAAGATTATTTTAAACCCAAAGCATATTCGAATCCCAGTGTTCAAAGTGTGTTGCAGGCACTCGTGGAGGTCATGATATTGTAAAAAAAAGTACAGCACCTTTAATTACCATACTTACAGTCCTAATTTATTATTATTCTGAAACCCAATGATAGACTGTAGTGAAATAAAGCAAAACCAATGGAGCTTTACTCAAGAACAAGTTTCATGATGACTCCACAGGCCTGCAGCTGGAAACTAATTATTGTTGAGTAAACCGCGGACGCCATTTTGTGTCCGTTCGTACATAGATCGACCGTCAGGAAGCAGCTCTTCTTTATTAAAGCCTTCTCTTTGATGTGGATCTCCCCCGTGGTACCAATTAGCTAGCTGTGCCGTTTGCCTTTGGTTGCGCTTCCTATTTCCGAAGACATCCTGCATGAATTATCAATCCAGCATAACTTTTTATTCCCACTTGATGAAAAGTGAATTGTGACTGTTCAGAATGAGGTGAAGACGCTACAGAAATTGGGCTAATCTTACACTGCTGAAATTACTGCAAGCAAGGAGTTAATATAATCTCTACGGTACTAGCGTGAAGGTCATTGGATATTTTTGTTTTGATACACCCTGTCCAAGGACGTAAAAGAAAATGGACAAACTGTAATGGTAAATGACTAAAAATGGTGAGTTAAAGAGCCCATACCCATTTTTTCCCCTTGTATTGCCTCAGTACAGATGTATTGTATAAGCAGCTCTTAAAAGGTGCACTGTGTAACTCTGCTTGTCTCCATGGAGATGTTGTTGCTTTGTCTGGAATGTCCCGGTATGGCATTAAACATGTCCATCTCGCGTTTACTCAATAACATGGGTTTTTATCAACTTAAAAACTTGCATTCTTATTGTGAGTGGGCTCGCCTCTCCACAGATCTGTAGATGTAACTTGGTGTATGGTGTCACCTGCTGTCTCCGTAGAGATAAATAAGTGTAATGCCATACTGTGGAACATTCAAGGCAACAGCTCCAGGAAGAGAAGCTGGTGACTGACCCTCTACCTGGAAAGTTACACAATGCACTTTTAAGGTCAAAATAAGTCTGCTTTGTACTGTCTGCATCCAGTTCTGTCTGAGAAACAGGACGTGCACATTAGCATGCTAGTTATGACAGCAAAACTCCCCTCTGGTTTCTGAAAGCTGTGAAAAGCACTTGTAAACTCATCGCTGTGAATAATTAGGATGCTCAAAATTTATAAGGTAAACAAAGAATACGTTTGGACCATTGCAAACAGTTTACACTGAACCAGTTCTGTTTTTCATCATCTTAGGAATGTAAAAAATCAGGTACGACTGTCAATAATTCGTTTTAAAACCCACAATTTTCCCAAACTAGTCTCTAAATTTATTTGACAACCCATTCATTTTAGATCGCCGTGCAAAAAAGATGACAGGTAGCTCAAAGTAACCAAAACTGAAAACACCTCAATTTTCTTCTCAATCTCATAAATCATACTTCAGACATTGAGAATTCTATTGCATCAACAGTTTTTAAGGAAAGCTGCATGTTACTGGTTGACACTGGGCAACACAAGACATGTAATCAGGATTATATTGTGGCCCGAGTAATCACAAGAATTCAAAAATAATAGTGATACATTTGGTAGCAAAACTCAGATCAATTCATTGTTTCTCTTTCGCTTTTATCTGGCTGTTTATATCACATTAAAGCTACACTTTGTAACTTTTAAAGGTCCTATATTACGCAAAATTGACTCATGAGCGTTAAGCCATGTTATAATGCTGTTATTTCATCAAAAACACACCTGGAATTGTCTTTTGTTTCATTCACACATGTCTGAGTTATTCCTTAATTATTACTCTGTCAACAAACCCCCCAGCTCAAAAAGCTCTGTTCCACCTTATGATGTCATGAAGAAGTAGTTTTCATGTTAACAGTAACCTTTTACTTTTATTTCAGTAGAGATTGGCAAACAACATTATAACATAGATCAGAAAATACCGTAATATGTGCCCTTTAAAGGTGCATGGTGTAACTTTTCTGGTGGAGGGTCCGTCAAATGTTTTTCTCCAAGGAGATGTTATTGCTTTGTCTGGAATGTTTCACAGTATGTTATAACCTTTCTACCTTCATGGAGACCAAACCAGACCATGTTACAGGTCAGATCTGGGGAGAAGCGACCCCGCTCACAGTCAGAATCCCTGTTTTTCTAGGTAGTTTTGAGCTATAAAACCACCTGTAATCGAATAAATGTAAGGTAGAGCTGTTTAATGTCATACTGTGGAACATTCCAGGCAGAGCAATGACATATCCATACAAACA
The DNA here is from genome assembly GCA_029959045.1 of Taenioides sp. WSHXM2023. NCBI lineage: Eukaryota > Metazoa > Chordata > Actinopteri > Gobiiformes > Gobiidae > Taenioides > Taenioides sp. WSHXM2023. The sequence goes on from CM057088.1 coordinate 6,655,642, forward strand.
AGCAGGTGACGAACCCCAACCAAAAAGTCATGTAAGTTTTGTGCTTCTAAACTTCATATTGTGATTTCCTACACCTTTTTAGCTCCAAGTAAAAGAGTATTTTAAACCCAAAGCATGTTCTACTGCGCTGTGTTCAAAGTGTGTTCCTGGCACTCGTGGAGGTCACATGATATTGTCAGTGTTGGTGATTGGATTAAACACAAGATAAATGGCATGACAATCCTTCCGCTGAGCTAATCCTTGTTAGCGAAGGCAATCACAGAGAGGGCCCCTCCAAGATCCATCGCTGTCACATTATCCAGATGAGATTATAAAGCACGAACGCTAGAAAACGCCAGACCAAAGTGCAACCGCCGTCTCTCTCTACAAAAACGCTGCTTTTCGAAATGACTTCTTTTTTTTTCCCCCCATCGCCGGTGGTCGGAGCTCATGGAAGCAAATACAAATCAAGGGTAAGAGTGAAGCGTCTCGGGAGAGTGAGGCCCTGAGATAATGGCGTCATCATGCTTGTATGCTTCTGTGTTTCCGTGGAGATTAAACGCTTTATCATTGTCTTCTGTGAAACCGCCAGCGTGCATCCAATTACCAAAGGGCTTTTTCAGTCAAATGTGACAGTGGTGCGTCAGCCTCTCTCAATGGGGTTTGTAGGATTCATCGCAATAGCAGCGGAATTTGAATGGACGCAATTAGCAAATAAAGGCTGCAATTTTAGTACCATGATTTCCTCATCAAAGCACCAAAATGTCCTGTTTTATTCTGGGTACAAACTGCTAATCCTGTAGTTTCGATCTCTGAAATGTGATTCTTGTATTAGTTTCAGTTCATTTTATTTTTTGGTGAATTCTCCCTGATGTATTTAAAATGAGGACTTTGAACATAATCCGATTATTAAGGGTGCATTGTCTTTTCTGGTGGAGGGTCTGTTAAATAATTTTCTCCATTATTGCTTTGTCTGGAATGTTTCATAGTATGGCATTAAACCTTTATCTTTCTATCATGGAGACCAAACCAGACCAAGTTACTGGTCAGATCTGTGGAGAGGCAACACGTCTCACAGTCAGAATGCCTGTTTTTCTAGGTATTTTTGAGTTATAAAACCACCTGTAATCAAATAAATGTAAGGTAGAGCTGTTTAATGTCATACTGTGGAACATTCCAAGCAGCGCAATGATATCTCCATAGAAACAAGCAGGTGAGAGACCTCCAACCAAAATGTTACATAGGTTCAGTTTTTGTTTTTTGTTTAAACTAAGAATGGAGGCCACATACAGTTCCTTTAAAGGTGCACTGAGTTGCCAGCGCCCTAAACTGCAGACAGAGGACACATACAAAGCTCAGAACCTCCAGAATTCCCTCACTGAGCTGCAGAGGCTGCACTAGCACTGATTCAGGACTGGCTGCAGGGACTGGGGTTTAGGTGGTGACTGTTCAGATCAGAGAGAGGCATTTTAGGTTTAAAGCAACTGGATTTCAGCATTGAAACTTTAAATGAGAGCCTTGTGTAAGGCTCATTCTGCTTCCTGATTTGGTTCCAAAGATGATTATCCAAACACCAAATTATAACAAACAAGTTGGTCATCATGTTCAATGTTTTTGTAATCAACAATAAATCAGCGTTACAATTGGTTTCAGTAAAAGCTCCGTTTGATTTGAACATGTCCACTTCATTTCTGGGATTACAGGTGGGTCAAATTTATCGAATTTAAAATCAAAATCTTACACACACTTCCTAGCCTATATTTTTGTCTCCATGATGATGTAATTACTTTGCTTGGAATGTTTCACACTATGGTACTAAACTTAACTCCATGGAAACAAGCAGGAGATGCCACCAGACCAAGGGACCGGTCAGATCTGTGCGGAGGATGGCCCACTGACTGTAGGTGTGCATGTTCTTTGAGCAATAAAAACACCCATAACTGAATGAATGGTAGATGGATAAGTTTAATGCCACACTGTGAAACATTTCAGACAAAGTAAAACCAATACAATGTGCTTGTCTCCATGGAGAAAAGTTCAAACAAATTGCACAGCTAATATCAGTTAGAATCAAATCTTTTTTCCTAAATCAACCCTGTCCCTCACCATACGCTCCTGAGCCCAGACGAGAAGAAACTAGCATTATCAGGTTGGGTTGTAACAATAGCCCAAATATCGTATCGTCAAAAGTCTCACAATAATATCGTGGGCCATCACAATATATCACATTACAAGTCTCTTTGCTTAAATTCTTTGGTATGCTGCAGTATCAACTAAAAAACTACATAGCCCATGATCCTTTGCTCCATTTCAACACAAGCAGCACTTTTAAATCTTAATTCTTTGGATTATGACAAAACAAAAGGACTGTCAAGGCATTTTAAAAGGAAAAAGGAGCATCCACAATCAATATCGTACCATATCGTAAAAATGTATCGAGGGACATCCTTATTATTAGGCCCTGCAGTGGTGGCAGATGACCTTCCAATGATTATTTATTTATTTAAAACAAGGACAGTGAGTGCACAGAAAACATTAATCTTAGAGAGACAAGATGCTCTGTGCCAGATTTAGCTACAAGCTACTTTCCATCTGTAGTCTTTGGGCAGGTACAAGATACGTTAAGAAAACTATTTACATTTCAAATTCAACATTATGTTCTAAAAATTTTATTGTCATCCTCTAAAATGTACACTTACCAAATTCATTAATATTTTTATCCTCTAAAATACAATTCATCAACAACATTAACATCAAGACAAATGTCGTAAGTCAAACACAACACATTTACATCTACACAATACATCTGTAGTACGCTCAGTCAGAATGTTTCAATGTTTGAAGAAGCCTGATGTTGACACGCCTGCTGCTCAGAAGACATTGTTTTAAAGTGTGATAGTGCAAGTTTTAAGATCAGCTGGAAGCGTGTTACAGTTTTTTGCTGACGTGTATGAGAAAGCCGACTTTCCCATTACAATACGTTTAAAGGAATGGTCAGATCAGAATTTACAGATGAGCGAGATGTTCTTGTCATCTGCTCTGATCTTAAGTGGAAGAAGCCTCTTAAAGGAGGGGGAGCAGCACTGGAGAATTTTATGGAGCAACCGCATCTCAGAATAAAAATCATATGGTCAAAGTTTAACAGATTGTTTCTGTTCAGTATGTTTCAATAATGATAAGTCAATGATTTCTTATCTAAAACGTTGAGGGCTTGCTTAAAAAGAGTCTCAATTGATTTTTTTAAGGTGACAGATTAAGCAGATTATGACGTAAATGAGAAAAAAAATCATGGCATGAAGAAAAGCCTTTGATGCCTGAGTGTTTAGGGAGTTCTGAATATGTCTGAAGTTTGCAATATTAAATTTCATAACTTTACTTTGATGTTTAATTTGTTTATCAAAAGATAGGGCCAAATCTAAATACAGGCCTAAATATTTCACTTCTTGTACATTATTAACAATTTGTCCTTGAACCTTGTTGTGGACCACAGTATTTCATTATTAGGCTCCTCACACTCCTCACAGCGCAGATAACATCGAGCACATGCTTTCAGCCTCTTTATCTGACATTACGGCGCTAACAAGGCCCTCCTGTGTGAGGGGCCTGTGCGAGGGGCCTGTGGCAGGCACGACGTGGCTCTTCTCACCTCAATGCCTCAGGAGTGTGAGCGAGAGTGGGCAGCTCGTACATCATCTGATAAGGCTGCTGTGGTTTACTATGGGCTCGTCATGAAGCTGCAGCGGGAAACTGGGGCTTTGGTAGAAGAAGTGTACGAAATTATTAGAATACCTAAACTTTTCCAATTTTGAATGATATGATTTATAAATAATAATAATAATAATAATAATGATTTTTTTTTCTTCTTCATTTTGGTTACATAAGCTTACTCTGATTCTTATATTTCACGGTATGTTTTTATCTGCTATTATGTCTGTAATTAAAAGTGCATTAATCTTTCTAGCTGGGGTCACCCATCTGCTTTGCCTGGAATGTTCCTTAGTATGGCATTCGATATTCGATATATATTTAAACATGTTTTTTTTTTTTTTTAATGAGTGATGGGAAAAAAAAAAAAAATTCTAACTTTGATCAAGCTAGCCTCTCTGCAGGTATAACCTATAACTTGATTTGTTAACGTTACCTGCTTGTAGATAAATTTGGTGATAGATGTGAACATTGTAACATTGTTGAACTACAACTCAGTTAAATACAAACAATGAACAATGGAAACCTATTCTACAAGTAGCCTCCACGAACACACTATATTTTGGGTCTAGTGGTTCTACGTTCTTCTACAAGTCAAATAGTCCTACCATCTCACACTATAGGTCTTCATGAAAAAGTTAACAGAGCAATAACAAGTGACACTCAAGCATGGCTGATCAGTGACAACCTTCCTCATTTCATCCAGACTGAATGACCACACTAGGAATGTAACGATAACCGAAATATCATGATTATTCTATCGTCAAAAGTCTTAAATCTTATTTATTTGGATTATGACAGTACCAAAGTTTTGCAACGAATTTCAATAAGGTAAAAGGTAAAAGTAGCATACAAAATATTGCAATAAATATCGTACTGTGAAATGCATAACGTGAAAATATTGTACAGAGAGATTTGGCTATCGTTACATCCCTACACCACATACAGTCCAAATGATCTGGACCACTTACCGGCTTTAATGAGCGGGCAGCAGACGGGCACATTCACCATTCCTCAGCCTTTTCAGTCTGCATGAACCACCAAAACAACCTTCAGTGTCACAATAGCTCTCCTTATGTACTTGGTTTGCATTGTTCAGCTGCTTGCAGGCTCATGTTCAGTTATAGAGACAGACAAACGCTTTCTATCAAGGAGTCTGGGGCAATGTTGGGTAAGATACACCAGACACTAGAATCTTTAGACATATGACAAAGCACAAAAGAACTCAGGCTCCTCTAAACAACCAAATTCAAATAGTCTTTGCCTCCAAACCCGTCAAGACCATCCGTACAAGGCTAGCAGCTATAGGGGCGATTTGTCTGTTATTATGTTCACATTTTGATTTACAAAAAAAAAAATAATAATAAATAAAAACGAAAAAAAATAAAAACACCAGGATCATGTAGAGCGGGTTAATACGCACATTTTAAGACCAATGACAAGGCTCACAGCAGCAGATACAGAGAGGGAGTGACAATTTTTCAGTCTAAAGTGAACTGGAGCCAGAGTCAATGGAGCCGGAAGCACGCCTATGCTCGCTTCGTATTTAGAACGCAGCAGCAGTCCATTTATATACAGTCTATGCTCTTAGCCCAGTCTACAGCGAGTCAAAGAACCAATCAAATCAAACGTCAAATAACTAAACAGGACCATGAACATGATCCAGCATGGTAACTGTTGAACATTCCATCATAGGCTTACATGTAAAACCCCCCCAACATGTCACTGCAAAGTATCAATGCATGAACCATGAATGAATGCAAACTGGCTCATAATGTTGACTATTTTGACCAAACACATATGCAAATCAGGCTAGGTTTCTCTGCGTGGGGGAGCGAGGTACATAAGCAGCACTGGTATCCCACGGTAACATTTACACTTAAATTCCGTTAGTCCTTTTACCTAGATAAGAGCAGATGACACAGCAGTTATGTATATGAGTGTGGACTAGAGTGGTACAGTTGGTTTCTAGTAAAGTCGTAAAGTTTTAAAGTACCGTAATATTCTGGAAAATACCAAGTTGTGATACATTGTACATGTACGTCTAATATAGCTATAAACCAGTACCTATTATTGTGGTCATACCAGCTTGTCCTTGTGTCCTTAGGCAAGACTGTTCACCCACACTGCCTAGTATGAACGTGGTGTGTGTGTGTTGTTGGTGGTTGGAGGGGCTGATGGTGCAGATTTGCAGCCCCGTTTCCGTCAGTCTACCCCAGGGCGGCTGTGGCACCAAGAGTATCTTACCACGACCGAGTGTGCAGTGTATGTATAAAGTGCTGTGAGTGTCTTACGCACTATATAAATCCAATATGTTATTATGATGATATCTTTTTATGGATTTTACCATTCGAGACAGGTTCAGTTGAGTTCACTGCAGTGAATAGCAAATGGTGTCTATGAAGGATAAAAGGCAAAATCAGGTCCCTCAGCCTGTGGTAGTTACATATAAACCTTGGACCGTACAACAACCTATGGGACAGAAGAAGGCCAAGTTCTCAAACTTTTTAACATTAATTGTGTTAAGATCGCTTCTGTAACTGCATCATTTAATTCATTCATCAAAAACAAGTTAGTGACCAAGACTTGTGGGTTTATTTCTCCAACTATGGGCCTTAGGAGGGAGAAGTTTTAATTTCATGCAACACTGGCTGTAACAGTCTAGAAGTGGCACATCACCTGCAAGTTAAAAACCATACTTTCTCCATAGAGATGGATGTTTTATGCCGTACTGTGTAATATTATAGCAAAAGCAACAACATTCCCGTGGAAACAAGCAGGAGGAGGCCAAACAAGTCAGGTTTGTGGAGATGCAAGTCCGCTCGCATTAAGGACGCATATTGTCTGTTTTCAAGTCAATAAAAACATGCCAAAAAATAAGAGAGGGGTTAGGGTTAGGCTTTTCTTTTGGCTAAAAAGTTACACAGTGGCACTTTAATACGATTTCACATCATCATTTACCACAATTTTACCATTATTAACTTGGATCTATGATTTGATGAAACAAATGACCTCATATTACCTTTAGGATTTTTACTCAGAAATCACTGAAAAGCCATTCATAATCCAGTTCCATATTGTGCTATTCTTTGAACCACACGTGCACATAGTAACAACAGAAAAAGTAGAACATTAACAGCCCTATACCAGCACCAGCCTTAAAATAGTCCTGGGAGCTTTCTAAAGACTCCGAGCTCTGCCATACGCCTCATTACGGCTGCCACACATCTAATTGTTTGAAGTCTCGTGCTTTTTCTGACAGAAAAAGTCAAGTCAACACTCTCTATCCAGCTCCATCTCCACAAACATAAAACAAGTCCTTTACAGCGGGCGATCAAAGCACTGTGTGGGGTTTTTCATGTATTGACACCCGAAACATCAGGACTGCTCTGTTCTCATTGGAAAAAAACAATAGCAGTGGTTTGTAATAATAGAAATACACACTCTGCACTGTGCTATCCTTAAGAAGTACTGGACGAGAGAGTGCTGGTAGGGGGTGGTGTTACAAAGTGAGATTGATAAATGAACTGGGCTTGTTGGGTTTAAGATTCTCATTAGTCAGTGTAGGGGAGCGGAGCAGGGGGCGTAGCTCTTGGGGTAGATGTGGCATAGGGTTCGTGCAGAGGAGGAGGAGGAGGGAGGGGAGGAAGAGGGGGTCAATAGATTTAGATGCTGGTGGGGGTAATGTGGAGTCTCAATTAGGTAGATTGAATTACTGTGTAGTGGTTGGTGTAGTGAGGAAGGGGGGAGGAGGCGATGCAAGTTACTGATGGATGAATAGATTGTCAGGAGTAAGGCTAGGAATCACCGGGTCCCTCAGGATTCGATTCGATGCATGGCTGCTGATATGATATATTTTAAAAAATGCTTTGTCTTATATATCAATACAAGCAGCCCAACAACAATATTGTATCACGATATATCAATATTTCAGTATTATTTATTGCAGTCATCTGGTTGACCTGAGGCACTGGTTGATGCATGGGTCAAATGCATACGATTCACTCATTTAGGACAATAAAGTTAATGTAGTTCACAAAAGGTAACCAAAGGTTAAAAGCTGAGCAAAGTGTAACCTGAACTGGAAACACTCCATGGCAGCCCCACTTGCCTATCTCCACCAAAGCAGCAGAACCAGCAGCCTCCTCAGCCCCTCCATCTCCTCTTCATCACCATATACCTACCCCGAGACCCAGCTCAACCAAACTATATTCTTCCCTTCACAAACCCATTCATCCATCTCCCCCTCAGCAGCATAACCGTCTGCCTCCTCAACCTCTCCATCTCCTCCTTTTCACTATCAAGTATCTAGACCAAGACCCTGCTCCACCAAACTCCATTCACCCCTTCACCATGTCACAGCCCTATTGGATCATCTCACATCAGCAGCAGAACTGTCAGCCTCCTCAGCCTCTTCACCAAGTACTTACCCAGAAAACCAGCGCAATCAAACTGCATTCACCATGTCACAGCCATTCACCCATCTCACCACAGCAGCAGAACTATTAGCCTCCTCAAAACTTTTCCTCAGCCTCTCCATTTCCTCCTCTTCACCACCATGTACCTACCCCAAGACCCATCTCCAAACACCATTCAACACCTCTGAGCACTAAAGTTTGTCCATTCAATTTACGACTCATTGCACTTCACAGGTTTGTCATTTTTACCGCCATTTGACCTTTCAACGACTGCAAAAAGATTATAAAAGCTAATGGCATTCTTTTAAAATCCATTTATGTTCAGGGTTGAGTTCAAATTTACCTGGTGTGACAAGCAATTTACTATCCATTCTCACCCATTCAACCTCACCAGTCATGACCCAACTTTTAACACTTTGTAAAACCAACACTTAACTATAAAGCAGTGGATGATTTTATTTTTCTCTTTTTTTCCTTTTTTCAGATTTTGGTAAAAGCCTCTCCAACAGCAAAGGACACAATGTGAGAAATGCGAGCCTTGTGTGAAAAGTGCATTAGTGTGCTACCCATGTCCCAGAATGACAACAGGGTTTTTTGTACCTGGAAATGTTTCATAGTACGAACACATGTAGCCCGGACACACATTCCTCTATCCGCAGGCAGTACACGTCGTGGTGTGTCATGTCAAATTCAACAAATTGCGAAAAAATAAAATAATAAAATAAAAACTGAAGTGACTCGCCTGCAGAGGTGCTTAGGGGAGACAAAATTTGCACTAAAATAAGAGATTTTTTTTTTCCATGTATTTGAGCAAAATTTGTCTTGCCCCGGACATATTGTATAAGCAGCTCTTGAGGTCAAATACAAGTTATATAATCAGGAAGTGCATGTTAGCATGCTAGTTTTAGCTTTACTGTAGTGGCAAAAATGTGGAATGCATAAGGTAAGTGAGGAATAAGGACCACAGCAAAACGTTTAAAATTGGTTGATTTTTCAGGTTTTTAAGACAGTAAAAGTAATTGAAGATACACTATGTAACTTTTCTTGTCTGCCACCTGCTTGTCTTTATGTAAATGTTATTGCTCCGCCTAGAATGTTCCACAGTATGGCATTTAACTTGGCTATCTCCACTGACACAAGCTGGTGACGCCACCAAGTTATTTAAGGTCAGATCTGTGGATAGATGACCCCCCCGCCCCAAGAATGCATGTTATGCATGTTATTCAAGCCATTTTTGACAGATAAAAAAACCCTTGTAATTGAATACATGAAAGTTTAATGCCATACTGTGGAACATTCCAGGCAAAGCAATGACATACGCATAGAGAAAAGCCAAAAATGCTACTATATTACACAAAATTGACTCTTGTGCATTTTTACCCATGTTAGAATGTTCTTGCCTTCTTCAAAACATATCTGGAGTTGTGTTTTGTTTCATTCACACGTTTGAGTAATCCTTAATTATTAGTCTGTCTACATCTCCAAAGCTCATAATGCCCTGTTCCACCTTGTGATGTCATGAAGCAGTACTTTTCAAGTTAACAGCTGCCTTTTACCTTTAGTTCAGTAGTGATTGTCAATTCCAGGGCTGAAATCATCCAAATAATTCTAGTGAAGGTGTGCAGAGTTTACAAACACAGTGAAGCGCTTCCTGTATTACCACATCACGAGAAGGAAAAGAGGTTTTTTCTGTTTGAGTGAAGAACACAGCTTAAATATGCAGGCTTTGTGCGAATTAAACAAAACAACTCCAGGTATGTTTGTGATGAGGAAACAACGTTATAAGAAAACATAAGAAAATAGCATAACCCATCCGTTGACTCAAGTAGAAGTAGTAACAAAATATTACTAAAGTACTAGTAAAAGCATGGTGTCAGATGTACAATTTCTTCAACAATGTACTCAAGTAAATGTAACACAATACTACAGATCTACTCTACGACGGTGGTGTGTAGTCGTCTGGACGTCTAGCTAAATCAATACAGTCTAATGTTACCACAGGTGACTACAACTGACATCCATGCACACGCTGGTATCACCAAACAACAGCGCCCCCTACTGACGCCACCATTCGTCACCGCTGATGAGCTTTGTCAAACTACTCCTGGAGTCACTCAGACACCTGTCCCGATTTGACGCATGGTTGACAATTTTCTATTTTTCCTTTCAAAAGCTTTTGTCTGACCAAATGACCTTGAAGCCCAGTGGAGTATTTTTTACTACACACAGGAGCAGAGGAGAGAGTGCAGTCTAGTTGTTCAAATTTTACATTCAGAGCAGTGCGACTCTGGTGAAATTGCTTGTTGCAGTGTTTATTGCTCGTCTGTCTGTCATTGTCCAAAACTTGCACAAAAGAAAAGATGGTATTTGCATGGTATTGTTTCAGAACTATACATAACAGCTGTATTTGCTTTAGTGGGTATGGTAAATGAATGCAGTTTGGGAATGTTAATGCTTAAGAAAGAGTTTGACAAAGTTTGATATTGGAAAGTGAATGCTAGAGTCCTTCAAACCAAACAAATCGAAGTTCAACATCACAAAATGGAGACTCAACCAAAATGAAAAAGGGTACAGCAGAGTTTAGGGTGTAATTAGATTCTTAGCCAGGATCTCAGTCAGGACTAACTAGCTTAAGGATGAGTTTATTGTACGGGATTTAAATTGATAAGGGGACAGCTGGAAACCCATCCAGATGCATAAAAACCTGCAGAAAATCTCTACTATCCCAAAATCAAATACATCCTTTTCCTGGTTTGATCTTGGTTTATTGCCAATATATGGTCTAGTCCTGGTCTAGTTCCAGGTGTAGTTCCAAGTGTAGTTCAAGGTCTAGTTCGGGGTCTAGTTCCAGGTGTAGTCCCAGATGTAGTGCAAGGTTTCGTTTGAGGTCTAGTTCCAGGTCTAGTTCCAGGTCTAGTCCCAGGTCTAGTCCCATGGTTACAGGTTTAATTCCAGGGTTGCCAGGTTTAGTCTTATCTCTTAATTTATATGTGTGCTTATTATTTAGAAAATATTTTTTTACAAAACTGAGCCAGGTTTCTAATTGTGATGCAACAATCCTGAAAAATTAACACCAAGTATTTAGTGACGGCTCAGGAGGAGGGTACCTAGTGCACAACATCAAGCGAGTCAGACAGGAATGAAGCAAAATACAACTCCAGATAAGTGTTGGATGAAGGAACAATGGTATAACATGGTCAAAAGCTCAAAAAAGTCAATTTTGCATACGTTTTTTTTTTCTCCTTTAAAAATCATTGTCCCTTTAAGAAAACTCCTGTCCTCGTGCCCTCGTCATCCGTCACCATTTGCCATTGAAGTTAATTGGATGCCATCTCTGACCGCAGCACTAATCAGTCACCGCGTTGGCTTTGTTTATCTTCCCCTCTTTGCTCCCAAGTCATTTGTGAAGGCTGCAAATATTACAGTGTATTCCAGGAGACCGGGCCGCCTACTGTAATGTAACTGCCAGTTCAACTAATCTGCCATTTTAACAGCTGTCTGCTCTGCTTTTAATTAAAAAATGTTGGGCGTTCACAAACGGAGCGTTTGTCTGTAATCCGTGGATCCGTTTGCCTTCTCTGTCTGAGCCTAAGCCTTCGCCATGACACGGGGGGACTTTTAATCACGGTTTTCAATGACCAAGCACAAACGGAGGCAGGCGGCTAGCTCCAAGTGTGGCGTGTGCTGCTCCAATCACATTATCGGAAATAACAGTTGGATGTTAATGTTGGAAATTTGGTTCATTTTGTTTTAGAGTTGATGCAGATTAAATGCAGTTTTCTGGTTAGAATTTGATCCATTTATTCAGTTAAAGGTGCATTGTGTAACTTTTCTGGTGGAGGGTCTGTCAAATGCTTCTCTAAATGGAAATACTTTTTTTTTTTTTTTTTCTTTAATTGTGTGTGAATTTCTATATATGGTTTATTTTACAATTATATTTTGATTGTAAACTAATTTTGTCTTAAAGCTTAAAAAATAAAGTATAAAAAAAATGCTTTGTTTGTAATGTTTCACAGTATGGCATTAAACCTTTATCTTCATGGAGACTAAACCAGACCAAGTTACAGGTCAGATCTGTGGAGAGCTATAAAACCACCAGTAATTGAATAAATGTAAGGTAGAGCTGTTTAATGTCATACTGTGGAACATTCCAGGCAGATCAACAACGTATCTATAGAAACAAGCAGGTGCTGGACCCTCAACCAAAAAGTTACATAGTGCCATCTTTAACAGTTAGCCCTTAATGCTGGAAATTTGGTTTTGTTTTGGAGTTGATGCAGATTAAATACAGTTTTCTGGCCAGAATTTCATCCATTTATTCAGTTAATATGTGCATGCGCATGTTAATATGTGCATGTTTTGGCACGGGGTGGAATAATATTATGCAAAAATCGACTTTTAGGAGCTTTTATCCGTGTTATAATTGTTTTCCCTTCACCATTACCCACTGGAAGTTGCATACAGAGCGAGCCATGCAAGTTTGTGCATTCAAAACGCCATTGCTTCAAAAATGTCCATTTTCCCCTACCCCCGTACACTCCCACTAAATATTATAATTACAGTATAGCAGACAGAGGCATAGTATGTCTTCCTGAATTGAAAAGCAAGCACATAGCAAGTTATAGATAATAAAGACCGCTATACAAAATATTACATAATAGCGTTGTTATAATACTAAAATTTCAAACTTGATTTCTATACTAAGGAATAAACTCAATACAGATTCTGATACCACAATGATAATAATAAAAAAAAAAAAACCCATTAATTAGACAATACATTCTGATTTTCAACATTATTCAGGTCCAGGTAGGTTCCATACTGGTCCATGGGCGTATACTAGTCTATGTGCTCTTATACTTGTTCTGATACAGCTCAAGATCATTCTAAAACGATTCAGGAAAGGTTCATTTCTGTCCTGTGAATGTGACTTTTTTGGTATCGATACCTGCTCAAATGAGTATCTACTTTTGATACTAGTTTTGATATTGATTAGTATCTGATTTTAGATACTTTTGACAGCCCTAATACATTTTTGAACAGGTTCATTATGTTAAAAAACACAAAAAGAGGACAAAACTGGTTATATGTTTTCAGTGTATCATATTGTGGTATCAATGTTTCAGGTATCGGGTATCGAGTGCCACACCTGGTATAAAAAATGTAATTTGAAAATTCATTACGACAACACGAACTGCCGTGACAGTAATGCCAACAACAACAACAACTTGTGTGCTAACAGCGCACTTCCTGATTCCTGGGCAGTAAAATAATTAAATAATGGATGCAGACGGCAAACGGAGCTGCATTTACAATACATCTGTACTGAGGTAAAACAAATTCTGGTCATCTGAAGCTCAGCTCTAACCATCCGTCCACCAGTTTCACACCAACTGTCTTATGTATGATTTAAAGGAGAACACTTGGAGGTCCCAGACACAGGACTCACCTTCACTTGTTCCCTGTTGTAAATCAAGATGTACTGAAAGGCGTCATCCCGGAATGCTGTTACTGGCTTCGGTTCACTCGTCTTGTGTACTGTAAATAACCACTGCTTTTATCGGCCTAATTGCGACAAAGAAAAGCATAAATCAGGGCTTCACCTTGTGTGTGGACGGGCAGATAAACAAAAGCAAAAAAAGAAAAAATCCAGCTGCAGCTCAAATACACGTGTTAATGTGCCATCAGGACTGACACCACTGTAATGAGCCAACACAGGGAGGCTAAAGAGACACAGCTTGTTTAGTGCTGCCCTCAAAATAAATGCATAAAAACAAGGTTACCAACACGCTGAAATCACTGGCATTTATTTGAGGGATCTAATGGACAGGTTAATGGAACTGTAAGTAGCCTGCGCCCCCACTGTTTTTTTTTTTTTTTTTAAAGGTATTACAATCAAAACTGAACCTGGGTTGCCAGTGCCTAAACCTGCATATACCTGTAGAGGACACACGTTTTTCTCATTCTCAGTAGACAGGCCATACATCTAAGGTTGTCAGAAGTATTGAAAATCAGATACTAAGCGAACTAAAACTAGTAGAGAAACTAGTTACCAGTATCGATACTGAAAAAAGACAGGACAGAAATGAACCTTTACTCAATAGCTTTAGAAGACACCCATGGACCACTATGGAACCTACCTGGACGACTGAGGGATTACACAGATATAAGACCACACTTTAATATAAAAGAAAGTACTATTATTTAAAGCTGAAAATCACATTCTATTGTCTAAATAAAGTACTGTTTTTATGATAATTATGGTATTATAATCTGTATTGAGTATCGGGTCTATTCCTTAGTATCAAAATAGAGTTTGAAATGTTAGTATTGTGATAACACTACATGCATGAACAGGATTTCAGCATTGAACCTGGCAATGCGACTCATTTTAACCTGCATTGGTGACATGGGACTTATACAATATGCATCATGGGTACTTAAAATACAATGCTGTCTTACTTTAAAGGGCTCATATGACACGATTTTCTGATCTATGTTTTAATGTTGTTTCCTCATCACAAACAGACCTGGAGTTGTGTTTTGTTTAATTCACATGCTTAAAACCCTGCATAGTCAGGCTGTGTTCTTCTTTTGTGACGCAACAATCCTGAAAAACCAAACTGAAAACACTTGGTTCCGTCTTGTAATGTAATGTCATGTAATATTTCATTTGCCCTGGAAGAAGGTAAAAGGTAGCTGCTAACTTGTACAACAACGCTTCATGACATCACAAGGTTGACCAAAGCATTTTGAGCTTTGGAGAGACTAATAATAAAGGGTTACTCAAGCATGTGTGAATTTAAACTCCAGCTGTGTTTTTGATGAGGTAACAACAGTCTACCATGGCTTAAATCTTACAAGAGTTAGTTTTGTCTAATATAGAACCTTTAAAGACATGTGGTGTATAGTTGCAGAGTTTGCTGATCAGTTCCACATGTTTGAACAACGCGCTCCAACCCATTTCAGGAACATAATTTATTAAAAACCTCTGCACTTTTGTTCTTGCACTCCATACGGTCACGTTGTTTTTTTGTTCACTTTTCACCAGCAATATATTTATTTTTTTCTCTCTCCGTTAAAGGCATGTTCTGTTGCATGTTCTTGTTACAAACTGGCATGCCTCCAACTTCTTGCAGAGTCTAATGGCGTGTACACATGTCACATACTTCTGCACGCTCTGTGCGTGTGTGTAATGATAGAAACCAGGCCAGTTCGATTAAAGATCTACGCCAAAACTTCCATCAAATACATCCTTTTCTTGCTGGTTGAATCCCAGTGTATGGTCTAGTCCTGGTGTAGTCCTGGTCTAGTCCTGGTGTAGTTCCAGGTCTAGTCCCAGGTCTAGTCCCAGGTCTAGTCCCAGGTCTAGTCCCAGGTCTAGTTCCAGGTCTAGTTCCAGGTCTAGTTCCAGGTCTAGTTCCAGGTCTAGTTCCAGGTCTAGTTCCAGGTCTAGGTTTTTAGGTTTAGGTTTTTAGGTCTAGGTTCCTGGTCTAGTTCCTGGTCTAGTCTCAGGTCTAGGTTCCAGGTTTAGGTTCTAGATCTAGGTTCCAGGTCTAGTTCCAGGTCTAATCCCAGGTCTAGTTCCAAGTCTAGTCCCAGTTCTAGGTTTTTAGGTCTAGGTTTTTAGGTCTAGGTTTTTAGGTCTAGGTTTTTAGGTCTAGGTCTTTAGGTCTAGGTTTTTAGGTCTAGGTTCCAGGTCTAGGTTCCAGGTCTAGGTTCCAGGTCTAGTCCCAGGCCTAGTCCTAGGTTTAGTCTTATCTCTTAATGTATATGTGGTTTGTGTTAATAAGTTGTTTTTTGTGCAGGTTCTCTCTTTGCGAATGTGTGTACAATGACAGAAACCAGGCCAGTTCGATTAAAGCTCTACGCCGAAACTTTCCCACCAGAAGTTGATTAGGCGTCGATAAACATAAAAGAAAGCATCGGGTTTCTTTGAAGTGCAAGAGAAAGGGCCAGTGTCGATACAAATCTGCAGTTAGAAAACTCGCAAGATCACAGATGAATAACAACTGAAAACCGTTCGATAACTGAATTATTTCTGTGCTTCTCGGAGTCGGGGTCAGATATTCGGGCATTTTATTTTTATTATGTGTAAGTTTGAGAGGCAGAGGTGCAAAAACTATAGGGAAAATCAGCTCATGCAATTTCCATATATGAAATTAGGCACTTCATCTAATTAACCCAGTAGATATATTGTATAAGCCGCTCCGAAGGTCAAAATATGTCAATTAGAGAGTGTTCCAATAATCAGGAAGTGTGTGTTAGCATGTTAGTTGTTATGAGCATTACTGTGAGGGCAAGTTATGAAAAGTGCTCATTGAGGTGAATAATTAGGATGGTCAGAATGCATAAGGTAAGTGAGGAATAACTTTGAACCACTGCAAACTGTTTTAAATGAACTAGTTCTGTTTTCACATTTTTTGACGGTAAAAATTGACATCAAATATTTGCTCCAGGTGTGGTTTTGATATAATTACAAATTGCTTCGTAAATATGGCAAAAACTGCTAGGTCTAGCTTCCAGGTCCAAGTTCCAGGTCCAAGTTCCAGGTCTAGTCCCAGATTTAGTCCCAGGTCTATGTCCAGATGGCAAAAGGTTTTTTTTTTTTTTGTTTTTGTTTTTGTTTTTGTTTCTTGTTCTAATATTGTTAAAAGGTGCACGGCGTAACTTTTCAGGTCTCTGGTCCGTCACCAGCTTGTCTCCATGGAGATGTTATTGCTGCTCCTTGAATGGCGCACAGTATGGCATTAAACAGATCTACTTTGCATTTATTCACGTTTTTTAATTGGTCAAAAATAATCGTCTCAGTGTCCACCTCTTCACAGATCTGACCTGTAAACTGCCCTCATGGCATCAGTTTAAAGCCATACAGTGGAACATTATGCAGAACTACACAAGCATCATCTCAGATTAAAGGTGCACAATGTAACTTTTTTGGTTGGGGATTCGTCACCTGCTTGTTTCTATGGATATGTTACTGCTCATCCTAGAATGTTCGACAGTATGACAATAAACAGCTCTACCTTACATTTATTAAATTACAGGTGGTTTTATAACTCAAAACACCTAAAATCTCCATGGAGAAAAGCATTTGACGGGCACTCCTCCAGATAAGTTACACAATGCACCTTTAAACTTTAAAATTTCATACAGCTTTTACAAGATTTCTCTTTACTTTTTACTTTATTCATGAAATTTAATTTATGCTGTGTCAAAATATTATCAGAAAATCTACAGTCCAACATAAGTTTCTCTCATAACGTGCAGCCCTTCTAAGAACCCTCTATAAAACTGCACAGCTGATCCACATGCTCTGAAGGCACTGGGAATACATCACATCAGCTGATCAATACGCTGCGCGGGTGAGTGAATATGAAGCAGGCGTGGGAAACTTCTCCAGTCACGTTTCACCAGAGCTACAGATAAGGCTGCAATTATCAGCCCCCACCCTCCACAAACAGGCCCAGAAGAGAGCCAGAGCCAGAGAAAACTCAAATCTGCATCTACCACTGCTGCAGAGACAACCAAGAAGGGATTGATTCAGGGTAAAGACTAGCCTTGTTCATGTGAGAGATGAAGTGAATGTGATGTCATACTCCCAGATGAGGGTCTTATTGATTACATTGCGCTTAGTTATGAAATATGTAAAAGGTAAATCCATAAATGTCGAACCGGATCACTTCTATTAGTGACTAGACCCAATAACTCACTGTATTACAACAGAAATCTGGATTTGAACAATATTAATTGATGGTTTCTGAAATGAGGGTTTTGTTTAACATTACAAATAATCTTTCCTCTTGTAGTTCCAGCTAAGTTAGTTCTTTATTATCAGGTTACGTTAAAACAAAGCTCAGATTAAAGTCAACTTTAGTCACTGAGCTTCAAACAGACAAGTTCCTCTGGTTAGCTTCAACCCTATGTTGATGATATCAGTCGCGAAATATCAATTGTACACCATGAAATTAAACCATTTGAGAAACGTTTTGCTGCTAAATTATGATATAAAGTTGGCTGACTCTGGGAGAAAACCAGCTTTGTAGTCTGTACAGAACTTATTTGCTGTTAAGAAAACAGAAAAAATGATGTATAAATATTTCCCCCCATTATTCGAATAACTAGCATGCAAGGTACAACTTCACTTTTGAGTATTTCTAGCTTTAGTTTAGCATACCAAATAATAAAAAGTTCAAAAGTTCAATCAAAACTACCAACTGTACACACCTGACAGCGGAGTTGCATAACAGTCACAATCTCCCCATTCTATAAGTACCTCCGCGTTTCCCTTACTGTTGGTGAACTTTAATTGGGACCCATCTCCAGTCACAGTCTAATGAGCTGTGCCGTGGAGGCCTGGCAGGAGACTGATCTTAGCACAGAGTCCCGGGGGGGTTGCAGCCGAGCAGGAGCAAAGCCTCATGGGTAAACAGACTCTCAAACCTGTCGCTCTGGAAATAGAACACAATGCCACATGTATGTCTCTGCACAGGGCTCAACGTCAGGGCTGTGTCAGTCTCTCCTGTACATCCGTCTGTATTTCCACGCCAAGATGACTGTTTGGCATTCTATAGGTTTGTAGTGTTTATAGAGGGGGGTGAAATGTCTACTAGGGCTGAGAATCACAGGGTCCATCAAGATTCAATATGATACATGGTTCACAATGCGATATTATCAGGATATGGTGATATATCCAGACTTGGTCCAGTTCTGGTTCAGTCCTGCTTCAGTCATGGACACATTTACAACCTGTTCGTCCTGGTTGAGTCATGTTTTTCAAATCAAGCCATCTTTCAAAAAGAAATTGTTGTTCATCTATGTTATACAATATAATTGTGACAATTTTAAAAAGAATATCCAGTCTTGGTCCAGTCTTGGTCCAGTCTTGGTCCAGTCTTGGTCCAGTCTTGGTCCAGTCTTGGTCTTTCAAATCAAGCCATCTTTTACTAAGAATTTGTATTAAAGAAATAAATACATAAAAAATAGGCTTGCTGTTCATCTATGTTATCATACAAATATAACTGCGAGAATTTTAGAAGCAAAATCACCTCAATTACATTTAAATCAACAAATTCAACCTAAAAGTGTACAGTAGCATCACTGTCCTGTCATATGCATAGTCATATGCAAACAACTCACCTCTGACACAAAGTGAAAGCAGCAGCCACATATACATACCTCAGCATTAGCCTGATCTGCCTGTCCCTGCCACAAGCCCCCTGCCTTTCCATGCCTCGCTGACAGTTTGCCACCACCGCACCCACACGCCATTGATCCTAACGGGGATGGAAGGCTGCTCCGAGTGGCTGTCAGAAGCTGGCTGCCGTTCGGAGGGTTTGGGGGGAAAGTGTGTGTGTGGGTGTGTGTGGGAGTGTGTGTGTGGGGAGGGGGGGATTCTGCTTTGTGACTCGCACAAATCAGAGCATGTGTGGCCTGGCTGTGTGGCCTGGCTGTGTGCGGAGAAGAGATCAATCCATGTCACTGGAGCCAGACGCGACAGCCCGTCTCCTCTCCCCAGCTCCGGAGCACTCTCCTTGGGACAATTTGTCACGGTGCGCCGGAGTGTGGAGGTTTAGCATTAGCCTGGTTTTCTTCAGTAAAGCTATGTGGGGTCAGTGGAGGTGATGTTTTATTTAAAGGTCCTATATTACACAAATTTGACTGTTGTGAGCTTTAAGCCAAGTTAAAATGCTGTTACCTCCTCAAAAACACACATGGAGTTATGTTTTGTTTCATTCACACTAATCCTTAAGTATGTTTAGTAGAGATTGTCAATTCCAGGACTGAAATTGTCCAAATGATTCTAGTGAAGTTGTGTTAAACATGTGTAACTGAAACGATACACAACTCCAGGTCTGTTTGTGATGAGGAAACTACATTATAACATGGATTAGAAAATAGAGTAATATAGGACCTTTAAAGGTGTTTAACTTTTTCCAGTAGAGGGTCTGCCACAAGCTTAACTCCATGTAGTTTTTTCCTAAAGTGTTCTCATGTATAGCATTTAATTTAACTATCTCCATGGGGACAAGCATGCCACATCACCAGGCCAAGTTACAGGTCGGATCTGTTGAGATGTGGGCCAGCGCACGGTAATAATGCATGTTATTGTGGTGGTTTAGACAAATAAAAACAGTAATTGAATAAGTACAAGCTGTATTTATTAATGCCATACTGTGGAACATTCCAGGCAAAGCAATACCATGGAGACAAGTAAATGGCAGACCCTTAACCAGAAAAGTTACACAATGCACCTTTAAGACCCAGAATGCAATACATGGAAATTCAAGGTTCATTTCTGTCCTGTAAATGTGACTTTGTTCAAATTAGTAATAGTTTTAGTGTTAATTAGTATCTGATTTGATACTTCTGACAACCCTAGCTGAAATCCAGTTGGTTCAATCAGTGCTAGTGCAGCCTCTGTAGCTCAGTGAGAGAATTCCGTGTTCTTATTACTCAATCACAATTAGTTTATCTTACCTGAGTAGAAAATAAAAGGTTAAATGTCTTCCTCCAAAGTCTGAACTCTGCTCCAAACCAGATACTTTTACTGACCACATAGACAAAGACTTATTTATTCATCAGCGAGTTTTAATCAAATTAGATCAAAATTTGCATTATTGACGCAACAAGCAGCCAGTCATATGGTAATGTCACACTAACCTAACACAGACCCGCTGTTAAAATGAAACTCTATCTTTTATTATCACTTTGCCCATCACGTCGAGCCTTCTCCTCCGCCGCTCCCTCTTCCTCTTCCTCTGCTTCTGCTGTGCCAATTTGCCCAGGGCGGTGGAGTGTATCTGTACCCGTCCTGGCAGCGAGCAGGGGTGGGGGGTGGGGGGTGGGGTGTGTGACAAAGGCTGTGCCCGTGGGGTGAACCAGCGGGGGAGGTCACCTGGAGTTTAGCGCTGGGCAGAGACAGGAAATGGAACAGCGGGGACAGAGATGGCGGTGAGTGGTGAGGGAGTTGCGTCGGACAAGGTGTAAATTGGAGCGATGACACTGTGGCATGCTGGGAAAATATCTCGAACAAGGCGGAGGTCAAAATGCAGTGTCTCTGTACTTTGGGTTTCAATGGGTTTTATGTAGTCTAATATATGGGACAACTGGCATTTACACTCTTTACTTTAAATATAAAAAGGTGAATATGGAACCATGGTTTGCCTGGGATCAAGAATACACACTTTTCCAATGCTTTACGAAGTGTTTTTGTGTATTATGCCATTTTCTCATCTATGTTGTAATTCCACATCACAAACATACCTGGAGGTGGGTTTTGTTTCATGCACGCATGTTTAACACACAAATCCGGCATATTTAGGCTGAGTACTTTACTTAAACAGAAATCCTGATTGAGGTCGAGTCCTGGTTGAGTCCTGGTTGAGTCCTGGTTGAGTCCTGGACACATCTACAACCAGTCCGTCCTGGTAGCCTGGGATCCAGAATACACACTTCAGATGGGCGTGATTGACAGATTACTATCACCATTATCACTATAACACATTTCAACTTGGCACTGTTTTTCCTATTTCCAAAGCTCAAAATACTCTGCTCCACCTTGTGATGTCATGAGACGGAAGTTTTCAAGTTGACAGATTTTTACCTTTTGTTCAGTAGAGAATGGCAAATTGATTCTAGTGAAGGTGTATGGAGTTTAAAAACACAGTGGAGCACTTCCTGTATTGTCACATGACACCACAAAGTGTTTTCTGTCTGAGAGAAGAACTCAGCCTAAATATGCAGGATTTGCGTAAAAGCAACAAAACACAACTCCAGGTATGTTTTTGATGAGGAAACAAGACTATAGCATAGATCAGAAAACCGCGTAATATGGGCCCTTTAAATTGTTAATCGCTATGGCAACAGGCCTAATTTTTCATCACTCTGAAACCCAAGAATACAATAGCAGATATGGCAGTCAAAATTCCACGATACCACTGCTGGTTTCCATTTACAAACATGCTCGATATGCTACAGACAAAGTTATTAGAGCTGATGTTACACCGGTCTAGACACACTACTTATAGTACAAATTAGCCTATATCGTAATCTTTTAATGACAGCTTCTCCGCCTCACAAAGCAAGATAACACTTCAATAACATAGCTACCGAGACTGACACGGACCATATACACTGAACTAGACTCAACAAATTGACAGTGACAAGAGGGAAGACTTAAATTACAATCAAGGCTGTGTGTGGCGTGTTATTTGAATACTGTCTCTAATGCGCAAGGAAGCACAACTTTTCTGGCAGACTACAAACCAGCTAATGTTTCTGTGGAGATATTGCTCTGCCTAGAATGTTAAACTTATCGATCTTCATAGAGACAAACAGGTGACGCGCACATGCCAAGTTACAAGTCAGACCTGTGGAGAGGCGATCCAGCTTGTGTAAGAGTGCATGATTTTTTTTGCAATAAAAGCAGCTGTAGTAATCTTAATAAGGACCAATCAGTGTTTTTAAAATATTAAACAGCAGAATAACTACCCACTAACTAATTTCCAACTAGCATACCGATGACTTAAGTGTTACCAATGCAAAATAGATGAACTACTCAGATTTTACTATTTCAGGGTCTTCTCGGGGGATGGTATATCGGTGATATCAGTGGACTGCCCCAATATCTGTATGTGTAATATTGAAAATTGAGCTGATATTTGGTACCAATATTTTTCTCTGGACTGCCCTAGTCTCTTTGTGCCCATGTGTCATTCTCAATGTGTCCTCAGTGCATCAGAATTTTGAAAGGACCCATTCTGATCCATGTTCTAATGCTGTATCAAAAACATATCTGGAGTTGTGTTTTGTTTCATTCACACATGTTTAACACACACAAACCCTGCATATTTTGGTTTTCAGTTCTTCTCTCAAACAGAAAACACTCTCACAAGAGTCAATTTTATCGGCCACAAAAAGCAAGACAAATATCAGATATCAGTATCGTTTCAAAAAATCCATATCGGACCATCTTCTTGTCTTTTCTAAATTTTTTTGCCCCAATAACTTCCCCAAATCCTACTACTAAAACCCACTGCCGTATTTTCTCTACACTCTAAAACACTACTTCACTCAACAGTTGTGAAGTAAATCCACTGGGGAATATCTTTGTCGAGCTGAACTAATATTTAAGTTTGAAACCACTGAGCGCATAAACTCCTGACCCCAGTTTTGGGCTCCTGGGGGACACCGCGTTATGTTTTATTTAACTGCAATAATAAGATGCGTGATTGTGATTCAGGCGCCGTTCTGGAGATCTACTTGTTTTGTTGTTCTTGTCACTCATACAGTGTTAATCGGCCCAAAACAATGCTTAGAAAATGTACTCAAGACACACGGCGCATTGTGAGCGAGTGGGTGACATGCTATGAACGCTATGCTGGTGTGTTTGGCAGCATAAAGAGCGTATTCAAGCGTGCTGATTTCACCCGCGCTGACATGGCTCCGTAAAGGGTTGTGCACGCGGGGCCTAAATGTCACTCACGGTGTTGACATGCGCGACGTAGCATGCTAGCATCATTAGCATAACATTGAGTCTTGTGCTCAGACTGCTCCTAGCTGTCACTCAAAACGCACGGATAACAGATCATGACGCTTAGCTATATTCAAATTATACTTAATAATAATGGGGGTTGGGTTGAACTTTGAACACTGGCCGACACAAGCTGAACAATATCGAGTTGAAATTGCAATGAGTACGTACTATTACCCAGCTACATAGAATCCAATTACTTAGGTGGTAAAATGTCTACTGTAAACAAAGTATGCTGAAAGATAACCCTATGGTATTACAACAATTTTACAAACATGTTCTGACATGTATGGGATTCTTGTATTAGTTTCATTTCATATTTCAGTCTTCTATCAAATGTTAACACTCCTGGAGTTGTTTACAGTGAGTACAAGTGTAAAATATGTAGTGTGAACAGACTCCTTTTTTTTAAATGATCCATCAAAAATGTCATCACAATTGCAATACTTTTCAGAAAAATCAGAATTCAATTTTTGTCCAAAATTGTTCAGCCCAAAAATAAATATTATAATATTTCTATAATATTTCTTTTTTTTTTTTTTTTTTTTTTTTTTTACTCTGCGTTATTGTAATATAATGTAATGTGTGAGCTACTGTGTCCAAGTCATTTCCCTTGTGGATCAATAAAGTCTGTGTAAGTCTAAGATGTCTCATATTGACCAGAATGGATGTTACCGGGATTACCCTGATGATGAATGTGCAGAAAACATGCAAGTATCTGTTGCGATGGAGTTTCAAGTATCACAAAAGGTGCAGAAATAATTTGCCGTGTCCATTTTTATTTTTATAATATCTATTAAGTATTCTAATGCTGTGTATCTTTTACTAAGGATCCAGAGTACACACTTTTTGGCTGTATTCAAGCGCGCCGATTTCACCCGTGCTGACATGGCTCCGTAAAGGGTTGTGCTATTTTTATATCATTCATAAATACTACTGCAGAACCACAAACATGCGCTAATATTTATTTTTAGTAGGGATGGTACAAGATCTTGTGCTACAAGATCGCGTGAGACAAAATTGCCACAAGATCGTGCAGCAAGAGAAAAATGATCTCGTGAGATTTTTCCAAGTGTTCACATTTGGATTGGACAATAAAGTGTCACGTGTTGGTGAGTTGCATTTCTTTAACAGCTCCAAAAAGCAGTCCTAGAATGGAAACAAACATATGAAATCAAATGATTAAAACATTGCAAGGCCAAATTTGGAAAGTGAATTGTGAAATTTATTTAGGAATTAGGAATTATGTTAAAATCTCGTCTCGTTTCGTTCTCATGGACTCCATCTCGTATCTCGTCTTGGTGGAAATTGCTTCTCGTCCCATCCCTAATTTTTAGCTTTAACTGAATGTTTACTCTGCAAGTTTGAATTCTAATTTGTACTTTGCTCTTTTTGTAGACTGAAGAAATGTATTTACTATAATTTAATTCTTATGTTGTATATCTCTTGCCAGAGACCCAGAGTACACACTTCTCTGCGAAAACCCGCGCTGGCATGGCAACGCGACTGGGAGGTAAAGGGTTATAAGCACGGGGACTAAATATCACTCACGGTGTTGACATGGGCGGCATAACACAAGTGATTTATGCTATGACCATTTGCAGCTGTCAACAGAATAGCACAACGTGATGCAATGCTATTTTTATATCATTCATACATACGAGTACAGAACCACAAACATGCACTAATATCCATTTTTAGCATTCATTCAAAGTTCACATTGCAAGTTTGTAATCTGCTCTTTTTGTAGATTGAAGAAATGTATTTAATTTAATTCTTACATTGTAGATCTCTTGCCAGGGATCCAGAATACACACATCAATAAAAAACTATGCTGGTCTGTGTGTGGCAGAATAAAAAGCTTGTACAAACGTGCTGATTTCACTTGTATAAACGTGCTGATTTCATACTTACTTTATAATAATGGAGGTTGGGCTGAAGTTTGAATAGGGGTAAAGTTACACAATAGCCAAAAATCACAATTTGAGTAGGTACAATTATCAAAGCGCAAAGACAATTATGTAGGTAAAAATATGTCCATTAAAAGACAGGAAATTTTAATTCTTTACAAACAAATAACTCTACAAACATGTTCTGTTCTTTTTTGTATTAGTTTATCAGTTTGTATGTCAGTCTTCTCTTAAATATTAACACTCCTGGAGTTGAACAGAATTCCTTCTTTTTTATCATCAAAAAAAAAAAAGATTTTTTTTTATTTTTTTTTTCAAAATTGTGCAGCCCCAAATAAAGGTGTCCCATATTCACCAAAATTTATAAAAAATATTTGTGTGTTTATCCTGATGATGAAATTCAGACGGTATTATTGGATCCCTCAGAAATGTGCTGAGAAATATGCCTGAAAATGTTGATTGAGGAGAAGACAAAAACCCCAATGGACCACAAAAACTACAGAAAGATTCATTTTCAACTACTATTTGAAAGGTCATGTTGCAAGTTTGAATTCTAATTTGCGGTCTAATCTTTTTGCAGTCTTTTTAAATCATTTCTATTGCGGGCGTTTTTGCTAAATTTCCAAAACAACAATTGCAATATTGTCAATTTTGTCTTACCCCTCAGGAAAAGCATTTCGATCAAAATAATACCAGGAAGTTTTATCACATACAATTTTGGCATTTCAGAACAGAAGTAACCCAACAACTTGGAAAGAAATTGTACTTTTCAGAGTACTTTTCTAGCAGCATACTTTTAGTCCTACTTGAGTAATATTTATATACTCTACTAGTACTAGGTTTTGAGGACTCTTCCCACTGTGAGTAAGTCAACAAGTGCCAAAAGCTTCATGTTGACAATAAGAAATGATTTGAACGTTTGTGTTTCCTGCAGCGCTCCTTCAGATATGATTTAGTTTCTAATTTTTGAGTCTGTCCTTTGAAAATACCAGATTTTGTGCATTATTTAAGGTTTTTCCTTCAAATTGCGTTAACTTCGAATTATAAATCAGATGTCATGTCTCAGCAGTTGGTCTTTAAAGGTGCATTGTGTAACTTTTCTCCATGGAGATGTAATTGCTTTGAGATGTTTCGCAGTATAGTTTAAACCTTTACAGATCAGATCTATGGAGAGTAGGTTGTTTTTTTTTAGTTTTTTTTTTTAGCAATAACACCACCTGTAATTGAATACATGTAAAGCAGATCTGGTTAATGTCATACTGTGGAACATTCCAAGCAGAGCAATGACATCTCCATAGAAACAAGCAGGTGACGGACGTCCAACCAAAAAGTTACACAGTGGACCTTTAAGTTACTCTTCTCTTGAGTAGTAGTTTTCCCAAATGCTTTTTTACTCTCGAGTAATCGCTTAGACCACTACTTTGTACTTCTACTTCAGTAAAATCACTTTGAAGTAAAGTTACTCTTACTTGAGTACAATTTTTGGCTACTCTACCCACCTCTGCAGTTTAGTCCACAATAAACCCTCTGAATTTAAATCAATGCCAAATACTTTTAGACTACCCTGACATGATTTTGGTCCATTTTGTAAAACATTAGTGAGACTTGCGTA
The DNA here is from genome assembly GCA_029959045.1 of Taenioides sp. WSHXM2023. Lineage (NCBI taxonomy): Eukaryota > Metazoa > Chordata > Actinopteri > Gobiiformes > Gobiidae > Taenioides > Taenioides sp. WSHXM2023. Next base: position 6,682,801 of record CM057088.1, read on the forward strand.
ACTAAACCTGCTACAAACCAATAGCCTTGAAACTGCTTTTGTTTTTCCTCATTTTTAACTAAAGAAAAAAAACTAGAAACAACATATGAGTAGTGGCCACAGTGAAACGGTACGAAAACAAAAATGGCCGATGAGTCACTGCGTCGTGCTCAGTTCTTGTGGCAGTTTGATGCATGTGTGGGGAGAGGATGGATCCCTGTCATCCTTGTGTAACATGGTCACTATCGACTATTGTGGCTTGGGTTACGCAATTATTTCATGTTAATTTCTTTAGCGCCGTCAAGAATCTGATTACAGTGTATGGAATATGTTTACATTCAAGGTAAAGGAGGGCTGCAAGGTTGATCACAGACAAAACAGCGATATGAGTGTTGGCAATCAATTAGCAAAAGGCAAAGGGTTATATAAGCAATAAGATATCATTTGCAGAGAATACACTGTGAGGATAGCCTAGTTTAATGCCATACTGTGGAACATTCCAGGCAAAGCAATAACATATCCATGGAGACGAGCAAGTGGGGGATCCTCTACCAACAAAGTTACATAGTGCACCTTTAAGCAGGCTTCTAGAACTCGCAAATGTTGTAGTCAAGGTCTCTAAGAAAATGTTCTGAAACGCAGATAATTCTTGTATTAGATTTTATTACATTCATATTTTTTAGTAGTCATATAATTGTTTTCATATATTTTAATTCATATGTCTCATCGTCTCACGAGTCTCATTCCGTTAATGAAAATTCTGCTTCATTTAAAAAGTGCTCTGAGAACTGCATCTTTATTGAGCTAAATAGCAAAATCGAAATGACACTGCAATACCAAAAAAAAGTATATAAATATATATTATTACTACAGATTAAACATGTTCAAATCAAATATAGCTTTTAATGACAACAGTTATAACAATGATGTATTCTTAACTGTTAAAAGATTGAACATGATATCCCATTTATTTATATAATTTGGTGTTTCAGTTCAACAAGCAGAAAGCTCAGTCTCTCAAATGGGTTGCCGGTTTCAATTCTGAAATCCAGTTGGTTTAAACCTAAAAGGACTCTCTCTGATCTGAATGGTCTCTACCTAAACTCTACCTATATACTGAGAATGAGAAAATCCTGTGTGTCCTCTGTAGACACTGGCAACCCAGGTTCAGTTGTGATTGCAGTACCATTTTAAACCACTAAGAGCACAGGTGACATACAGTCCCTTTTGCCCAGAGGTCTCCAACTTGTAGCTGTCCAGTAGCTCACCCATGGATTTCTGAATTATACGCATTGTGGGCAATAACTTAAATTTGAGTAATTACCACTGTAAACTTATAATTTAAGGTTGTACACTACTAAATGGCTAATGGTTTATGTTTCATCGACGTCCAACTGTACCCCATCTAAAGCTTGGCGTGGCTCATCTATTTACTCAATTTCTTGCAACCGCTAATACTAGTAGCTCTCTGGCATTTTTGTTTTGTACAGGTAGAGGAAAAAGTTTGGAGACCCCTGCTTTAGCCCTTCTATCCCACACTTTACCGTGCATTTCCTGCATTATCCCCCCCTTACTTTTGACTGACAGGTGGTGATCTGTGCCCCTGTCGGCATATCCACACCTCCAGCCTAAAGAGGGATCACAGCACAATGGAAGACCCTGAATGACAGTCCGGCATTAGCCCCATTTGTCAAATCAGAACACACACAAACACACATAAAGCCCAGGGAGGGGGACAAAGCCCTCTCTCGTACCATCAAAACAACGCGCTTATGCCGCGTTATGATGTGTTTACTTGTCTGGCTGGCGCGGCTCTGATTGGAATCTATGGAGAGTCCTTGAGCCACTGGAGAGCGCCACTTGAAAATCAGCAAAGGGTTACTCAATCAGGTATAGGAGGATATAGAAGGCCATTAGAGTACAATGACATGGTAAAAGTAGCATTATTCTGGGGGGACATAATGGCGCATACAAGCTTTTAGTCCTGAGCGAAACAATACTGCGATTTGTTGAAATTACCACATGGCGGCAACAACGTAAAGTCATAAATATTCACAGCGCAGGAGGTGAGCCAAGTTCTCATTTAAAGGGTTGTGTGTGTTGACCTGGTACAACCCTTATGATATACTGATAGTTTAAAGCCACAGAAACAACTTGTGACAATGTGTAAAAATCAAGTATGCTTAAAAGTCCTAGATTTCTAAAATTCATAATTGGCTATTATGAATTTTAATCCATGTTATAATGTTTTTATCTCATCAAAAACATACCTGGAGTTGTGTTTTGTTTCATTCACACATGTTTAATTATTAAGCTGCATTATTAAGCTGTCTACATCTCAAAATGCTCTGTTTCATCATGTAATGTCATGTAGTGGTAGTTTTCAATATTAACAGTTACCCTTTACCTTTAGTTCAGTAGAGATTGGCAATTCCAGGGCTGAAATGATCCAAATCATTCTAGTGAAGGCGTATGGAGTTTAAAAACACAGCAAAGCACTTCCTGTTACCTTATTACCACATGACATCACAAGGTGGAATAGAGCGTTTTCAGTTTGAGAGAAGAACACAGCCTAAATATGCAGGATTTGTGTGTTAAATTTCTGTGAATGAAATAAAACGCAACTCCAGGTATGTTTGTGATGAGGAAACATTATAACATAGATCAGAAAATAGCGTAATATGGACCCGTTCAGAATGACAAAGTTGACAAAGCTATTGGAGCAGAATGTGCGGCTGGAGCTAGCTGCGTATGTTTTGTAATCTTTTTATTCTTTTACAGTAATTTTTCATCTATAACCATCAGTCTTGGAGAAAACACAAATAAAAAGCATTAACCTTACCGTGCGCTGTTCCTGTATCGTCCAGCGGAGTGTTCCCTCTGTAACTCACTACAGGTTGCGTATGGGCCTGCAGGGGTCAGCACATGCCTTTGAGAAGACGATCCAACCGAAGCTAGGCGGACTTCCTCTTCCTGTGGAGACATAAAAGTGCATATGAGGTTATAAAAACACGCTTTATTTAATCAGTAGTTATAACCATGTGTCCTTATATGTGTGTAATCCCTCAGTGGTCCTGTAGGTTCCATAGTGGTCCGTGGGCGTATACTAGTCTATGTGCTCTTATACTTGTTCTGATACAGCTCAAAATCATTCTAAAGCTATTCAGAAAAGCTTAATTTCTGTCCTGTGAATGTGACTTTTTTAGTATCGATACCTTCTCAAGTGAGTATCTAGTTCCAATACTAGTTTTAGTATCAATTAGTATGTGATTTCCGGGGTGTGCAAAAATAATTAAATATCGATATATCGTGATAATACATTTGGTGAGTATAGTATAGTATAGTTATTGTGAACTGCTGTATCTATATATCGCTAGTAGTATTTTTTTTATATCTTTTAGCAATTATTTTTGTGACTGCAGTACAGTTTTGTTGGTTATTTAGGAAGGAAACTTGTTTATGCAATACACCTGACATATTCACTGTTTTGATTATTAAAATACATGTATTTCATATGAACTTTGCACACGAAGTGGTTTAACAAAGAAATATTGGTTCTTTAAAAAAGCAATATATCACAGAGAATCATGTGCGATATACTGTTTATAGATTACCACACGAATCCCCATATCATGATAATATCGTATTATGAGCCATATATCGTGTATCGAATTGTGGGGGACCTCATGATTCCCAGTCCTACTTTCAACGGTGCATTGTGTAATTTTATTGGTGAAGGGCCAATCAAATTCTTTTCTCCATGGAGATGTAATTGCTTTGTCTTGAATGTTTCACTTTATGGTGTTAAAGGTGGGTGGAGAGTCCCTCCCTCAAGTGGAGGAGTTCAAATATCTCTGAGTCTTGTTCATGACTGAGGGGAGGATGGAGCGTGAGATTGACAGGTGGATCGGTGCAGCGTCTGCAGTGATGTGGTCGCTGTATTGGACCGTGGTGGTGAAGAGGGAGCTGAGCTGAAAGGCAAAGCTCTCGATTTACCGTCAATCTACGTTCCTGCCCTCACCTATGGTCATGAGCTTTGGGTAATGACCGAAAGGACAAGATGGCGGATACGAGTGGCCGAAATGAGTTTCCTCCGCAGAGTGGCTGGGCACTCCCTTAGAGGGTGAGCTCAGTTACACGGGAGGAGCTCAGAGTAGAGCCGCTGCTCCTTCACATTGAGAGGAGCCAGCTGAGGTGGCTCGGGCATCTGTTCCGGATGCCTCCTGGATGTTCCGGGCATGTCCCACCGGGAGGAAGCCCTGGGAAGACCCAGGACACGCTGGAGGGACTATGTCTCTCGCCTGGCCTGGGACACCTTGGGGTCCCCCCGGAGGAGCTGCAGGAAGTGTCCGGGGTGAAGGAAGTCGGAGTCCCTGCTTAGACTGTTTCCCCCAGCCCTGGATAAGCGGAAGAAAATGGATGGATGGATGGGTATTAAACCTTTCTATCTTCATGGAGACCAAACCAGACCAAGTTACAGGTCAGATCTGTGGAGAGGCAACCCCGCTCACAGTCAGATGCCTGTTTTTCTGGGTATTTTTGAGCTGTGAAGCCACCTGTAATTGAATAAATGAATGGTAGAGCTGTTTAATGTCATACTGTGGAACCTTCCAGGCAAAGCAATGACATATCCATAGAAACAAGCAGGTGACGGACCCCCAACCAAAAAGTTACACAACGCTCCTTTAACAAAATAAATATATGTTATAAAAATATAAAATATACTTCCTAGTGAACATTTATCATGTGTTTCTACAGGGTGATGTGACAGTAGGAGGCCTTTATACCAGATGCCCTACCTGTTACTGTGAGGAAGAAAAGCAGCACATGGTGAGTTTTGTTTCTGCAGGTACAATTCTAATGTTCATGTGATTCTGTTCTGGTCCAGTGTTGTATTAGAGAGTGATAAGTGCTTTAAGTCTATTTAAACATGTACAACACAGAGTAGATCATCATAATGTGTTCATCATGTGTTACTCCTGTGTCCACAGGCAGAGACCAGAGCTTCTTCACTGGAGTAAATCTTCACACTGTCCAGCTCCAAACAGGCTGTCCCTGATCACAGGTACAGAGATCACAGGTCTCTGTATCTGTGATCTGTGTGTGTTTGATTCTGTTTAAGACAAGACAGAACTATGGAAAACTAAAGAGTGCATTTGTATTATTTTACTTTAATCAAATCAAATACATTTGACGTTGCATGTTAAAATAATTGTGCCGACAGAATTAAATTATACCAAAAAATAAAACCATAAAAAAATGATGTTCATGTTCTGAGAAAAATATGCGTAGAGGGGACTGAAATAAGTTTCAAAGCCTAAACATAATTTTATTGCATGCAACCGCTTTCCATATTTTTTTTACGCGAATCCAGCAACCTTTTTTTCTTTTTTTTCAGTGTGAAAGTACATAAGGACGAACCACAGCTGCTCCCATTGGCCCCCGCGTCTGTCTTAAACGGGGGCCAGTGACCTCGGGGCCCCGTCAGCGTAATCTGCCCCGTCACCACTCTGTCAAAACATAGGCTCTCGCTCGGCCGAGGTCAGATACAGAGCGTAGGGGGAGAGTCGAGAATAGCCCCGTGTTTACATTGGTATCCTTTAAATATTTAGTATGAACAACGAAAACTCTGCTCCGCACCGCAGGCCCTTTGAAAGATAGATGCACTCTGCCAACCTCCAAATCAACATTAGTATGACTGCTACTCTTAACCTTAGCATGGCAGCAATTGCACAAAAGCAGAGGTCAGGGAATGAATAAAACATTTGAGTGGTGTTAATTGCCAACACTTCAAGCTAAAAAAGGAAGAAATGTATTAAAAAAAACATGTTGGCTCATGGTCAAGTGTTAGAAAACCTTTGTGAGGATGTCTAGGGGGGGAAAAGTAAACATTAAAAAAACTAGAGAAGCGAAGGCAGAGCGCAGAGCCAAGCATAAGTGGGTATGTGATGGGTGCTGAAATTAAATACAGAAATTGTTTAGCATTTTATCAAACCGCTCGGTATGGAAAAGCAGAAAAGAGAGGGATGAAAGAGTAGCAGTATTGATTAGTGGTACTTGAAGTGGTACTTGTTAAGTTGGACGTATTGATATTTGTTACTATACAGAAGGGTTGTCAAAAGTATCGAAAAACAGATACTAATTGATGCTAAAATGTCCTATATTATGCAAAATTGATTACTGTGAACTTTAAGTCATGTTATAATGTTGTTGCCTCCACAAAAACATACCCGGAGATGTGTTTTGTTTTTCATTTGCACATTTTTATTATTAGTCTTTCTACATCCTCATGTAATGAAGGGGTAATTTTCAAGTTATCAGCTACCTTTTACCTTTCGTTTAGTCAAGATAGAAAATTCCAGGCTTGAAATGATTAAAATGATTCTAGTGAAGCTGTAAGTAGTTTAAAACCACAGTGGAGCACTTGACATCATGACATCACAAGGTGGGATGGTGTTTGAGAGAAGAACTCAGTGTGTAAAACATGTATGGATGAAACAAAACACAACTCCAGGTATGTTTGTGATGAGGACACACTTTTTTCCTGCTTTATTAAGGCCAATTAAGGTGTAACCAGAATGGGTTAGATAATCATATTTGCATTGGCCATTTCAGCCAAAAAACATCTCATTACTGGGTTATTTGATTTCCACAGACCATGTAAATGTTCCAGCAACAGAAAAGCTTGTATTTCCTATGGTTTTTCCTTCTCTCTTCTGGCTCTCCTCTCGTCCATCACACACGACTCCAGGGCCTTTTACAGCCAATACTTTGTAGTGAGTCCTGGAGCTGTACACCGTCCCAGAGGCTGCTGCCAGACACTGGAGGGACATTAGCCTGTTCATTAGCATCATTAGCATCATTAGCCCAGAGTCCCACAAAATCAGCCATCGTTTACCAGGACCCCCATGGAGTACAAGCACCAACCCAACTACTATGTGACCTCAATAAGTAGGATAATGGTAGTTAGTAGAGTTAACTGCTTTAGACTGGCCTGGTACTAGTCTAGTCCTAGTTTGATGCAGGTTTAGTACTAATACTGGCAACTTGATCAGCAATGTTGTTAAAGCTTTTGTATTTTATCTAAGAAAATGACTGAAAAGTTATATGTTGTATCTTTAAAGCTTTGTATTGCACCGAGAAGTTTATACAAAGTTCCTTAATGAAAGCGTGCTTGCATCTCCACAAACCTGACTCTTACTTGATTTGGAGCACTTCCTACTTCTCTCCATACAATGTTTATTTTGCGATGATATTCCATAGTTTTAGCTTTAAGTATTTGCCAATACCTAATATCAACCAATACTAGGGGTACCTATTCCCACCATTGTGTACAGGATTTTTCTTTGTTGGATTCAAAGTGCATAAACGCAAAACTTTAAAAAGGCATTCTGGGTAGTTCTGAAATATTTAAGTATAAAGTTCTGACCACTGAAATATTTGGTACTGAGTTTTTGCTTGTATAAACCCAGAAAATGCAACAAACCAAACAGAATATTGATGAATTAAGGTATTGGTAAATGGTCAAGTTTTTATATAGCGCTTTTCCATTTTCAAGGCACTCAAAGCGTTTTACAACAAGAAACCACTCAACCATTCACACACACATTCATGGACACAGCTCATGGGAAGTGCTCATGGGGGGCGCTTTGAGGTCCATCGACTCCTGACTAGCTGACTGTATATTGAGAAAATTGTCACCCCTCTCTCTGTAACTGCTGCTGTGAGCCTCGTCATTTTGGTCTCAAATGTCTGTAATAACCCGATCTACGTGATCCCTGTGTTTTTATTTTGCCATTTTGTCCGAAAATTAATTCCTATTCCTAATACGGAACTGGCTCCAAATTCGCCCCTACGTCCACAACCATCGTGAGCTTCATTTGACTGGAGCCGGACGCTATGGTTGACGTTACACTCCCTTAGTCTTTATAGAGTCTATGTATACAACATTTCTATTTAAAACTTCTTTCATATTACTGAGAAGAAACTAACTGCACTCCATTTTCAACTGTAACCCCATATCTGCACTGGAGACTGTTGACCTTCTAACAGTGGCCTACATACAGCTCACCCAACGAGCAACAGAGTGGACCTGCCTGTGACCTTAAACCCCGTCTCCACACACATGAGCTGAATGAAAGAGGCCAGTGACTGCAGCTGCTCTGACCCTCTCCACCCCTCTCCACTCTTCGCGCCTCCCCAGCCTCGTGCCTCGTCTCTGGGCTCGTAAACAGCTCGCGCTCCCCTCCTCGGCTCTGGTTCTCTGTGGGTGTGTGTGGCTGTTTACTGCTGAGGTTAGGGCCCCGGTGCTGGAAGGGAGAGGGAGTTTAGTCATGGGAAACAGTAAGTAGGACTGTTTTCGATCCAGAAAAATATCATGAACGATACTGACATTCGATCATACCACAATCATAATAACCTTAAATGGACGCTCCGCCAGTTTATAAGTACTTTTCACAACTTTCAGAGGCAAGAGAGGCGTTTGCCACCAACAACAACTTGCATATCAACACATACTTCCTGATTCTCGGAAAATATTAATAACTTTATAACTAGATGCAGTATACAGACTTATTTTGACCTAAACAGTTGCTTATACAATATATCTGGAGCTAGAAACACTTTCCTCAAATAGATGGGAAAAAATGGATAGTCCATTAAAAGCAGAATCATCAAACATCTACACCTTGTATGTTATAATTTAGGCCAAATACTACATACATGCAGAACATTTCGTGTCAAACTGTTACTTTGCCGCTCATGTCATCAACACTGCCTGTGAGTGTGAAGCTAACTAAAGGCTCTGCTCTGTCTGAAGCTTTGTTACTCAATTCGAACAATAATCTGAGCTTTGTTTTAATACAATTTGACCATAAAGAACTGGCTAAAATGGAACTACAACAGGTGAGCTGATATGTGCCAGCATTAGCCAACAGTTTTTCAGTTAGTCACTCTCACCATTTTCCTAAAACAGGACCATGAACGCTCGTATTGATCACGGGCTTTGGAAAACTTGTTGTTTAAATCAATTTTTTCTAGCGTTTTCAGACTATTTTAAAACTCCTTTCACAGTGTTTGCTAGTGTGCGCACTGTGTCACCATGGTAACTCCTGAACATTCCACCACAGGCATACATGTAGAACCTCCCCAGCACAATGTCACTCCAAAGTACCAACAGAATGTACCTTAACCTTAACCATTAAAGACTCGTAATTCAGTTCAATGTCATCTTGAAATTACATACAGAGGACTGAAAATCACAGTACAGTCAGTTCCTCGGGGTCCCTCCCTGGTTCGTCTGTGTGCCGTGATGGTGACGCGACTCTTGGTTGAATTAATTTGGCACTCAGCTGTAGCCCCATTTCAGCCTCTGATATTCCTCAGAGGTAAAATCTGCTACCATGATGTCTCTTTTGGTTCAGCAGTGGGAGGGAATGGGTGTTAAAAAAAATGACTGTTGGAAAATGATAGAAAATGATTGAAATCCTATGTGAATTTACATAGAATAATAAAATAGAATGAATTTAATATAAGAATAAATATAATATTGTGATGCGTGAGCTACTGCGTCCAAGTAATTTCCTTTGTGGATCAATAAAGTTTGTCCAAGTCTAAAGAAAAGCTGCATTATTTCATGTACTAGTGTTGCTAAAGGTACAGCATGTAACTTTCTGGATGTGGCGTGCAACCTGTATGATTCCACAGAAATAAAGTTAAAATCAGACTTTGGAACATTCTGCATAGAGATCTATCCATTTTATGCCATACTGAGGAAACAAGCAATGGAGATGCAAGCCTATTCACAAGTGTGATAAACCTTGTCAAAAGTATTGAAAACAAAGAGACACTGATCAATACTAAAACTAGTAGGGGACTCACAGTGCATCTGTGCCTGTTTTTTGAGCTATAAAACCACCTGTAATTGAATTAATTACAGAGCAATGACATATCCATAGAAACGAGCCCCCTGAACTCTCAACTGAAAAGTTACATACTGCCGCTATGCACTTGATTTTCACACCACAAAAGGAGGAAGTAGGTATAAATCTGTCCTGTTCTCTAGCTCTCACAAACCCTATTCAACTTAAAGGTGCATTGTGTAGCTTTTCTGGTGGAGAGTGTGTCACCTCCTTGTTTCTATGGATGTCATTGCTCTGCCTGGAATGTTCCACAGTATGAAATTAAACATCTCTGTCATCTTTACATTTATTCATTTACAGGTTGTTTTATAGCTCTAAAATACCTCGAAAAACAGGCGTTCTGACTGTGAGCGGGGTTACTTCTCCACAGATCTGACCTGTAACTTGGTCTGGGTTGGTCTCCATGAAGATAGAAAGGTTTAATACCATACTGTGAAACATTCCAGGCAAAGCAATAACATCTTCACCCTCCACCAGAAAAGTTACACAATGTACCTTTAAGGCCCTCTCCGAGCGATCTGCTCCGGCCCACAGCACATCGTACAAATAATGCAAACAATAAATTCTCTTGTTTACTGGGTTTACTCCTGCTTGATTTTGGTTTAATCCTTGTTTCTGCTTTAGACTTAAAGGTGATGGACTCCCAACCGAAAAGTTACATAGTGCACCTTTAAAGACCCTATTATTATTTTGTGTTGAAAATGACATTCTATTGTTTTAAAAAAAGAAGTGTTTTTACAAAATATTATAACATATCATTTGAACTTTTAGCATAGTGACAGCATTAGCATTACTCTGTTATGCTAATGTGTATGTTAACCTTGAAGACCAGTTGCCATGCCGACTAGTGAAAAACAACATTGCTAACTAACCCGATTATGGCTGTTGGCAAAGCACTACACAAATTAGCCTGAGCAGACCCACTCCACGCACACGGGAGACTGCAGAGTGTATAAGGTCAAGTACGCCAACTCTGAGCATTTGGACAAGCGTACCCGTTTACCGGTTTGCCCTTGTCCCCTGCCCGCTCCGGCGCTATCGATTTGGCTGGCGCTGTATCAGATGAGGGATAATAATGGTGCGATTGCTTCATTGGCGCTGTTGTGAAGCTACGTATAATTTCTAATCTCATTTACTACAAATGATTCCACCGAGTAGCCCTCGCACCCCTTTTCGAGCTGTAATAGTTTGGAGGTGAGCCCCATTAACCAAACGAGCCTTTCGGAGCACAACATTCCCATTATAATCCCTCATTTCCCCCCAAACTGCGCCCAGTAGTCCTGAGGGGGGAGTACTCACGCGGTGGACCACCGAACCGCACTTCCAGGTCTATATCTGCGCTCGCTTCTGTGCTCCGGCTGTCCCTGTAGGGCCTTCGATAGCGGAGGTAAACAAAGATAGTGCCATTGTATAAGGAAAGAGGTTTTAGAGATGCATTGTGAAATTTTTCTGGTGGAGGGTTTGTCACCTGCTTGTTTCTAAGGATATGTCATTGCTCTGCGTGTAATGTTCCACAGTATGACATTAAACAGCCCTATCTTACATTTATCATTTACAGATGGCTTTATAGCTCAGAAATGCCTGGAAAAAAAAAATTGTGACTGTGAGCGGGGTCATCTCTCCACAGATCTGACCTGTAACTTGGTCTGGTTTGATCTCCATGAAGGTAGAAAGGTTTAATACCAGACTGTGAAACATTCCAGACAAAGCAATAACGTCTCCAGAAAAGCATTTGATGGACCCTACACTAGAAAAGTTACACAATACACCTTTAACATTTTTTTATTTTTTTTTACCTGTTTGTGTGTGTGTGGTTTTTTTTTTTTTTTTAATGATTAAGAGACATACTATTTTCTGATCTGTTCTAATGTTGTTTCCTCATCACAAACACACCTGGAGTTGTGTTTTATTTCATTCACACATGTTTAACACACAAACCCTGTCGAGTTCTTCTCCAAAACAGACACCACGGAACAGGAAGTGCTCCAATGTGTTTTTAAATTAACACACCTTCTCTAGAATCATTTGGATAATTTCCACCCTGGAGCTATAGCTAAAATGTAGTTGTTAACTTGAAAACTACCACTACATGACATCACAAGGTGGATCAGAGCATTTTGAGCTTTGAAGATACAAAGAGTTACTCAAACATGTGTAAATGAAACAAAACATAACTCCAGATACGTTTTTTGGTAACATTATAACATGCCTAAAAGTTCACAAGAATCCATTTTGTGTAATATAGGAGCTTTAAAATAATTCTTATGGTGCCATAGCATAATAAACATTTGGATGTAGCATGTAGTATTCAGACTGTAACACTAATCTTGTTTCCCATAAATATTTAACGGCGCGCTATGAAACTTCGGTGGGGTCTGTAATTACCAAGACTGGAATGCTGCACAGTATGGCCATTGTGCGTATTATTGTACTTTTATTCGATTACCTGTTTTTTGCGAGTTTTTAAAGCTAAAGCATACGTATTCTTACTGTAAGTGGGCTCGCCTCGCAGCAGATCTGACCTGTAACTTGCTTGGCAGCTTGATCGATAGAATTATGGCATCAGATTGACAAATTAAATGCCATAGTGTGGAACATGGCACAACAGGCAAAGCAAAATCATCTCCATGAAGAAATTTAGGTTATAAAGTTGGTACTGAATTATTCTTGGTAAAGGGATACAACAGTACTGTTTTCTCAGAGTCACGATATCAATGCGATTTTGATTCACTTTAGTCCTCAGAATTTTATAGTTACTATCAATAAACAAAACATTTGATTAAATTTCACCCATCATTCCCCTGATATATGTATATGATGTACTGGTTGGCAGATATGTCAGCTGAGAAATATACTGAGCGAAATTTTGGCCTTGAATTACCACTAGAGGCCAATATTCTCAACACAAAATAGTATTCTTTTATTACACCATGTGGTCTTACACTGCAGTAGTTCTGATAAAAACTCAAGGTGAAATTGCTCAGGACGTTTTATCCGGTTATGTCTCTGTATTATTTATCTCCACGGGGAAAAGCATTTGACAGACCCTCCATCAGAAAAGTTACACAATGCACCTTTAAATGAGCATCTAGTTTCAGTGCTAGTTTTAGTATCAATTAGTATTAGTTTGTAGTAGATTTTGATTATCGATTTTGGGTAAAATAATAAAAATCAGCTCTACATATCTGCCCAAAAATATCATCAGAGCTTATCGGTTGATCTGGATTCTAATCTATATCGTAATTGGCCATGAAACACACCATATCGGTCACTCTCCACCTATGACACATCTCTTATTTAATAATGTTTTTCGCTGTCTTTGTACAAATAACAGCATCCCCCCGTGTAGTCATATACACGAGCATTCTGAGCCACACAAGTACTGCGAGAGCCATATTGAACCATTTGATTATTATATAAAGTGTTGTTGTATGCCTTCGCCACACTGCATCTGAGCGGCCATGTTGTTTATAACCCCATTAAACCCACACAGAGCCGTATTGACCGCTGCTTACATAACTGCGCCACATATAGTTCCTCTCTGGGGACATTTGTCAGTAGGTGCTCACCGGGCTGTGGTACTGATCAATGCCCCCTCCCCGAGTCCTCTGGGGGGTCCACGAGTCTGGATGGGGGCTTTAAACTGGGGGTATTTTACTTCTATGGGGTATTAATTGCTAACACATAATATATTTAGATCACCGTGTTAACTTTTATTGCTTTGAAAACGCTATATTCGCCGCAAACAACGTATTAACATGTTTTACTTTTGTTTTTGATGCCCTCTGTGTTAACCCACTCCTCCTTCAGAGCGCTGTCTCATTACAAACTACTGCACATCGCATCAGGTTTGCGAAGTTGTAGTGCACAGTTTCGCACCATGTTTTTTGTAAATTTATGGAGAATTGTAGTGTGGGAGTATGGGTGAGATATACTTGATGCATGGATGACATATGAAACCATTGTTTTAGATAAGGGATCAACATTATAACATGGAAAGCAAAAAAAAAAGGTTGATTTCTCATAATGCCCCCTCTTTAATAATTCAGGGTCTGGGCCTGTCATATCCTCTATTAGCTCTGGGGGGGAGCGGGTGCACTGCTTGACTGATTACTAATTAGATTAATTGCAGTCTTTTTGAAAACGAGGAGAGAGTAATAGACTTGTTCCTGTGAAATGTGTTGAGAGGAGGAGAAAGAGGAGAAGAGGAGATGGAAGAAGTAATGAAGGATTTACTTGCGTCCCATTGTTTTGTTATATTAATTTTCAGGACTTATCGCGCACTGTATCAGCGGAGGATCTGATAAGACTTTGAGAAAATGTCACGTTGATTCTTGTTGCAGGGGTCTGATTAGAAGTCCTCGGAATGAGCTCAAAGGCTGGGCTGGAAATACTGAGGAAAAAAACATGGAACACAGTGAACTAAATACAACAGCAGGGGTAGTGGTAATGTTTAAAGAGGACATATTGTGCTTTTGTCAGGGATTTTGGATTCTATTATAACATTTGATAATAGATAGAAGATAATTACTTTTCTTTTTATTTTCATTGGAAACAGCGAGATTAATTAAAAAATGGTTTAGTAATAGAAAGACGGCAACTGACTTCCTGTTCAAAACGGCAGAACTGATAGACCCCGCCTCTAAATATTGATATTTTATGGTAGAATGCATCAAGTCATTAAAAGTGCATTGTGGAACTTTTCTGGTGGAGGGTCCGTCAAATGCTTTTCTCCTTGGAGATGTTATTGCTTTGTCTGGAATATTTCACAGTAGGGCATTAAACCTTTCTATCCTCATGGAGACCAAGCCAAACCAAGTTACAGGTCAGATCTGTGGTGAGGCGACCCCGCTCACAGTCAGAATGTCTGTTTTTCTGGGTGTTTTGAGCAATAAAGCCATCTGTAACTGAATAAATGTAAAGTAGAGCTGTTTAATGTCATACTGTGGAACATTCCAGGCAGATCAATGCACTAGTATCATGCAAAAGCAGCAACTTCAGATCTGCTTTCACACTAGACTAAAGTATAAAACATTCTGAAGCTTTTTAGAGCAGACGACTACAATTGAACACTCGCAGTTCCTCTTAAAAGGGCTCCATCATGACTGTCAGTGTGGCTTGGGCTAAAAGTATTTCATAGTTTTATCTAGGAACACTTAAATCTTTTTGTTTAAAATTCAACTTTAAAATACAGTGTTTTAATTACAAAAATTTACAGTTTCAATCACTGAAAAAGAATCAACAAAAAATGAAATAGACTCCAGACCATTAAAGCAGACGTATTATGTATGCAACAAAGGGATGGGACGAGACACAATTTCCACAAGGCAAGATGAGGTACGAGATCGGGTCCGTGAGAACGAGACAAGGCGGGATTTTAACATAATTCCTAATACATACATTTTACGATTCAGTTTCCAATTTTGGCTTCTCATATTGATTTCATATTGTTAAAGACATGTAACTCACCAACACGTAACCCTTTCTTGTTCAAAAATGGTCTTGTGAATTTGTTTTTTTCCCCAAGTGTTCTCACAAGACCAAGTCATTTTAGATCAATATTGTGATTTAAAAAGTCAAAAATATAACGATGATCCACAAAAGCACAATGTGTCTTCTTTAACGTCTGGAAAAAGAGTTTGAGGTTGCCCAAGCAGCAATGCAGAATGGGTCAAATGCAAGAACAAAACGTACTCATAGTACAAAAATAAAGTCACGCCATCCAGCCAGAGTGAATCAATAAAGAAAAGAACTTAGCCAATCCTATCTCTTGGCTATAATTCTAACACAATACATCTTTGCCAGTTATTCTACCATCTTTTTAGCCTGAATTTTCCAGGATACTTCAGGGCCCCGTTTGGCGGTCGTTTACCAGAGCTCTGTGTATTAAATGGGCGTTTGGTACAAATCCATTTACTTTACAGAGCCTAATAACAGACAGTAGCCCCGGCCGGCCTCCCTCTGAGATGCATCTGTGGACAGCAAATGGAATCAAGTGAGCAGCAGTGACCGCAGTGGGAGCTCCGGACAGGCTTTTCATTTCAGAACGCTTTGCCCTTGTCTTTCTCTCTTTCTCTCCCTCCGTCTCTCTCTCTCTCTCTCAAATGCGTTTAAGTCTACTGCTATCTGGAACACAACCACGGGTCTCTGCTTGTTGTTGATTAGAATGTTGCTTAACCAGTGTGCATGGGAAAGGGAGACTGTATGTTCTTTTAAATCAATCGCTTAAAAATGGGGTGTTATGCAAAATCGACTTTTTGGAGGTTTCTGCCATGTTACAATGATGTTCCCTCATTAAAAAACATGCCTGTAGTGGTTTTATATGTCATCCATGCATGTTTGAGTAATCTAGCAATCTCCTCCGGTGCCATATTCGAACCCTCCTTACAGTTAGCAGTATGAGCCCACACCTCTTGTACAAGGCTTAGCACACAAGCCGATATGACATTGGTATCGGATATTGACAAAGATTTTGGTGAATATCTGTTTCAGCAGATATCGGTTCAGCAGGTATTCCATTTTGGTCTATAAACTGGTGTAATAAGACTATTTACTGGCCAAAACATCTCATAATATTTATCTATTTTTCCAGAGCTGTTCTATAAATGATTAACAGTTACAAAGCACATTTGGATATTTTGTTACCACTCCCAGTTTGTGTTTAAAGGAAATAAAACCTGTTTTCAGTCTCTGCCCTAGTATCAGTTGATATTGGGTACTGGCAGATACTTAAGGTCCAAGTATCGACATCGGAAAAGAAAAAGTCAGATTGGTGCATCCCTACTCACCAATGCTCTTGCCAAGCCATTTTTTCATTAATACATAATACACTAAAACTTCACAAACTTGATGCGATGTGCTATAGTTTCATTAGCGGCATGCACGCTGATTGTTTTGTAATAGCACTCTGAAAGTTGAGTGGCTTAGTGTGGGAAGCAAAGGAGGCAGGGACTCGAAAACAACTGATACTGAAACCAATTAACAATAACAATTCAATTTCATTATGTTGTTTTCGGCAAATATAGCATTTTCAAAACAATAAAAAGTAACATGGCGATCTAAATGTCCTCTTTAATATATTAATATAACAGTTGCACAATTTATACAGATCTAATCAAAAGTTTCATCCATCGCCTGTTACACGTTTGAAAAATCTGTCAAGCAAAAGTACTTTGGATCAGAAAATACTGCTAAAACGGTCCATTAAAAAAAACAAAAACAAGAAAATGGAGGCACTCAAAAAGTTAAAAATGATTTAAAAGCATTTATTACTAAATGGCAGACTTAATCGCCATATGGTAATAAAGGCTTTTTACTCATTTTGAACTTTTGGAGTGCCTCACATTTCTCCAGCTTTGGATTTGCGACGGTCCCTACAGAAGAGCACTAAAAGGACAATTTTGCACATTCTCTGCTCATCAAGTACTCCTGCCTCCTAAAAGTCAAAGTATGACAGTCTTGAATCCAAATTGAAAAGAGAAGAAAAAATCTTTGTTGTCTTGCACAGTGCACAGTAGTTTCTTTGAGCCGTACATTCTGAGCTACTGTGCTAAGAGGTAATCTAGTCGCATAAAGTCTAGGGATGTAACCATAATTAAATTTCTCGGTACAATATTTTCACAATATGCATCTTGAGGTATGATATTTATTGCAATATTTTGTGGAGGCTGACAAAATTGTCAATATACTACTTTTCCTTTAAAAACGCCCTGACTAGCCTTTGGTTCTGTCATAAATCAAAGAGTTAAGACTTAAAAGTGCTTAATAAGTTATTTATTTGTGTAAACTGGACTGAACCAGAGCAAAGGATCATGGTCTATGTAGTTTCCTGTGTTTCTTTTAGCTACTGCTGCACCATAACAATGAATTTAAACAAAGAGACTTGAGATTCGATATATTGCGATGGCCCACGATATTACTGAGAGACGTTTGACGATACAATATGACAATATTTCTGTTATTATTACATCCCTAATAAAGACTACCACATTCACACAGGTAAGGTAGGGGAAAGTGCCTTGCCAAAGGACATAAACACGTGCCAGAAAGCAATTCTAGGCACTTCAACTACTAATCTCCTGGTTAGAGGGCAAGCATCCACCAACTGTGATACAGCCGCTCCAAACTCACCAGGTTAAGTCGCACAGTCAGAAAGTCAGAACGCCTGTTTTTCTAGGTATTTTTGAGCTATAAAACCACCTGTAATTGAATAAATGTAAGGTAGAGCTGTTTAATGTCATACTGTGGAACATTGCAGGCAGAGCAATGACATCTCAGAAACAAGAAGGTGACGGACCCTCCACCAGAGAAGTTACACAATTCACCTTTAAGACAGAAAATGTGAAATCCCATGGTGACCAAAAGCCTGTATAAAAGACTTAAAATAATGCATAATATAGGTCTTTTAGCGTCCATCTTCTCAAATATTTGCCTCAAATGAGCAGTCCAATGATCCTAAACCTTGGACCAAAAACGCTACGCAGATAAAAATATAGCCACTTATTACGGATGAGTGTTGACTTCCTTCTCTCCAAAAGGAGACTGCCAACAAGTGCCATGGCAGCCGTGCGTGTGAACTGTGCTAGCTGCAGACTAATTGGCACATAGTGGGCCCGATCATTACACGCCCACACTTCCAAAGCACAAATAGCCCAGTTCTTCGGAGGGGAGAAAGCTTTCGAATAGGACCACGTAGACTTCATCTCCACCGGGGGACACTGGACACATCAGGGGAAAGGCTAAAGACACAACAGACCTCAGGAGATACAGAGACAATAAGGATGGACTCAAAACTTATAAGTAGTCACATTTTCGCGGGTAAATGTGTAGTGGTTTTAATAATAGCTCTAAGGCAGTGTCTTATATCCTGTGAGGATACTGGGAAAACTTATATTTTGCAAATTTTCTAACATCCTAAATAAATAACAAGCATGTTATGTAATAGACGTCTATGCCTACAGACACCAAATGCACCTTAAGGAATATTTCAAAGTACTTCCACTACTACTACTAATACTACTACTACCACCTCTTATCTATTGGCATTTTTTTTTTTTATGTCTCATGGTGCACTTTGAGCTTTTTGCACATGTTTTTCCAATGTGTTCTTTCACTTCAAATGGTAAATAAACTAACCTTTCACTCCATATTCTGTGGTAGTAAATTACTTCTGTAGCCACGACTGCCCTGGGGTAGACTGGCAGAAGCGAGGCTGCCAATCTGCGCCATCGGCCTCTCCGAATACCACCAACGCACGCGCACGCCACATTCAAAACGAGGAAATGTAAAGAGAAGTACCAGAGTAAAGCAAATTATGAAATGATGTAATATTAGCGTGCACGTTTATACCAATAGAACCTTGTAATTTGAGTAATATTTTGCACTATTTTTACTACTACTACTACTACTACTACTACTACTACTACTACTACTACTACTACTACTACTACTACTACTATCACCCCCATGCAGGACCTGTTGTATCAAGCCTTGCATATTACCAAAGTGAATTTCCAAATATTATATTGTAGATTTGAAAATGCCGTCACATTTTTTGTCCAATTAAACTTCAAACTTTCAAACTCTTCCTTTACACCCTTGGAGACGCCTTTCTTTTCTCTTTTCCTTCTTTACCACACATTAGGCACCAGACGATTGATCGGGAAGCTGGTAGAGTGTAGTCATTTGTCTAATTGCCGAATGACAAAGAGTCCATTACATCTGATGCACTGCTCTGTACACATCCATCGGGCTGTTTGGAGTGAAATGCAGTTTTATTGGGAATGGCAGCTGGACTGGGGGGGGGCGAGCGTGGTCACCATACGGACCCCTTTATCTCCAGCCCTCTTATCCCATGAATTATAATTAGGCCGGGCCCATCACTATGTTTGACAATGAGATGGGTGGCTGTCAGGAGAGAGGGCAGCTGGAGGGGTGAAGTAGAATATTAGGCTGGTTAATAATTCCTCTCTTTCGTTGAGCTCAAAGGCAGGCCAGAATCCTTCGGTCATATTTTCCAAGGTTCAGCGTGACAGCGATGGAGGGGGATTCATCAGCATGGCACTTTGAGGTTGAGATAAAAATGAAGTAAGAATTCTATAAAAAGTTGGTTTGAAAATTGACCTGATTTAGCCATTCCAGCTTATCTGACTAGTTAAAGGTACAATGTGCAACTTTTTGGTTGGGGGTCTGTCACCTGCTTGTTTCTATAGATATGTCATTCCTCTGCCTGGAATGTTCCACAGTATGACATTAAACAGCTCTGCCTTACATGTAATCAATTGCATATGGTTTTAAAGCTCAAGAATACCTAGAAAAACAGGCATTCTGACTGTGAGCGGGGTCGCCTCTCCAGAGATCTGACCTGTAACTTGGTCTGGTTTAGTCTCCATGAAGATAGGTGGTTTAGAAAGCTTTGTGAAACATTCCAGTCAAAACAATAACATCTCCGTGGAGAGAAGCATTTGACAGACCCTCCACCAGAAAAGTTACACAATGTGCCTTTAACTATCAAGTCATTAGAGCCATTTGCCATTAGACCAGACTGGTTAGATTAAATTAAACATGAAAAAGGTTCAGAGAAGGTTCAATGTGAATTTATCAGTTTGAGGTTGAGATAAAAAAGTGACAAAACTCGAAAAACTTACTTTGAATATTGACCTTTATTTAGCTATTTCAAATGGCATACTTACTGACTGGTTAACTATAAAGTATGCCAGACTGGGCGCATGAAATGAAGCCTGCATAATATGAGACCATGCTGAGTATTTTGAGGATAGTTCTGCAATATTTCCACATGGTTCATTTCATGTTGAACAAAATTATATGGCTTTTTAGTCAAAACTGCGTAGAAAAGCAACACCAGGACTAAATCAATGCTAAAATATGGCTAAAATAAGCATTTCGTTGTAAAACTGGCAAGTCCAGAATTGTATCTCCCTGTATTTTTTATACAGAGAAATCAGTCTGGTCTCTCACCTCAGATTAGTAGACTGCCAAAATCTGCAGTGTTTTCAGTTTTCCTTTTTTTTTTTCTTCCTATTATTTTATTTGCTTTGATATGGATGGACCATGTGTGACCCTGTTTGGCTAATCCACCTGAACTCACTGGTGACTAAACTCACATCTTCGTAAAGTATTGGAGAAGTGTGTATTCTGGATCCCATGTTCAATATTTTAAGATAGTTTTGCCGATCCCTGCTACTTGTCTGACCCTCAAACTGTACTTGTCCATCTCTGACCCCTCTTCCCAGCCGCTGCCCCTCTGCCCCAGCACCGGGATCCCGCTGTGCTGACTGAACACGACCCTGACCCGCCCTTCCTCCGCAACGCTCTCTCAATTTGTGATATAATATATGTAATAGCCCACTTTACAGATGAAGTCACAACCTTGGACAAATAATCCAGTACGTGGCACGCATTCTACATTTAAACTGTAAAAAGTGTGTATGAAAAACCAAGTTAATATTACAGAATGTTAGAGATGGAAATGAGAAAGTAATTTTGAATTTGAATTTGAATTTATTTTTAGCATTGTGACTGCGTGTAGATTTGCAGTGTTTCACTACTAGGATTCTGTTCAAAGTTCACGTTAAACTAGGGGTATCGTGATATTAAATTTGGTGATACAGTATCGTTACCATGGACTGCTGTATCGATATATTGCAGATACAAATTTTGGTCGACTAAGACACCATCAGCCGATTAATTGACAATCATCAGCTAAAGGACTACAGCCCCAACCAGACTGAAGTTTTGCTTTTCTTGCTTCTTATTCCGCCCGGCAAATGCTAAATGCTAACAGAGATTTGAGAATAAAACCATCAACAGAGAACAGAATCAGGAAGGATGTCAAAATTATTCAGTTGTTTTCAGAAAAAAAAAAAAAATAAATAATAATAATAATAATAATAATAATAAAAAAAGACTACCACTGCATGGTAGTTAATGTAAAATGTATTAAGAAACAAATACCAATACAAATACCAATGCTCTGGGTATCTCATCATTTTCTGCTGTTAATAAAAAAAAAAAAGGCATTTTATTGTTGTTGTTTAGTCAAATCTAACACATAAAAAAAAAAAGATTTATGTTTTAGATGCAAAAATAAGCTATTTTAGCTTAGCTCCTCTCTTCAAACAGATATTTTAAAAAGTACAGTAACTTTCTGGGGTTGCCATGTCACCTGCATGATTCCATGGACATATAAAGTTAAAACTAGGGATGCACCGATCTGGATCGAATACTGTAATAAGACTATTTCTTGTTCACACTCGGCCCCGAAAGTTTCATAATGTTTGAACTTGGTATTTACACAAAGCTGTTCTGAAGTTACTAGAGAGATAAATAACAGCTACACATTTGGATAAGTTTTGCCTTATTTTATTGTTCAAAGGAAATAAATGCTGTTTTCAGTCTCCTCACTCCAGGAGGTGCTCTTTTAGGCCAAACAAGTCAAATAAGGTTTGTGGAGATGAGAGTCTGCTCACAGTAAGGACGCATGTTTTTCAAAGCAATAAAAACATCACTGGACTTCTCATGCATGATTTTTTGGCCACTAGAACAGGTTCAGGCAAAAACATGAAGCAGGGAGGACCAACAGAATATACTCATTATGAGAAAAAAGTTGGGTACTTCAGGTTAGGATTAGTTAAGTTAACCTTCTATTAATAGCCTCAGAACTGCTTATTATAAAACTACAAACCTGACACCTAAACACTGTGCCCAAAGTGCTTACGTCTTCATTCTGCTAACAGGTACATGCTTTCTCTGTACAGCTGAGAGCTCTTCAGCCCTGTTTAGTCATCTGAAAGATGCTCCCAACACAACACAAGCGTGCAGTGTTTACACAATCAAATTCATGCTAACACTTTTAATATCAGCAGAGATGCCACATATTCCTTGTACATGTTCTGCCAACTGTGAAGGCGTGGGCTAATAGACATGGCAACAGCTGCAGGTTAGACATAATGAGATTGCTGGGTTTAATTCCTTTTATCGAGGTACTGGGGTATTCAGAGTAAAAAGCCTGTTGGTTTGGTTATCAGGGCCTGTAACGTAATAGTCCCAGAGCGCGCTCATAAATCACCCCGAGAGCAGCTACGCCACATCCACTGACACCTCCAGTCCACAGAGTACAGGTCTCTATTAAGCTGTGTGTATTATAGAAGAAAGCATGGTCTATATCTGCAGTGTTTTAGTAAACCGCTTTATAATGACCCCGCCTTAAAGGTGCACTGTGCAACTTTTTGGTTGGGGGTCTTGTTTCTATGGATATGACTGGAATATTCCATAAGTATGACATTAAACAGCTCTACCATACATTTATTAAAATACAGGTGGTTTTATAGGTCAAAAATACCTAGAAGAACAGGTATTCTGACTGCCCACAGATCTGACCTGTAACTTGGTCTGGTTTGGTCTCCATCAAGAAAGAAAGGTTTAAAGCCAAACTGTGAAACATTACAGACAAATTCATAATTAAGTGGATTAAAGGGCCTGTATTACGCTTTTGTGATCCATATTATAATGTTTCCTCATTGCAAACATACCTGGAGTCATGTTTTGTTTCATTCACGCATGTTTAACACACAAACCCTGCATATTTAGGAGTTCTTAAACTGAAAACACTCTTTGTGATGTCATGTGGTAATACAGATAGTGCTCCACTGTGTTTTTAAACTCCATACACCTTCACTAGAATCATTTGGATGATTTCAGAGCTGGAATTGCCAATCTCCACTGAAATAACGGTGCAGGATTACTTTTACG
Source organism: Taenioides sp. WSHXM2023 (assembly GCA_029959045.1). Classification (NCBI taxonomy): domain Eukaryota; kingdom Metazoa; phylum Chordata; class Actinopteri; order Gobiiformes; family Gobiidae; genus Taenioides; species Taenioides sp. WSHXM2023. The sequence continues at coordinate 6,706,470 of CM057088.1, forward strand.
TGTTTTTATTGCTTTAATACCTTAAAAACATGCTTTCCTACTGTGACTGGGGTCACCTCTCCAAAGATCTGACCTGTAACTACCCTGTAGCATCTCGTGGTCGTCTTCATCACATACTGTGGAGCAAAGAAATAACTTCTTTATGAAGACAGGAGATGGCACAGAGATGAATTGGGCTTTTTACATCATAGGAGAAAGCCTTGTGTTCTAATGTTGATCCATAACTCCAATAACAGCAGTGACAAAATGGCTGACAAATGAAAAGTGCACAATCACAGCACTTAAAGTATGGCAAAAAAAAAAAAAAAAAGCTACAGAAGCCACAGAGGATAAAAAAAATTAACTGTCAGTCAAAGTACAATAAAATAGAGAAGAAATAATGAAATAAGTCTAAATCTCAAAGTACAAACCATAAAACTTTTCTAAAATAATAACACAAAAAATATATACCGTATTTTTCGGACTATAAGTCGCACTTTTTTTCATGGTTTGGGTGGTCCTGCGACTTATACTCAGGTGTGACTTATATATTAAAATATATAATTTCACATGTTTGTTATTTTCACACTGACAGCCGCGAGAGGGCGCTCTAGGCTGGTGTGCCAGTATCTGCTACTCCTATCACGCCATTTCTCCTGTACCACTGGCACTTGGCGCTCTACTGCACATGTCTCCTGCAGAAAGAGCCGCTGTCCTGTCTGGGATCATGTCAGTGTTTAGTAGGATTTCAGCAGATTTCAGGCTCTCCCGGGGGGGCGGGGCTAGGTGTATCGATCAGGTATGAGTGGATGTCCGGCTACTGAAGTTTGAGACATTTCTTCTTGTCATTTAAGCACCCACCTGCATTTAACACATACGGGTCATTAAGTCATATCCCACTCACTAATGTTCATTTAGCAGCAGAACTTATTTTATCACACGGCAATAAACTGTTCATCATATTCTGCAGATTACAAGCTGCAAGTAGTGAAATATGCAGCCAAAAACAGTAATTGAGCAGCAGAAAGAAAGTCTGGAGTGAGCGAGAAACTGGTGAAAAGTGGAGGATAATCGAACTGCAATGAAGAAAACAAAAAAAGTTAAGCGCGGGCTAAAAGCTTAGATTTAGCTAGTCAGAAGTGACACCGAGGATGAAGAATTCAATGGATTTAGTAATTTGAAGTGAGATGGGAGTTTGGTAAACTTGTTCTGTTGTTTATGCTCTAGTTCTCTGAATAACTGTTCATATGTTACGTTAACAAACCAGACACATATTCAGTTGTTCTTTATTCTATTGGTTTTACTATAACTTGCCTTTGAAGATGAAATGTCTGTTGTTGGACTCTGATTTTATAAAATAAATTTCCACCAAAAAATGCGACTTATAGTCCAGTGCGACTTATATATGTTTTTTTCCTTCTGATGATGCATTTTTTGGTTGGTGCGATGTATACTCCGGAGCAACTTATAGTCCGGAAAATACGGTACATAATTTTTTTTTACTGACCAACAATAAATAAACATTTGAACATTTATCACATTGATGTTTATGTGAACTTTTGAACTATTAGTTTACTTGCATCACCAGTGAATCCATTTAAAATAGCAAAGTTTGAGTGTGTGAGTCAGTGAAGCCCTGACAAAGACTCTCGGTGGTTGTTTTTGACACGCTCCTGTTTCACAATTGGCTCCATTGTCCTCCTCCTACAGACAAGCATTAGCCTCAGCATTAACCTGACGCACGCTGTCTGCTCGTACGCTCTGTTCAATGTGCTGTTCTCAGGATTCTGTTTGTCCACAGAGGGCCAGTGGTGTTGACGGTTCTATTGGGAAGGGTTAGTGGCATTATATGAGCTGGGGAATAGTGATGGGGCGAGACAGGGTTGTAAAAAGCACTCTTAGAAAAGCAGAAATGCAAGTTAACAAGTTGGACGGGGTCAAAGTTGAAACTAGAGAATGACCTAAAACTGGTGGTATTGTAAAAGGTGTACATTAAAAACAACAGTGTATTTGTAGAGTCAGAAAACAAATTACAGACGCTTCGAAGGGTCAAAACTCTATCGGGTAGTGGGTCAAATATATTAAAGACTTAAAACTACAAAGTAATACCAGAAGTAAATACAAATAAATAAATAAATAAATAAATAAATAAATAAATAAATAACAATTTTTAGTTTTTCTCTTGTAAAAAAACAAATCACTGCATTTCTGAGTAGTGCATTTTGATAGTGTCATTGCACAGAAAGTATCATTTCTCATACAAAATATACTTGTTTTGTTTTTCATCTCCATATAATTAGATTTTAGATCAGTTCAAGCTGGGGTGGAGCAAAAAGGTTATTCATCATAGGAGTTTAAATGCATTTTAATACAAAACTCATTGGTATCGGTATCAGTTCGATATTGCAATATTGGCCATAGAATGACTTTGCATCGTATCGAAAGAAAAAAATTACTGGTATCACCCATTGCTATCTGAGAGATTAAAATGGCTACAAATTCTGAGAAAAACATGATAAAAAATAATGAAAAACAGTTCAAACTCAAGCATCTTTGTTGTGGATATAATGTTTGTATGTTTTTAAATCAATGTCAGGCCCTTTTCAGTTTACACCTGATTTGCATAATTTGACGGACAGCCATTTCCGCGATCGCAAATTGCAAATCTGTCCGTCAAATCCTGAAACTTGAGAAGTTACACAAGTGCCCGTCTCCCCCAAACACAAAACCTCTGACGCAAATCTGGAGTGAAAAACACACCTCTCTTTTGATCGGAAATTAGAATGTCAGGCTTTACATTTCGCAAGAACCATAATTAGATGTTTGCCTAATCATAATGCTAGCTTGCTATTAGCCACGAGAACGCTGCCTGTCAACTTGTGTCATCTCAGCCTGGAGTGGAGCAATACAGAGGGCCCCCATCCAACATGTCACACAGAACCACAAATGAGACGGGAGACTGCAGGCAGAATAGTGGCACCCACATTATCAAGAAGAGAAATGTATCCCTAAAAAAATCTGTACTTATAAAGCACTTTGAAAAATAAGGTTTACAAAGTGCTGTACAAGCAGCAAAGAACAATAGAAATAGCATCCAGAAAGCATATAAAATCAGACAATGATGCAAACAATTCAATTAATTCAAATAAATTAATGAAGAAAATAGAAGCTAAAACCACCTAAAGGAGTTTTAAGAAGTGATTTAAAAGGTGATACTGATGGTGCAGGCTTTATCTCCTCAGGCAGGTCATTCCAAAGCCGAGATGCCCGGACTAAAAAGACTCGATCAGCCTTCGTCCGGAGCCTGGACTTTGGAACAGCCACAGGGGCCTGCCTGAGGATCTAAGGCTGTGGGAGGGCTCGTACGGGGTTAAAAGTTCTGACATGTAACTTGGTGTAAGACCTAAATGAGCTTTCAAAGTGACCAGTAAAATCCTAAAATCAATTCTAAAACACACAGGCAGCCAGTGAAACGAAGCTAAAACGGGGAATGTGTTGATGTCTGTTAAAACCAGTAAAGCTGCATTGCGTAACTTTTCTGGTGGAGGGTTCATCACCTGCTTGTTTCTATGAATATGTCATTGCTCTGCCTGGAATGTTCCACAGAATGACATTAAACAGCTCTGCCTTACGTTTATTCAATTACAGGTGGTTTTAAAGCTTATGAGCGGGGTCGCCTCTCCACAGATCTGATCTGTTTTAACACCATACTGTGAAACATTCCAGACAAAGCAGTAACATCTCCATGGTGACAAGCATTTGACGGACCCTCCACCAGAAAAGTTGCACAATGCACCTATAACCTGCAGACAGAGGACACATTCAAGCTTTTCTCATCAGCAGTGTATCACCTCATGTGAAAGTTCAGAACCTCCAGAGTTCACTCGCTGAGCTGCAGAGGCTGCACTAGCACTGATTCACGATCGGCTGCAGACACTGGGGTTTAGAGCGCGACCATTCAGATCAGAGAGAGGCATTTTAGGTTTGAAACTGGCAACCCAAATAAGATCCATGTGAGGCTCAACTTACAATAGCAATCCAGCTGTACTGTAAGAGCACGTACACGTAATTATCAGTATTCTTTTTCTTTGTATAGAATCAGTATAGCTCAGTACTCCATCTTTCAACTTGTGTTTTACTGCTACAATTACATTTCTTTCAACAGAATTATCTATGTTTGACACCAACCAATAGAAAATACACGAATAATTGCACTGTTCTCTGAGATTGTTGCTGTGAAGAGAGCCGACCTGGGCCTGGCCACCGTTCTGACGTGAAGAGAAAACGGGAACAATCCAGGCTGACAGATCTAAAACCAGATCTGCACATCCAAATCTGAGACATGAAAGATGACAGGCCAGACCAGATAAGAATAGTACAGGGTCATCGTTCGTAGTGACGCAAATTCTCCTATACCTATCAAAGAAACGCTTCGCTTTCCCTGTCACAGCTCGGAGGTGAGGTAGAGTTTGGAGACAAATATTGAATGTGTGACTAGAGACTGACTGATATGTTTTTTTTTCATGCTGATACCGTTAAGATGTGCCAATATTTTGGGCCGATATAAAGGGCAGATTTTGATTATTTTGCTCAAATTATTATGTAACTTAAATTTATCAATCAATCAAACTTTATTTTTAGAGTCCTTTACAACACTCAAGGTGACTAAAGTGCTTTCCAATGAAACCAATACAATATAAAAACAGATGAAATAAACAAATTGTGCAAAGTGTCACTACATTACTAAGTGTTAAAAGCCAGTCTGAATAGATGAGTTGAGCCTGGTTTTGAGTCTGGGGCCAGCGACAGAGAAAGCCCCATCACCCCTGTGTTTGAGTGTTAAAATACAGCATTGTGTGTGTGATTGGACAGTCCCAAGTTAAGATGGCTGTTTTGCTTTCCATCTAGGGTTTGGCAGTGCTGGAGCCTGACAACCGGGACAGAGTTTTTTTCTGTAAAGTCCAGATAACGATTCCGATGATTAAAATATGACTACAGTCCCTGACAAAAGTCTTGTCGCTTATCCATTTTGTAGAAACAAAAGCTTATAACCTGACTTTAAATTAATCGATTGGTTTTAGAAATGTCTCATATGAAATCTAAAACCCTCCCAAATTATGCTCAATATACTAAAATAAATTTGCTTCACTGAAGAAAGATTGATCATTTAATGAACACAGAAAGGTCAGATTTTGGCAAGACAAAAGTCTTGTCGCCTACAGAAAACTGAACAAATAATTTACTTCAAATACAAAAATATGTTGCATAACGTCAGTGAATTAAGTAGTGGTGCTGTGAGATCCATATTTAATATCTTGTATGACTTCCATGAGCTTGAAGGACTGCATCCATGCGGTTCGACAATGATTCATACAATTTGTTGATGAAGTCATCAGGAATAGCAAAGAAAGCAGTCTTACATGCCTCCCAGAGTTCATCAAGATTCTTTGGTTTTGCCTTCCATGCTTCTTCTTTCATTCTACCCCAGACATGCTCAATGATGTTCATGTCTGGTGACTGGGCTGGCCAGTCCTGGAGCACCTTGATCTTCTTCGCCTTGAGGAACTTTGATGTAGAGATAGAAGTATGCGATGGAGCACCATCCTGCTGCAAAATTTGACCCCTTTTATAGTTGGGAATGTAAGAGGTAGCTAATACTTCTTGATATTTTAGGCTATTGATATTGCCTTCCACCCTGCAAATGTCTCGCACACCCCCATACTGGATGTAACCCCAGACCATGATTTTTCCGCCACCAAACTTAACTGTTTTCTGGGTGAATCTTGGATCCATGCGGGCTCCAGTAGGTCTCCTGCAATATTTGCGGCGGCTGTGATGTAATTCAACCGAGGATTCATCTGAGAAATCCACCTTCTGCCACTTTTCCAGTGTCCATCCTTTTAGCAGGCTGTGGGCCTTGGCAAATGCCACACGGTTTTTTAATTGCCTTTTGTTTAGTGCTGGTTTCTGTGCACTGATTCGACCATGGAGGCCATTTCGAGACAGAATTCTACAAACTGTTCTGGTTGACACAGGGACTTGAGGTGACCAGGCCTGGTGGAGCTCTGCTGCAGTGGAAAAGGGGCTGGCCTTGGATTTTCGAATCAACAAACGGTCCTCCCGAGCAGTTGTCTTGCGGGGTCTGCCGGACCTGGGCTTGTCAAAAACATCTCCAGTCTTTTCAGATCTTTTTCTTATTCTTTGTACTTGACGCTGAGACACATTGAAGGTGTCAGCCACCTCAGCAGTGGATCTGGTCTTCAGCCTCTTGATAATTAACGCTTTGGTCTCAGGGTGGATCTTAGGCATGTTGTCAGAGGTCAAGTTGCAGTTGATGTGAAGGTCTGGTGTGCTGGGGTTCTTTTTATACACACCCACTAATTGATTGATCAGTAACTGATCACAGGTGAGGCTGTAATCTAGGATTGGGTGCATCATATGACAAGGCGACAAGACTTTTGTCTTGCCAAAATCTGACCTTTCTGTGTTCATTAAATGATCAATCTTTCTTTAGTGAAGCAAATTTATTTTAGTATATTGAGCATAATTTGGGAGGGTTTTAGCTTTCATATGAGACATTTCTAAAACCAATCGATTAATTTAAAGTCAGGTTATAAGCTTTTGTTTCTACAAAATGGATAAGCGACAAGACTTTTGTCAGGGACTGTATAGATTAGTGATTCATGATTAGTTGATTAAAAGCGCTAATCGGACAATAAAACTCTTCACAATTAGATGCAGACAGCGCATAATGGACATGTTTGGACTTTAAGAGCTGCTTACATACATCAGTACTAGGGAAAGAAATAATTTGTATAGAAATGGTTGCGGGCACAACTCTTAGTGAAGACACTGACAGAGGTGACACTGTGGACTGTGATTTCTGTGCATTTTCCCAAAGACGTCACACTGGGGTTCACAGCTGCAGTCCTGGTGCGGAACATACCTACATCACAGACAGGTAATCCAGGATTAGAGAGGAGACATGTCTCTTCGCCTCCTCCTCTCATCCTCCCTCCTCCTATTCCTCCTCTCCTCCCTTCCCCTTCCTCCCCCTCTTCTCCTCCCTTCCTCCTCTGATCGTCTTCCACTCGTCCTCTCCTTCTCCTGTCCTCCTCTCTGCCTTTGTCTTCGGCCCTCCTTCTCCTCTTCCTCCTCCTCTTCTCCCTCTCTTCCCTTCCTCCCCTCTTCCTCTCTTCCTCCTGTCCTCCCCTATTTAGTGGAGTGAAATCCCGTCCGTCTGCCGCTCCCCTCTCTCTCCGGGTGCCCACCAATGGAGGTCCGTGGATGGGCATAGACCACCAGATAATGAGCTCCCGTTGCCGTGTCAACCAGCCGCTTCTTTCCCCGCTGACACTGCCAGCATCCTGTTTCTTTTTCTTTCTTTTTTTCCTGAGGCACGTGTAGCTTTGGTAAACAGAATAGCTGGAGACTGGAGATGGAATTCGAGATTGTTGCTAATCCGCAGTAAATGGGTATGTCCGTCTAAGCCTGTCAACATCATTTTTGTCATTTAGTCATTTTCGTTTCATTTATTTATTTCAAGCAGCTTAATAAACACAAGAAGTATACAAGTATCTATATACATTTCACACATACATACTTTTTTTTTTCTTATTGGAGCTCGAAAAGGAGTGGTTCAAAGTTATTCCTCACTTTCCTTATGTATTCCGAGCATCCTAATTATTCACCAAGACCGGGTTATAAGCTCTTTTCACAATTTTCAGACACCAGAGAGGAATTGTGCCATCACGATAATGCTAGCAACAACTACCATGCTAAGTGTGCACTTCCTGATTCTTGGATAATAAACTGCTTTACTAGTATAATTAGATGCCGACAGTACAGTGGGTTTATTTTGACCTCAAGAGCTGCTTATACAACGTATCTGTACTGGGGCAAGAGAAACTTTGCTCAAATACATGGGGAAAAATGGTAATTGTTGCAGCCTTAGCTCTTGGTGAAAACATATTGATGGTGACACGTTTTTTATATCAGAATTTTTTCTTTCGAGGCACAGACATTTGGTAAACAGAATATCTAGACTGGAAATGAAATTTGAGATTGCCGCAAATCCGCAATAAATGAGCATGTCAATCAATGGAGTTTAGCTGGAAGGACATAATCAGAGGTGGGTGGTGGATTAGATTAGATGCATTATGCTCTGCCTGGAATGTTCCACAGTGACATTAAACAGCTCTACCTTACATTTATGACATACACATACATACACATTATTACAGGTGGTTTTATAGCTCAAAAATACATAGAAAAACAGGTATTATGACTGAGAGGGGTCGCCTCTCCACAGATCTGACCTGATGACCTGTAACTTGGTCTGGTCCATGAAGATAAAAAGGTTTAATGCCATACTGTGAAACATTCTAGACAAAGCAATAACATCTCCATAGAAAAAAAGCATTTGACAGACTCTCCACCAGAAAAGTGACATAATGCACCTTCTGGTCCAAGAAATGACTCACTAGTAATGCGTTATTTGGGGAAACTACTACTCAAGTAAGAGTAACTGTCTGAATGTAATATCTGATTTATCATTTCAACTCAATGAAATTGGAAGGACAAAATATTAAATGCTCAAATCTGGTATTTTCAAAGGAAAGACACAAACAGAAAAATGCAAGAAACCCAAATGTTCAAATCATTTCATATTGTCCACATAAAGCTTTTTTCACTTGTAGACTCACAGTGGGAAGAGTCACCACAACTTTTACTCAAGAGCACTGCAACTTCAATTAAAAAAAAATATTACTGAAGCAGGAAACAAGGTGTCCAAAAACTACTCAAGTTACTCAATTAAATGCAACTTGAGTATTTCCCACCTTTGCACGCAATGAAAACCTGTTTAAGAGCCGATAAAAGGTTTGAAATGGAGATAAACAAGAGGTCAAATGGGGTCAGGTTTTCAACACGTGTTAGTGGTTCATTACAGCCTGTTAGTCCAACAATGGAGACAATGGGTCCTAGATAAGTGCCACATCCCAGAAACAGAAGAACTGGTTTTCAGAGGCAATTTAACTCATCACGAAATCTCGGGTAGAATCTAAATGTAAAAGGATACTGGATGTAAAACTGTTAAGGAATACTTTCAGAATACACACTCTTGCAGGGACATACTTCTTTGAGTAAAATGTCATAGGATACAGGAATAAAAACTATAAGAAATGTTAAAACAATATCAAACCATCCACAATGGCTATACACATCTAAGAATTCATTGTCTTAGAACTGAAGATAGTTAGAATAAAAAATATGTGAACTAAGGTATGTTAACAGTATGAGCGTTACGCAAGAAGCCACTACAGAATGAATCCTGCTGTGGCGTTTCACCTGTGATGCAACAATCCAGGCAAAATGCAAACAGAGCACATTTCTGAGTGATGTTTTGGTTTAATGGATTAATGAAACAAGCGGGAATGAAACAAAAATGCAACTCCAGTTATGTTTTTGACAAGGGGACAACAATATAACAAAGTTCAAAAAAGTTTGCATAATGTGGGTTAACAAAATAAAAAAAAAAAAAAAAAAAAAAAAGAATTTCACACGTCCCAGAAAGTGTTTAATTAAAAAAAAAAGTAATAAATAAATACATACATACATAAATAAATCAAATGCTAACATGCATTACCACAACTAGAATTATCAAGTCTAGTGAGTATACACACAAATACAAAAACCAGGAAACTAGGTTCAAACATGGGTCAAACTTTTAGCAAGCTTTGGCAATGGAGTCATGACAGACTAAACTAGGATTACACCAGAAAAAAAATGAAGATACCGTGACTCAAACTGGATTAAACCAGCACTCAACTACTACAGTGGTCTACACATGGAGCCAAGAAGGATTTATTAGGACTACACAAAACCAACCAAAACTACGCCAGGACTTGAGAGAAGACTTCATATAAAGGAGATGTACCAAACCATTTGCAAACCAATATTATTTACAGTTTCAAAATAGAGGTGAAAAATACATAAATTTAATATCGCAATTATTATTTTGGTGATGCAGAATTAGAATATTGAGTATACTGGTATAGGCCATCATTAAAAAGTTATAATGACTAAAAAAAACAAAAAAAAAAACAAAACATGTAATCTCCAAAGCAAGGGTTTTAAAGGATAGTACGATATAGATTTTTGAGCTGATACCCAAATCCAATATTTGTCTTGCTGTTGTAGTCAATGACTGATATTAAAGCTGCACTATGTCACTTTTTGAGTGGGACTCCGTCACCTGCTTGTTTCTATGGACATGTCATTCCTCTGCCTGGAATGTTCCACAGTATGACATTAAACAGCTCTGCCTTACGTTTATTCAATAACAGGTGGTTTTATGGCTCAAAAATACCTAGAAAAACAGGCATTCTGAGTGGGGTTGCCTCTCCAGAGATCAGATCTGTAACTTGGTCTGGTTTGGTCTCCAGGAAGATAGAAAAAATTTATGAAACATTCCAGACAAAGCAATAACATCTCCATGAAGAAAAGCATTTGATAGACCCTCTGACAAAAGTTACACAATGCAGCTGTAAGATTTAAAAATGTATAGCAGGGACACTAATTTATGCTACAATATAGTAAAGTTCACACATTAACTTTTGTAAAAAAAAAAAAAAAAAAAAATTGATTTATCTGGACATAATACATTTTGTACTTTATTTCAAGAAAAATATTGGTGTTAGTACTGGCTAAATTTCAATATTAGACTGATAAAGATATTGTGGGGATCTCCTCTGATAAAACCAATATCCGATTCCTAGTATACAGAGAACCAATACATATACAGATTACTAATGCACTGTTCAAATAGTGTCTAAGATAATACAAAAAAATAAACTAAATCTAGATATTTTTAATCAGCATATGCCACCTCTATTTTAAAAGCAAATCCACAAACATCCACTCACTTGCTCTTTACTTGTTTTCATATGATCTGCTTTCCGTTTCAAGTCCTGTGTTGGATAATAAATCCCATGTGTTGATCGTAGTGTTGTCAGCAGTACTTTAAACCCCAGTGCTGTACTCTTCAGATGTGGTAGGATCGCAGGGCCACATTCCACGTGCTATCTTGGCGGCGATCGGAGCACTTCCTGTTTGGCGACATTCTCGTGGTGAGCGTGCCACTCAATCACTCAGGTGTCAAACATGAGGCGTGAGCTTTACTAACAAAACAGCTCAAATCTCAGACCACAAGAAATTCACATTGGGTTTAGCAGATTGGTGTTAAGAGTAACTGATGGCCGATAAACGATATTTTTGGGCCAATATGCAGGGCCAATGTTGATTATTTTCCTCAAATTTTGTTATTTAAATTTACTACAAACTCACCCACAGCCCTTTTTTAAAACCACAAATCTTTAAAGGAACTGTGTAGTCACATTTTGTGCAGTGGCAACCTGGAATCTTCCACAATATGGCATTAGATCTATCTCCGTTGCATTTTGAGTTTGTTTATTTATTTATTTTGTCTATTAACATTTGTTGTTGGTAAAAAAAATTAAAACAATAAACACTTGCACACATACAACTTTCTTTGTTTTTCAATGAATGCATCCTGACAGAACCCAGTCTAGCCTAGGACTAAACCCAGCCTAAACCAGGCCTAGTCCGTGCAGGACTACACCCGGCCTAGAACAGTGTTCCTCGAGTGATGGTGTGTTCCAGTCGCCCTCAGAGACTGGAACATGGAATGATGGAATTAAATAATAGATGCTTTAACTGACTTTATGGCCCCCTAGTGGTTATTTAACAGAATACATACACTATCAGTCAAAAGTTTGGACACACTCAGTGAAAGGAAACAAAAGCAACAGTTTGACAGCTCATATTCTATTGTAATTTGAGTCTCATCAATATTTTGATATATTGTGACATCGCCCACCTCTGCAGTGCCAATTTTGTTCACTAATATATTCCTTTCTGTCACTGTTGATAAAATATCAAAGCCACAGTATGTAACTTTTTAGAAAAAAAAAGTTATTTAATATTTAATTTTGTTTTTTTGCACTGAAAAACAACAGAAAACAACAACACAAACCTCTCTGGCCTGGAGGACCACTGAAAATGCTGTTCCTTTGGCTGTAATGTTCCACAATGAAATAAACCCCTGCAGGATTAACATTTTAAAGGTGGATTGCGCAACTTTTCTGGTGGTGGGTTCCCTACCTACTTGTCCCCATGGAGGTGTTATTGCTTAGCCTGGAATGTTCCATGGTATGACATTTAACATATCCATCTAGCATTTATTCATTACAGGTGTTTCTATTGCTCAAAAATACCATAATTCCTTTTGTGAATAGAGGTGACTCTCCACAGATCTGAAGTGTAATGTAGCATAGTGCTGTAGCCTGCTTAAATATGCAGGGTTTGTGTGTTAAACTTGTGTGAATGAAACAACAAACTACTGGAAGATTTGTGATGAGGAAACAACATTACAAAAAGAATCAGAAAATAGCGTAATATGGGCCCTTTAAAAAAATAATAATGTGGAGTGAAAAGTTTGAGTCTAAACAAACTTCTTTAAACGTACCGTCATGACCCTAATACCTCATAAACAAGTATCCCTTACTTTGAGTGTTTGTCAAAAATGCATCCAACACATCATGTTTCTGTGTAAATGTTTGCCTTGCGTCCATTTCCATCTTCTCTCTTTATTTTCACTCTGAGACAAGTTCCAAAATCGTGGCCTCATTTCGCGGAGCCCTGTAAACATCCCCGGGTAGCTTGGGTTTCGTTTTACAGTCCAGACTATCTGCCAAATTCTGCCACTAAGTTTGGACAGGCTAATATTTCGCGCTCCCTCCCTCCTCCTTCGCTTCCCGGTGGAGTTGTTCTTTTGGTTTGGAGGAAAATAAAGAGAGATTTCCTTTGCAAATACAGCTGATAAAACAAAGGCTAAATGAACAACTCTAGAATCGGAGATGGCTTCGGAGACCTGACCAAATGCAAGGTTTTGGCCTCTCACCCAGTTCTGACAGATAAGTCGTAACCACACTTTGAAATTCTAAGCAGTTGGTTTCTGTCCAAAAGAAGTGGAATAATTTTATTTTCAGTTAGAATTCTTTGGCAAATACTTAAAGGCATTGTACCTGATTTTTACAGTCTTAAAAATATTAAGGTGGATTGTGTAACTTTTCTGGTGGAGGGTCCATCACCTGCTTGTTTCTATGGATATGTCACTGCTCTGCTGACATTTAACAGCTCTACCTTACATTTATTCAATTACAGGTGGTTTTATAGCTCAAAAATACCTAGAAAAACAGGCATCCTTACTGGGCGAGGTCGTCTCTCCACAGATCTGACCTGCAACTTTGTCGGGTTTGGTCTTCATGATAATAGAACAATGTAACGCCATACTGTGAAACAACAAAAGTAATAACACCTCCATGACGAAAAGCTTTGACGGACCCTCCACCAGAAAAGTTACACAATGCACCTTTAAAGGCATTGTACCTGATTTTTATAGTGTTAAAACCATTTTTTAAAAAACAGTTGAATTACGAGCATCCTAATTATTAGTTTTCCTGTAGCAGTAATGCACCTGCACGCTAACTGTGCACTTTCTGATTCTTGGACAATGCAACACTTTATAATTAGATCCAGACAGTACACAGCAGACTAATTTTGACTTCAACAGCTGCGTATGAAATCTATATGTAGTAAAGCAAGACCAATTTTGCTCAAATACATAAAAAAAGGCCCTATAGATAGCAATTTGAACATTCACTTTTGCATCTCTTTACTCCATCTAGCAAACACGTCAACAGCTTTTTGGCCAATCACTCATATCCAATCATAATGGATAAGTACTTCACAAAATGGCTTCCAGATGGCCAAAAGAGGCAACGTGCAAGCCAAAAACGCTTTCGTATTAAAAATTAAAGCGCAATTAACAGCAGTTTGCATGATAAATGATCAGGGTCCAACAACGCGAGCCAGATACTTTTCACTTTGGGGTCAATTTGAACAACTTTGGCTCCTGGAATGAATCTTGGCAGCAGAATTTTGAATGTAAATACAGATAGATTAAATATAGCACTTTGAGAGCTCACACGGGTTCGTGATGTATGGAGATTAGAAATCCTATTCAGAGTACTGCTTTTCTGTTTTTATCCTAGTTCCTGTCACCTGTCAGCCAATCACAGCATGCTACCTTTGCCTCTCACTCATTTCACTCAAAATGCACAGACAAGACAAGAAAAGTAGGCTAAAATGGGTCAACTAATCTATATTTTTGTCTATTGAGACGCCATCAAGGATTACAGCCCTACACTGACAGAATGGAGGCTGTCAATCTGCCCCTTCAATCACCATTAATCATTCACAAAAACACAAAATTGAGGGTGGTTGAAGTGTCTTGCCTAAGGACACAACAACAGTAGGCACTGGTCAGAAATGGACTTACACCAACAAACTCATTTGGAAATATGGTTCAATAAAGACACAAGCGAGCCTCACTATAGTTCTGAAGTGCATTGGTATTGATATGTCAACTACATTCCCTGGGGGTGTGATGCTAACTGGAGACTCTGCTCTGTCTGCTCTGTCTGCAGCTCTGTTACTCAAGTTAGATTTTAATCTGAGTTTTGTTTTAACACAATCTGACCATAATGAAGCCACTACAACAACAGGTGAGCTGATTTGTCCTGTTAAACAAGTCGCTCACGCATTAAAATTACAGTCATAAACTAGCTAGACTTAGCCAACTGTTCTTCAGTTAGTCACTCTCACATTTTGTTGAAAATCAAACTCCTAAACAGGACCGTGATCACTCATATTGATCACAGGCTCCTCAAAATGTGTTACTTAAATTCATTTTGTGTTTTTGCACTGTGTCACCATGGTAACTGATGAACACTTCGCCATAAAGATACATGTAGAACACTCCCAGCGAGATGTCACTGCAAAGTATCAATTGCCATGACCTGAAAACTCTGGCTACTGGGGACAATGTTGCTGCTAAGACCCTCTCACCATGACCGACCCAAGGGCCGATCGGCACAGCTCCAGCCTCTGGGAACACAGTGGGGTGCGCTCCACAGCTCCACTCCTGCCAAGACCTCCGAAATGACTTTCCAAGTTTAGGGCGACCATTTGTCAAGCTGACTGATGTCCGTGCCATGTGGATCAATCAGTGGCCCTCATCCGTCTCCTCGGAACCAAAAGGAAAGTACAGTGAATCACATATGAAGGCAGGCCCAGAACAGCAGGCTCCCAGGCCAAACCAAATCAAAGACACATCCATTATTCAGGCTTCCAGGTGGAGGTCTGGCTCCAGTTTGTTAATATTGATGCATGGGTTCGAGAAAGAAATCCAAGATAAAAATGGCAAAAAGGTGTTGCTTCTGAAACTAATGTGTGTTCTGTAGTGCGTGTTCATTGCCAGTTTTGCAATTAACTGCCAGAGATGTTGTTAAAGGTGCACAATGTAACTTTTCTGGCGTTCTGGCTGCAGTTTGTCATTGATGGATGGGTACGGAAATGAAATAAATTGGAAAAAAATTGCTATTTCTGATACTATGTGTTATAAAAGGTTCTCTTATCTTATGTAGTCTGTGTATTCACTGCCAGTTACACAATTAACTGCCAACAATGTTAAACTGATTAAAAAAAACTGCAGAGGATCTCCGGAGTTTTACTTGTGACGCAACAAAACTGGTCAAACGTGAACGGAGCATTTTTTGAGTGCTGAGAGAAGACTATTTTGTATTAATGAATTGATGAAACAAGCGTGAATAAAACTAAACACAACCCCAGGTACAGTGGAGGAAATAAATATTTGATCCCTTGCTGATTTTGTAGGTTTGCCCACTGACAAAGAAATGAACAGTCTATAATTTTAATGGTAGGTGTATTTTAACAGTGAGATAGAATATCAAGAAGAAAATGCAGAAAATCACATTACAGAAAATATATTAACTGATTTGCATTTCATTGTGTGAAATAAGTATTTAATCCCCTACCAACCATTAAGAGTTCTGGCTCCCATAGACCAGTTAGACACTCCTAATCCACTTGTCACCTGTCACCTGAATTAGACTCCTGTCTTAACTAGTCACCTGTATAAAAGACACCTGTCCACAGAATCAGTCAATCAATCAAACTCCAAACTCTCCAATATGGGAAAGACTAAAGAGCTGTTAAAGCATGTCAGGGACAAGATTGTAGACCCTCGGAAATTTAAGAAATACAGTCGACCTCAGTCTGGAGCTCCACACAAGATCTCACCTCGTGGGGTTTCAAGGATGATGAGAACAGTTAGAAATCAGCCTAGAACTACACAGGAGCTAATCAATGATCTCAAGGCAGATGGAACCACAGTCCCTAAGAAAACCATTGGTAACACTTTACGTTGCAATGGATTAAAATCCTGCAGTGTTCTCAAGGTCCCCCTGCTTAAGAAGGCACATGTGCAGGCCCGCCTGAAGTTTGTCAGTGAACACCTGAATGATTTAGAGAGAGATTGAGAGAAGGTGCTGTGGTCAGATGAGACCAAAATCGAGCTCTTTGGCAGTAATTCAACTCGCTGTGTTTGGAGGAAGAGAAATGCTGCCTATGACCCCAACAACACCATCCCCACCCATCAAGCATGGAGGTGGAAACATCATGCTTTCTGCCAAAGGCACAGGACAGCTTCACCGCGTCAACAGGAGGATGGACCATGTACTGTTAAAATCCTGAGTGACAACCTCCTTCCCTCCAGGAAACTGAAAATGGGTCGTGGATGGGTCTTCCAACACGACAGTGACCCAAAACATACAGCCAAGGCAACAAAGGAGTGGCTCAAGAAGAAGCACATTAAGGTCATGGAGTGGCCCAGCCAGTCTCTGGACCGTAACCTTATAGAAAACCTATGGCGGGAGATGAAGCTCCGAGTTGCCACGTGACAGCCACGAAAGCTTAATGATTTAGAGATGATCTGCAAAGAAGAGTAGACTAAAATTCCTTCTGATATGTGCACAAACCTGGTCATCAGCTACAAGAAAAGTCTGACCTCTGTGCTGCAAACAAGGGTTTTGCCACCACGTTTTTGGCTAGAGGGTTCAAATACTTATTTCACTCACCGAAATGCAAATCAGTTTATATATTTTCTTTAAAGTTATATCTTTTTGATGTTCAATCTCTCAACCTACTATTAAAATGACGGACTTTCTTTGTCAGTGGGCTTATTTCCTCCACTGTATGTTTTTGATGAGAGGACAGTATAACATGGTCAAAAGCACAAAAAGGCTTATTCTGCATGTGTTCTTTATCAGTTTTACCTGCCATGATGATTACAGCAATGCAGATTCATTGTGTTTCCAAGACACAAGTATCACTGTGGATTCCTTCAGTACTCAGTGTGTGTGTGTCCTGCTGTGCCTGTGTCCTACTCCACTTTTTCCGCACTCTCCTGAGAATGTTCCAAGTCTTTAGCTGGAACTGAAATAACACACATTAATAAACTAAAGGAATTCACAACAACCAGTCATGTCTCTACACAAATGTCACAGCACCGAGGGACAGCACTGAATTGACAAATCGAATTCAGATCAATTCAGCCCTTGAACTGATGTTACTATGAAATCTCAAGTACAGACATTTCCAGGAGCGATGTGTTTAGAATGACTTCCATAGACTCTATGAAGAAGTGAACTAAGGGAGTGTGACATCCCCTATAGTGTTTGGCTCCAGTCAAATGAAGCTCATGACACTAGCGATTATAGGAGCAAATTTGAAGCCATTAATGTATGTACAAAATGGCAAAAATAAAAACAACAGAATTCTTATGAGGTTGGTTAATACAAACATTTTAAAACCAAAATGATGAGGCTCAAAGCAGCAGTTACAGAGAGAGGGGTGACAATTTTGCAATGTAAAGTCAATTTGAAATGGAGTCAATGGAGCCAGTAGCGCCCCCATGTTCACTTCCTATTTGGAACACGACGGCTAGCAGGTTAGCTATGTCCATTTATTTATACAGTCTATGATTACTGCACACACAGCTTTGTACTGATATGGATATTCTATACCATTCATTTTAATAAAACGTCATTTTACATTTGACAATGCCTAATAATAGTCAGTCACTAAGTTCCAGTTTCTTAAGTTCCCTAACACATGCAGGATTTGTGGTGCTTGATGAAATAAAACAAAAATTTTACTGTCAAACTTGACTTGATTGATAGATAATGTGATGACAATGAAAAGAATTTTACAACATAATGTCATTTTTAACACAAAAATAATAGTTAGAATAGAAAGTTATTTTTACAGTCCTTTTTGTAGTTTTAAGTGTGTCCATCGGCACGGTGGCTGAGTGGCAATACTCATGCCGCACAGCAAGAAGGTTACGGATGGATGAAGTGTGTCCATGATTTTTCATCACCATAAAGAAAGATACTATGGGAGCCTTAAAGAGGGGGTATTAAACTTGTATGGGGTATTAAGTGCTAAAACATAACATATTTATCACCATGTTAGCTTTTATTGTTTAGAAAATGGTATTTTTGGTGAAAACAATGTATAAAAATGTTTTGTAAGTTTTAATTTCGTTTATGGGGTGAGTCTTAGGAACTTATAGCTAACAGAAAGGAAGGGTTGTGCACCTTTAAACTCTCACAGTCTCTGCTAGTCCTCTAAACGATGGCTATTGAAACCTAAAAAACAGAATCCAAATCCTAAACCCTCCTGACAGACTTTGTGCGAGTGGGAGCGGGTGAACGAAGTGTAGCAGGTGCTTTGGGTACAGGGGCGATGTAAAATGGAGGTGGCATCTGGAATAAAAGCGCTGTGGTCAGGAAGCGTTGGCGTGAAGGGAGCGAAGGCAGGGGTTTCCAGGGGCCCCAGGTGAGCCCTGCGGAGGGCCAATCCGCAGAGCTGTCCACTGACTCACACTGACAGGCTCAAAGCTCAGCCTCACACACTCACACACACACACACACCACGAGAAATTATTTCAGTATACCAGTAGTGGAAGAAGTACTGAATTTTGTTAGTTAAGTAAAAGTTCAGATAACGAAGTACATAAAAAAATCTACATAAAAGGTGTAATGTTTAACTTTTCTGGTGGAGTGTCCATCAAATGCTTTTTGTTTGCAAAGTTTTACAGTAAGCCATTCTATCTTCATGGAGACCAAACCTGACCAAATTACAGGTCAGATCTGTGGAGAGGCAACCCCGCTTACAGTCAGAATGCCCGTTTTTCTAGGTATTTTGAGTTATTAAGCCACCTGTAATTTAGCAAATGTATGGTAGAGCTATTTAATGTCATACTGTGGAACATTCCAGGCAGAGCAATGACATATCCATAGAAACAAGCAGGTGACGGACCCTCCACCACAAAAGTTACACAACCTTTAAACTATGGACAGTCCTGTGAAGATAGAGGTCCTCCTCACAGCTATGACAACTGGACCATCACAGCCCTGCAGTTTATGTTATTGTGTCATTAGTGTAGGAAAATCAATTACAGATCATCAGAACTAAAAGGCTGTGTACATGACGCCGGGGGAGACCACAAACAACACGTAAACAAGCCTGAGCCTGCATTCTGGGCCCAGCACGGAGATTACAACAGCGTATCTGTAACCAGGATGCTACAGTTATTATCAGTTTTTTCATGGATGAGTCAACCGTCAGCTCTGAAAACATGATAATTAACTCTCCTGAGCAACACGCGTTTTGTATGTTATGCTGTGAAACATGTAAACAAATACGCACACGATCTTCAAACACAAAGCACAGGCTATGTACAATTCAAACCAAAGATGTTCATTTACATTTAACTTCTTGTGTTCTTTTTTAAAGACAATACAGTAACGTGTATTTGTATTGACAATACAGTAACATGTATAATACACATTACTGTATTGTCTTTAAAAAAGAACCCAAGAAGTTACGTATAATTCATATATTATCATATATATCATATTTTTTTTTTTTTTTTTTAAAGGTTCTACAATCCCAACTGAACCTGGGTTGGCAGTGCCTTCACCTGCAGATAGACACATCCAAGTTTTTCTCATTCTCAGTATATGGACAGGCCATGCCTCATGTGAAGCTCAGAACCTCACTGAGCTGCAGAGGCTGCACTAGCACTGATTCATGACTGGCTGCAGGAGCTGGGGTTTAGGTAGAGACCATTCAGATCAGAGACTGGCATTTTAGGTTTAAACCAACTGATTTCAGCGTTGAAACTCATGTGAGAATCATTCTGCTTTCTGATTGGATAGTCATCTTAAGAACCAATGTCCACTGTAATAAAGAATAAATCCGTATTACAATTGTTATCAATAAAAGCTACATTTGATTTGAACATGTCTGTATCTAGGGACAATGTTAGGTCATTTATATGAATTTTCAATCAATCTTACATATGGTTCCTTTGTTTCCAAATACACAAACAAAATAGTAAAAAAAAAAAAAAAAAAAACTCCATTCTTCCTGAGAAAGGCGCAGAGACACGATACTGGGAAACAAAAATCACTGAATAACTGACCTCATGGTATATATGATGAACAGGTAGAGAATAAAATTTTGAGCACTTTCCACATGAAAACTTTACACATTAGATGCAGCAAAGAGAAAAAGTAGTTCCATACCTTAAAGAGCTCTTCTACAGTACCTCTGAAACCCAAGGTCTCTGGAGTTAATAATCCTCTTATCTGCTGATGCCAGTGGTTCTGGAACAACCTGCAAAACATACACAACACAACATATTTAGAAATTCCTGTGTAGACTTTTAAGAAGGTTTTAAGATGCTCACATCCCTATAAATATGGGATGAGACAATTCAAACAAGATGAGACATGATTTTCACAAAATTTTAAAAAAATTAAACTGTGCAATCCAGCTGCAGTTTCTCAACTAGCTCTTAACCCTTGTAAACACATGGGGGAAAAAAACCATTAGATAATTTTGTAGGTTTATCAAAAGTATCGAAAATCAGTAATCAAAACTAGATGCCCATTTGAACAATGATCGATCCTAAAAAACTCACATCAACAGGACAGAAATGAACTTTTCCTGAATAGTTTTAGAATGATCTTGAGCTGTATCAGAACAAGTATAAGAGTATAGACGAGTATATGCCCACGGACGACTATGGAACCTACAGGACCACTGAGGGAGGACACAGATACAAGACCACATGGTAAGAAAGTACTATGATTTAATGTTAAAAATCGCATTCTATTGTCTAAAGAAAGTGTTGTTATTAACATTGTGGTATCAGATATTGGTATTGAGTGTCAAGTTTATTCCTTAGTATCGAAATAGAGTTTGAAATTTTTGTATTTTTATATCCTGGCTGGTGCCATTAAGAATATGGTTACTTTCTTAAAATTAAAATAATACATTGTAGTATTCAATTTAGGCTTCTAACTGCACACTTTTAGTGAGAAAAATAGATAACTTTGCTCTTATGGTGCAGGTAAATTTTTCCTTCTTCAATTACTGACAAATAAATGCACAACAATGTAAAGCCAATATGAATCCCCTGCTGTATTTTTAGCTGCTGTAACATAATGCAACTCAATGTCAAAGTATTCTCCAAGTCATTCGAGTACAATTTTCAATATTCAAAGTGTTCTTCGCCAAACTCTGAATATAATGAGATTCAATTTGGTCGGTTTTGCTGTTGCTATGCCTGAGAATAGATCATTTCTGTTGCCAGGAAGAAGCAAAACATATGGTGGTGTAATGGTGCAATTGACCAGTGATGCAGTACGCCACCCCCCGTGGATGAGTGGAGGGCCTTCAGGATTTGAGCTGAAATTCAACCAGGAAGATAGAGTTATAATCATAATAGTGTGGGTTACAGGGCTGTCGAAGCCTCTCAAAGCACCATAATAAGCACTGTAGTCATTATTTACTTCTTACTATTTACTTCCTACTCCCTGCTGTTCTAAGCTCCTATTGTTGCCACAGCTGCCATGGGGCAGACTGAAAGAAGTGAGGCTGCCAATCTACTCCAATGTCCCCACCGACTACGATTAATCACTGACCCACACACCACTTCACAGGACACAATTACAGAACTTTGTATTAGCCAATCACAGCCTGCTTAATACACTCACTCTTCCCTCCTTTATATTGCCATTTTAGCTTGATGGCAACGCATCTGCACTGCAGCAGCAGAAACAGACCTGGAGTTGTGTTTTGTTCCATTCACAAATGTTTGAATAATCATTTATTATTATTTATACATCTCCAAAGTTGAAAATGCTCTGTTCCACCTTGTGATGTCATGAGGCTGTAGTAGTTTTCAAGCTACCTTTTACCTTTATTTAGGAAGAGATCGGAAAGACGTCCAACATCATCCAAATTATTCTAATGAAGGTGTGAACATAATGGAGCACTGTATTACCACATGACATCACGAGGTGGAACAAAGTGTTTTCTGTTTGAGAAGAACTTGTTTGTGGGTGTGTGAATGAAATGAAATACAACTCCAGGTCTGTTTGTGATGAGGAAACAACATTATAACATAGATCAGAAAATAATGTAATATATGCCCTTTAAACAAATCAAGATCCAGTTATTTAAAATTGTCAGTGATCAGCTTGGGTCATTTTAATGGAGAGGTCTACAGCCAATCCTCTGTAAAAGCATGTGGTTAGGAGCAGAGTTCAGACTTTAGTAGAAGAAATTTTGAATTTTGTTTTGTTATATGGAAAAATGGAGCTTGGTCTGTATTTCACACATCGCCCAACCATGAGTTTGCCTTTCCTGGCTGAAATGTTTGCACTTACACAGCCCCATTGCTTTACCAACCCCCAAGTACACAAAATACCTAGATGTCAACTGTCACAAACTTTGCAATTTCCAGTATAGTTCACTTCACTTCCTGCACTTTTTTTTTTTGTTATGAAATGCCTGTCGAAAGCCAGCTATCTCGCCTTATACTGTGCTTATTTCTGCCATTCTGAAACGCTACCTATAAGAACTAGCGGATAAGGTAGTTGTTAGGGCGGCACCTGTCTATCTCAATGTGAACACCGCAGACACTCTTGGTGCCATTTGTCAGGTGTGTGGTGGGGGGGACTGGGTGAAGGGGGTGGGGGTCTTATCTGCCAGAACAACTGCCGTTGCATCATCGCTGCCCCCCGCCGCCGCTCCTGCCACGACACCGAACCCACACGCAGGGAGAATGAGAGGGAAGGGCCCCGGATGGAATATACCTGGGTTACAAAGATCCACGGCGAAGACGAGACTCAGGAGAATTTTTTGTTCTGGTGAAAGTGAAATATTGACGTGGGTGATAATTGGACCTTTTATTTTGAAATTTGAAAACTTCTGACGCTCACTTAAGGTTTAATACGTTTTGACACGTACAGATTGTCTCGAACGTGGTGTGCCCGCCGAAAAAGTATAAAAGATTCAATTGAGCGATTACGCAGACCTTTTCATAACTTTTAAATGTTGATGTTCAAAATCTTTTGGAATTCATAAAAGAACATGAGAATAATTTGGCTTTTGTGACAGTAACAAATGTATTATTATTATTATTTCTTTTTTTTCCCACATTTTTTGTTGAATTGAATCACAAAAACAAACCTCTACTGTAAACCCTTAGCCAGTCGAAGGCTCTGAAATCTACATTTTTCTATACATTTGGGGCAGGGTCAGTACCACTACACGACTTATTTTTTTCAGTTCCACTAAAGTAGAGCATTTGTTGAAGCAATCTACTTGCATATCACAGAATCATGCTCTTGTGTACTTTTCCATCTCTCCACCGGGGGAGCCGCAAGCTAAACGCATTACCTCCCTCCCTTTCCGTAAGCGGAGCCGGAGCTGCTGTCAGCACGCTGGGGGACTTAGCCGAGGTGTGAAAGCAGGATCCCAGATG
This sequence comes from Taenioides sp. WSHXM2023, assembly GCA_029959045.1. NCBI lineage: Eukaryota > Metazoa > Chordata > Actinopteri > Gobiiformes > Gobiidae > Taenioides > Taenioides sp. WSHXM2023. The sequence goes on from CM057088.1 coordinate 6,730,300, forward strand.
CTAATTGCGAGCTTAATATTGCCGCTTGTGTGAACAGATAGCGTAGCGTAGCCTAGCCTAGCCTAGCCACGGACTGTGTGGTATGTGGCACCTGTGTGTGGACAGACCGTTACATAGTGAGAGTAAAGTGAAAGCAGTGCAAATGGATCCTGTGTAGTACTGTGAAGGATAAGCAGCAGTATCCCAAGAGGACTCGCCAGTACACATACACTTGAAGGTGCTCTGTGTAACTATTTAGTTGGGGGTCCGTCGCTTGCTTGTTTCTATGGAGATGCCATTGCTCCGCCAGGAATGTTCCGCAGTATGATATTAAACCTTACATTTATTCAATGAGAAGTGGTTTTATAGCTGAAAAATACTTGCTGAAAAACAAGTATTCTGACTGTGAGCGCGGTGTTCTCTCCATAGAGCTGACCTGTAACTTGGTCTGGTTTGGTCTCCATGAAGTTTAATGTCATACTGTGAGACATTCCAGACAAAGTAAAACATTTGGATGGAGAAAAGCACCTGACTGACCCTCCACCAGAAACGTTACACAATGCACCTTTAAGAATGCATGTTTTTCAAGGTATTTTTGATGAATAAAAATGAGATTGAGATAGATTGTTTAAAGGCCCTGTGCCCATTTCTTTTCCACATATTTGAGAAAAAATTCAGTTATAATGTATACACTGCAAAAACTAAAATCAAGCCAAGTTAAGATAACGTGAATTAAGACATTTTTTATCATTTGAGTAAATTTCACTTGACAAGTAAAATGATCTATCAATGGAACAAGACTTTGTACTTAAAATATGAAAATACATCTTGCTACACAAGATAAGAACACAACAACTCTTTGCATTTAAAATAAATTAAAAAAAATCGAATGTTGCTTGAATTAAAAACACACTTATTCCATTGGTACTTTTACTTATCAAGTTGAATCTACAATATTCTTAGTTCAAGTCATTTAACTTGACTAGATATTGCTTTTTTTGCAGTGATTTTTTTTTTGTCTATCAGGAAGCATGTGTTAGCATACTAGTTAGCTTTACCATCATGGCAAAACTCTGCTCTGGTCTCTGAAAATTGTGATAAAAAGAGCTCATAAACTTGTTGCGGTGAATAATTAGGATAAGGTAATCGAGGAATTAGCATTAATGCCATACTGTGAAACATTCCATTTATCTTTTACCCTTTTTACCAACTACAACAAGCCTCCCTATTCAACCATCTTCAAACTTATTCAGCATACATTTTAACCCAGATGCCCTCCTTGAGTAACTTATCTCCTTTTCGTGACAGACCAAAACCTCCAAGATAATTCCATGTTTTTTCCCCAAGCAGATAATATTTCCCCAAGCGCGCGTATATGTAAATGTAATCTATTGTGTTCTGTGTAACATGTAAACAGCGTCTCTTGTTTTAAACATTAGTGGCTCCCTCTGATGGATGGGGGTGTCATTCGTTTTACATAGAGCCAGGCCTGTGCTGTGGATCGCCATTCATCACGAGACGGTGTGAAGGGCCCGGCGTTCATCTTAATGCATTACAAAGCCCCGCGGGTCCAGGGTCACGCGGCGAGCTCTTACATCCCACTGTCGGAGCTCTAAAAGGGGGCACGAGGTTCACCAGAGGGCCCCCGTTATGGGAGGTGAGGCTACAGACAGGCCCAGTTGTGGTTTAATCCAGGCGGCGTGAAATGGCAAAGCTGATTTAAAGATAGAAGGGCTGAATGAAGAAATGTCCAAATAAGATTTTACTGATAAGTGTTGAGATAAGATTTGCGATTTGCGTTTTAATAATAGGGTTCTGTTTAGTGCTGCACAATTTTTGCGCTCTCTGTATTTGTTTATAAAGAGAACCAAACATGAAATGTCAGTGTAGGCCCGTCACAATAGCAAATTTTGAAGCACAATGTACTACTACAGAGGAGTACCACGATAAATGATAATACTGAAACTACTTTATGCCAAAGACGCAATCAAATTAAAGCCAGATAATCCCAGTGAACCATTTTTTTAAAATACAGTATCATTGCATTACATCATAACACAAATAAATAGCAGAATTAAGCAATAATTTGTCCTGGTTTCTTTTTCATCCCTGCACAGCTTACTGTGCAGGGATGAAAAACCGCTGAAATATTGCTACAAAAATATGCACACGATAAATAGAGCCCCAAAAATACTGTTCTAGCTTTCCTATATTGAATGATTGTTGATATAGTAATTATCATAACAGCTCATTGATCACTCATCATTTTGAACTACATCAAATTTCCCTCACCTCAGATTGACATTTTAGTGCTTTGCTCATTGATTCTGCAGAAATCCACCATGTTTTTCAGTAGTGCTGCCGCGATAATTCGACGTAATCGAATATGAAAATTAGTCGAACACAATATTTGTGGTCAAATATTCGCCTATTTATTTTTGGTCTCAAACGGCTCGTCCAGAGACCTTTTGCTTGTCTGAGTTTAGGTAATCCACACCACTAGTATTTGCTGTGTGCACCCTGCTGGCTACCATCTCTCTTTCTCTCTTCCCCCTTCCCCTGTTTTGAGCATGGTTTTTGAGGTAAGGTGGTATAAAAATGGCAGCGGCAGGTGGGTCAGAGTCGTATCCAAGAACAGTGGCGACTTCTGCTAGACCAGGGGTCGGCAACCTTAAATCCTCAAAGAGCCATTTGGACCGTCTCCCACAGAAAAGAAAACACCCGGAGCCACAAAACCCTTTTGACTCTAAACCAGTGCTAACCAGGGGAACTACAGGCAAAACTACAACTCCCAGAAAACGGACTACAACAAGCGCATCATCCTCCACTACAGCTCATAAGCGAGAGTCTTAAGAGAATTATTTACACCTTTCAGTCTTTTCATCACAACAGCAGAAACATAAATAAAGTGCATGAGTGAAATAAAGAACTGCGCTGCACACATACGACCTGCACACGTATAATCTCTGAAAAGTTTAACATGAACCATCTCCAACGCAATAGAAGCACAGAACAGACTCACCATAGGCAGAACATCCCTCAGTCACAGAAAGAACACGCATATTCCACTGAGTCCTGCCCTTTAGTCCGACAGAAGCTGACCGCATCAGCGGCACAAGGAGCAGCTGTTTTTTTCAGCGCTTATAGTTTATGCAAATTAGCCATGTGGTTTTAAGTTTCGCTTCTGTAAAACGTAAACAAATGTGCGCAAAGATGCATTAAACACATTATTATTTGAGTCCTCCTCGTAGGAAATAAAAATCCAAACTTAAATTATCCACTGTCGCGTGTACCGCGTGTACCAGTCTCATCAGCCGTGAAAGCAAATTAATCTGCCCACGTAGCATTAAGCATTACGCCTACCTAGTAAAAATAAAAAAAAAAATAAAGTAAAATGAAAACATTGCAACCGCTCGTCTTTTTTTTTTTTTTTTTTAATTAGTCGTTTAGATTAGTCGACTAATCGAAAAATTAGTCGAGAGATTAATCGTTAGAAAATTAGTCATTAGTGGCAGCACTATTTTTCAGTCCTGTGTTTGTTTTGATATGGACGGACCATGCATGTCCCTGACTGGCTAATCCACCTGCCAATTGCGCCCATCTCAACTCAGGGAGATTCACCAGTGACCAGACTCACATCTTCGTAAAATATTGGAGAAGTGGGTATTTTGGATGTCAGGCAGACACAATATATTACTCTCCAAATTAGAGTTGGTACAATTGTTAAATCACCAAGGTTGTAATCATTTACAGAGCAGAATGTCCTCAGAAAGAAAATATCCTGTTTTTTTTTATTGGAACTCTTATGCCCGTAGTTTAGACCTCTACAAACATGTTCTGAAATTTATAAGACTCTTGTATTAGTTAGAGATGGGACAAGATCTCGTGCCACAAGATTTCACGATACAAAATTGCCACAAGATTGTACACACATGAGAAAAATAATCTTGTGAGATTTTATTTCCCATTCGGATTGAGTTGCATCTTTTGAGAAGCCGTTGTTCCAAAAAGCACTGCTGGAATGACAACAAAAATATTCAGTGAAATAAATACAAATTCTAACGCCAACTTTGGGAACTAAATCGGACTATTTACCTATTTGTGAAATTGCATCTCGTCCCATCTCTAGTATTAGTCTATCAGTTCATTTTCTCTCTTTCTTTGTTATGGAGTTGTTTTGCAAATGTAATCGCAATACTTGTCAGAAAAGTCTTTATTTTCAAAAATTCCTCAGCCCCAAATCTATTCAAAGTTCACATTTTTAACGCGCCCTGAGAACTGACAAAAATACTGAAATAGGCCTATGACCTGACAACCTAATACTAGTATAACAAGTATTTCAGATCTGTTGTTTGTGAAGGAAATAATGCTAAAAACTGCAAAGGTTAATCACAGAGTTAAAAACAACAGGTGTGAATGGAGGGAGGTCAGTTCAGTTCAAATTAGCCCTCCTGGTTTAGTTTCTGTGTTTTTCATGGGCAGAAAATGTATGCAAGGTCCCTTTGGAGAGCTCCGATTTGGGCATGCTTCAATTGGGATATGGCCTGGCCTGATACATTTTCTATTTCTATACAAACAATTAGCTAGTCTCTAATGAGTTCAAAGTGACAGAAGAAGTAGACAAATAAAAGCTGACACAGTTGACTCAAAGTCCTCCAGTTGACTCAAAGTCCTCCAGCTATAAAGGTAGTCCTGACCCAGACTAGTTCAAGATCTGGAGATGGGTCCCTGAGTGCTGTATGGCCATATGGCTCACTGCTCCTGACAGGTTGACCCAGTGGTACAGGTAGAAGAAAGGGTCAAATGCAGAGAATGAATTTCCCTCAGAAGAGATCAAAAAAGCGTATCTTAACTCCATGTTGGGGCAGACTTCCATGAAAAAGCCCATATTAGGCTATTTTCTGTTCTGTTATGTTGTTGTTTTCTCATCACAAACAGACCTGGAGTTGTGTCTTGTTTCATTCGCACACATTTAACACACAAACCCTGCATGTTTAGGCTGAGTTCTTCTCTGAAACTGAAAACACTTTGTTCCACCTTGTGATGTCATGTGGCAATACAGGAAATGCTTCACTGATTTTTTTTTTTTTTTTTTTTAACTCCATACACTTTCACTAGAATCATTTGTATAATTTCAGCCCTGGGATTGCTTGAACTAAAGGTAAAGAGGAGCTGAAAACTATTGCTTCATGACATCACAAGGTGGAACAGAATTTTGAGCTTTGGATATGTAGACAGACTAATAATAAAGGATTACTCTACACTCTTTTTAACATGGCTTACAGCTCACAAGAGTCAATTTTGAATAATATACGCGCTTTAAGCATTAGATGACATATACCTATACATTAGACCACAAGTGCTCGCTAACAGTAGCTACATTGGGATGGCATCCTGAGGGGTTGCTCTGTGTTAAACCAGGCCAAAGCTAAAGAGGCTTCTACACGTCTCCTCGCTGTGATGAATGTGCACCATCTCTCTTTACATTCCCAGGCTGCCTCTGCTCCTGTGGGCCGCCCCTATGTGTTTAGCCAGTGTTAACACACACAGCATGGCACAGCACTGGGGAGGCTCCAATGCAGGGGTCAAACGGAACAGAGTGAATGCTTAGTTTTACACCGGACAATTTTGCTCTGTTTTGAATGTGTGTTTGAATAGTTTATAGTGATAGAACCTAATTCTGCTAAAATATAAGCTTGTCAGTGGGTCAGTGGTGGAAGAAGTACTCAATGTTGTTACTTACTTGAGATACCAGAGCAAAAAAATAAAATACTTAAGTAAAAGTATCATATGAAGTTTATATTTAAGGTATCTGTTGTTAAGTACTGTATCTTACTACTTTTATTTTGTTATGTTCCACCACTGACAATTTTAAACATAAATACAGTGTCATAATTTCCAAAAATAAAATAATCTACAGATGCCTTGTGGCCAAAATCTGGTCAGATATTACTCCAATACAAGTTAAAGTAGCACTGCCAAATTGTTACTTATATGACATAACTTGTAACTTTGTCTGGTTTGGTCTACATGAAGATAGAAAGGTTTAATACCATACTGTGAAACATTCCAGACAAAGAAATAACATCTCCATGGAGAAAAGCATTTGACGGACCCTCCACCCGAAAAGTGACACCATGCACCTTTAAACCACACAAGTTTAACCTGATTCATAACGCAATCACAAACCAAAATGTGTCAGCAAGCACATTTTCACGAAAGCCTTCATACTTCAGAACAGTTTGTACAGGCTTAATTTTCAGAGATTTTTAAAAACACATCTGCAGCCTACATCACATTTACGAACTCTATCCCAAATCAGGGGACAACTGGAGTGAGACACGATGGGTGAGAAGATGCTCACTACAGAAACAATCATGGTGGTGAAAGGAAAGTGGCCGCGACAAGTCCAATTTAATTACATCTAGGGCCATTCACGGGGTATTACGTCCTCATAAACCTGCGATACTGAATGAGACCTATTATACAAAATTGCCTTTATAGAGTTTTTAATTGTGTTACAATTGTTTTCTGTTCTCATTTAGCCACTAGAAATTGTATTTAAAGTGTGTTGTGCGTGTTTGAGCAATCTTTATATTGTATTCAAGACATCATTGCTTTGATATTCCCCCACTGCTGTTTACTTTGTTCTCTAAAATGATTTTCTTAATTGGTGATACACGTAGGATTCGGCAGACTGGCGTAGTCATTTTGACACAAATGAAAAAAGAAAAATAGCTGCTTGCTGGTGTGATATGTAGATCTGTTGTGATGATGTTTACGGTGATGTACTATGGAGTGGAGGCAGGAATCTGCTCCTAATACCTCATTGGGTTCTGCAATTTTCCAATCCAGATAAGTGGGTATTTGAGCTTTCTTTATAACGTTGTTTCCTCATCAAAAACATGTTTTTTTAGATGCCATCCATGCAGGTTTCAGTAATTTAGATCGCAAAATTACTGTAACATGGATGGATTTCAACCTTCTGAAGCTCAAATCTTTTCTTGGTACATCAAAAATAATAAAAAATTCCCTGCTATCTTGAAGAAAACGTACATTTCTATAGCGATAAGTTGATACAGTAATTATCGTGATGACCCTATTGGCAACGACAGCTCTAACCACTGAGCCACTGTTGTTTCTTTTGGTAATTTAGAATGCACTTGTTTACAAACTTTCACAGTGGTCTGTTTGGGCTTCAGTCTCACTAAGTCAACGGTGACACTAAGCTGAGAAAGAAGTGAAGCTGTTGTCACGGTGATTGAATCGTCTCATTAGCTTTCCTCAGCGGTCTGTGGAGATCGGTGATGCAGAAGGGAGGGGGGTGGACTAATGAAGCCCCCTGCAGCGTGTGCGGGGAGGAGGGGGGGGGCTGCCTTCACCTGCCGAGATTCCTTCGCCTGCCGATCTCCCTTCACCTGCCGAGCTTCTTCAGACTGGGCCGGCAGGCAGACGGGCTCTACAAACCCATCAGTGTGAGCCCACCCCCGAGACCAGTGCACAATCACGGAGATCACACACAAAGAGCTGTCTGTGGAGTTTACTACCAGTGGGAGAAAAGTACCACTACAGTAACAAAAGCACAGAAGGCCATGGTTATTGACCGACCAACCAGAGCGTGCGAATACTAAAGAGAGATTTGCTGTTTAGTTAAATCACGTCCTGAGATTGTGTAAAAAAAACAGGAGTTGAGTCAAAATATAACAAAGTCTAGCTATTTCCAGACAAATTAATGCGAATTATGTTGAAAGCCCAGATAAGCTATATAAGCAGCTGTTGAGGTCATAATATGTCACCTGAGTGCTGTCTGCATCGAATCTAGCTGCAGTTGGGTTTACTGTGATGACAAAACTCTGGTCTCAGAGTTGTGAATAATTAGGATGCTCTGAATGTAAAAGCTAAAACTTTGGACCACTGCAAACCTTTTATAATGAAGAAGTTCTGTTTTTCAGGTTTTTAAGATGGTAAAAATCTGGGAACAACACCTTATATATCACATTTTTAGATGCAGACACATGCATCCTAAAAACGTACACTATGTAACTTTTTTGGTTGAGGGTCCACCATTTACTTGTCTCCGAGAAAAAGCAATGATACTCTCGAATGTTCCACAGTATGGCATTTAACTTCTCTATCTCCACGGAGAAAAGCAAGTGACTTGACCTGGTCAATTTATGGGCCAGATACAGGTCAGGTCAAGAATGTGTATTTTCCAGGAATTTATGAACAATAAAACTACCACTAATTACATAAATGGAAGAAGGATATATTTAATGCCATACTGTACAACAAGTACAAGTACCAAGTAACTGACAGACCCGCCACCAGAAAAGTTACACAGTGCTCCTTTAATCTACAGCTTATCCCCATGCCCCATTTCAAAGCAGACATCCATAACCAACAAATCCATAATGGCACTACACCGGCAGACAGGAGCCTTTGTGTGTGCCCCTGTACCCACTGTGCCGCGTGGGACAGAGGCTGGCATGGAATAGATTTGTGCTGATGGATGGTACCGATGGTGCTGTACCCTCCGAGCCGCCCAGGCCCTGTGCTGAATCACCAGTGGCGCGCTCCATTCTGTGGGCACAGTGGAGCCCTTGTGCCCGCAGCTTGGCTCTGATGCCCAACCCTGTTACCCTGAGCATGCCAACAGCTCCTCACTGCTCTGCCAAGGTTTAACCACGCACCAAAATTAAATAAAGAGGCAGAGGTGGCTTTCTGAGGTGAACACTTAGCTTTAAAGCAGACATTTTTAAATTGCAATATTGTTCTGAAACAACTTCAATAGGGGGAATTTGACTTCTACGGAGTATTAACTGCTAAAACATAACATACGGCGGTCACCATGGTGCCTTTTATTGTTTTGAAAATGCTATATTCAGCAAAATATAGCTGAATATATTCAGCTATATTCAGCTATATTTAGGCAATATCAATAGCCTAAATATATTTTAGGCTATTGATATTGCCTTCCACCCTGCAAATGTCTCGCACACCCCCATACTGGATGTAACCCCAGACCATGATTTTTCCGCCACCAAACTTAACTGTTTTCTGGGTGAATCTTGGATCCATGCGGGCTCCAGTAGGTCTCCTGCAATATTTGCGGCTGTGATGTAATTCAACCGAGGATTCATCTGAGAAATCCACCTTCTGCCACTTTTCCAGTGTCCATCCTTTTAGCAGGCTGTGGGCCTTGGCAAATGCCACACGGTTTTTTAATTGCCTTTTGTTTAGTGCTGGTTTCTGTGCACTGATTCGACCATGGAGGCCATTTCGAGACAGAATTCTACAAACTGTTCTGGTTGACACAGGGACTTGAGGTGACCAGGCCTGGTGGAGCTCTGCTGCAGTGGAAAAGGGGCTGGCCTTGGATTTTCGAATCAACAAACGGTCCTCCCGAGCAGTTGTCTTGCCCCCCACGGGGCGTGATGAAAATGGATTCACAGGTCCTATAATACGCAGAATTGACTATTGTGAGCTTTGAGCCAATGCTGCCGTGTAGAATGTTTTTATCTCCTCAAAAACATACCTGGAGTTGTGTTTTGTTTCATTCGCACATGTCTGAGTAATCCTTTATTAGTCTGTCGACATCACCCAAGCTGAAAATGCTCTGCTCCAACTTGTGATGTCATTTAGTGGTAGTTTTCAAGTTAACATTTACCTCAGGGGTCTCAAACTTGCAGCCCGTGGGTCAAATGAGGTACCCAAGATCATTTCTACTGGCCCACAAGACGATTTCTAATTTCTATTGATAGGAAGAATTTGTTTTTCAAACTTGCTCCAACCAAGAAACTGACACTAAACGCGTGGACAGTGACAACAAAAGCTTCAGAAATAGGCGGGGGTGACTGTCAAACCAGAGGAGCAGCCGCATGAGCTAAGGCTGCAGAAGATGGGGAGACAAGTAGTTTACCATCGAACTGTATTGTGCATCACTCGTACAGTACTTAATATCTACTCAAAGGTTGATGGTTTGTCGCCAAAGTGTCTTTGCAGAAGTAAAGATTGACCCTGGTGCTCTCGTTGAAAATATGTCTGAACTGAAAATACAGAGACACTGGGGATTTAGAATACTGCTTAAAAGCCTGTAATAAATCATGAATTACTTTTATTAACTCACATTATTTTCTTAAACCCTTGAGGGCCTCTGTCTTGCATTTGATATTGCATTTTGTATACAATAATATAGTATCCAAGTATATTATGATTACAACAAATTGCTCCTGACCAACACTGATTTTATAACTTTTGCCCCAGCTCCAATTGAGCTTGAGACCCCTGGACTAGAGGGTATACTTTCTCCTTAAATTCTAAATATTCTTACGTGCATGGGAATATATGGAAATGCTAAACACACAACCCTTTAGCATTCATCACCAATTATGTCAAAATGAAGTAGCGTCAGTCACCAAAATGTAGTTATTTTAAAACCAATGATACAGTAGGATGGGCAACTGACAAATCACTAATAGAAAAAAAATAGAGACAATAGCAATATGTATGCTTAGTAATATGTATACTGTACACACATACAACACACATATTTTCAACACACATACAGTGGCATGAAAAAGTAAAAAAAATGGTATTAAACTGGTAAAAATTGGTATTAATTGCTCTCAGTGTCTCCTTAGGCAGAAGGTTCAGTTACTTGTTCCTCCCCCTTCTGTCATTGTTTGCATGTTATCCTCATTAAAAATATGAAAACCTATAAATGTTTGGGTGGTTTTAGTTAAAGCAGACACTGTTTTTTCATCTGTGTGATTTTGACAAAGATCAGATCACATTTGATGGTGATTTTATGCAGAAATGTGAGAAATTCCAAAAGGTTCAGAAACTTTTTCATGCCACTGTAAATGTAGATTACCCTAAATGCTGACCTAACCATGAGAGATGGATAGCGATGCATTTTTTGTGTTAAATAAATAATATAATGCTATTGTTTTATTAATAGTTGATAAAATAGTTAATTTTTTAACAGTGCTAATCATTTTGAAATCCCAAGATCAAATATGCAGGGTTTGGGTGGTAAAACTGTGTGAATGAAACAAAACATAACTCCAGGTATATTTTTAGTGAGGAAACAACATTATAACAGAGATCAGAAAATAGAATAATATGGGCCCTTTAAATCAGGTCTGAACTGCCCTGTGCCAACTCACTCACTCACTCAGAACACCAACCATCCAACCGCAGCTCCACGGTTTACTAAGAGCAAAAAGTAGATCCTCTTCAAACCCTCTCGTATGTGCCCTTATTATTCACCACGCTGGCACGCCTCACAAAGCCGGAGCTGCTGACTCAGATGGGAAGCAGAGATCAGTCGATGCGCCTCTTTCTCTCCACTTCCAAGGAGAAAAATAATAAATAAAAAATAAAAACGGGACATTTGGTGCACGATCCTGAAATCCCCCCCCCCCTTCGGAGATCTGCCTTACTTTCAGACAGCTCGTGTGGCATCAGTCTTTCTCTGGCCTGACACTGCTCCGGAGAAGCCTCTGTCACTTTCATTTTCACTGCGGGTGTTTGCTGTGTGGAGATTGGAAGTCTCGTGATCCTGTCATCCCAAAATTTAATCTTTGCTTTGAATGATCTTGATAACAATATTCACTGAAAAGCATGCATCCTTAATGTGAGTGGGCTTACATCTCCACAAACCTGACTCATCCTCGTTTCCTCATGTGTTTTTTTTTTTTCTTCCCACGGATATACTCGTCCACAGTATGTCAACAAAACTATGATTTTTACTTTCCATTTCCATAGAATCATGCAGGTGATGTACCACCTCCAGAAAGTTACATATTCTATTTCTATGCATCAGACAGTGCATAAAATGTTTTGGTTATTGGTCGGTGACTGAATGAACCATAAACTTAACCAAAAAAGTCCATGAATATCACTTGTAAATATCTCTTTTTGAGGTATTTTTATAATTTTAGTTATAGATGTATATAAGTACATTGAACTGACTGACACAATTGCAAAGGCAGCAATTTTTGAAATACCAAATAAACATAAAACAATATATAGTCTTGGAAAGAATATGCAGCAAACATTCAGTTTTGTTTTTCAATATATAGTCTTATTCTGCATAAAACATAGCTAACCTTCTGTGCTGAAATGTGATTCTTGTATTAGTTTGTCAGTTTATATAGATATAAATATGTTATTACTTTATTTCTATATTTGTTTTATTTTTACTTATACATGCATTTATATAATTCTACCTCATTTGACACCAGTCTCTAGTTGCTAATTTGGCTACTTATCTAGAATTTATGATTGCTATTTATAGTTTTCTCTTTGTTATTATAATATATTGTGATTTATGAGATACTGTGTCCCAAGTAATTTCCCTTGTGGATCAGTCTTTTTGTCAGTCCTCTTGAAACATTTGTGAACTTTGAACAGAGTCCTATTAATCCTATATTAAAACAAAAATCGCAAATTGTTCAACCTTCCATCCAAGATATTCTAATTTTGTCCATTTCAAAAAACTACAACTGCAATATGAGACATTTTTGTGTAAGCATCTACATATTCTCCAAATCCTGTATACACGTCCTTACGCAGCCGCCTTTCACTTAAATCTTCTCCGCTTGCGACAATTAGCTGTGAGACCACCTGCAGAGCGTCGCCCGAGAGCTCCACACTTCTATCGGATTTTCGCTTTTTACGGAGGTTGCTACGGTTTCGTAATGGCGTCGCTCTTATTTTTGTTTGCATCGCGGCGCCGCTTTCGAAGCTTTTAACCTTTCATCCTAAAGGAGGAGGAGAAGAAGAGGTACATGTTTTAAAGGTGAGCCCCAGCCTGTGCGCCGCAGATAGAATGCTGAACTGCATGCGTCTCCTGTTTCTTTGTAGGAGCCAATTTCGTGCCATAAGCTCGCCTTTGTAGTGGAGGCGCTCACTTTCTTCCACTTCTTATTCTCGGGTCTTGAAAGAGGGCTGCTAGAAAATGAGTAAATTACTTTCAATTCAGGTGAGGTTTTTGGAGATGTTGTCAAGGGCTGTGGAAAATGCACAGCGGATATAGGCCAGGAGTTATGCACGAGTTTAATGATGCACAAGGGATTTTCTGACTATAGGGTAAATTCTAGTAGAACGCAAATGCAAAAACTTTGATTCAAATTGGGGTAATGCGAATTGTGTTACATGTATATAACAGGAATGAGTCAATGTTACTGTTACACCTCAGCTTTAAAAGGTGCACTATGTAACTTTTTGGTTGGGGGTCCATTACCAGAACTGAATCCTCTTCCTATTAATTTATATTAAAGAGGGGCCCATGTGAGGCTTCTTGCCCCGGGCCCCCAAAGTTCTGTTGACGGGCCTGCTCATATTACTACTAATACTAGTATCATCACTCAAAATTACTGTGAAATTTGTGAATTCATCTTCCCTATCTTAGCGGAGGGCAAATTAGTTCTTAATCAAGGAACATGTGCAGTTATATTAGCCATGTAGTTCTAGGATTTCAATTCAGAGCAAAGCCTTTCCACAGACAGACCCACATATCAGTAGATTCCCTGTGACCTGGCCGAGTCGGTGCGGCGAGCGTGACAGATTCTTGTACCTTGTGTCTGCATCGCCCCGGGGGATCAGCACCTGCCATGACACCGTCGCCATGGTTACTGGCGCCTGACACCTCGGGTGGCGGCAAATAGACTGACCTTAGCGCGAGTGTTTGAGCCGGAGCTGGCAGGAGACGGAGGGACAATAAAGAGCTCGGGGAGTCGGGGAGTTGGTAGTGAGGAAGAGAAGGAGGAAATGGAGGAGGAGGAGAAGGAAGAGGAGGAGGAGTTGTTGCTGGTGGTGGTGGAGCGGGAGGAAGAAGAGGTGGAAGAGGTGGTGGTGGTGGAAGAGGAAGAGGAGGAAGCGGAGGTGGGGGAAGACGAGGAGGAGATGGAGGAGGTGGCGGAGGAAGAAGAGGAGAAGTTGGAGGAGGAAGAGAATGTCGAGGAAGACTAGGAAGAGGGGGAGGAAGAAGAGGAGGATGAAGGAGGAACAGGAAGAGGAGGACAAGGAAGACGGGGAAGAAGAGGAGGAGAAGGTGGGGGATCGCAGGGACAGAGGAGTAGGGGACATCTCCAGCTGGCACCACCTGGACTGGTAATGAGCCCAGTGAAGACTACAGAGCTCCGTCCAAAACGCCACGCTGGGCAGAGGCACAACACCCCAGACTGAGGTTCAGCGGTGTTGGACTAAAGACCAGAGAAAGCAGCAAACCAGTGCAGAATGAATTGGTACGGCTGCTCCTGAAATGACACCATCCATTGTCCATCATCAGGTCAGTGGTCTCCAAAACCACCACAATGCCAAACTAAAAAAACATATATATTAGCTGGGGTTTTTTCATACAGCATGTTGTGACGGCAGTACAAACTAGAACTGCCCAATATCGGTACTGGCAGATATCGAAACAAAACAAAACAAAAGAAATGGCTATAATATTGACACTAGTATTTTTTTAAGCTGCCCTGCCCATGTGCCATTAATGAATAAAAAAGAAATAAAAGAACTAGGCAAAAATATAGCTTTGTAGAAATAATGCAAAAAAGTATTTTACATCCCAGATAAATACAACATTTTTACAAAAAAATGTTAAAGATAACTTTAACCTTAACAGACAGTGAAGATGGCAGTGCTTGTAGTATAAGAAGTTACTGTGGCAGAGTAAAAAGCAGTCAAGAAAGTCCAAAGCAGTCTGTTGGAAAAAAGGGCATTGTGCAACTTTCTGGTTGGGGGGCCGTCACCTGCTTGTTTCTATGGATATGTCATTGCTCTGCCTGAATGTTCCACAGTATGACATTAAACAGCTCTACCTTATGTTTACTAAATTACATGTGGTTTTATAGCTCAAAAGTAACTAGAAAAACAGGCGTTCTGACTATGAGCGGGGTCACATCTCCACAGATTTAACCTCCATGAAGATAGAAAGGTTTAATACCATACTGTGGAACATTCCAGACAAAGCAATAACGTCTCCCATAGAGAAAAGCATTTGATGGACTCTCCACCAGAAAAGTTACACAATACACCTTTATTAATTGCATGGGAAAGGCGTTTCAACACAGGTAGTGTCTTCGTCAGGACATATAACTAAACATGTAATATATAAGTCTGACATTACTTTGGGTTTTTAAAAGCTAAAATATTGTGTTCTACAATATTATACGATTATCAGACACAACGGCAAACTAAATATCGGATATTGGCAACTGCTAAAAAAAAAGTGAATTTGTATAAACATTATACTGCAAACAGGTCAGCTATTGCGTCACTGTTGTCATGTCTCTTGCTCTAGACACTTCAGATGTGTGGTCAATTACTTCAAAAGTCCTAAAGTACTTTTGGCACAGCTTAGTGGGATAATCTTACTATTACACAAGACACACCTCTATAGCAAAGGTTGTACAAATTGGACATTTTTTCCCCTCACCTCATTCAAGACCTAAAGTAGACCTAAAGTGGTTCCAGTTACTCCCCTGCTCTCCTCCTCCTCCTCAGTCTCTGTAGCGTTTTGTTTTCATATTCCTATACTGTTTTTTTTGCCCTTGTGCTGTGCTGTTTACCTTGTGATGAATGGCTCTATTTCGACTTGGGCTTTCTTTTACGAGCTCGGATAGATTACAATCTGAGCAATTGTGTGGAAACAAGATTGATCTGGCTAAAAAAAACATTAGGAGGTGTGGGGGAAGTGGCTTTATATAAGCACCACTCAGTAACAAATGTACATGGGTGGTGGAGTGATTGGACAGTGATGGTCAGACTTGGAAAACGCAGGCGGACGAGTGTGGGGTTATTACATAGACTGTATATATAAATGGACAAAGCTAAGCCACTAGCCACCGTGTTCCAAATGGGAAGTGAGCATGTGGGGGCGCTTCCAGCTCCATCGCCTCTGACTCCAATTGACTTAACATTGAAAAATTGCCACCCCTCTCTTTGTAACTGCTGCAGTGAGCCTCATCATTTTGGTTTTAAAATGTTTGTATGAACCCACGGTACGAGACTGTGGCATTTTTATTTTTCCATAAATAAATTCCTGTTCTAATATGGAACTCGGCTCCAAATTCGCTCCTATAACTGCTAGCCTCAGCGAGCTTCATTTGACTGGAGTGGAACGCTTTGGGTGACATCACACTCCCTTAGTCCACTTCTTTATACAGTGTATGGTTTGTAATGAAACATGACAAAGTGTGAATGAGGCGGTCTTTTAAATGATGGGGCTTGTCATCAGGTTGGTGTTGGGGTCTCTGGGGGTCAGTCAGGTAAAGTGGCATCGTAAGAGCAGTAGATAGTAGAAATAATATCGCGCAAAATTTTTTTTAGATTTTTATAGATGGTGCATTTCAACTTTGACAGTGATTTGTAAAATAATACACTTTGTTTATTACAAAATAGGGTGTAGGAAAGTTGGATCATTGCTACATGGATACTTCAACCAGAAGGGAATTACAGAGTAGAATAGTTAGTTTTTAATTATTTAAAAATGAAAAACTATTAACTAACAATATTTTAAGTAAATAAGTGAGGCGATAGTATTGTTTGAAAACTGCTTAAATATTAAAAATGGGTTTGTTAACTTCCTGTTCAAAACCTGTTCATTTGTGCAAAACAGAAAACTTTCATTGTATTTTCTAAAAGTAAAAACTAAAATAATGACTTTAATTACTGATATTATTCACTTATAGCATGTTAAAGGAATTAACATAAAAAAACATAATGCGAAACAAAGCCGCAGAACAGGTCCAGCAACAGCAACGGCGACACCTGCAATTACTTTCAATTGCCATCATTACTACAGTATTAATACACTACAATATTAATGTCTTATGTATTAATGAATACTTTGAGCCCTTTTGTTGAAATGAAAAGTGACCATTGATACACTCGTGAGTACATCTGGGGCCACTGCGTTGTCAAACCTACTTTAGGCCCTAAAAGATGACTTATATAGGATTCTAACATAAATGTGACGGCTGCAATCTTGAGCATTCTATTCAACTGTGCTGGAAAACCGAGATAACACAAGCACAGCCGCAGAACATAAAAAAGTAATGGCTTCTTCACACCGCAAAATATTAGATAACATATTACATTAAAGATTTAACTTTTTGGTTGGGGCTCAGTCACCTGCTTGTTTCTATGGAGATGTCATTGCTCTGCCTGGAATGTTCCACAGTATGACATTAAGCAGCTTTACTTTACATTTATTCAATCACAGGTGGTTTTATAGCTGAAAAATACCTAGAAAAACAGGCATTCTGACTGTGAGCGGGGTTGCCTATCCACAGATCTGACCTGTAACTTGGTCTGTTTTGGTCTCCATGAAGGTAGAAAGGTTAAATACTATACTGTGAAACATTCCAGACAAAGCAATAACATCTCCACAAAGAAAAGCTGAACAGATGCTCCACCAGAAAAGTTACACAATGCATCTTTTAAAGGTCCTGTACCAGATTCACACCTTTGTGTTGCACTGTAATGGATAACTGAACTAGAAGAAAAAGGTCAAGTACAAACCCTTTAAAATGTGAAATGTAATGTTAAATCTGAGTTTCACTTTTATTTAAAGGTGAACTTTTCTGGTAGAGGGTCCATCATCAGCTTCTGTTTACGGTAGATGTTGCGTAGAATGTTCCACAGTATGGCATGACACATATCCATCTCTATGGAGACAGCAGGTGACGCCACAGGACCAAGTTAGATGTCAGATCTATGGAGAGGCAAGACCGCTCACAGTAAAGTCAACAGAAACCCATTTTATTGAGTGAATCAAGATGGATAGATACATTCCACACAAAGCAACAAGTTACACTGTGCCCCTTTAAAATCAGATTGGATTATTTTTTATTTATTGATTTATTTTGGACATCACAAGGACTTCTCATTTTTATTGCCATGCCATAATTTTAACACAACTTGGAATGTTTTTTGTGTGGTTAATTTCTGCCAAATGCAAACCAAGTACTTAAGCCGTTTAGATGCCGGTTATTTAATAAATGTCAGGTAGTAACATTTAAAACCATACTGCGGAACATTCCAGGCAAAGCAATAACATGTCCATGGAGACAAGAATGTACCAGACCCTCCGCCAGAAAGCTTCCAGAGTGTACTTTTACCATTAGAACAAAATTACAAGATGTATTGCTTTTTCTTCATTTGATTCAAGTCTGTGATATTAACAGGTTAAAGACTCGCAACTCATTACGATTTCACAGTCTCTTATCCGGCCCGCGGCTCAGACTGAATATTGAACAATACCTAAAAATTACTTGAACTAATAATTACCTTGCACACAATCCATCCAAATTAACCACATAGGGCGAGCTGATTGGAAAATGGAGCCTTCCTGTGGTATGCTAAAGCACAGAATCGGAGCAACTCGGGCCATGACAGCTGCAATAAAAGGCTTTGGGATGAAGAAATATCCAAGTTGTGAAATGTAATTACATTCCAGACGTACATGAGTAAAAGGGTTTGGAGAAGTGGGGACAATGGTGGTGGGTGGGGAGAATGGTGGTAAGGTGGGTGGTCGAGCGCAAGACCTCAACTCCCCCAAAGAGAGGGATGGTTTATCATTTTGTATAATATTCCAGACAAAGCACTAACATCTCCATGGAAATAAGCAGGTGGTATACTCTCCACCAGGAAAGTTACAATGTGCACCTTTAACCGACTCCTTTAAAAAAGACACATTTTATGCACCAACGATGAACTAGGAATAGCAAAAATTCAGCCAGATGTGTTGGTTATCCACATTTCCTCTTAAAGGGCTCATATTACACAATTTTCTGATCTATTTTATAATGTTGTTTCCATATCAAAAACCCGGAGTTGTGTTTCGTTTTATTCACACGTTTAACACACAAACCCTGCAAATTTAAGCTTTCTTCTCTAAAACAGAAAACACTCTGCTCCACCTTGTGATGTCATGTGGTAATACAGGAACAGCTCCCCTGCGTTTTTAAACTCCACACACCTTCACTGGAATCATCTGGATAATTTCAGTGCTGAAATTGCCGATCTCTACTGAACAAAATGTAAAAAGTAGCTGTCAAATTGAAAACTACCGCTTCATGACATCACAAGGTGAAACAGAGCATTTCGAGCGTTGGAGATATAGACAGACTGATAATAAAGTGTTATTCAAACGTGTGAATGAAACAAAACAACTCCAGTATGTTTTTGAGGAGATAACATTATAACATGGCTAAAAGCTCACAAGAGTCAATTTTGCATAAATATAGGACCTTTAAATATTTCCACTGTGTCCCTTGGTGGGTGGGCAAGACAGAATAACATAAGTCCTACAGGCGACAAAATGAGAAACTGAATCTCTGAATGCACGAGTGGAGCAGTGCACAGGAGCTGTCCGAGGTCTCACAGTCTGAACAGTTTACGCTCCGGCTGCCAGCTCGCGTTTCGTCTCCGTGTCACTATTTGCAAAGGAAAGCAGTCCTCCCAAACCCAGCCTCACCCGAGTTCTGTCACTCAACATTATTCCAGAGCGGAGAGATGCAAACACCACTGTAAACTCTGGTAAGGAGGAAGACGGAGAGACAAGAGACAGGAAAAAGGGAGAAAAAGCATGTTTAATCTAACCGGGAGCATGGTGGTAAGAGCTGGCTATTTGTGCGAGATGCAAACCAACTCTGCAAGGCGTGGTCTGCAACTTGAAATTAGCTTTGGTACATTGAAAATAGTAACACTTTAAAAAGTCCTATATTTACCCTTGGGAGCTTTAGGACACATTAGAATGCTGTTACCTCTTGAAAAACATACCTGGAGTTGTGTTTTGTTTCATTCATGTTTGAGTAATCCTTTGTTATTAGTCTGTCTACATCTCCAAAACTCAAAATGCTCTGTTCCACCTTGTGATGTCACGTAGCGGAAGATTTTCAAATTAACCGCTACATTTTACTTATTTTGTTGAGTACAGATGGTCAATTCCAGGACTGAAATCATCCAAATGATTCTAGTGACGGTGTCCGGAGTTTAAAAAACACAGTGGAGCACTTCATGTATTACCACATGACATCACAAGGTGGAACAGTGTTTTTAGTTTGAGAGAAGAACAATGTTTGTGTGTTAATTAATCCAAAAGTCGTATTCTCCGAGCACTCAAAAATGCTCAGTTCGTATTTGGCCAATTTTGTTGCGTTATAGATAAAACTCCGGACTTCTCCTGTGACCAAAAACATGTTTAAAAGTGAAGGCCAAAAGAATGTGAACACATGTGAACATGTGTTTTTTTTTTTTGTTGTTTTTTTTTTAAGCAGAGGCACTTCTCATCTCCCCATCTAATGTCAATAGCTAATGTCAAGTTGTAGACACCACCAACATGCCATGCAGTTTGTTGACAGCTCATAGAAGTAGAAAGGCCTTTCAGTGATGCTACCGGTGACATTAAACATGAGTTGGGATGCGTTTCTGAGCTGGTAGCAAAAAGAGTGTGAGAGAGTTCTTTTTTAAACATGGAGGAGAGGAGGTGGAACCCAAAAATGGAATTTTTTGCGAGTGGTAACATGTGTCTTATCTAGGACTACCAAGCGTGAGATCTGATGGAGGGGGAGTTCTGCAGAGAGGTTAGTGGTAGATTTTGAGGAAAGGTTTCGGGTGAATACGCTTCAAGTTAGTAGTGCTGAGGTCAAAGACAAAATCATACACACACTAGTAGGAAGTACAATCCAATACTGGGAAAGCATGAAGCAAATCAATGTTATGGCAGAGTATTACATAAGTCCAGCAGTTTCAGCGGTGGATTAAGGCTTTTTTTTTTTTTTTTGGCAAGAGAGAACTAAAAATATTGTATTGTGATGCACGCAATTTACTGTGAATATTTCCAACACCTCAGCATAATAAACAGGATAATAGACCTGGGCTTTGCCATTAACTAATCAGTGATCGCAATAGGACATTTATCTCTGTTAATTTTTGATAGCAGGAAAGGCTGGTCTAACAAAATTCTGAAGTAGAAGCAAATGTGTTGATGAAAAGAAAGCAATATGGCAGCACAGAGAACTACAGAATAACAGATCAAAACAGTGGAACCACTTAAACAAGTTTTTGCCAGGGATTCACCGGTCCAGCTTTTTCCATTTCGATACCGATACTTTGACTTTAAGTATCTGCCAATACCCGATATTAACCTATACCAGTGATACCAAAGATCCACTTGTGTCATCCAACTACACAACAGATTTGTATGAATAAAAGTTCAGACATTATGGAACATTCTAGGCCTAAATTAACCTGTAAATGGACTTATTGCATCCAATATTGGCTTGATCAATATCCTGGAATGGAATATCCTGGTTTCAGTATCAGTGCCAATATGCTATACCAGTATCTGTATTGGTGCATCCCTTTTCTATCCCATTTTCATTCATCTGTCTTTTTAAACTGCTATAGTCTCGTCAAAACTAGAGCTAACACTTGTATTTCACAATACCATGCAGCCAATTTTCTTAACTGGAACTTGAAACTACCATTACATGACATCACAAGGTGGAACAGAGCCTTTTGAGCTATGGAGACAGACAGAGTAATAATAAAGGATTACTCAAACGTGTGAATGAAACAAAACGACTCTGGGTATGTTTTTTGTGGAGGTGACATCATTATAACATAATTTAAAGCTCACAAGAGTCAAATTTGCAGAATATAAGACCTTTAAACTATAACTGGTCATACAAGACATGCCAAAGCTTTATTTTCCAAAATTCAACCAACCACATTCCTATTACACGCTTACCCATAAAAGGTTTTCATTTCCATTTTGTACCGGCTCTGAGAAGCTACAGTCGCCCTTTTTAAACGTTCTTAATGAAAGAGCAGCGGAATTAAAAGAAGTGTTAATCATCCCGTCAATATTTAGGAGCTCTGCGTGGTTGAGTGTGCAGTGAATGATAGACTCTGAGGAGTCTCCGGTCTGCGTCATTTAAATATCAAAGCCAAATAGTCATCAACAACCAATTACACTGGGTCTGGTGAGCGCAACAAGTGCAGAAGCAACAGGAGGGAAGTTTCAAGTATGTTGGAGTGCAAGAGGAAATCTGCAGATGTCCAAAAGAGATTACGAAAAATAGTTTGAAAAATGTTAAAGACATGCATTGTTTCCAGTATTGGGTATTAAAGGACTCAATATTATGCCATTTCTGATATACTGTATGCTATTATGTTGTTTCCTCATCACAAACAGACCTGGAGTTGTGTTTTGTTTCATTCACACGTTTAACACATAAACCCTGCAGATTTAGTTAAACAGAAAAGACTGTTCCACCACTGCTGAACTAAAGGTGGCTGTTAACTTGAAAACTACCACTACATGAAATCACAAGGTAGAACAGAGCAGTTTGAGCTTTGGAGATACAGACAGACTAATAATAAGGGTTATTCAAAGATGTGTGCATGAAACAAAACAATTCCAGGTATGTTTTTGAGGAGATAAGATTACAACATGGCTTAAAGCTTGCATGAATCCATTTCACGTAATATAGGACATTTAAACTATAACAGAAGTAGATCATATGCACTATTAGCAAATGTATGCATTTTATCTCAGTCTCTCTATGTCCAAGCATTAAAAGGCAATCTCTGATATGTTATGGACTACATTATGAGACCGATACCCCTGTCCTGGTTGTAGTCCTGGTTGTAGTCCTTGTTGTAGTCCTGGTTGGAGTCCTGGTTGGAGTCCTGGTTGGAGTCCTGGTTGGAGTCCTGGTTGGAGTCCTGGTTGGAGTCCTGGTTGTTACTGTTGCTTTGACAATCTTTAAATCCAGGCTCAAAATGGTTCTGTTGAGCTGTGAATATGGCAAAGCTTTTTATTCTGTACATTTTATCCTGATTATTTATGTATGTTACATGCATTTCTTATTCTGCAAAGCACTTTAAATTATTTTGTGTACAAATTGTGCCATTATCATCCCAAATAAATTTACAGGTGCACTGTGTAGCATTTCTGGTGAAGGGTCCAGGAAATGTTATTGCTTTGACTGGGACGTTTTACAGTATGATATTAAACCTTTCTATCTTCATGGAGACCAAACCAGACCAAGTTACAGGTCAGATCGGTGAAGAGGTGACCCCGCTCACCGCTCAGTCCAGAATGCCTGTTTTTCTAGATATTTTTACGCATCAAAACCACCTGTAATTGAATAAATGTAAGGTAAAGCTGTTTAATGTCATACTGTAGAACATTCCAGGTAGAGAAATGACGTATCCATAGAAACAAGCAGATGACTGACCCCTGACCAAAAAGCTACACCTTTAAATACGTCTTTAAATAATTTTTGTACCATTGTAACATGAGAACAGACTGAGAACAGATTTTCCCATTTAGAAAGCACACATGAGCAAACAGTTGGGACTCACTGTTTCATTTTATTATTAGAGCATATCCTCATTTCCATCATTTCCTTCATGAATTATAAACCAGACCCTGTAAGGCAGCGTTGAATTAAGAACTTCACTCCACTGGGAATCTCAATGAGGTTTTTCTGTTAAAGCCTGCCAAACAAAGCCTGCCTTCTTATAGCGGGCGCTCCATTATAACTGCAATCCTACAGACTCTCTCATGGCCAAGTTTCAGCTGTTCAAGTCTGCATTGCTTATTTATACTCCAGTAATGAAGGATGAACAGGGAGTATGAGCAGAAGCAGGACCATTGAGCAGGGCTGTCTTTGATCAGCAGTAGGAGAAGCGAGATGGTGCGCGTTAAAGGGCCTGTACGTGATTTTAATTTACTTAAAGTT
Source organism: Taenioides sp. WSHXM2023 (assembly GCA_029959045.1). Classification (NCBI taxonomy): domain Eukaryota; kingdom Metazoa; phylum Chordata; class Actinopteri; order Gobiiformes; family Gobiidae; genus Taenioides; species Taenioides sp. WSHXM2023. The sequence goes on from CM057088.1 coordinate 6,754,050, forward strand.
AAAAGAGCCCGTACTAAATTTTTTACCATGTTGAGCAAAATGAGTCTTGCCGGATATAGTACAGATATATTGTATACGCAGCTCTTGAGATTAAAATAGTTCTCTGTATCCTGTCTAGATCCAAATATAAAGGGTTATTACTTTTCCGGTAATCAGGAAGTGCATGTTAGCATGTTAGTTGTTGTTAGCGCTACCATCACAACAAAATTCCGCACAATGGAAGTGTGTGTTGTTGCAGTAAATAATTAGGATGCTCTAAATGCATAAGGTAAGTAAGAAATAACTTTGGACCTCTGCAAACCCTGACTGAGATTCAAGTTTTTTAAGACAGTAAAAATCAGGTACATTTAATATTTGTATCATGCATCATATTGTAAAAGCAACTCTTTGAGAAAAAAAATGGCTGTGAGAGAACCTAAGCATTCTACAAAGCTTAGATAGAAGAAAAAAAAAAAGGTGCTAGGGTAGCACAATATGGTGCGATTTGTTTTAACAGCAGGAACATTCATGAAAACAATATACACTACTCACAATAAGTTAGGGATATTGTTATTCATATGAGTATTTTTCCTAGTTGGTCTGAATTTCAGTGAAATAAGTAAAGTTCCCTTTGATATTACTAATAATGAATGAGAAAAAAAACAACACCTTTTTCATTAGTTTAATTCATTACACCCCCAAAAATTATGACAATAACAAAGACAGCCCCAAATAACAAAAACTTGACTGTCAGTAACGGGTGTTTCCACCATTTGCCGCAATGACAGCTTGACAGCGACGTCTCATGCTCCTCACTACCCTCATGATGTTGTTCTGAGGCAATGCATTCCACTCTTCCACAAGTGCTACACGCAGTTCTGCCAGGTCATGTGGTGGTGGGGTACGATCATCCAGTCTCCACTTCAACTGGTCCCAGACGTGCTCTATGGGGTTCAGGTCAGGGGACATTGCTGGCCATACCATATGAGGCACTCCAACTTCCTGAAGTCGAGCTGTGACAATTCTGGCTCAATGTGGTGGAGCATCATCATCCATGAACAGAAAGTTGGGGGTGTGCTGGCGGAATTGGGGGATGATGATGGGTTCTATGATGTCTCTGAAGTAAGAACGTGCAGTTACTGAGCCATCTACAATAACCAGATCTGTTTTGCGATGACTGGTGATGCCTGCCCAGACTGTTGCACCGCCTCCACCAAAGGGAACCCTGGGGACCATGTTGACCTCACCGTATCGCTCACCTCGCCTTCTCCAGCAACGCTGACAACCATCATTCCTGTGCAAGGTGACCCGACACTCATCAGTGAACAAGACGGTAGACCACTGCTGCATTGTCCAGGTCACATGATCTTGTGCCCACTGCAAACGTTCACGGCGGTGTCTTGCTGTCAGTGGAGTCACCTGCAATGGTCGTCTGGCATTCAAGCCAAAGCGGTGGAGTCGGTTGCGAATGGTTTGTCTGGAAACCCTAGTCCCCCTCACCTCTCATAAACGGGCCTGCAGCTGTGTGGCCATTGCATGACGATGTCTGAGTGCGTAGATCCTTAGGTACTGGTCATCGTTGCGGTCTGTCACTCGTGGGGCTCCACTCCTGGGCCTGTCACAAACTCTGCCAGTAGTTCTGTGTCTTGAGGCAAGTCTGCTGATGACACTTTGAGACACACTAAGTTCACAAGCAACATCTGACTGCCTGCTACCGACCCGAAGGCGTGCTATGGCCAGGTGACGCTGCTCGTCTGTTAAGTGACGTCGTGTGTTCATGGCTGTTTGAATGATGAACTTGGAATGACTTACTGACAATACCAGCTTTTTATACTCACAGAATGTTGAAATTGATGCCACATTGACAAGGTTTGTCTTTTAGTATTTTTTGGCCTTAGCCCCAATATGTACACAGTGAGACCAGTATGTGAAAAACACAAAATGAGGTGTGTCTATCACTCCAATATATTTGCCTCCCTATCCCAAAAATCTCTGAAGTGAAGCAAACACCGTATGTATGACATCCGCTGAGTCTCTCTCAATATCCCTAACTTATTGTGAGTAGTGTAATTGGCCAATACTGGTATTGACAAAAATATTCATATTGGCCTATATAAATACTGAAACAGATACCGCCCATCTTAAAGTGGAACTAAAAACTAAATCCACTAAATCCTACACATACTGTATATATTTAATAACACTGTACATCATGAAACCCTGCCATGATTATAGCCATGTGTTTCTGATCACAAACACCTGGTTGTAGGGGGGCGGAGTCTGAAGAGTGGATACCAGTTGGACCAATCACACAGTTCCTCATTCACCCAGACTAGGGCCCGACCGATATTATCGGCCAATCCGGGCTATCTGCCAAAATTTAGCCGATATGGGCCGATAGTCCACATGAGCATATTATACCTCGTTATAAAGCTTAGACTCTCTATATTACATCCATTTAATCCATTTTACAGACAGGTAAATGTCCTAATATGTCACGCCACATCAATATTTATCTGCAGAGTAATTTGTCTTCCTCTGAATGCACCCCCAGAATCACATCACAGACTGACGTGCTCTTGTTTACACTAGTGCGATCTCCGCTCCAAGACAACAATAAGGCGCTGGCTTTAAATGCTCTTGTGTCTGATCTAGGATATTAACTATAAATAAGAGTTAATTTCAATGCAGTTTAGGTCAGTAACAAAACGTGTGCGAGTGTGGAGAAGAGAGGACTGTCCAATAGACAGATTACACACAATTGCTGTCAACATGCTGGATTATATTCTTTTTACGGACTATCGTTTTAAGTCAGGATTAAAAGGACACTTATTTGTGAAGGCCTGTGATCTGAGAGGTGCCTGTGTGAGCGGTGAGTGTTGCAAATGTGTCGGTTGTTAAGATACTTTTGGTTTTCTCATTGGTTAGTGCTTAGCTGCTGTTAGGTGCCACACATAAACAGCCTATTTTCTCTTACTTTGGCCTACTGTAAAGTGACTATAGTGACCGTAAACATGTTACTGGCCTGCTTTGATATGTAAATGAGCTGTGAACAGAGGTGTGAATGATCGGCATTTCCGCATATAATTAATTACCGCGGTGCACACACATTAACTGCTAAAGGCTAATAGCCGTAGTTTTTACTTTGTTTACTGGCTAGAATGTCATGCAGAAATGCTATTAGGCCGACCTACTTTCTTTAATTATGACCATAAAGAGGCAGAATAACAACACATGTAGCCTAAATAAACCCAATTTAAAATCCAATAGAACCAAACCTATGTTTTATAATCAGTTGAAGATTTACAGTAAATTTTTACACAACTAAATATATCGGCTGTTACATCGGCTATCGGCACCTCCAAAGCCCATTTTATCGCTATCTTATCAGATCCAAAAAAATCCATATTGGTCAGGCCCTAGTGCAGACACCACTCATCTCATTGTGGGCAGGGCTTAGGAGTTTAGTTTCACTTTAATCCTTTCCAAACACGACTTTTACCCTCATGTTAAGTAAAAAAATAGGAATACAGTACAAACTACATACACAATAGTCAATAAAGACAGTGCCAACAAAACAACATTTTGATAAATAATAGGTTTCATAGCCTAAAAGCAGACTGTGTGGGAAGCAGACACAGACAGAAGGAAAGACTATTGTTTTGAATCCAAGGCTAAAAAAGACACTTCAAGAAACTTTGCATAATAAACAAAAGGTTAGCTCCATAAGTTAGCTGCATAAGCGAGCTTTGTCAGTCAGCCAGACTTAAGTGCACAATACAGCCAATGTTCAGCTTCATCAATAATTCCTGTAGCATTTATCTGCGCTGTTCGTCTGAGATAAAAATCAGATGAAGTGCAAATTATAGTGTTAATTAAAATTCATATCATCTTCAACAATTATACAGGTATTTCAATGTACTATATGGCCCAGGCCTACCAGGGTCTCAGTCTATCTCAGGTCATGGTACATTATCAAGAGTGAAAAATGAAAAATGAGTGAAAAATTTGCCTAAGTGGGTGGGGTCTGATGAGAACCATGTGGAGACAAAGCACAATGCTATCCCAGAAAGTTGTTTGTGTATCATGGTGCAATATAGTATAATATACATAGTGTCAGGAAGGACTATGTGGGCAGGGCTAACAGTTCAAACTTAAAATAAGCGCCTAAGTGATTCACTGATCCAGTTTTGATACCGATTCGATACTACAGCTTTAAATATCTGCAGACACCCAATATTAGCCGATCCCAGTGCAAAGACTGAAAGCACCATTTTATTTCCTTTAAAAAAAAATAAAATCAGACAAAACTGATCTAAATGTGTTATGTAGCTCATATTTATGTCGCGAGTAACTACTAAACAGCTTTGTGTAAATAAAACTTAAAATAATAAAAAAAGTAAAACAAAGACTTTCTGGGTCAACTACGACCATAAATTGCCTTATTACATACATTTTTAGGTCCAATCAGGATATGAGCTGAACTGATATTTGAAAGCAGATGATCCACCCAGTTTTTCAGCATTGGTATCAGTATCGGACTGGCACATCCCTGCTCCTGAGTCATTGATCAAAACCAGGTGCCACTCGCTTTTAACGCAATAGAACCATGGATTAAAGGTCCTGTATTATGCAAAATTGACTCTTTTGAGCTTTAAGCAATGTTTGAGTAACCGTTTGTTATTAGTCTGTCTACATCTCCAAAGCTCAAAATGCTCTGTTCCACCTTGTGATGTCATGAAGTGGTAGTTTTCAAATGAACAGCTACCATTTACCTTAAATTCAGTAGAGATTGGCAATTCCAGGTCTGAAATATTCCAAATGATTCTAGTGAAGGTGTATGGAGTTTAACAACAGAGTGGAGCACTTCCTGTATCACCACATGACAAAACAAGCGTTTTCAGTTTGAGAGAACTCAGCCTCGTAATATGGGCCCTTTAAACCTGCCTTGTCCCGAATGAGCCTCTACCAAACCTGGACAAAAATGAACAGCTACATGAATAGCTGGAGGACCTGTTCGGCGTCCTTCTTTAATTAGTCAGAAATGGTTGACAACTGCACTCTTGAGTGGAGAGTGTTGTTTAATGAAGAGGTTTTTATCAGTGGAGAGAGGCAAGAAGGGAGAGGAGACGGGAGAGGAAAGAGGAGAGGGAGAGGGGAGGCGAGAGAGGAGAGGTGAAAGAGAAGAAGAGAGAGAGGAGAGGGGAGAGAGGAAAGGGGAGAGGAGAGAGGGGGCTGAGGAGAGGAGTGGAAAGGAGAGAGGGGTTTAGGGGAGAGAGGAGAGAGGAGGGGAGAAAGAGTAGGGAGAAGAGTGGGAAGAGCAAAGAGGAGAGAGGAGAGAGAGGGGAGAGAGGGAGAGGAGAGAGGAGAGGACAGAACAGAGGAAGAGAGGACAGAGGGGAGAGAGCGAAGAAAGGAGAGAGAGAGGTGAGGTGAGAGGAGAGAAGAGATGAGAGGACAGAGGAGAGAGGAGTTCAGTGGAGAGGACCGGGCTGAGTATTGCAGAGGCGCGTTTGCCATTCGCGGGTCTTTGGAGCGGTGGTTAAGTGGATGATTAGCAACGTACCAAGGCTTTTTTCAAATGAAACGCCGCTCTCTGTAGATGATTCAGGTCTGACAAACTTCTCTCGCGCTGCAACTTGAAACACACAAAATACAAGTGCTGTCCACTTCTGGGGCCAATGCTAAAGGGCTATGCTGTCTGCCCATTCAGGAACTTTGAAATCCTATTAGCTATTAACTATTTTTGTGTTTTTCATAGTCCAACTTCACAAGCAATGTTTTGTCATTTGCCAAAAAATATGAACCGATATCTGATCATGAAAATGTGATGATATTGTGAGATTTTTTCCCCTTATGTTTTTACGTTTGGATTGGAAAAAAACAGAGGTCTGGCTAGTTACATTTTTTGAGAATGCATAGTCCCAAAAAGCAGAGCTACAATGACAGCAGTAGCAGAAGTATTAAATAAAGTAAATAAAAAATGTTGAGGCTAAAACTGGGAACTGAAATGCACAATGTATTTATTATCGCCCAAATAATGTCAATATCTCGTCTTGTCTCGTTCTCGTGGATCCAGTCTCATGTCTTGTCTCATCTTGTGGAAATTGTATCTCGTCCCACCCATAAATACTAATATTCATAGAGTAGTTTAATTATACTATCAAAAAACTAGGACTGTCCAAAGTACTGATACTCAGGTACTAATTGATACTAAAACTAGTTTTGAAATTAGATATTTATCTGGGCAGGCATCGATACTAAGAAAGTGACACTCACAGGACAGAAAGCTGCATCAGAAGGAATATAAAAAGAACGTAGACTAGTATATGGCCATGGACCACTATAGAACCTACCTGGAACACTGAGGGTTTACACAGATCTAAGGCCACATGGGAATAGAAAAGAAAGTACTACCATTTAATGTTGAAAATCACATTCTATTTCACATGCATTTACTCATAGTTTTTCAGTTATGCTACCTAAAAGCACTAAAATGTTGTATGAAAAGGTCTAGCCATAGACATTTAATAAAGCAATACTGTCCACTCTATGCAAACATGTCAACAAATCAAATCAGGTCAAGTGATGTGGATTCTGAAGAAGCGATGTGAAATTCAATACAAAGAGGACATCTGAGGAAAATCCAATCCAATTACAACTGTCAATAGATCTAATATAGGTTCCTTAATCGCATTAGATAATCACGTTAACATATCAGACAGGCTGTTGACATTTCTCTACAGTATACATACCATGAGCTTCAACTTGTACAAAATGGTGGACAAAGGTTAAAAAAATATATATATCATTGCTCTGCCTGGAATGTTCCACAGTATGACAACTTATTGAATTGCAGGTGGTTTTATAGCTCAAAAATACCTTGAAAAACAGGCATTCTGACTGAGCGGGGTTGCCTCTCCACAGATCTGACCTGTAACTTGGTGTGGTTTGGTCTCCATGATGATATAAAGGTTTAATGCCATACTGTGAAACATTCCAAACAAAGTAACATTTCCACGGAGAGAAGCATTTGATGGACCCTCCACCAGAAAAGTTACACAATGCACCTTTAAAGTAATAGACTTTCTTTGCGATAAAAAAAGTAACACAATCACTAATATAGAACCTTTCAAAGTGCAAACCAAACTCCTCTGTTCCACAGGTTACAAGATTAGGCCTGTTTTCTTTGCGTACACGCTCTGGACCCACCTTATAAAAGTTAGAACACGCTGCTGGCACTTGATGAATGCCAGTTAATGTGCCAAGGGCCATGCCAGCTGTGGCTTGGCACACACTGACAGTTTGTGAGCGAGTGATGAAATTATGAGTCCAGTGTGAATCAGGTCCATTCAGGGCTTAATCAGGCTCAGGCAGGCCAAGTGCTCCGTGAGTTGTGCTTATATACTTGTGTGCGTTACCACTTAAAAGGCCAGTGTTGAGGTAGATTTATAATGAGCTAGTGCAAATTTGCACTTTTTTCCTTTGTTGCATGTTTGTTACAGAGTATATTTTGGGGTAATTGTAATCGAGTACAATTCTAGCCATAACATTGTAACTGGCTACATCTTATAATGTAGCTGAGTAAATGGTCATGGTCACGTTTTTATACAGCACTTTTCCACCTTCAAGGCACTTTACAAAGCACTTTACAACAAGGACCCACTCACCCATTCACACACACATTCATACACCAGTGTACGTAGACACTAGGGGAGAGGTGGTTAAGCGTCTTGCCCAAGGACACAACGACAGCACTCATGACCTACAAGTTTTCAAAGGCCTATAAAAGTGGAATTTAAATAGAAATAGCACCATTTGCAAAAAGCACACGTAAGACTATGTCAACATCATTCGGCATTTGGATAACGCTCAAGTTACTGAGGTGTGGCAGAGAATTTTCAGGGGCTCATACTGCGCTGTTTTCTGATCTGTGTTATAATGTTGTGTTTTGTTTCATTCACACATGTTTAACACGCAAACCCTGCATATTTAGGCTGTGTTCTCAAACGGGAAAACACTGTTCCGCCTTGTGATGTCATCTGGTACAGGAGGTGTGATTTTAAACGCCATACCTCTTCACTTCACTCACTTGGATAATTTCAGCCCTAGAAATGCCAAAGTAGCTGTTAACTTGAAAACTACCACTACATGACATCACAAGGTGGAACAGAGCATTCTATAATTTGGTAGACAGAATTATAAAGAATTACTCAAACGTGTGTGAATGAAACAAAACACAACTCCAGGTATGTCTGTGAGGAGGTAACAACATTCTAACATGGCTTAAAGCTCACAAGAGTCAATTTTGCGTAATATAGGACCTTTAAATAAATCTTAGTAAGTAATGAGGCAAAATCGTCAAGAAATTAAGAAATTAGGGTGAGATCTATAGTAAGTGCTTTAACGTTTTTCATACTAAAATACAGACATAGTGGCCAACTGAGGACCAAAGACTAAATGTCAACTGTGAATAATTAAAAAGGGTGTAATTAGCAGAAGTTAGACCGAGCCACCAGGCCTTTAATTAAGCTTTGAATCCCAATAGGGCACAGTGAAATGTTTGATAGAGGGTTTATAAAAAGTTTGATTTTTTGTTGTAGTTAAAAGGAGCCATAGCTGATTTTTATGGTCTTAAAAACTTATGTAAAGCATAGACTGTATAAAGAAGTGGACTAAGTGAGTGTTACGTCACCCACAGCGCTTGGCTCCAGTCAAATGAAGTTTGTCGAGGCTAGCAGTTATAGGCAAAATAAAACGAAATTTAAAAAAAAAGCGAAATAAAAACACCAGGATCACCTAGAGCGGGTTACTACGAACATTTTAAGATCAAAATGACGAGGCTCACTGCAGCAGTTACAGACAGAGCGCTATGACGATTTTTCAAGTAAACGCTATTGGAGCCGATGGAGGCGGAAGTGCGCCCATGCTCACTTCCTATTTGAAAAGCAACGGTTAGCAGGTTAGCTATGTCCATTTCTATATACAGTCTATGTTTCAAAGTTATTCTTCACTTAACTTATGCATTCCAAATATCCTAACGATTCATCCCAACAAGTTCATAAGCACTGTTGCCGTGATAGTAACGCTAACAACAACTAGCATGCTAACGCGCACTTCCCGATAATCAGACAATAAAATGCTTTCTAATTAGGTGCAGATGGCAAGCAGTGACTATATTGTGATCTCAAGAGCTGCTTATACAATCATTCTGTACTGGGGCAAGACATTTTTTGCTTAAATACATGAGGGAAAAATATTATAAACCTTTTAAAAGTACTTACAGTAATCTCAGACTACACAATTCACCATGAAATTCTTCTGAGGGCAAAGAAAAATTGTTTTGGACATATCTGATCTATAGCATATCTCACATTTGAATACAGTTTTAGCTCAGTAGTGCAATAGGCTACTCAAATAATGTTTTGTGTTTGGAAAAGTCAAACTTTTCACAATTGGCAGCATTTCCATGTTATTTTTGTCCAATTCTTGCAGTGTTCATTTAGTCAATTTCACAGTGAATCAACTTTTATATTTTGGTGGTTTGAATATGTACTGCAGTAGGGTTGTAAAAAGTATGGAAAATCAGATACTCAACTTTGAGCAGGTATCAATACTAAAAGGAGTCACATTCACAGGACAGAAATTAAGCTTTCCTGAATGTCTTTAGATTTATATTGAGCTGTATCAGAACAAGTATAAGAGTACATAGACTAGTATACACCACAAAGATATAAGACCACACGGGAATAGAAAAGAAAGTACTATGATTTAATGCTGGAAATCACATTCTATTGTCTAAAGAATGAATGTTCGTTACTCGATATTGGAATCGGAATTGAGTATCCAGTCCATTCCTTAGCATCGAAATAGTGTTGTCACGATATTAAAATTTTAAACGCTAACATTTATACAACTTATAATTTCAATGGGAAAATCTGCCTTTGCAAAAAGCGCACGATGCAGCAGACAGTGTGAACACTACATTATCTGACATTTGGATAACACTGAAGTTTCTGAGGTGTGGTAGAGAATTTTAAAAGGGCCCATATTACGCTATTTTTTGATCAGGAAAACACTGTGCTGCGTTTTTAAACTCCATACACCTTTCACTAGAATCATTTGGATAATTACAGCCCTGGACCTGCCCATCTCTACTGAACAAAAGATAAAAAAAATAAAAAAAAATAGCTGTTAACTTGAAAACTAGGATGATGTCTGTCCTCACTACCTCCCTTGTCTTGTTTTGACATTTTAGTATCATAACAACACTAAGATATAGGGTGATTTTGTTTTTTGTTTTTTTGTTTTTTTGATCCTTATAGCTCTCCTCACTACCTCCCTTTCCTCGCCTTGTCTTGAGGCTGGGGCCCAAAAGGAAGAGGAATCTGGGGCCGCTGTGTTGACAAATGAAGCCCATCCAAGCGCTAAGTTCAACAAGTCACCGATCCGGCTCACTGTGTGCCCGCTGCACTTTGCCCCCCTGCTAGGGCGACTCATCTTCTCTCCCCTTTCAAATGGTAATGCCAGTGAACCATGCTGGCACTCCGAGGTTTTTGAAGTGGACCCTCCGTGCGGACACAATTTATGGATGGTCATGCCGAGTTTTGAAGGTCTAGCCCGGCAGGCAGTTGGGAGTTTTATATTTTTTCCTCTTCCATGTGGTCGGATCATTTCTGGCCACAGTTTCGCCAGCTTACCAAGGCTGGCTCTCTCTGGGTCTAGGCCATTGTCGGCGCACATAATGGGGCAAAATCCGGTTTCTATACCCAATGCGCGCGCCATGCCACAGAATTGGCTGATAATGGAAGGGGGTAGGGATTAGTGGTTGGCTCCTGCACGCTGCTGTACTGACTGCTGTTCAAACTGTGACAAAGTGAACAATTGAAAAGCATCTCTGGAGCAAAATAAACAAATAGCGTCCATCGCTAGCTTCAAAGCCCGCTTACGCACAATACTGCCAGTAATGATCAAAGGCATATTGACAATTTTGTTATTTCAGACTCTTTTGGGCAAACTGAGTCATAGCAGGAGGGATCTAAGTGTGCCTTAAAAGTGCACCGTGTAATTTTATTGGTGGAGTTGCTTGTTTCTGTGGATATGTCATTTGTGTGCCTAGAACATTACATAGTATGACATAAAACTGCTCTACCTTACATTTATTAAATTACAGGTGGTTTTATAGCTCAAAAATACCTAGAAAAACAGGCGTTCTGACTGTGAGCGGGGCTGCCTCTCCAGAGATCTGACCAGTAACTTGTCCTGGTTTGGTCTTCATGATAGAAGGTTTAATGCCATACTGTGAAACATTCCAGACAAAGCAATTACTTCTCCATGAAGAAAAACTGTAGCCAAGGTCTTGTCAAAGTTTGCTATTCACCTTTAAGAAGATTGTCGTCATAGAAACCAGGAGGGATCAGACCAGAAAGTGAAAAATTGCCTGATCAGCGCTGGGTTTTTGTTAATGCTGCAGTCTTTTCTTTTGGCAGATAGACGCTCAGTTCTTGCTTTAATGTTGTACAGGTAATGCAAGGTGACGTGGCAGGACTCTTAAAGTGTCTTTGGTTCGACTACTCATTTTGCTAAAACACAGTTAACATCATTTAAGATTTTTGCAAAAACATTCACACTCCTTTTCCTAATTTGGCCATTTTTTTTTTATTTTTTTTTAATTTCACTTTCGATTACTGTTACCTAGAAAAACTGCGTCATGGTGAATGCACAGGAAAAAAAAATAACTTTATTGGTCAGAACATATATTGTTGAAAATCTGAGCTGTAAGGTGAAGTGACACACTTAACACTTAAACACCATATCTGCGTTATAACGTTAGTGTGACTGTTGACATTTTATAGAGAATAGAGAAAATTGCCTTAAATGCACTTGGAAAAAGTAATTCCTTTATTATTATTATTATCATTATTATTATTATTTTATTTTTTATGTAATTAATGCTTGTTCCACATCTTGTTTTATTGTGTAATTTAAATTGCACTGTGTAAATTTTCTGCTGGAGGGTCTGCCATCTGCTTGTCTCCCAGGAGATGTTATTGCTTTATCTAGAATGTTTCACAGTATGGCATTGAACCTTTCTATCTTCATGGAGACCAAACCAGACCAAGTTACAGGTCAGATCTGTGGAGAGGTGACCCCGCTCACAGTCAGAATGCCTGTTTTTCTTGGTATTTTTCAGCTATAAAATCACCTGTAACTGAATAAATGTAAAGTAGAGCTGTTTAATGTCATACTGTGGAACATTTCAGGCAGAGCAGTGACATAGTGACATATCCATAGAAACAAGTAGGTGATGGACCCCCAACCAAAAAGTTGCATAGTGGTCCAAGTCTACTTGGAAAAAGTGCTTACTACATTTTTTCTTCTTATTATTATTTTTTTACATCATTAATGCTTGTGATGGCAATTATCTTGTAAAACTCCATTTGCATCTCACTGTATTATTGTGTCATTAAATTTTTACATGTAGAGGCTTTATTGGACAAAAGATATTTAGAACAAGGACGCAAGATATGCAGCAATATTGTTGAAGCCTAGATCCCCAGACTCTAGACCCTAGACAATAGAATGTGATTTTCAGCATTAACTGGGCCAAATGCCGAGGTCAATTTTCAGGACAATGAAATGTATAATAAAGTGTGCCTTAACCTACATTTTTATTAACTTGAAATCAAACTCGAATCATCAAGAGTGGAGAAAAAGTCCTTAAAACTTAAAAGGTAAAGGTATATGTAACGTTTCTGGTGGAGGGTCCGTCACCTGCTTGTTTCTGTTCACCTTTAAGAAGATTGTTGTTTTGGCAAATATTCGGATTTCTCAAACTAGGCTAAGCTGGGATAGGTTTTAGAGCAGAGAAAACCTGGGAGACAAAGTGTGAAAAGTGTGACAAAGCATATCCAGGTTTATGACAGCTGCCAACAAACTGCACTGAGAGAGAAGCAGGCTCCATACAGCAAAACAGAAATAGCACAGCCAGCAACTTTTATACGGCAACTTTCCTCAAGACACTGGGAGAAACAGTAAATAATACGCATTTTTCAGTTTAAAAGTTGTGTTCTTTAAAGGGCATATATTACACTAAATATTACACTAAATTGACTCTTGTGAGCTTTAGGCTTTATGATGAAGTAAGCTATAATGTTCTTACTTCATCATAAACATACCTGGAGTTGTGTTTTTTTTTTTTATTTCATTCACACATTTGAGTAATCCTTTATTATTACCCTGTCTAGATCTCCAAAGCACAAAATGCTCTGTTCCACCTTGTAATGTCATGATGTCTTAGTTTAAGTTAACAGCTACTTTTTATCTTTTGATCCAGGGGTGAAATCATCCAAAAATTATTCTAGTGAAGGTTTATGGAGTTTAAAAACACAGTGTAGCACATCATGTATTACCACGCGACATCACAAGGTGGAACAGAGTGTTTTCAGTTTGAGGCTCAGCCTAAATATGCAGGATTTGTGTGTTAAATGCGTGAATGAAACAACTCTAGGTAACTCTAGGTTTTTGATGAAGAAACAACATTATAACACGGATCAAAAAATAGTGTAATATGGGTCCTTTATATTCTTCATTTTATCTAATCACAGTAAAAGGGGAAGATATGTAGCCTGTATTTTTACTGGTTTATACTTTAATCGCAGCAGAACCTGGGTTGTCAGTGCCTCAACCTGCACACACAGGACACATACATGTTTTGTCTCATTCTCAAACAGTATCTGGACAGGCCTGGCCTCATGAGTCATGTGAGGCTCATTCTGCTCTGACTGAATTATAACACTGAGAAACAAAACACCACATGACGACATCAACCACATGGCCATCACATACAATGTTTTGTGATTAAGAATAAATCACCATTACAAATGTTATCAGTAAAAACTCAATTTGATTTGAAAATGTTTATCTTGTATTTAAATAAATAAAAAAATCTACATACCCAGCCTTTAAGCTTTTCACACACACATACAGTTTGCCATGAGAATGAAAACACTAAGATACTAGTACACAGTCATAATTCAACGTTTCACTGTGAGAGTACACATTCAAATATGTTTTGAAATACAATGAAATATGGTAATACAATCCAGAAATCCAAGTTATAAACTGATGACCTAAAACTTCAAATACAGGTTTATTTACATTTACATGAGTAACTTTTTAAATAAATTGTACTTCTCAGATTAGTTTTCAGAGTCTATACTTTTACTCCTACTTGAGTAACACATTTGGCAGTGTCACAGTACTGACAAAAGCTTTATGTTGACAATCTGAAATTATTGAAACATTTGTGCTTCACAAAATGCTCCTTTGGATGATTTAAAGTTTTTCCTCATTTTTTGTGTTCTGTGCTTTGAAAACACCAGATTTTGCATCAGGTTTTGTCCTTTCAATTACATTAACTTCAAATTATGAAGCCAACGTTATTCCTGACAGTTTACCATTACTTCAAATACCTTTTTTAATCTTGAATCGAGCAATTTCAAGGACCACCACTTAGTTCTTTTACTTAAGGGTGCACTGTGCAACATTTCTGAAGGGGGGTCTGTCACCCGCTTGCATCTATGGAGATGTTATTGCTTTACCTGGAATGTTCCATGATATGACATCAAACACATCTATCTAGCATTTATTCATTACAGCTTTCTATTTCTCCAAAATACAATAATTCTCTTTGTGAATAGTGTTGCCTCTCCACAGATCTGACCTGTAAACTGGCCTAAAGTTGTCTCCCTTGAGATTGATGGGTTTCATCTCTACCGTAGAACATTCTAGACAAAGCAATAACATCTCCATGAAGACAAGCAGGTGGTGGACCCTCAATTAGGAAAGTTACGCAGTGCACCTTCCAGTAATATTTTGAAGTATCTAGCATTACTTGAGAACAATTTCTGGCTACTCTACCCACCTCTGTTGGTTGCTCAAGAATTAACCACAACCGTTGCTAATGTAAACAAGACACTAAAATCAATGCAATGTGGTATGACACTCACCTATAGTTTCAATAGAGAAGATAAATCCATACAAGTATTCCTCCAAGCTGGCTAACATCAAATCCAACTCTGCAAAGCTGTGTTCATAAATGTTTCAAAGAGCCAAAGTGACCAGATGCCCTCGGAGCAGCAGAGACAGAGAGTGAGAGTGGATATGGTGGAGCTGCTGTGCTGTTTTCCCAATAAGCAGTTAGTTTCCAGGTGGAGGCAGGTGCCGGCAGGTGCAGGCAGGCATCGGGGAGGGCACATAATGACACCTGTTTGTACCTGCTGCCTGCCGCTGCACTCTGCCAGCAGTTTTTTTCCTTCCACTCCTGCTTTTTAGCGCAAGAGTCCCACGCCCGCCTGGAACCGGATTCAGAATCGTGTACACAACAATCTCACACCCACAGGCCTCGAGATTGCAGCCAAGTTCTTCCATGGAACGCTGGTGCACAAGTAGCGGACACAGAAGGCAGACTATATGCTGCCCAATCTTTGAAGATAACAGTTGCTGCACGGACCACTATATAGCAGCTTTTCGTGGAGTCGGGAGTATTAACACTGTTGTGTTAATGAAGGGTAAGATTGTTTTATGTCTGTGTGAATATTGCGAAATATCTGAGTAAAAGACTGATCGTTGCTCAGATTACAGCTCGAAGGTGACAAACATGCTTTAAAATGCATCATAGCGTCACAACAAAAATACAAGCCCAGGCAAATATAATGTTACGCAACACATGTTTGAAAAAAAAAAAACGACATAGAATGGATTTCAGGCACATTTAAATATAATGCCATGTCTTGAAAACAGAGATGCTTTCATTAAAAAAAAAAAATAAATAATCCATGAATCAATAAAATACAATTCCAGCTACCCATTTCTTATGCAGAAATATACTACATGCACAGTGGGCAGTGTTTCCCATAGGTTTATAAAAAGATTATGGTGGCACAAGTGATCCATACTTCAATCATATTATTTAATACAATAATTTGGTGTATAAATGTTTGATTTTTAGATGTGGGTGTGAATTAGACTATGGGGGGCATCATAGTTTCCTCTATATTGCGAAACACTGGCGGGAAATGTGAAAATGGGCAGAGGACTGACCAAATGAAAACTATAGTCAAATGACATGATGTTTTTACAACACTAAAATCTTCAAAAATGCTTGCTACTCTATCCCCATTTTGATACACGACAGATGCAGTTGACTGGAATCCAGAATGCACACTTCAGTACCTTATAAAAAAAAAGTGAGTCCACAAATTCAAATGGACCTGACTAACAAATGGATTAGGGAAATGCGTGGTCCTCTGTAGCAAAACAAATACGGGATCACAGGAGATAAAAAAAAAAGTCACACATTTCTGCAGAATTAATTAGTTAATAAACTGTTAATCTGGGGAGAGATTAATTTAATTTTGATGCAAAATGATGGATTACCAATGAGCTCCTTTCACATGCGTCAAAAAACAAATCTGATCTGATGGCACGATCATGTTTGGTTCTGGCTCAAGACACAGCTGACGGAGTAGGGACCAGACTGATATCAATCTGTATAAAAAATACAGAGATATCATTCAAGACTGGCCAGGCAAAGACTGCAGATTTCAACACAGTCGGATAGTGTCCAATCTCATGTGGTTTTGTACTAGTTCTGCTATAGATCCAGACTTTTCTAAAACTATTAAGGAAACTGTTATATTTATTTTTCAGTATCAGTACTTTCGCAAATACGCATCTAGTTTTGATCCAAGTCCTAGTCATTTGTTTTTTGTTTTTTTTTCTTTTTAGGCGTATTGCATATTTTTTTCTGGTGGAGGGTTCGCTTCCTGCTTGTTTCCATGAAAATGTCATTGCTGCTGGTATAACATTAAACATATCCATCTAGGATTTATTCATTACGGGACTCTCCACAGATCTGAACTGTAATGTTGCGTAGTGCTGTAACCTGCTTGTTTCCCTTGCAATAGATAGGTTTAGTCTATACTGCGGAACATTCAAAACAAAGCAATAGAGTTTCCATGGAGACAAGCAGATGACTGACCCTCCACTAGAAATGTTACGCAGTGCACCATTAATTATTATTTTCAGATCTCTAAACCATCTACTAGGGTAATAAAAATTCTTAAAGACCTTAAAAAATTCCAGCGATTTACCAACACTTTCTGCCATGGGACGTTTAAGTGGTCAGAAAGCCCCGGTGTTGACAGTTGATCTGTGTGTCGTTCCCTGTTGACAGAATGCTGGAAGCCATGTCCCGGTCTCCACCTCTGCAAAAGTCTGCCTGACACAACATAAACTCAGCACTCGGAGATAGCAGTCAAATCACCATGGTAACAGGAGATGGTAATTTGGGAGACTTTAAACTAGGGACGTCATGAAATCAGATTTGTTTGTGAGGAGAAAGATCACAATGTTTGATTATTCACAAATATTGGCGCCAGGAGCAAACAAATGGTGAAATTCCTAATTCTGTTTCATTCACAAGTCTCATTCTAAAATGGATAACTGTTCCTGAACTTGTTTTATTTTTCATTTTTATTTCATTTATTTGTTTATTTCGAGCAAATTAATGAACAGTAGCAGGATAGATGTAGTAAGTATACATCTATCCAGAACAACCAAGTTACAGGTCAGATCTGTGGAGAGGCAACCCAGCTCACAGCCAGAATGCCTGTTTTTCTAGGTATTTTTGAGCTGCAAAACCACCTGTAACTGAATAAATGTAAGGTAGGACAGTTTAATGTCATACTGTGGAACATTCCAGGCAGAGCAATGGCATATCCATAGAAACAACCAGGTGACGGACAATGCACAGTGCACCTTTAATAAACATTTCACAGATGTTTTTCTTATTTAATTTCGAAAAGGAGTGAGAATAAGAAAACGTATTAAATCCCACAACTGTAGTTTTATGAAATCAGCCTTTTTTGGATGATGAAATAAGAGATCATGACTAACAGCCAGAAAAAACATACATTTTAAGGAGTTTTAAAAGGATCAGATCAGATTTTGATTTTCATAATTTGTCTCCCTAGATACAACGTCAACATGATCAAATCAAATAGGTTAGGTTAGTTTATTTGCCATTTGTAGTTAAAAGCCACGTTGGAAAAACATGTGCTTTTACTAATAACAACTGAGACTGATTTATTCTTGGATACAAAAACATTGGACATGATGGGCAAGATGTTTGGCTAATCGCCTTGAGAACCCAAACACCAAATTATAACAATCAGAAAGCAGAATGAGCCTCACATAAGACATTTGGGTTGCCAGTTTCAATGCTGAAATCCAGTTGGTTTAAACCTAAAAGGACTCTCTCTGATCTGAATAGTTACTACCTAAACCCCAGCATCTGCAGCCAAGTTCAGTTGTGAAATATCCTTTTTAAATTATAAAAGCACAGGTTTAATACAGTTCCTTTAAAGGTAAAATTTCAAACTAGCCCCCATAACCCCACTCGATGCCATGTACGTTCCTGCAGCCTGACTGGGTGCAGCTTTGGCCTGAAAGAAGAAGACCAGAGAGCACAGGTGAGTCCGAACAAAGGCCAGGTGAGGGGAGGGGGGCAACAAAATCTATTAAACTTACAGATGGCAGCATTAAAGGTGCTGTACCAGATTTTTACGGTATTAAAATTGTGAAAAACAGAACCTTAGTCAATTGTAAATGGTTTGCAGTGGTCCAAAGTTATTCCTCACTTAACGTATACATTCATTATTCACCACAATGACCATCAGAGACTAGATAGCTTTACTGTCACAGAAAAACTAACAACAGCTAGCATGCCAACACCATACTTCCTGACTATTGGACAATTAAATGCTTTCTAATAATACAGACAACAGCACATTTTGTTAAAATACATGGGGGAAAAGATCAGTCGCAGGACCTTTAAGCATTGAACTAAGATTATTTTTGCCTCTAAAATCCTCATCATTATTATTTAGTCTTTATATTTACACTGCCCTGATTAATCTCCACATCTCCACTTGAAACTCTCCTTTTGGCCTTTGAAGAGCTTCTCCACCATGATCACGGAAAAACCTGAAATGGCTCCACACACCTTGACTCTGATCATCCTCTATTTCGTTATTCATCCTCTCGGAGCTCGGCGAGGCAATCATCACAGGAGCGGAGTCTCAGCCACAGCAGATAAAGGCCTGGAGATTGTCGGTAATGACGTGGTCTGCTGGCGCTTCCACACTTCCCAGGGCTGCTTGTTTCAGCAGTAATTATGATGGCGAGAGGTTGCACCGTGACGGCTTCTGAAAAGCTTACCAGGCTTTTTAGTTCTTTTTTTTTTTTTTTGGCTTGTGATGTTGTGTCAACTTTTCTACGGTGGGCAAGTCTGTCGAGCAAGTACTAAAAAGGGGAGAGGAGGGGCCTAAAAAACTAAACAATATTTGCGAAACAAAAACGTGAAAGGAAGAGGCGGGTAAGAGGTGATGAATAGGGATGAGATTGGGGGAAAAAAATAAAAGATCCTGCCATCAACGCCAAGTGCAGTGTTTGTGAAAAGAGCAGAGTTGAGTGGTAAGTCAGGTGAACATGGAATTTTAATAGGATAAACAAGAGCCATTGAAGACGACAATGAACTCTCAAAGCGTTAACATTTTTGTTTATGAGGGAATTTTTTGCAATTGTTGACACCATGACAAGACAACAGTGAAATCCTGGGTTCATTTTCATTCACATTCTTAAAATGTGCATTGTGTAACTTTTCTGGTGGAGGGTACGCCACATTTGTTTCTTTAGGGAGATGTTATTACTTTGCTTGGTATGTTCCGCAAAGTGGCATAAAAGTCTGTTCAGCTTTTGTTTCATTAGGTGATTTTATTGTTCAGAAATACCTTTAAGAACATGTGTCTCACTGTCAAACTGATCTGTACCTTTCCCTGTTTGTCTCCGTGGAGATAAGTTTTAATTTCTTTTACTGTGAAACATTCCAGGCTGAACAGTTAAGTACATCTACATAGAGACTGTACTGTACCCTCCCCAACAAAAGTTATGCAGTGCCCCTTTAAATAGATCACCATTTCAGGACTAGTTTTATGACTTATTTTTTTGCTTCTAAAATCCTCATCATTGTTGGTATAGTTTGTATCATTATAATGTACCGATTGTTCTTGACGTCTCTACTCGCAGCATTCCTTTTTGGCTTTTGTGAAGGCCTTGACCTTTTTTCTGGCTTGTGATACTGTGTCAACTTTTCTTGAGTGGGAGAGTCTGGGCAAGCATTAAAGGGACTAAGAAGCTAAAAAAAAAAAAAACGAAACAAAAAGGTGAAAAGAGGACTGGAGAGAAAAAAAGAAAAGGATCCTGACACAACACCAAGTATAGCCTTAACTTCTTGGGTTCTTTTTAAAGACAATGTAGTAGGAGGTGTATTTACCTTGCTGACATGTACTGTCTTTAAAAAGAACAAAAAGTTAATGTACAAAAAAAGACAAAATGAATGTTTTTGGATTTGCCAAGTGCAACCTTTGTGAAAAGAGCAGAGTTGAGTGATAACACAGGTGAGCATGGAACTTTAAAAAGGACCCAACAAGAGCCACTGAAGACAATGAACTCTAACTTTCATAGACCTTTATACCAGAGATGGCGCATAAGCAAACAATAGTGAAATCCTTGGTTCACCTTCATTCACATTCTTAAATAGATCACCCTTTTCAGGATGAGGTTCAGTAGTTACTTGACCTTTTTTCTGGCTTATGATGCTGTGTCAACTTTTCTTCAGTGGGAGCGTCTGCGCAAGCATTAAAGGGGGGACTAAGAAGCTAAACAAAAAGGTGAAAAGGAGGAGGATTGGGTGTCGCCTTGGAGAAAAGAGCAGAGTTGAGTGACAAGAGAAAATCAGATATCTGCTTTTAAATATCAGTTCAGCCAATATCCTGGATGGAGATATCATATAAATTTATATAATAAGACTTGGCCTTGAAAGTTTGAATGTTTTATTTTACAAACTTGTTCAGTAGTTACTTGTGGGATAAATAACTGCTACATTACATTTGAATCAGTAGTCTTAAGGCAATTTTGTTTTAAGAGAAAAAATGTTCAGTCTGCACATTGGTATCAGTTGATATATCGGGGATCTGCTTAAAGTCATAGTCCCGAAATCACCATCAGAACTGAAAAAGCTGGATCGATGCATTCTTCAGTTTTTTTTTTTATTATATTTTACTGATTAATCTCCATCGCCACTCGAAGCGTTCATTTTTAGTTTCTGAAGGTCTTGGGTCTTTATTTCTAGCTTGTGATGCCACGTCAACCTTCTACAGTGGGCGAGTCAGCTGACAAAGTACTCCTAACCTAAAGCTAAAGCGAATCCGTGAAACAAAAAGGTGAAAGGAGGAGGCGGATAAAGGATGAGGAGGTGAGGAATAGGACTGAGATTCACGAAAAAGAAAAAAAAAAAGGAAAAAACCTACCACAACAACGCCAAGTGAAAAGAGTGGAGCGATAACACAGGTGAACATGGAATTTTAAAAAGGACCTTAACAAGAACCACTGAAGATGACAACGGACTCTCAAAGCGCTGTAGAACTTCAAAAAGGAGTCAAAAGCAAACCGGCTTGATCCTTGACAATCACTTCCTCCATCTTCTCCTCCTTCTCTGACCATACGCCCACACTTACACAAATCTTTCTATGGAGAGCGCTTAACCCTACTCCAAACCTGAGACAAAAAAAAGGAACAACAAAACAGCTTGGAGAAGACTGCACTTGTCCCAGAGGAGAGAAAGAAGAGAGGGTTGCCAATGTGAGTGAATAAAAAAGAAGCGATTTCAGGCTGCCACACTGAGGTAAAAAAACGTTATTCGACATTTGAGAATTGCATAGCCTTGGGACAGACATTAACAAACAGTGTCAGCATTCTCATGAAGGCAATATACATAATCTTGCTGACAATAAACTTCTTCAAATGTTCTCAAATTGAATTAAAAGTTTTGACGGTTAACATTGTATAATAATTATGGCTATTCTTTAGAGCTGTAGAAGTCATTTTTTAAAAGGGCCCATATTACGCCATTTTCTGATCTATGTTATAATGTTGTTTCCTCATCAAAAACGTACCTGGAGTTGTGTTTTGTTTCATTCACACATGTTTGAATAACACTGCATTATTAGTAAGTCTACATCTGCAAAGCTTAAAATGCAAGACTGCTACCTTTTACCTTTTGCTCAGCAGAGAGCAATTTCTGGGCTGAAATTATCCAAATGATTTTAGTGAAGGTGTATGGTGTTTAAAAACATAGTGGAGCACTTGCTGTATTACCACATAACATCACAAGGTGGACCAGAGCGCTTTGAGTTTGAGAGAAGAGCCTAAATATGCAGGGTGTGTGTGTAAAACATGTGTGAATGAAACAAAACACAACTCCGGATATGTTTTTGATGAGGAAACAACATTATAATAGATCATAAAATAGCGTAATTTGCTCCCTTTAAAAGTTACTAAGCTCCATTGCTTGTAGATGTAATTAAACCTTGTAACTTCGCTCGCTCCCTCTGCCTGTTCCGTGTGATTGTGGTAGCTCTACTTGAAACGTGCACGTCTGCTCCTATAGAAACCTCATCCGTCACGCGTCAGCCAGATGACCGGCCGTTTGAACCCCAGGCAAGCTCACCGAGGAGGGACACTTCACCCACCACAACGCCCCTGGAACACCATCGAGATAATGAATGGCCATTGTGAACGCGGAAAACGAAAGTGGTTATTTATAGTTACTTCAATGGTTATAAATACATACTTCACCGCGGAACAAGTTCCTCTAGGGCCAGAATGAATTTGAATGCATTTAAATGTGATTAATTCAAGAGGGACTGCTGGTTTCTCACCTTGGGAAAATCTATTTACCATAATGGGGAAATGACAATTATTACAAAAACAACTCAGATAAGACTTTAATTAAAGAGAGATTGTGTGGTATTATCAAGTAAGCTTCTCTGCTTTAATATCACTGTTATCAATATTGTTCTTAAGACAAATTTTAGATATGAAACAGAGAGTATAAGAATTTGGGTTATTTCAACAAGAAAAGCAGACATTTTGGTCCAAGTAGCAGCATCAGAACCAAGCATCTGTTTTGTTCTCGTAATAAATTCATTAACCTACATAGTTAGCAATATTGTTCTTAAAGGTGCATTGTGCTTTTCTCCATGAAAATGTTATTGCTTTGTCTGAAATGGTTCATCCTATGGCAATTAATCTTTAATCGAAGCAAGCTGTTACAGGTCAGCTCTATGGAGAGGCAAAATCGCTCACAGTCAGAATGCCTGTTTTTCAGGGCAATGACATCTCCATAAACTACAAAAAAGCTTTAAGATATAAACACTTAAATCTATCAGAAAATGACTTAAAAGTAGTGAAATGATCTGTCCATGCAGCAAGATAATTTTACTTGACAAGTTATGTTAAAATAAACTACCTCTAGACTAGAATTAATCCAATTAATCCAATTCAGAACTAGTAAGTAGATAATAAATCTGAAAACAAGATGAATAACCTGATACAAGTTTTAAAATCTTGGCCAGATCAGAGAAATTTGCAGTGTAGAAACAAGCAGGCAACGGTTAAAAAGTTAAACAGTGTATCTTTAAGACAATTTACAGTGGAAACATCAAGTTTGCTTGGGTGAAACAAGAAAAGACATTTTGGTCCAAGTAGCAGCATCAAACCAAGCATCTGTTTTGTTCTCTTAATAAATTCCATTAACCTCAAGCAGGACCGATTCACAGTGTGGAAGCCTCCAATTACCTATTAGAAAGCATACATATGCAATTAATACAGCAATCCTCCTTAATGCCCTGCCTAGGGAGCAGCTAAACAGAGAAATGAACAGCAGCTTGGATAAAGTGCAAAAAGTGTCCACACAGCAGGATCCTTGCGATAACAAAATAACAAACTTAAAAAGTAATATGTTCACAAATTAACCACCCATGCAAAAACATTTCAGAAGTGCAAGTGAGAGTAAGAGATGAGTCCTCACCACATAAGTCAAACAAACTGCAAGAACAGGAAATATTATGAAAAGACACTGTTCACGATCTAATTCAGTGTGTATCGTGATTATTGAGATCGTACAGAGGGGTATTTTACTTCTATGGGGTATTAACTGCTAACACATAACTTACTTAGATCACCATGTTACCCTTTTGTTTTGAAAATTCGTCAAAAGCAGGATATTAACATGTTTGATAAGTTTCACTGTCATCTCCCCGCCCTGTGCTCTTCAAGTCACTAGCCCTTCAGAGAAAACATAAAAAGGAAAAGGAATGAAACTTTAAAAAGGTGCAGGAGACCTTTTACCTGTGAGTTCACAAAACTGGAAAATGCAAAATTGTGCTTTTTGATGAGGGAGCAATGTTACGCAAAATTGTCTTTTGAGCTTTTAACCATGTTAACATGCTTGCATTAAGACTGCAACAACTACCATTTTATCAGTTAATATGAAAAAGACTGTAATCAATACAATAAAAATAGTGATTCAATGTTTTGCCATCTCGCTCACTCCAAACTCAACTTAAGTTGTCATATGTATTATACAAAGTGCATTTTCACTGTTAAACAACAACTTGCCATCCTCTGCCAATAGCACTAATCTGACAGGCCTGTCTGCATTAGACCACAGCTCTGCTCAATAACCACATGTGGAGTCGATACTGCTCTTTTAAACCCAGACCTCGAGTTCAATACAGCCTCACTCCTCGTGCCTGATGCAGACACAGCCCCATGAGCTCCACAGACTCTGCTCACTGTGTCAGGAAGTCATCACCAGCAAAAGTATGAGGTCTGCTGAACAATCACACCAGAGTCATACAGAACAGATAGAACAGTGACACCTGCTCCATACAAGGACATGAAAGAAAACAGAAAGAATCAGGCTTTGGTTGGAGAGAATACTGTTGCCACAGTGAAAGGAACTGACTTTTGTGCTAAATTTGAAAAGGAACTTCCAATACCTAAAGCAGAATGATAAAATCTCCAATCCACTTAAGTAAGCAGCACTAATGGAATCATTTGAATGGTGAAAGAAACAAGGCATTTATAAAAGTACTTAAAGGATTTATAGAGACAATAACCCCAGGGTGGCAAATCGTGTCTGTTACATGTGTTACATGATTTCATTAGAAGATAACATGAAGATACTTTTTTTTTTTTTTTACATAATTGGTATTGTAAGTGGTAAGGTTTTTTTTGTAAGCACAAAAATAAGATGGATTACCTCTGTCGGCATTGCCATGTTTGTTTTGGTCCGTTTGGGCACTTCACCTTTGGCTTTTGCCCAAACCACAAAGCTGCTCTGTGATTGGTCTGGTCTCCAGCCTCCAGTGGCTGGGCCAATGGCACCAGTGGGAGCCTGCCAAGATGGATTCCTGTGAGTTTGTGAACTCACAAATTACACGATAATTCATCTTGCTGTGCAAGGTTAATTGAAAAGAGCTTCTGACAAATATTTTAAGTAAAACAAAAAACCAAATCTGAGCTCATGTACACACACGTGTACACATGTGAGTGATGTAACACCACTGTCATATTGTAAACTTTGCACAGCTCAGTATTTGTGAGCTCACTGTGCCACACTGCAGTATAAGAAAGTGCAGTATCAGTGACAGGGCCAGAGGCTCCTGCTGCTGCCTGTCCAATCAGCACAGTCATTCCCACGAGAGCAGCTCTCCCAGAGGAATGGCACAGGGCACACAGCCCTGGGACTTTACTGACGCTGGACCTCATTTTGTCCCACCTCGTCAACTCCCCACAGCCCCGAGCTTTGAAGTGCAGCCAGCACAAGGCTTTGAACAGGCCTACAATCTCCCACCATGACCAGCCGGAGGATTAGCCCAGCACTGCAGGAGTCACAGGAAAGGGGACAGAAGAAGGCAGGAGCTCCAGTAACAGGCATTCTGTGAGGCCAGTGTGTGCTTACCTCCAACCAGAGCTGAGGGGGATTAACAAGCTACTAAGGAAGCAGTCAACAAACCCCCAGCCTCTTTCCACACCTCCACTCAGCCTGCACAGCCCCAGCCTCTTTCCACACCTCCACTCGACCAATTTACAGAAGCTCAGAGGAGGCCACGTTTAGCACCGCCATTCCTTGCTCCGAATCACCACCTCTGGGACTCTCGATCAACATAACCTGTTTAAGACGAGCACAGCCACATCTCCCACAGTGGGGAAAACAGGAGTGAAACTGCTCTATTGGACCTGCATCACTAATACAAACCACAGGTGATCGCATTTACCTCTGCTGCTTTGGTCTGAGCACATTTATCAAGGTACGGACCTGGAATTTTTAAAAAGAAATTAGAGACATTGTCACGCACAAAAAGCCCAAGGAACTAATCCCAAACATATTAGCTAATGTGCCAAGGGAATCAACACTGAAGAATGCAAATTGGAACAGACTCATAAGGGAATATATAAACAGGTTAAATATTGTTAGATTTGCCTGGGATCCAGAACACAGTTCTTCACTTCTTGAGATGGGAGTCTGGTCACTAGTGAATCTGATCAAGTTCAGATGGGTGTGATTGGCAGGTAGATTAGCCAATTAAGAACATGCATGGTCCGTCTAACAAAAAATATCTCTGCTTGCAGGAAAAAAGAAAAATAAATATCACAGGGGACTAAAAAACATGGTGAATTTCTGTAGAATCACCAAGCGAAGCATAAAACCAGGCCAAAAACTAAATGTTAAGGTACAACAGGGGTTATTATAGAAGGATCAAAATTTGCTTATTTTTTTATTTATTCAGCTGGACCAATGCACAACTAATGCACCAGTACAATCTGTATGTGTAGTAGTACAAGGCTGGTACTTGTAATGAACTTGTAATAGTCACCCTTGACGCATTCTACTGGTTATTAAGAGATATAACTAAAATGTATACACTTTCTTCAACTTTCTGCAGAGTCAAAAGCAATTTCACTGCTACACAATTATTGATTTGAAGCTTTGTTGTAGTGGACAGAAACATAATTTTTCATTTTTCACAAAAGTCATTGGTTTATCTGAATGCAAGCTTCTAGTCAAAACTTTCTTTAAAAGCGCTACACCACTACTCTAAAATCCCCCATCTCAACAGCTCCATCAGTGAGAGCATTGTCATCCAGAGAGGAGCAAAATGACTGAAAGCCAACAGGCCTTGAGAAACAAACACCGCCATCTCCGGAGTGGAGCGCAGGCAGTGGTGCTTTGGAGTAAGGGGCTCTCAAGTCTTGTGGAAAAGGCTGGAGAGCTGAAGGACTTCATCCTTTTGTTGTGGAAGCGTCTCTGGTGGAAATGGGAAACATGAGCTGGCGGTGTGGGCATGTGAGGCAGAGCTACATGGGGTGAATAAATGGTTTGGGAAAAATATCTTAATAGTGCTTTATCAAAAAGCAAACCTCTAACAAAGGTTAAATCTTCTAAATGAACTAAACTCTGTCACTACAACACCATCTGGAATTAATTTATGCAATATTTAAAGAGCCGATTCTGCTTATATCACTGTATGCATAACAAACAATTTGTAGAGATACATGTGCCTCTAAACGTACCTCCCATCGACACAAAGTTGTTGTCCCGGGGCAAGAAGCCTCACATGGGCCCCCCTCTAATATAAATTAATAGGAAGAGGATCCAGCTCTGGGCTTCTAAGACCCTAGGACGGGGACAACAGACCACTTTGTCAACTCCCTTTTTTTGTGTAATAATTGCAATTTTTCTTACAAGCATTGGGATATGATTTGTGATTTCTTTTAATTA
Organism: Taenioides sp. WSHXM2023; assembly: GCA_029959045.1. Classification (NCBI taxonomy): domain Eukaryota; kingdom Metazoa; phylum Chordata; class Actinopteri; order Gobiiformes; family Gobiidae; genus Taenioides; species Taenioides sp. WSHXM2023. Next base: position 6,781,783 of record CM057088.1, read on the forward strand.
TGAATTCTGTTCAAAGTTCAGATTTCCATCCGTCAATTCTTCTGCATATGTTTACTTTGTGGAGTGACAAACTAATACAAGAATCATGTATTTCAGATATTTTGCAGATCTAAACTACAGGATTAGCAGTTTCTACCTTTGCGATTTGCCAATTGCGATTAATCCTGCTGCCCTAAAGGCGGCCATGCCAACATATCGGACTGGAGCGGTCTTAATAAAGCTCCTCTCTATCCACCCCAGAGATCTGCTCACCCCAATTATACGGCTGACACCTCTCCCCTCTACAGCACCAGCATCCTCCCCTCTCCCCTTCACAGCACCCACCAGCACCCACCCCTCCCTCGCTCCCTCCTCACAGCCCACATCACAGCCCGGCTCTGCTGTGTAAAGCCCTGGAGACACTGGCTGCTGGTGCTGGTGGCTTACATCAATACTGGGGTTATGCAACGTGACTGAGCGCAGTTAACTCATATTCTATTGTGTTTATATAGTGAATGAGGAAGCATGACAGCTAGGCACAGCATATCTTGGTATCTTGGCAATAGTGAACAGTTTTTACCATATGAAACTATCTCATATTGTAACAATATTTTAGGCTACAATATGAGGGGTGGAATAAAGAGAGCTTTAGGTGGCAGCGGGCGAGGGCCAATCATTGCCACTTGCAGCTATATCCGATGACATTATTCGTTTCGTTTTTTTTTCTATGTGATTATACGGCTTTATTTCAGTAAAAAAGAAAATAGAAAAAACAAGGAGGAAAAAAAGGGGGCTGCAGGTGAGAGCTCCAAAACTTAAATACAACAAAAGATTGACATGCTGTCGATGAAATCCCACTTTAGAATTTCCCCTATTTTTGTTTTCCCTGACTGTTTTTCAATTTTCAAGCTCACCAAAACAAATCAATTGCACAGTTATCAGGCAGCCGTTTACTTCAGATGCCCTTCTGTGTCTTGCGATACCTCATAGAATTCTAACAAATGAAAAACAATATATAGATCAAGGTTTACATAGCTCTTTTGTAGATACTCACTTTAAAACATTTCTAGTGGAGGGTCTGCTCGTCTCCATGGAAATGTTATTGCTTTGTCTAGAATGTTCCACAGTATAGATTAAACCTTAAAACTAAGTACTAAAGTGTTTCATTCTGCTTTTTATTTACATGATTCTTTAACAATATTGCACATTTAGAACAGTTTTTTGTAGTTCAAATCTGATCTTGGGTTTTTGTGTCAGTGTTTTACCATTTTATCGTTTATTACCGTTTATCGTCTGTATTTGCTACAACAGTATATTGTACTTCAAAATCTGTTCACGTGACAGGGCTATGTCAGAATGCACTGGGACCAATCAGCCACTCCTAAAGTACATGAAAACCACCAACTATCTCACCCCAAACCCGTCTGACGAGTCTCCCCTCTCCACTGATGTGCTGTCCACTCTGTTTTTAGACATGCTTTGGCTCAACGCGCCTCTTTCTTCGTATTTCCAAGGTCACTGCAGCCCTGCATCTGCCCGACCATCTGCTCCGAGAGTCCCCAGAGCCTTTGCCCCGTCACTGGCACTGTCACTGGCACCGCTCAAGCCTGTCCTCTGCTGTCCACACGTAACGCCACGCCACACACGGAGACACACGGAGACGCAAGACGGAAGCTACTGATGCTACGGAGGATGCTGGGGCTACAAGTCTGAGAAAACGTTTAAAAAAGTTTTCAAAGACCTGCTCCAAAGTACATAGGGGTATCAGCTACGACAATCAATGACACTTTGCATACACTACACAGTTAAAAGTTTGGACACACCCTCTCATTCATTTCTTGCTATTTCTGCTACTTAGTTTGATCAATAAAGTTTGTCTAAGTCATTCAGTGTATACAACTTTTAACACTGTAGACACACAATGACGATATCAAATATGTGAAACAAGATATATGGAATTATGTAACAAAGAAAAAACTGTTAAATAACTAGGTAAATAACTATATGCTTTATAATTTAGACTCTTCAAAGTGTCCACCTGTTTGCTTTCTTGTAAACGCTGCAAACTTTTGGCCTTCACTCAACAAACCTCATGTTGAAGTCTCCTGAAATGGTTTTCACTTCACAGCTGTGCCTTTTCAGGGCTTATTAGTGGGACAGCAGTGATCAAAGCAAAGGGTGGGCATTTGGAATAATATTACCATAAATCTTTCTTTTTAAAAAGTTGTTTCCAAATTTCAACATTTCTGGAACTGGAATACACAGTTTTATCCTCTTGATGTAACTGGATTCACAAAAATACTGAGAAATTCAAAGACTAAAGGAAAATTTAAGTAAAGGCAGAATCGTATTAAAAGATGCAATATGCAAATTTGGTGGCCAATTCATTACCTGGAATGTTCGACAGTGTGACTTTAAGTTAGCCACAAGTAGGTGACTCCTCCAGGCCAAGTTATATGCCAGATCTGTGGAGAGGTGACCCCACTCAGAGTAAGAATGAATGATTTTCAAGGTCTTTGTTTCCTATGATTAAAAACAATTGAATAAATGTTGTTCCATTACCATACTGTGAACATTCTAGGCAGAATTAACGGCAGCCTCGGTGCTGGAAATCATAAACTCATTTCCGTACATTAAATAAGTATATATGTATGAGTTTATTTCCACCTCCGAAAATCATTACATACCTTTAACTCGAATGTTCCACCAAACACACTCCTGACAGGCTCGCAGACCAGTGTAGACCACAGATCAATATGCCTATGGGGAAGAAGAAGGAAGACGTGATTAAATTTGCATGTCAGATTTAAGTTGTCCTCCAAGAAACTGTACCGAAACATATTCTTAATTTCCAAATGAACACTAAAAACACATGGTGAAAATGTGTAGGTTTGCCATGACAACAGGTCGTGCTTCAAATATAACAGATTCTTGGCGGCGCCCAATCTGCTCCGCCGATCTGGTCCATAATAAATCTACAGCGTAGGTTATGGAAAATCTGACAAAATAAATGCGTGATTAGTGACATGTCAGCTTTTAAAAGGTCCTATATTTCGCAAAATGAACTCTTGTTGATAAAGTCATGTTATAATGTTGTTACCTTCTCAAAAACATACCTTAAGTTGTGCGAGTCTTGTTTCATTCACACACATTTGAGTAATCCTTTATTTTTAGTCTGTCTACATCGTCAAAGCTTCAAATGCTCTGTTCCACCTTGTGATGTCATGATAGTTTAAGTTAACAGCTACCTTTTGCCTTTACTTGAGCAGTGATTGGCAATTACGGGATTGAAATGATCCAAATGGTTTTAGTGAAGATGTATGGAGTTTAAAAACACAGTGGAGCACTTCCTGTGACATCACAAGGTGGAACAGAGTGTTTTCAGCCTTAAATATGCAGGCTTTGTGTGTTAAACATGTGTGTGCCAATGAAATAAAACAAAACCCCAGGTATGTTTGTGATGAGGAAGCAACATTATAACATGGATCAGAAAACAGCGTAATATCGGCGATTTAATGACAGCTTTTGACAGTGCGTTCTCTGATGGTTAACACCAGACATTGTTTCACACATGCAGGAAAACCAATCAAGTCTGCAACATGATCTCCAGGGGGATTCAGCGTTAAATATAAGTCACATCTCTACGAGCAAATGCGCACTTTGTCATTTTCGAAATCCATTAACCAGTTCATTGTTCTGGAAAAGACGGTTACAAAGTTTGATGGAGGATTTTTGTAAAGAATGGAGATTTTTTTTAATTTTGTGTACAGAATAGGGTTTTAATAGTGTTTTGTGATTAATAAGGAGTGTAGAGATCAGAGGTGTGAGGGAAAAAAACAGATAAACACAGGGTAGAAAAGGTTCCAGCTGTGGTCATTATGAACACTGGTTTTGAAATCAAGAGGATTCGGCTCCCATCAAGAGGCCATTTTGAGTTGAAATTCAAATATGCAAAATTAGAGTATCAAGTACAACATGAATGATTAAAAAGAATAAATATTTTAAATGCTGGAAAAGGAGCCGATAAATAAATTGCAGCCAGCCTTCAAGGTGGTAAGAGACACTTAAGTAGCAGGTCGGCCACAACATTATCTGCCTGTGCTAGAAAAGTAAAGGTGCATTGTGTAACTTTTCTGGTGGAAGGTCCGTCAAATGCTTTTCTCCATGAAAATGTTATTGCTTTGTCTTCACAGTAGAATATTAAACCTTTCCATCTTCATGGAGAGCAAACCAGACCAAGTTGCAGGTCAGATCTGTGGAGAGGCGACCCTATGTAGACTGGCATTTCATAAAATTGGTCTGTTTCACTTGATTTTATTTTTGTTTAAAATGGTGAAGCATGTTGGCGTGGCAGTGATGATCCTGCACAAGAAAATAAAAATAAAAAAATGTTTTTAATGTGTGTCATAGATCATAAAGACATATTAGCCTTTATTCCTTTTCCTTTTAAATTTTCTTTGCATCAATGCATTTCTTGCCAATTAAATCCTGATAGCCACTAGAGCCAAAGTCCTCAAACTCAAATCTGCTATTCTTGCCAGCTGTGGGTCTGCCTTTCACCTGTCTATTCACTGTGTTTTATTATGGTCCATCAATACGAACTGAATTACCTTCACCGCAATGATAAAGGCTCAAATCTTTCTGAATACTATAAAGTCCAATACTGATTTAGGACCTTTTGATTAACACTCTGGTTTTTCTGTGTTTTTAATTATTTTATTTTTTATTGTATTGGTGGTTTTCAGGTTTTAGAATGTGATGATGTCATACTCCCAAATGGGGGGCAAGGGCCAGATCTCTCTATGGATTATAACCAGGTATTTTCAATTACTGAACAAGAACATAATTTTGCATTTAAAAAATATTGTTAACTGCCCCCCATTTGTATTAATTAATAGGGATGGGACGAGACACAGTTTCCACAAGACAAGACAAGACATGAGATTGGGTCCACAAGAACGAGACGATGATATTTTGACATAATTTTTAAGATGCAAATAGTCCGATTTAGAGATTATTTTTCTCATGTGCAGTCTTGCGGCATTTAAGTCTCTCGAGATCTTGTGGCACGAGATCCCTATTAATAATGTCGAATATTGTAGAATATTGTGACGTGATCTTAAACCCAGCAATTCAACTAGTGTCACAATTCCCCTTTGGACCAATACAGTTTTTCAAAGTGCAGCTGTGTTATCTTTGACTTGTGTGCAGAGGCTGGCAGAATAAACCTCCGAGTGTAAGATCTGAACAGCTTTGGAGAGTGTGGGCTGAGAGTTCACAGCAAACAGCCCAGTACACAAGCATGTGGTCGAACAGCGTACAGGCAGATCTCAGGCTGTATCTCACCCTCTCCTCCTCCGCCAAAACCTGCCCCACACAGACAGCACTTATGTGTTTTGTCAGCAGCTGTGAGACAGGGGCTCTGTGGAAGCACGGGGCAAGATAATCATTTGTCCTCTTCCGTTTTCTTCATGGAGTCCTGACCCGATCTGACCCACGCTCCCAAAACCACATTGCACACTTAAAGGTCCCATAATACAAAAAAATTGACTCATGAGCTTTAACCCATTTCCCATTTCCTTATCAAAAACATACTTGGAGTGGTGTTTTGTTTTATTCACACGTTTGAGTAACCGTTAATTATTAGTCTGTCTACATCTCCAAAGCTCAAAATGCTCTGTTCCACCTTGTGATGTCACAAGACAGTAGTTTTCAAGTTAGCAGCTACCTTTTACCTTTTCAGTTGAGACTGATTTCAGCCCTGGAATTGCCAAACAAATGATTCTAGTCAAGGTGTATGTATGGAGTTTGAAAACACAGTGGAGCACTTCCTGCAATACCACATGACATCACATCACATGACAGAGTGTTTTCTGTTTGAAAGAAGAGCTCAACCTAAATATACATGATCTGTGTGTTAAACTCCAGGTCTGTTTGTGATGAGGAAACAACATTATAACATAGATCACAAAATAGTGTAATATGAACCCTTTAGATTATAATTGTATTTCTTTATTTGAGAATTTGCATATTTTGGCTCCCCCTGTGGCGTTACACAAGGAGAATTTGAGAACTTGCCTGCTCAATACTCGATATTCAAGATCATTCTAAAACTATTCAGGAAAGGTTCACTTTGACAACACTACATTAAAATGGTACATTGCGTAACTTTTCTGGTGGAGGGTCCATCAAATGCTTTTCTTCATGGAGAGGTTATTGCTTTGTCTGGAATGTTTTACAGTATGGCATTAGACCTTTCCATCTTCATGGGGACCAAAACAGACAGAGTTAGAGGTCAGATCTATGGAGAAGCAACTCCGCTCACAGTCAGAATGCCTGTTTTTCTAGGCCTCTTTCAACTATGGAATTGAATAAATGTAAGGTAAAGCTGGTTTAATGTCATACTGAGGAACATTCCAGGCAGCGCAATGACATATCCATAGAAACTAGCAAGTGACGGACCCAGTCAAAAAGTTAGGTAGTGCACCTTTTTATAGTTTTTTGAGAGTTTGCAGATTTTGTCCCCCCTCGTGCCATCACACAGGCAGAACTTTGCTTGCTTTGCTGTCGCTACTCTTCCATAACTGATTGCGTCTGCGCTTATCTTGGCTTGGTCCAACTGATTTCCACTGATCAGAGAGCAGTTCGGCCAGTGTGCGAAGAGAGCCACTACAAATGTCTTCAAAGTCTGAATTTAATGATGGTATTTTGGAGCTCTTTGGTCTATGGGAATTGGAAGATAATGATGCAGTGATGGAGTTAGGATTTGGCGAGGTTCGAGCTTTATGATGCCCATGGGAAAGTCCTAATGAAAAACAGTTAAAGTGGGGCCTTTTAAACGGGCTTTTTGTGTTTTAGAAGAATTATTATGCACAGACGCGAGATTATTCAAGATTTAGGAGAACTGTGAGAGGAAAGACAACTGGGTTAGCATCGAAATCTGAAAATTTTGTATATTTGGGAATAGTAGCAGTTTCTCTTACAGATATGCTCCATTGTAATAGTGTTGCAATGCTTTTCTAAACTCATCATTTAGTGAGTATTTTTAAAGCTCCTATATTACGCACAACTGACTCTTGTGAGCTTTTAATCATGTAAGAATGTTGTTACCTCATCAAAAACATACCTGGGGTTGTGTTTTGTTTCATTCACACATGCTTGAGTAATCCTTTATTATTAGTCTGTCTACATCTCCAGAGCTCAAAATGTTCTGTCCCACCTTGTGATGTCATGAAGTGGTAACTTTTAAATTAACAGCTATCTTTTGTTCAGTAGAGACAGCCAATTCCAGAGCTGAAATCATCCAAATGATTTTAGTGAAGGTGTATGGAGTTTAAAAATACAGTGGAGCACTTCCTGTATTACCAAATGACATCACAAGGTAGGACAGAGTGTTTTCTGTTTGAGAGAAGGACTCAAACTAAATATGCAGGGTTTGTGCATTAAACACTTGAATGAAACAAAACACAACTCCAGCTATGTTTGTGATGAGAAAACAACATTATTACATTGATCAGAAAATAGCATAATAGAGACAATTTAAGCGCAACTTTCAGAGACCAGAGCAGAGTTTGGCCATGACAGTAATGCTAACAGCAACTAGCATGCCAACAGCTCATTTTCTGATTACCGGACTATAAAAAAGCTTTTGTAATTAGACGCAGATACTACACAGAGGACATATTTCGATCTCAGGAGCTGGATGGACTTGGCCAATTATAATATCGACCTTATGAAACCTCCCAGTCCCATCGCAGATAACACAGGGTTTCTGTTGAGTGGTGCGTTTTGCTTCAGAGGGATAATGTGGCCATGTCTTAACCTGATCTGAACCGTCAGCAAAAGCAGCATGTGGTCTCCAGCTGCTGTCTGCTCTAATCCAGCCCCAGCACCACCTCCTGGGCCCTGCTCCCGCACTAATGTGAGTGAGGTCAGGGATCCACTCAGCACTATGGGGCGGAATTAGTCTGCTACAAACTCATGTGCGTGCTAAAGAGAATACACAGTGCACCCTAAAAAAGTGCACATGTATCGATATACAGTATGTAACTTTTTAATCGGGGGTCCATCACTTGCTTGTTTCTATGGATATGTCATTGCTTTGCTTGGAATGTTCCACAGTATGACACTGTGTGCAAGTTTTCTGGTGAATGGTCCGTCAAATGCTTTTCTCCATGGAGATGTTATTGCTTTGTCTTGAATGTTTCACGGTATGACATTAAACCTTTATATCTTCATGGAGACCAAACCAGACCAAGTTACAGGGCAGATCTGTGGAGAGGCAACCACGCTTAACGTCAGAATTTTACCTGTTTTTCAAAGTACTTTATTTGAGCTATAAAACCACCTCTAATTGAATAAATGTAAGGTAGAGCTGTTTAATGTTATACTGTGGAACATTCCAGACAGTGCAATGACATACCCATAGAAAAAAGAAGGTAACAGACCCCCAACCAAAAGTTACATAGTGCACCTTTAAGGCTGATAGCTGATACGCAAAAAAGTCCAATTATCTGTACTAGGCATGTTGGATAAGGGAATAACATTGAGCTGAAAAATAAAGTTTGGCTAAGTTAACTAAAACATCCTAAATATGAAGAGTTTTAAGTGATTCGCCCTTGACAACAGCAGATGATTAGACAAGACAATTGTATCCTGCGACAACCGCCCATTAGCATTTTGATTTGGCTGTGATTAGCCTGGGCGGGTGAGCACGGAGACAGCTCCAAGCCTCCCACACACGTTCCCCCGCTCTCTGCCCATCTCCTCCCAGCAACGCCATGCTTCATCTACAACGCAGAGGTTTAGTTATCATTATCCAATCGCCATCATCACACCAACCGACTACCGCTACACTCCTCGCGTATCCGGTAGGATTTCCGAAAGACGGGCAGGCAAGGCAAGTTTGTATTCGTTTGTATAGCGCAATTCATACACAAAGTAATTCAAAGTGCCAGAAAAAGGGACGTTTATTTAGGTATTTATTGTTTATTTGAATAGGGACAGATACACAAACATAGATTCACAATTCGCTAATCTGATGCAGATACAGTATCACAGTGTTTATAGCCAAGTCTAATGCGCAACAGCAGTCCCCAGAAGGGTTTTTAGGACTGTTCTCTAAAAGACAGTGGGATTATTAGATGAGAAAGCAATACAGTGAATGTGTCAAAAGAATCAAATATCAGAATATCACAATTCTGGTGGAGGGTCCGTCAAATGCTTTTCTCCGTGGAGATGTTATTGCTTTGTCTGTTCAAAGACAAAGCAATAACACAGTATGGCATTAAATATGGCATTAACTTTTCCTTTCTGTGGTTGTCCCATAAAAATCCACATAATATAATGATTGTTGACTTTTTTTTGGGGGTGGGGGGTTTACCATTTTGTATAAATTCAAAATTGATAAAATTAAAATTACAAAAAAATATATCAATAAAATGATTTGGCGACTAAAACAAACATCAAGCAGGCGGACACAACGCAGGTCTCCAACTGTCAGAAGTCAAAACGGATGGACTAAAGAGAAAACGTGAGAGATATAGGCAAATGTATTCATCGATGCAGTTTCCTGTCATAATGTGTTGCAATAGTAAAAGGAGAGTAATAAATGGAGAGTGAAGTCTAAAGAAAAGTATCAGGTGTAAAATGATTCCATGCACAGAAAGAAGCAGATCAAATATAGTAGAGATAGGCTGATATATTGGGCCGATATTTGCACTGTTTAGCGTATCAGCTGTCGGCCTTAACCCTCCAGCAGAGGCCGATATTTTGTTTGGCCTCAATATGCATGAGAAATATTTGCATAAAGCTTTATTTGAACACAAGTCCAAAGAGAGTACTGCAAAAGTGTGACTACAGTACTCTTTACACAGTTTGCAGTAAAACAAGGTTGTGGATGAGTTTGTACTGATTTCTAATTCAATACTTTGGGGGAAATTACCAAAATCGGCCCCACATTTCAGCCTAATAATATCTGCAGAGCTTATCGGCCTTTGGTTCCTCTGAGCGATGTGTTTTTTTCATGGCTGATGCGGTTTAGAATCCAATCTCTAAAATATAGTAACTTTTGGCAATTCCGAGTGTCAAAAGTGTCTGATATTTGCAGTTTTAAATTAGGAAAATCAGAACTGGTCATTTGCAGCATTCCAAAGATATACCTCATTTCCCTTTTGCATTCCTAGCATCCTGATCATTCACCACAATGAGTTTAGAAACACTTTCCATAACTTCCAGGCCAGAGCAGAGGCTATGAAGTCAAGTAGCATGCCAACAATTTTAGATTAAATATTTATTGTAAATCATAGGGGATTCTATATTGGCAAAACAAAATTACACTTTGTTGCTCATTGTATTATCACAAATGTATAAAAGAAAGACTGCATTGGTCAAAAATGACTGGTTAAACATTAAACATTGGCAGTAAGTGACATTTGTAGACCACAAATTGAATGAGATTAAAGGGTCCACCATTTACACCATTTTCTGATCTACGTGATAATGTTGTTTCTTCAATAAAAAAAAACATCTAGAGTCGTGTTATTTAGGCTCTCTATCAAACAGAAAAGACTCTGTTCCACCTTGTGATGTCATGTGGCACTACAGGAAGTGCTCCATTGTGTTTTTAAAACTCCATGCACCTTCACTAGAATCATCTGGATAATTTCAGCCCTGAAATTGACAATCCCTACAGAACTGAAGGCAAAAGGTAGCTGTTAACATGTCAAGTACCACTTCATGACATAACCAGGTCGAACAGAGCATTTTGAGCTTTGGAGATTTAGACAGACTAATAATGAAGGATTACTCCAGCTATGTTTTTGATGAGGTAACAACACTGTAACATGGCTTAAAGCTCACAAGAATCCATTTTGTGTAATATAGGACCTTAAAATAACTCGAAAAAAAAATCGAAATAATTTATGTCACCACAATCCTAACAAAATCTGGGAAAAACTGGTTAAGGTAAGTTTGTGAAGGACAGGCAGGCGGACACAACCAGGACTCCAACTGTCAGACGTTAAGATGGATAGATTGTGAGAGAAAAAACAAGAAATGTGGGCAAAGTCAGTTAGGGGTGGGCCAAAAAAAGAGTTAGGCAATTTCCTGAGAGCCAGATCACAATTTTGATTTTATCGTGATTGGTGTGAACTTCGTACATTTCCATTGCCTTGAAGAAGTGACAACAAACATCTGCTTCTTCTGAAACTTCACACTTTTGCAGTTGGTCAAATTCACCTGTCACTCACTTAGAGCTGTCACAATACTAAAATTTCAAATTTGACTTCAATATTAAATGTGCATTGTGCAACTTTTCTAGGGGAGGGTCCGTTAAATACTTTTCTCTGTGAAAATGCTATTGATTTGTCTGGAATGTTTCACAGTATGGCAGTAAACCTTCTATCTTCATGTAGATCAAACCGGACCAAGTTACAGCTCAGCTCTGTGGAGTGGAAATCCTGCTCACAGTCAGAATGCCTGTTTTTCTAAGTATTTTTGAGCAAGAAAACCACCTGTAACTGAATAAATATTAAGTTATTAAGTAGAGCTGTTTAATGTCATACTGTGGAACATTTCGGGCAAAGCAATAACATCTCCACTGAGACAAGCAGGTGACAGACCCTTCACCAAAAAGTTGTGTCAGCTTTAAAGGAATAGATTAAAAGAAAAATATCATTCTAGATTTGCCAAATTCTTTGAAACTATTCCAAGGGGTTTTATTAGTTTTAAGTAATGATAATTAAAGGTGTAGTGTGTAACCTTTCTGGTGGAGGGTCCATCACTTGCTTGTTTCTATGGTTATGTCATTGCTCTGCCTAGAATGTTTCACAGTATGACTTTAAAAAGTGCTACCTTACATTTATTCAATTACATATGATTTTATAGCTCAAAAATACCTAGAAAAACAGGCATTCTGACTGTGAGAAGGGTCGCCTGTCCACAGACCTGATCTGTAACTTGGTCTGGTTTGGTCTCCATGAAGCCAGAAAGGTTTAATACCATACGTGAAACATTCCAGACAAAACAAGAACAAAGAATTTGACGGCCCCTCCACCAGAAAAGTTACACAATGCACCTTTAACACACTCTTTATTTATACAATAGAATGAAATTTTCAACATTAAATCAAAGTACTTTCTTTTATATTACCATGTGGTCGTATATCTGTGTAATCCTTCAGTTATCCAGGTAGGTTCCATAGTGGTCCATGGGTGTTTACTAGTTTCTGTATCCGAACAAGTATAATATAATCTTGATTCAATGGAAGTGTCCTTGTCCTTGATGACTACAGAATTTCTAAGACGTGCACACAGGAACATTTAGACAATAGAACGTCATTTTCAACATTAAATAATAGTCGTTTCTTTTAAATTACCATGTGGTCTTATATCCATGTAAACTCTGTCGTCCAGGTAGGTTCCATAGTGGTCCATGGGCGTATACAGATCGGTTGTTTTAAAATCTTGGTTCAGTGGAAGTGCCCTTGTCCTTGATGACTACGAAATTGCTAAGACACCCAAAAGGACCCAAATATGTTTCAGTCAAGGGAGTCTATTCATCTGAGATGCTCTGAAGCACGGTGAAGCAATTATCAAGGGACAACAAAGAATGCTTCACTGTAGTCTAGAGCTACAACCATCCACTACAGAACTGGACCTCTCTGGCAAGCATCAAACAGTGTGTTTTGAGCTAAACAATATAAAAGCCTGATCATTTTCAGATGTTTGAAAAGGACAGCCAGGATTGCATTACGTTTTTTTCTTGGCGTGTGTTCCCCATTGACACCAACTGAAACATGGTAAGTTATGAGTTATGAACCAGCAAGAAGGAATGTCAAAATGATTTGGTTTTGATTCCATCTGCCCTCCAAAAAGTTAAAATGTGCACAATGTAACTTTTAAGGTGGGGGTCTGTCATCTGCTTGTTTCTATGGATATGTCATTGCTCTGCCTATAATGTTCCACAGCTATCTTACATTTATTTATTACAGGTGGTTTTATAGCTCAAAAATACCTAAAAAAAAAAAACAGGTATTCTGACTGTGAGCGGGGTTGCCTCGCCACAGATCTGACCTGTAACTTGGTCTGGTTTAATGCCATACTGTGAAACACTCTAGACAAAGACTCCAGCATGTCCTGGGTCTTCCACGGGGCCTCCTCCCGGTGGGACATGCCTGGAACACCTCCACAGGGAGGTCACTCCATCTCCAAAGGAGCGCCCAGCCACCCTGCGGCGGAAACTCATTTCAGCCACTTGTATCCGTGATATTGTCCTTTCGGTCATTACCCAAAGTTCATGACCATAGGTAAGGGTAGGAACGTAGATTGACCGGTAAATCGAGAGCTTTGCCTTTTGACTCAGCTCCTTTGCCACAACAGTCTGATACAGCGACCGCATCACTGCAGTTAAAAGCAAAAGTTACGCAATGTACCTTTAAACAAAATACGCCTTTTATTACAACTTCTATGGTCTATGGGTATTTACTATGTGTTCTTATACTTGTTCTGATACAGCTCAAAATCATTCTAAAAATATTCAGGAAAGCTTCATTTCTGTCTTGCGAATGTGACTTTTTTTAGAATCAATACCTGCTCACAGTATCTAGTTTCGATACTAGTTTTAGTATTGCTTAGTATACAATTTCCAATACCTTTGCCAACCCTACAACCAACAGGCACTGGTCCCTTCCCCTTTGGTCTCCCATTTGGCTCACAGCCCCGCTCTGCCCTCCTGTCTGTAAAAGGGGAAACATGTGTCCAGTGTCGTGTTTCAGGCGTGTTGGGACAGCTCTGGTTCTGTAGAGCGTTCCCTCTCTCCACACTGAGCAGGCCTAAGTGATTTGACCCCTCTCACCCACACACACTGGATGACCCCTGCCCTGCCCTGGTTTGCGTGTCATGGGCGCGTGTTTGATGCCCTCTCGTTGCTAATGTGGTCCTTGTGTCAGCAAAGAGGTGAGGACGAGGTGAAAGTAAAGACTGAAGAAATCAAACTGAAGAATCATAAATAATGCATAATATAGTAAGGTTTCTTACGTTATTAAAATAGCAAACTCCATTTTGACACTAAGGAAAAGACTCGAAGATTCTGATACAATAATTCAAAAAACACTATTTAGACAATAGAAAGTCTTTTTCCACATTAAATCGTAGACTACAACACTACAATCTGATATCATAACATCCCTACCAACTAGTGTTGATGATACTGTTAATGACACTCTAAAAACTTAAACTTAATTTGATGCTAAGGAATAGACTCAATACCAATTCCGATACCACAAATAAAATACTATTTAGACAATAGAATGGAATTTTCAACACTGAATCATAGGTCTTTCTTTTATATTACTATGTAACCTTAAATCTGTGTAATCCCTCAGTGGTCCATGGGTCCATACAATTCATTCTAAGATCATTCTAAAGCTATTCAGAAAAGGGTCATTTCTGTCCTGTGAATGGGACTTTAATATATACTTGTTCAAATGAGTATCTAGTTTCTAGTTTTAGTAGAGATTAGTACCGTATTTTCCGGACTATTGAGCGCACCTGAATATAAGCCGCATCAACTAAATTTTCAAAGAATTTTATTTTTGTACATATATAGGCCGCACCTGTCTATAAGCCGCAGGTGTCCACGTCTTCAAGAAGTTTTCAAGTTCCGAGCATCTGCTTGTATTGCCTCTTTGTCGTCTTTTTGCATTGAGTCAGTTCGTCACGCGCCAGAGTTGCTCTGGCGCTCTACTGCGCATGTCTCGAGCAGAAAGAGCCGCTGTCCTGTCTTGTATCATGTCAGTGTCTTGTAGGATTTCAACAGGATTTGAGGCTCTCCCGGGGGTCGGGGTTAGTTGTATCGATCAGGTATGAGTGGATGTCCAGCTACTGAAGTTTGAGACGTTTCGTCTCGTCATTTACGCCTCACCTGCATTTAACACATACGGGTCATTAAGACGTATCCCACTCACTAATGTTCATTTAGCAGCAGAACTTATTTTATCACGCAGCGATAAACTGTTTTAGTGCTGACAACAGCGCTAGCGAGTGTTCTAACTAACCCTAACCCATGTTCACCGCACAGACAGCGGCGCTTTCTGCACTCAAGCTGCGCGCGCATCCGCTGTGTTCATAGACGAATAATCCGTCCATATATGAGCCGCATCGGTGTATAAGCCGCAGGGTTCAAAGTGTGAGAAAAAAGTAGCGGCTTATAGTCCGGAAAATACGGTATCTGATTTTCAATATTTTTGGCAATCCTATAACATACATCAGACTAGTAAATGTCTAAAAAGACTCAATGACCTGGATGTTAATTGCATTTTTTGCATCTACAATCCGAATTTTAAATTTTGAATGTTTCCCTGTTCTTTTCCTTTGAGTAGAACTGGAAACAAACCGCAACAAAAAGCAAATGAACCAAAGAATAAATGAGTTACTTAGCAAACATAACCAACCATGTTAACAAGGCCAAAATCTGTTTTTTATTTGTTTAAATAATAACTATTCTAAATACATTTATTCTGTTTAAACTGACAAAAAAATGCCTTCCTGGTATTCTGTTTGCATTTTAGATGAATTTTTTTCTGGATGGATTTTTTTTTTTTTTTTGTTGATGACAGAGGTAATGTTATTCTGTATTAGAATGGAGCACTACTTCTGTATTTTTCTCCTTTCTTAATCTTTTCCTCTAATACTGCCACTAAACTGTTGTCAAATTATGATAAAAATTTACTACAGGTATTATCCCACCAAACAAAGTAATAAAAAAGAAAAACATGATAACTTGGTATTTGCACTTTATGCATTATATAATCAGGAAGCAACACTGGACATTCTCAATGAACTTAACTAGGGATGCACTGATCCAGCCTTTTTCAGTTCCGATACCGATACTCGATATTAACCGATACCAGTGTACTGATTGTTTATCCAGCAAGAACAGCTTTGTATGAATAACGTTAAAACATTATGAGATGTTCCAGGCCATCAGCCAGTATTTAGTCTTATTACATCCAATAAAATGCCTAACCAGGATTTTGGATCAAGTGATAACATAAAAGTGATCCTGCTAATTTTCCTGGATAGGCACCGATATTCTTCACCAGTATCGGTATCGTGCATCCCAGAACTTAACATCAAGAATCTCACCGTTTTTGAACATTTTGGACGTCAGGGTACAAAGAGGGGGGTAGAGTGTGAGAGGCTTTTAGATTTAGTTTTTTTGCTGTTTGTTGATGTTGTTTTTCTTGATTTGTACAATGTTAAAATCGATTTTAAAAAAAATTAAAATAAAAAAAATAAACGAACAGTTTGCTGGACTCATCTCTGGACATACCTCACATTGTATCATATAAACGCAACCTTTTTTGTGTTTTTTAATTATCTCTCTATGTTATGCGTTCTTTCACCTTGCACACAGTTTTATATTTGCATACTGATGTTCACACTTACTGCACTGTACATATCATTTAATTTATTCCCATAAAAACAAGAGTGGGAGGGGGAGGAGTGACCCTGTCCACCTTGAGAGCGGTAAATCCAGCCGAGCGTTTCCGAGGTGGGCTGACCCGCACGTGACCCCAGCTCCAGAGACCCAGCGGAGAGCCCCGTCACAGAAGCCAAAAGTGAATTAAAGTAAATTTAATAGAAAGAAGGTTGATGTGATTTGGGCTGATAATTCTGTTGGTGTAGACATGGCTGCAGCTGCGTGCCTGTAAATTCCTCTTGTGATGAAAAACAGATCGCCAGTCAAAACAGTCTGAGTGACGTGTTAAGTTGTGAAGTGAAGGCAGATGAACGGCAGGGCTGGAACAATATTGAGACTATTGGGATTTAAACCATGAAAAGAAGCTTTGAAAATAATTTGCAAATATCAAGTTTAAGTACAAGTATTATAATATAGCTCTTTAATCTTTGTATCTTGTTTATTTCAGTGTCATATGTAATGATTGTTTATTGCTTAGATGGTGGTTTTTAATGTCTCTTGGTGCACTTTGAGTTTTTTGCACATGTTTTTTAAAGTTGTTTTGAACTACAAATGGAAAATAAATGTAACTCACCTACAGTGGTGTTCAAAATAATAGCAGTCCAATGTGACTAACCAGATTAATCCACGTTTTTAGTATATTTTTAGTGCTACATGGCAAACAAGTTACCAGTAGGTGCAGCAGTTCCTCAGAAAACAAACAAGACCCAGCATTCATGATATGCAGCTTTTATGTCTGTGCAATTGGGCAATTAGTTGAAAGGGGTGTGTTAAAAAAAATAGCAGTGTGGCATTCAATCAGTAAGGTCATCAATTTTGTGAGAAAATGGGTGCGGAACAGGTGGGATGAATTTAAGGATGAAGCCAGCACTTGTTGAACATGCTGGCTTCATGCATGAACTGAGGAAAATGGGTCGTTCAAGACAGAAGAACAGCGTACTTTGATTAAAAAGTTGATTGGAGAAGGGAAAACCTATAAAGAGGTGCAAAAAATTATAGGCTGTTCAACTAAAATGATCTCCAGTGCCTTAAAATGGACAGCAAAACCAGAGAGACGTGGCAGAAAACGGAAGACAATCATCAAAATGGATCGAAGAATAACCAGAATGGCAAAGGCTCAGCCAATGATCAGCTCCAGGATGATCAGAGACAGTCTGGAGTTACCTGTAAGGACTGTGACAGTTAGAAGACGTCTGTGTGAAGCTAATCTATTTACAAGGCTCCCTCTGTTTAAAAAAAAGGCAAGTGCAGAAGAGGTTACAATTTGCCAAAGAACACATCAACTGGCCTAAAGAGAAATGGAGGAACATTTTGTGGACTGACGAGAGTAAAATTGTTCTTATTGGGTCCACAGACACTTTGTGAGACGACCCCCAAACTCTGAATTCAAGCCACAGTACACAGTGAAGACAGTGGAGCATGGCGGTGCAAGCATCATGATATGGGCGTGTTTCTCCTACTGTGCTGTTGGGCCAATTTATCTCATACCAGGGATCATGGATCGGTTTGCATATGTCAAAATACTTGAAGAGGTCATGTTGCCTTTTGCTGAAGAGGACAAGAGGAAGCAAAACCAAGAAATGTACATGAATTGTGGAATGTTGTTAAAGAATCTTGGAGTGGAATAACAGCTGAAAGGTGCCACAAGTTGGTTGACTCCATGCCACACAGATGTGAAACAGTTGTAAACTAGAAAAGCACTCAGAGAGCGCAGACCTCCGCCAAGCAGCTCAGTTTTCAAAGTGATCCAGAATCCAGGATTTCTTCTGGATCATCACCAAAATCTAATCATCTGTTGGATTTACCATTAGGAACATTTCCTGAAAATTTCATCAAGATCCGTCCATAACTTTTTGAGTTATCTTGCTAACTAACAAACAGACAAACTCAGGCGAAAACATAACCTCCTTGGTGGAGGTAAAAACTGTGGTCATACAACTAAATATTAGCTACAACTACTGCACCTATTGGTAACTTGTTTGCCATGTAGCAATAAAAATATACAAAATACCTGGATTAATCTGGTTAGTCACATTGGACTGCTATTATTTTGAACACCACTGTAAGTGTAATCAAATGGCACTACTGTCCGTCAGACCTTACTCAATGCAATGACATATCCATAGAAACAAGGTGACGGACCCATTACTGAGATAATAATACCTTTAAATAAGCTCCAGCGGTTTAAGGGAAAAAATACAATTGTTGATGTTTTTGCTATTATTATTTTTTTTTTTCTAATTGGGATTCAGATTACATTGCACATTACAAAACGGGTCCAGTTTTAAAGGCCCTGAAGCCCATCGTTCTCCCATATACAGTATTGTATAAACAGCTCTTGAGGCCAAAATAAGTCCTACCTGTGTCTAACTAAAGCATTTCATTTGCCGAGAAGCAGGAAGTGCACAGTTAGCATGCTAGTTGGAACACCCAAGGCAAGTAAGGAATAACTTTGGACCCCAGCAAACTTTTTTTAAATGAAATAGTTGTTTTACACATTTTTAACACAATAAATATCAGGAACAGTATTATGTGCAGCCCTATAATGCACTGTTTTGTTCAGACCAACTGTTTAAAAGTTAATATTTGATTATTTGTTCTCAAAGTTGACCCATTTAAAATATCTAAATATATCTCCTGGAGCTTTATCATTATGTAAAAGGATACTCTGCCGATACGAGTGAAGCTGTTAATATTCCATCCCCGTCTGTTACCTTGAACACAACAAACCAGTGTTTTAATTAGCACGAGAAAGTCCCACCCTCCTGCAGCATTTCAGATCAGCTCATTTTCATTTAAAGTCACCAACAATTAGCGCCATCACCCTTCTGTTTGTGAACTTAAAGGTGCATTGTGTAACTTTTCTGGTGGAGGGTCAGTCGCCTGCTTATTTCTATGGATACGTCATTGCTCTGCCTGGAATGTTCCTCAGTATGACATTAAACAGCTCTACCTTACATTTATTCAATTACAGGTGGTTTTAAAGCTCAAAAATACCTAGAAAAACAGGCATTCTGACTGTGCGGGGTTGCGCCTCCACAGATCTGAACTGTAACTTGGTCTGATTTGGTCTCCATGATATTAAAACCATACTGTGAAACATTCCAGACAAAGCAATCACAGTTTTGATACTCGTTTTAGTAGCGATTAGTAGTAGTAGTTGGGTTTTTTTGAGGAATTAAAATCAAATTGTAATGTTGGTTTATTCTGTACATGTTTACCTCATATCTGGGGTTAAGGTTGGATCATATTTATGCATTTCAAATCAAGATCTTACATACAGTTCCATTAATCCTGCCTGTAGAATACTCTTTATTCTACTGTGACATTTTTTATATTCTTACGTAACAGCACGACTGCACTGAGGGTGGTCACGCACTCACTACAAGAATGTGAACAATGTTTGACAGGGCAATTCTACAAGTGTGGTCAACGGCCCTGCTCAGACCTGCGGGGAATGTCCGACACTTAGTCCAAGCATGCCCAGAGTTTGTCCTTTAAAAAGGTGCATTATGTAACTTTTCTGGTGGAGGGTCCTTCAAATGCTTTTCTCTATGGAGATGCTATTGCTTTGTCTGGAATGTTTCACAGTATGTTTTTTAACTTTTCCATGATCATGGAGACCAAACCAGACCAAGTTACAGGTCAGATCTGTGGAGAGGCAACCCCGCTCACAGTCAGAATGCCTGTTTTTCTAGGTATTTGAGCTATAAAACCACCTGTAATTGAATAAATGTAAGATAGAGCTGTTTAATGTCGTACTGTGGAACATTCCAGGCAAAGCAGTGACATATCCATAGAAACAAGAAGGTGACGGACCCCCAAAAGTTACATAGTGCACCTTTAAAGGCAGATTACGGAGATTAGTATGATGAATTAATAAGGCAAGCAATTATTTGGGAAATACAATGAAGTAAACATCCCATCTTCTCATGTTACAGCTAGGCCTGTCATGATAATTACTATATTTAATTATTATTATTGTTCAATTTGTGAAAGTTGGAGCAATACTTTTTGGGGTAAATATTTATCGTGTGGACATTTTGGTTACTTTTTGGCTCTATGATAAGTTTTAAAAAGGTGCACTGTGTTACATTTCTGGTGGAGGGCCCGTAATCTGCTTGTTGCTATGGAGATGTCATTGCTCTGCCTGGAATGTTCAACAGTCCATACACCTTCACTAGAATCATTTGGATCATTTCAGCTCATTTCAACAGTAGCTGTAACTTAAAAACTACACCTTCATGACATCAAAAGGTGGAACAGAGCATTTTGAACTTTGGAGATGTAGACAGACTATTAATAAAGGGTTAATCAAACATGTGTGAATGAAACGAAACAACTCCAGGTCTGTTTTTGAGGAGGAAACAACATTAGAACATGGACTAAAGCTCACAAGAGTCAATTTTTTGTAATGTAGGACCTTTAAACTCATCATAGTGAATAATTAAACTCATCATAGTGAATAATTAGGATGCTCAGAATGCATAAGCAAAGTAAGGAATAACTTTGCACCAACACAAATAGTTTCAATTGAACTAGTTCTATATCATTCACATTTTTAAAGACAGCAAAAATGGGAAAACATGCGCACTTCTGAAACTAAACAACATCAACGAACTGAAAATACAATAATTCCCAGCTTTACCAAGCCAAATTTGGTAACAGCTTCGGGTCTATAATATCCCTGTTGCCAAGTGATAAAATCCATTAAGCTATTGAGGATAATGCTACCACCAAAAACAACCACACACTTACTGCATACTTTTATTTGTACTCCTGGACCATGAAGTCAGTTGGAAAGAGAAATAGTGATCTCAGCTATTGCATCATGGCCTGTGTCACCACTTTAGTGTCCACAGCAGAAGGGGGCTGTAGAGACAAGCTTAAAAAAATGTAGTCAAAGCTCTGTCTGAAAACTAAAAAGTCCATCATAACTGCAAGGAGAGTCAAAGTTGAGGATAGAGTAACAGTTTTAACCAATTAGGGTTGTCAAACATATCAATACTGACTAAGGATGCAACGACATAATACTGAATCGTTCCATACAATGTACAGTGTGGCTCAATAAAAGACTGTATAAATGGACATTGCTAACCCACTGCGTTCAAAATAGGAAGTGGGCATGGGGGCGCTTCCTGCTCCATCGACTCCGTTTCCAATTGACTGTACACTGAAAAATTGTGACCCCTCTCTTTGCAACTGCTGCAGTGAGGTCGTCATTTTGGTCCTAAAATGTTCGTATTCACCCACTGTACATGATTCTGGTGTTTTTATTTTGCCGTTTTGTCCATAAGTAAATTCCTCTTCCTAATATAGAACTCTGCTCCTTGTAAGCGTCATTTGACTGGAATTGAACGCTGTGGGTAACGTCACGCTCCCTTAGTGCTTGAATAGTGTATTGAGGATAGTCTGTATAAAGAAGTGGACTGTTTGGCGTAGCAAGAAAAGGGTTAAGTCTGCCATTCTTGCGCAGGCACAGGGAGTAAATGGCTACATAAAAGGCATAATGCTGCTATATCTGAAACAGAGAAGACAGTCTAATTGAACAAAATGCTAGGACAAATATGAAAAAAATACATAAATGGGACTAAATCTGACCTTCCCTGAAAACTTTTAGAACGGTCTTGAACTATATCACACTACATGTTGATATGAAAAAGTATGCAACATGGCAAAATAATTCATAATGTTTTTCCTTGTATTGATTGATACATTTTTGATAACATTTTGCTTATTTAATAGGTGTGTCATTAAATGTATATATCCATAAATACTTGTTAACTTTATTTATTTTTATTTCTGAACAATAAAAAACGATAAACTTCTCAAACTCAAATCAACTCAGCCACATGCTCAGACTTTTTGTGACGCAGATCACTTATCGCCCGTAACCACGCGGCAACAGCTCATCTGCGATTCTCATTAACCAGGTGCGTTAGCCTGACACGGCAAACCCAAATTACCAACCGTTCCGTTGGACATGACACTCGTCTGTGGTTACAAGCAACTGAAGGAATTGCCTCGCTTGAAAACAGTTGGTGACATTCAAACGCTTGGCAGGGGTCTGATCATTGGCGATGCATGGATGGGGTGGGAGATGGAGAGGTGGAAAGGAGGAGGGGGGGTGGCGGCTAAATTAGCATAGCGTAATTACACCGGGGGTCCTAAGAGCAAGACACAACGCATAATTTGTCATTGTACGAGCGCCAGTTTGCATGTCAGGAGATAAACGCCCGGATCCGGGGCTGTTCTCTTTTGCACATTGAGTATGGTAATAACCTAGGACAAACCCAATCCGATGGAGCGCTTTTTTGGCCAACAGCTCTTTTGCCACCTCTTCCTTCTCTCCGCTGGGGTATTATCATGCTAATCTAAAGAGCGCTACACGGTCTGAACATAAAAATGGTCCATCGAGATTGCACGGAGAGTCAAAGCAGAGGACAGAGTAACAGTTTTCACCAATTAAGGTTGTCAAAAGCATCAATAATTACTATACTGACTTAGTGTTCAATAAATGATAGCAGGAACAATCATTTTGGGGGGAAATATTTACCGTGTGTACATTTTCATTGAACTAGTGAGAACTTTCTGATTGTTTCTTTTGCAATATTATCAAATTTGAGCTTTACATGGTGGAATTCTGAAGTTTTATCTTATCTCATTATAGAAACAAACAGTGGTGGATGGAAGTACTCACTTTAGTAAAAATACAGATAATGGGGCAAAATATTACTCCAGTAAAAGCATCACATGAAAAAAGTTTTTAAGTTTTTCATTTTTCGGCAGCTCTCTCTTCTCTCCACAGGGGTACTATCATGCTAATCTAAAAAAGAGCACTATGTCTGAAAAAGCGAAAAGAAGGTTAAGACCTGTGGACTGGAACTAGACACAAGCCCTGGAATAGATTCACTTACAAATGGATACAGACTCCGCGCCGGGTTGGTTAATTAAACGAACATAGCCTAATTAAAAGGGATCTGCGCCGTGAATGGTGGACACTGACCTTGCCGTGGACAGATTGCGTTTCATCCCCCAGATCAGAGGGGCCCAGGCGGGGGGAGCGGCGGGCTGGGGTGCTGGATCGTAGCGGGGGGCGAGCTGGTTAAATGACTCGTGATTTCCATTACACTTTTAGACGGAGAAGCAGCACAAGAGCTTTGATTGAAGCAGCTCTACTTTGATTCAGTCTCATTTTGACGTTTCAAATTTGTCCAAAAATGGGATGTCATCATTGGTGTGTGTTTTTAACAGTGTTCATCTTATGGGGGTAGAGGAAAATCGAGCACGTTTGTCGCTTCATGGAGAAAAGCGAAAATTCTGAAATTTTGTGATCAAGATAACTGCCCAATTAGAACCTTAAACGAAGTGATTACTGAACAAATACCCACTTAAGCTGTGATTTATAACTTGTATAGCCAAAAAGAGACAAAATCTTGGACACAAACTAAACAGTTAATACCATGGTCTGCTATCTGTGCTGACAGAATGCAGGACTTCGTCGACAAAGTCGGCTCCCATTGAGCAATTTTTCAACTATACAAGTCAGCAGACTCGTTTCTTTTATTAAGTCGTTTCAAGATCAATATTGCAATGCAAAATTATAATAATGATCCAAGGGTGTGAATAACTTTATAGCACACAAAAGCACAATGGGTCTTCCTCCATGATTGGATGCAGGTGCAGGTTCAGGTAGTGAGTACTTTTTAGGTTTAAACCAATTGGATTTCAGCTATGAAACTGGCAACCCAAATTAGACTCATGTGAGAACCATTATACCAAATCAAATTATAATAAATGGTAAAAAAAAAAAAAAAAAAAAGAAAAAAAAAAGCATGTCTACCTTGCATCTAGAGACACAGATAGTCAAGTTTATGAAATTCAAAATCAAACATGGTTCCTTTAATGGTAATGGTAAATGATCACATTTACCATGACCTTTTCCACCTTCACTCAAAAGCACTCACTTCAGTCAAAGCGTTTTAAATCAAGGTGAGTTAAGTGTCTTGCCCAAGGTCACAACAACAGCATTCATCTGTGGGAGCAGGAATTGCAGCGCCAACCTGTGGGTCAGTGGATCTAACCACTCTACCAATGATGTTTATGTTGAGAGCGGGATTCTATTGCCAACCTTTGGATCAGAGGAGAAATACTCTCCCAACTGAGCTACAGTCCTACAAACAGCACAAATCAAGGACAACCAATGGCCAGACTTATTTTACTTCTATCAAAATACTTAATTTATTTTCCCACAAGTAGATACAGTACAAATCTAGTACAACCAATGGTTATTAACTACTGGTCGAAACATTGAAAATCTTCTAAGCACACAGGTCCCATTTCCGTTAGTTGTTGGCCAATAAAAATTACGCCAGACCGTTCTTATTTTACTTCTATCAAAATAGTGACAATTTATTTTGCTATTCTGATGACAACTTGCAGTGATTTGTTTACCACGAGCTGCTCTCCTGTCAGCCTCCCAGAAGTCGGTCCAAACACGGCAGTTAAAACGTCAAAGTGGAGCATTATGGGAGCACTGTAGCACACAGGCTGGATACACGTCTTGCTTCTGGGAGATTGATAACCATGTTTTGAAGTTACAACCAAAGTCGGAATTGGAATTTCTCCAGGCACACCCACGGGAATACACAATTATGGCTAAAATTAAAAGATCTGCCTCGGAGACTGTGGCTCAAGGAACACATTTGACTCATCCAAATCAATGTTTTGGACCAGAGCCTGACCCTGTTTTTTTTCAGCATACACTGCTGCACAGACTCACCTACGCAGGTTATTAAAGATAGGTTCAACTTTCACTTTTTGCACAAATTTATTTTTTTTCCAAATATAAGTGGTACATGAGAATTATCATATCTTGGTCTGTCACAATAGTTAGTATATTGACTTATACCAACATTTTTGAACACTACATGTGAGTTGTTTAGTTATTGGAACAACTAACTAGCTAAGAGCAGTGGGTGGGTATAGCGACTTGGTGAAAAGGGAATCTTCTGAGCCTCAAATGCAGGACAATACAAGATGATTCAAACATGCACAAACCAATCAAAATACAACATTGTCCAATATATGAAAGCTGGAATAATATATTTTGGGACTCAGTATTTATCTTAAGTACATTGTCTTTGTAAAAATGTGGAGACCTTGGGTATTTTTGTTATAATCCAATTACATTTGAGCTGTGAAAGGTTGAATAAACTTTTATGGCTAATTATTGACCAATAATATTTAATTGTCATTTATATGTTGTAGCTCATGCCTTTTAATCCATCCATCCATTATCTTCCGCTTATCCGGGGCCAGGTCGTGGGGGCAGTAGTCTGAACAGGGAGGCCCAGACTTCCCTCTCCACACACACTTCCTCCAGCTCTTCCGGGGGGGACCCAGAGGCGTTCCCAGGCCAGCTGAGACATAGTCCCTCCAGTGTTTCCTGGGTCTTCCCCAGAGCCTCCTCCCACTGGGACATGCTGTCCCGAGGGAGGCGTCCAGGAGACATCCGGAACAGATGGCCAAGCCACCTCAGCTGGCTCCTCTCAACGTGGAGGAGCAGCGGCTCTACTCCGCCCATGAATGATTCCGTTTATTTTTAAATGGTGTATGGTCAGTGGCATAAACTAATTTCAGAATTATTGTTTATCGTTATATTTCTCTGGTAATATATTGTCCCTCAAAAAACTTAAGTGAGGAATAACCATTGGACCATTGCAAACCATTCAAAGTGAGCTAGTTCTGTTTTTTCACATTTTTAAGAGTCAAAATCAGGTATAAAAAGCCTGTCACAAAGAAGCTAGATTAAACAGCTATGTTACGCTACAGTCAGTGACGGATGGTGTGGAAGCCAAGAGTTTTAGGTCAAAACTGGTCTAAGTGTGGAGTCGACGCAGCCCCGGGCCCAGCATTCACAATTCAAATACGTCATCATATTTAAGTGTCTAAACGAGAAGTCAATCTTATGGTGACTATTGACATTTGTGCGCGCTAACTCCAGGGCCTCCCACTCACAGCTGTGGTCCTGAGTCAACACATGGAGAGGGAGAGAAAGAGGGAAGAGATACAGAAAGAGAGGGTGAAAGAGGCGAGAGAAGAGAGGGGAGACAGAGAGACACAGTGAGGAAGAGAGGAGATAGAGTGTGAGTGACTGAGTGCGAGCAAGAGACAAAATAAAGAGAAGAAGAAATGAAGAGAAAAGGAGACAGCAAAAGAGACAGGAGATAGAAAGAGAAAGGAGAGAGAGAGAGAGAGAGAAAGAGACAGGACAGAGAGATAAAGAGAGACAGAAAGAGACACACACATACTTCCTGCAGGGGGAGGGGCCTCTTCTCTGGATCTGTGCCTAGTTAGGATTCATATGAGAGTAAACTGCTTCCCCCGACGTTGTACCCCAAACGCTCAGCCCACTCCCTCAAAGACTGCTTTAAAAATAACCGCATGATTCCATGGAAGAGGTCCCGGGGGTTCTGGGAAATGAAGGAAAACGACCGCGCGGACTTATCTTACTGAGCCAAAATATTTGTATGCCGAGCAATAAAAGGAAAGCGTGATAGGCCAAACAGGGAGCGCGACAGCCGGCAGACTCCCCCTTTAACACTGGGAGGTAGGTATAAGTAGCTTGGAAGCTCAAAGAAATGTGTAGATTCAAAAGTTGCACTATCTAACCTTTTGGTTAGGGGGGGTCCGTCACCTGCTTGGTTCTGTGGATGTCATTGCTCTGCCTAGAATGTTCCACAGTATGACATTAAACAGCTCTACGTTACATTTAGTCAATTACAGGTGGTTTTATAGCTCAAAAATACCTAGAAAAACAGGTATTCTGACTGAGTGGGGTTGCTTCTCCACAGAGCTGACCTGTAACTTGGTCTGGTTTAGTCTTTATGAAGATAGAAAGGACAAATACAATACTGTGAAACATTACAGACAAAGCAATGACATCTCCATGGAGACAAGCATTTGACGGACCCGCCATCAGAAAAGTTACACAATGCACCTTTAAAGAACTGTATGTGAGATTTTGTATTTGAATTCCATAAACATGACCCAACTGTAAGCCCAGATATGAGAATCATGTTCAAATCAAATATAGCTTTTACTGATAACAATTTGTAATGCTGATTTAATCTAAGTTATAAACATTAGACATGATGGCCAAGTTGTTTATGTTTTATGTGTAATTTGGTGTTTTGGGTCTCAACGATTATCCAATCAGAAAGACGAATGAGCCTCATACGAGTCTCTCATTTGGGTTGCCAGTTTCAATGCTGAAATCCAGCTGGTTTAAACCTAAAATGACTCTGATCTGAATCCTCGAACCCCTAAACACCTCACAACCTAAAAACCAGCACTTGCAGCCAATATATCTATGTACTAAGAAGGAGAAAAACTTCTGTGTCCTCTCTATGGCACTGGTAACCCAGATTTAGTTATAATTGTACCAACTTTAAAAGTGAAAAAATGCCAGCTATAAAGTTAATTTAAAATGAGACATACAGTAGATGAAATTGACTGAGATTTTAAACATGTTATAGCAGTGTTTAGTTTACTTAAAGTTGTATTTTGATTGATTCATGCATGTTTGAGTATTTCTTTATTGTCCTGCATTCGAGGACTGAGTACTGCAAAAATTTTTGTTTTCACCTACCCCCCATCTCGGCTCACTCCCTGAATTGTTTAAATAATTACAAATAAGTCCAATCTAATATTAAGACTTTAAAAAAATCATGTAGCCATTTTTCAACAGACAAAAAGTTGCAACTGAACCACTATCTAGGCATATCAGTTCTGCTATTTTGACCATGCACTGAAAAAAGGACCAGTTTCCAATTATTAAGTTCACAATTTACAGTTTACAATGAACAAAGTGTAGGAAAATTACCCTTGCAAGTCAGAGTTTAATACTAAATAACCCCCCAAAAAGTATAATACGTCTAAACCTGGAGATATGCAAAGTTTGGGGAATAAACTCTGCAAGAATTCCTTTATCGCCCGTGAACAGAGTCGAAGCATAAGGAGCTTGTGTGAGTTTATAAACTATCAGCGACCCCGGGGTCTAAAATTAGCACAGGCAGAGTACAGTGACAGCCGGATACGACGGGGACATTGGACTAACAAGGTCAAGCGGCGACTATTTCAGGACAAGTTTGGAGATGAGATGGGGGTGGGAGAGGGTTGCGAGCGTGGGGGGGCTTTACAGTGCAGAGAGGAGCCAATTTCGCCTCCTAATCACACGTGCTGATGAGAGGCGACCCATTCTCCGGCTCTCAAAGCTTAAATTAAATCTGCGAATAGCGATCGGCGGGCGAGCTGGAGCGGACTGGTATCGGGGTGATCCAGAAAAGAGCTTATCTTGGACTTTTCATTTCCTGCTTCATTTCGTGTTGCGGCAGCAGAGGAGAAATCTCATTTGGAGAGATCCTCAATGACGCGTGATCATAACTTTAAATGACTTCTATGGTAGTTAAAGAGCAGAGCCTTTTCCGCAGTGAGATCAGGCTCACCGCTCAGGTCGACATGTTCTCCGAGACCAATTTACAAGGAATAGCATTTAAAGTTGCACTATGCAACTTTTCTGGAAGGTGGTGCACTACCTACTTGTCTCCACGCATTAAACTGCTTTGCTCTATCAATCTTTTCAACTACATAAAAAACAAAACTTTGGAAACCTTGAAAAACATGTATTCTTATTGTGATTGGACTCGCGTCTACACAGATCTGGCCAGTATCTTAGCCTGGTGATGGCAACTGCTCGTGAAGGTAGATGCCATACTGTGGAACATTCCATGGAAAGCAACAACACTGTCATGGAGACAGACAGTGGACCGTCCACCAGAAAAGTTACATTATAAACCTTTAACTTAATCACAAATAAAGATTGTACTGTTTAGTTTTATTTACACTTTTCACATTGAGTGGGCTACATCTTGTTCTACTGTTTGCTTCATTGCTATTGGAAATGAAGATTCTGCCTGCACAGTCACTGTTTAACTCTACACAGTAGGGCAGGGTTAGGGGTAGTAGGGTTGTCAATGTCAAAAGTATTGAAAAATCTGATATTAATCAATACTACAAATAGCATCGAAACTAGATACTCATTTAAGCACGTATCGATACTGGAAAAAATAAAAATAAAAATAAATAAATAAATAAATAAAAAAATCACATAACTGGATAAAACTTGAACCTCAAGATGAAACCGTCCTGGAAAACTAACTAATAAACAAATACTATTATTTTGTGTTGAAAATTACAACATATAATGTATATGTTGAGTTTAAAAATTATCATCTGTGTATCAAAACTCAGCAGGCTAGAGTATAGAGTCTAATCTTTAGGATCAAATTTTCGTATTGTGACAACAATATTATCTAGAGATATTAACAATATGGCATCATCAATATAATCTTGACAGTGTAGATGTGAACTTAAGCTCCGGGATTTAAGATGCAATGTTTTACTGCAGAGAAACTACATAAAACATTGCTATGCTTTGTTTTGATTTTGGAATTTGATATCAGATTCACACAACCCAATTATCTACCAACACTGCAAAGAATGCTCCGCTCTACCATGAACAGAACTGGCATTTGGCACTCATCAAACTTCATGTCCCAGCTTGTGTGAGAAGAGCTCTTTGATCGCAAAATGGAATAAAATTTTAAATCCTTTCCATTGCCAAGTCTATGTTTACACAACACACAGCCGCTGCAGACCCCATCATTAGCATTCCCACGTCATTGTTCTATGATTTGTCAGATTTGATTGTGTTATCAAATCCACAATGTTTTCAAACACCGTAAACCGCAAAAGTGCCTCTGTGGGACCAACGCCATAAATCTCCACAAAACAAAACATTTTTCATTTTGCGGTGATAAAAAAAACAACCAAGCCACGTCTTGTTTAGATGCTAGTGTTTCTGGGAGAGGGAGCAACCAAAATGGGAGGTGGAGGGGGTGGCTGTAGGTATCTGCGAGTCTTTCCTGGGAAATAACTCTTGGCACAAAGATGGATGGTTGCATTCCCGGCAGCCGCAACAGCAGCCCTTCGTTTGGGGGAATAGAGGAGTAACGGGGGCTGTTCGCGCTAAGCAAAAAAAATAAATAAACATACAAACAAACAGAGCTCAAACTTCAAATTGGAAGGCAAGGAATTTTTTGAACGAGCCTGCCCATGCGCTTTTGAGTGACAGCCCATCTCCAGACAAGGAACAGCATTTAAAATAGCACTACGTAACTTTCCTGGAAGGTGGTCCGCTACCTGCTTGTCTCTATGCATGCATTTGCTTTGCTTTAACAATCTTTACAACTTTTTCCATTAAAGGTGCACTATGTAACTTTTCTGGTAAGAGGCCAGCACCTGGTTGTGTCCATGGAGATATGCTAATGAGATTGCTTTCCCTGGAATGTACCACAGTATGGCATTAGACCTATTAAAGCTTATTATTTACTTGTAGGTGTTTTTACAATAAAACAATACCTTGAAAAACATTACAGGTGTAAGCAGGCCCACCTCTCCACAAATCTGACCTGTAAATTGGCTTGGTGCTTGTCTCCATGGAAACAAATATTAGACTTACCTGTTTCCATGGAGACAAGCACCAAACAGATTTTGTTTGTGACTGTGAAAAATTCCAGGCAAAGCAACAACCTCTCCATGGTGGCAGACCCTCCAACCAGAAAATTACACAGTGCGACTTTAAGTAGGGGGCCGAAATCCTTTTTTTTTTTTTTTTTTTTTTTTTTTTTTTTTTTTAACTGAACAACAGCCAGTCAACTTGAAATCATATGGTATCGACTCGAAAGTGCAAAATTGTGAACATGCTACTTTTTTCCCTTTTAAAAGGCCTTTGGTACTGTTATAATACAAAGAATTAAGATTTTAAAAAGTGCTTTATTAGTTATTTAAAAGTGCTTTAATAGCTATTTCTTCATGTAGTTCCCTCTGTTTTTTTATACACTATTACTGCATTGTATTTAAGCAAAGCAACTTGTGATTTGATATATTGTGATGGTAAGATACTTTTGACGTATGATATCACCTCGATACCAGTCCTAGCCAGGACTCATGTCATCCACTCTAAGCCAGCTTCAAAAATACATCAATTACAATACAACAATACTGCAATAAAGTTTTTTCTCCAAATATGCCAGGAAATTATGTATTCGCCAACATGCTTACGCAATCTTCACAATCAACCGAAAAAGGAGTCTGCGATACTGCATCACCAGCCAAGGTCCACACACCATGTCACAATACAAAACAAACACAGCTCAAACTTCAAATTGGAAATCAAGGAGCAGAGTTTTCGCTGAGGGCCGCCCACGCGCTTTTGAATGACGGCCCATCTCCGAGACGAAAGGCGGTTACAAAAGAACAATATGGCGCGGATGTTATGCTACAGGGAATATAATGTGAGGCTGTAAATGTGTGCGATCAGAAGACAAGTGAACAAAGGCTCCAAACAAAAGGCTGACAGACTGTATCTCAACTGAACCGCATAGAAACTTTTAAGCGAAAAAAAAAAAAATACAGAAATAAGTTGGTGGAATAAAAAAATATTGGTTCAAAAAGTCATAATTTGTAGTTTATTTTCTTTGGTTACATTATGTTTGAAAGAACTAAGAAATACCCAGATACTAACAGATACCGAAACCAGCATCAAAACAAGATACTCACTGGAAATGGAAAAAAAAAAAAAAGACAAAAATTAGTATCTAGTATCAAGCCTTTTATTTAATACTGAAATTTGGAAAACGTTACTATAAAGCAGCACCTTATTGTCAGGTAAGATCCAGAAGTCTGTTTTTCTCCTTTTTTGACAGCACAAGAGACAGAACTCCTTTTCAAACATCACTAACCGACATCAGAGAATTTGCATTTTTCACATATCCTTCAGTAGTTCATTGATAAGAGAGCGGGGAGAGATTTGAGATACAAATTGGGCTGTGAGTTTGTAGTCTCACTCATTCGTACATCAGTGTAGACAGATACTGGGGGCAAAGTGGGCTGCCCATGGACAAAACAGCAGCATTCATCTGTGGAAGGTAGAATTGCACCAAATTGGGTCAGTAGACCTGACAGCTCAACCAATGATGTTTTATGTCAAGAGCGAGATTCGAACTGTCAACCTTCGAATCAGTGGATTAGCAGTACCAACTGAGTTACTGTCATCCCATTCTGCCTTTTTTTTGTGTGAAAACGGGGCTTTGCATTAAGTAAGGGGCCGAAAGCTGAACCACATCTAGTCAATTTGAAATATATTGAATTGTATGAAATCGAAAGTGCACTGTATATGAGTTTTTTCATGGCTTATGCAGACACTGATTCTTTAGAATCCAGAGAAACCAATGGCTGATAAGCTCTGCCAATATGTTTAGGACGATTCAGATTATTTTCCTCAAATAAAGCCATTTAAATGTATACTGAACCTCAAAAAAAACGTCACCCTTTTTCAAAATTGGTAATCAGTTTAATTCACATAAATGTAAACAACAAAATAATTGGCGGAATGATTTTAAAATGGACATGTTTGATCATCAGCATTTAGAGATAAAGTTCCATGAGTTTCAAGTGAAAGTGACGACAGGTGGCGCTACAGCGCAATTTCAAAGTCAATAGCGTGTATGACCTCCCTGGGCGTTGAATACAGCGTTACATCGTCTGTACATGGAGTGGATGAGACGGTTGATGAAGGCCACAGGAACTTGGGCCCATACTCGCTGATACGCCTGAGTGAGTTGAGCTGCAGTTGTTGGCCTTGGTCGAACGTCACTGAGTCTCCTCTGAATCTCGTCCCACAAGTGTTCAATCGGGTTTAGGTCAGGACTGAGGGCAGGCCATGGAAGAGTCTGTATCCCATGTTGACGGAGGAAGTCTCTCGTTGCTCTGGCAGTATGGGCATGAGCGTTGTCCTGCTGGAAGATGTGATTTCCATGACGACCGAAATGGGGTACGATGAAGGGTCTCAGCGCTTGATCGATGTAGCGGGCAGCTTTAACACCGTTGCCTCTACCATGACCGATATTCTGGAACACCATAGGGCCTAGTTTGTGGTTCAGAGCAATAGCACCCCATACCATGATGCTGGGACCTCCCCACGGGTCTCTTTCCTGAACACACCCATCTGCAAAATGCTCCCTTTGTCTTCGCCACACTCTCACTCTGCCATCAGCTGTCGAGATGCTGTATCGGCTTTCGTCAGAGAAGACTACAGTCCGCCAGTCCCGGTTATGCCAGTTCCGATGCAGTGTAGCCCACTGGAGACGAGCACGACGATGTCGAACAGTGAGGATCGGAGCCCTGTAAGGCCTGTGACATCTGACATTTCTCTGCCTCAAACGCCTGCGCACTATGTCGTCGCTGATTGGTCTCTGATGACTGCCAATGGTTATCCGTGCAGTTTCTGTAGCTCTGGCGAAGCGGTTTTGCAGGTGGTGTCGGACGATCTGTCGATCTTGCCTCAACGTTGTAACAGGCGGTCTGCCACTACGAGGACGATCGGCTGTGCTTCCAGTGGCTTGGACACGTTGCTGCAGGCGGTATATTGTTCGGACATGAACATTGAAGTGATTGGCAACATGTCTTGCAGTCTGGCTGGCATGGAGTCTTCCCAGGGCTTGGTCTCTCTGCTCCCTTGTCGCTGCAGTCGAATCGCGAGTGATTTGGGGCATGTTCGGTGGCTCTTTTTATAGGGATGACACCTCAGAATGCACGTGCATTGTCACTTTCAGGAAAAGCGCACAGCAACCGTACCCTAGGGCTGAACGATCTATCGTTTTAGACCGAAAATCGCGATCTCAGACAACACGATTTTGGGATCGTTTAAAGCCACGGTTTTTTGCAGCGCTCCTAACTGACCCAGGTTTTGTTTCGTCAACTATTTCACACATGTACGTCGCCTCCCTGCCGCGCTGCTGAGCTCACCAATCAGAAGCGGCAGCACAGGTCACGTGTTCTCGACTCCAGCTCACCAATCAGAAGCGGCAGCACAGGTCACGTGTTCTCGACTCCAATCAGTGTAGCTGGTCATCAGTTTCAGAAATGGCTTTAGCGGGACCAGAATTGGAGTCTGGGGTTTTGAACCCAAAGAAAAACAGCACGTTGGTCATTTGGCAGTATTTCGGGTTTGAGGCTGCAGACGAACATTAGAAACAGGTGCTGTGCAAAACATGTCGTGCTAAAGTTGCCACATCCAGTGGAAACACGACCAATTTATACCACCATACACACATTTGCATGATGAGTGCACAGCGAGAAAGTCCAGAGAAACGTCAAGTGCATCATCCTCTACTACAGCTCATAAGCGCGAGTCTTAAGAGAATTATTTACACCTTTCAGTCTTTTCATCACAACAGTAGCAACATAAATAAAGTGCATGAGTGAAATAAAGAACTGCGCTGCACACGTACGACCTGCACACTATAATCTCTGAAAAGTTTAACATGAACCATCTCCAACGCGATAGAAGCACAGAACAGACTCACCATAGGCAGAACATCCCTCAGTCACAGAAAGAACACGCATATTCCACTGAGTCCTGCCCTTTAGTCCGACCGAAGCTGACCGCTTCAACGAAGGAGCAGCTGTTTTTTCAGTTTATGCAAATGAGCCATGTGGTTTTAAGTTTCGCTTCTGTATAATGTAAACAAATGTGCGCAAAGCTGCATTAAACACATTATTATTTGAGTCCTCAAATAAAAAGCCAAACTTAAATTATCCACCCGCAGAACCAAAAATGCGTCTGCTTCTGTGTTCCGTCATCATTTTATCGCGTGTACATTGTGTACCAGTCTCGGCTTTGACGCATGTTTTGAGCGACAAAAATATTAAAAACGTTTGATTTAAATGTTACAAGATTACCATTATCTACAATTTTAGATTTACATTTAAAAACGAACAAACTAAAATAAAAATACAATGTAATGAAATACTATTATTATTTTCCAAAGTCACAGGGAGCCACGAAAGAACGATGAAAGAGCCACATGCGTTTTTCATTCTTGCATTACAGTTATGGAATTTAGTGTTTGAATGGTATGATGTAAGTTTCTCTGATGCTTGCAAATGTTCATGTGCACTGAAAAAAATCGTGGATAAAATCGAAATCGCAATTTTTGCCAGAAAAATCGCAATTAAATTTTTTCTTAAAATCATTCAGCCCTACCGTACCCCATCATTACTTTATTGACTGTGTATTGGCGATGTGTTTTTGGTATCAATTACAGAATCTGAAAGCAAATTTTCCTGACCAATAGCTTCGAACCACGTCTAGCAAGAACATAAAATGATTTTAAAAAATCAAAATTAAAACGGAACTTATATTACTTTAGTAGGGTGACGTTTCTTTTGCGGTTGAGTATACTACAAACTCACTCAGTCCTTTTTATAAGAAAGCTGTGTAGTCTCACTTTGTGCAGTTATACATTAAGGGTTAGGCATTATATGATCCAAATGGGCTTGTAGTCTATGTCCTTGTAGTGCTGCAAATGACCAAATAAACTACTACTACAACTAACAATATGAAAGTCTTAAAATAAAGCTTTGAGTGTTTTTTTTTTTTTTTTTTAGGCAGCAGATCGACCAAAACAAAATACTGGCCGACAGCCGTCACGCTAAAAAGTCCAAATATCGGCCTTATACATTTACTCATGGCATCCAGTCCTAACAAGCTTCAAAAGTACATTAGTTACAATGGAACACTACTGCAGTAACCTTCTCTTACTCCAAATAAACCAGGAAATTATGTCTTTGCTGACCTGTTTGCGCAAGTGCAATAGCTTTTCACAATCAATCGAAATAGCAGTCTGCGATCGTGCGTCACCAACCAAGGCACACACAACACGTCACAATATTGATATCTCGTCCCACTCCTCCATGTTTACTCCCATTAACACTGCTAAGAGTAGAATGTCTATTTCCCCGGTCATTTGTTGTTGCGTCAAAGTCTATTCTTGAGGGCAGTAATCTGGCTGTGCCACAGTGGCCTGCTCCTGCGCCGGGGGTCGATAATGTGTGAGGCTAGTTTGTCATAATGAGGTGATTAGAGATCATTTGGAGCAGCAAACTTTGGTTACTGCAGCCTCTTTCTCCTCCTCCTCCTCCCCTTTTCTTCTTCTCCCTCCTCCTCCTTTTCTTCTCCCTCCTCCTCCTTTTCTTCTCCCTCCTCCTCCTTTTCTTCTCCCTCCTCCTCCTTTTCTTCTCCCTCCTCCTCCTTTTCTTCTCCCTCCTCCTCCTTTTCTTCTCCCTCCTCCTCCATTTCTTCTCCCTCCTCCTCCATTTCTTCTCCCTCCTCCTCCTTTTCTTCTCCCTCCTCCTCCTTTTCTTCTCCCTCCTCCTCCTTTTCTTCTCCTTCATCCTTCACCTCCTCTTCCTTCTCCTCTTCCTTCTCCTCTTCCTCACGCACATAACACTTGTACAATCAATAGACAGTGTACGCAGCCATAGGGCATTTCCAATCACACTCGTTTCCTCGGCACGAAGGAAGCTTCCTCCAATTATGCGTGCGGCGGAGGAGGAGAAAAGAGCTGGATAACAGCCGGGCAGCAAGATTACTCAAAATCGAAACAGAATTGCAATTTGAATGGGAAAGATCTGTGATAAACATAAAATTTTACTGACAGGTATTGTGATTAGATGTTTGAAAGGGCCTATATCACACTAATCTGTTATAATGTGGTTTCCTCATCACAAACAGACCTGGAGTTGTGTTTTGTTTCATTCACATGTTTAACACACAAATCCTGCATATTTAGACTGAGTTCGTCTCTCAAAAAGAAAACACTTCATTCCACCTTGTGATGTCATGTGGTAATACAGGATGTGCTCAACTGTGTTTTTAAACTCCATACACGTCTACTAGAATCATTTGTGTCCATCTACTGAACTAAAGATAAAAGGTATCTGTTAACTTGAGAACTGGCGCTTAATGACATCGCAAGGTGGAACGGAGCATTTCAAGCTTTGGAGATGTAGACAGACTAATAATAAAGAGTTACTCAAACATGTGTGAATGAAACAAAACACAATCTCAAGCATGTTTTTGAGTAACAACGCTATAACATGGCTAAAAGCTCACAAGAGTCAATTTTGCGTAATATAGGACATAAACCCCACCCACAACCACATTTCAAATAGAGCTGCTAAACTGGGCAATACCTGGAGGACTAAAGAAGAGATGGAGGCGGAGGAGGGGCGGAGTCTGGACATATGAGGAGCAGTATGATTGGTCTAACAGGTATCCTCACTTTAAACTTTGCCCCTCCAACCGTGTGTTTTTGTTTTAATCAGAAACCTCTAGCTGTAATCAGGGCAGTCTTTAGTGATGTCACAATGCACTTGAAATCATAGTGCCCAGTGGAGGCAGAATACATTATATCTTTTTTTTTGCCATTTCAGTGCCAATTAGCTAAATTTGAGGCTTTCTGGTCAAAAACTGACTAAGAACAGTTGATCATGCTATTAAAACACCAAGTACACAGTTGAGTAGTGAGAAAAAAGTGGATTTAGTGTTTAATTCCACTTTGATAATAGGATTCTGTACAAAGTCCACATTGTGAAGTGACAAAAACACCCATATGAATTGACAAACTAACACAAGAATAAAATTTCAAGTAGTGTTTGTACTGAACTAAACTACAGGGTTAGCAGTTTTTATGCAGACCAAGGGCGCAATTAGCAAATTGCAAAGGCTACACTTTTTGAAGTACCATAATTTTTCCACAAAAAAAATATCCTCTCTCATTCTGCATAAAAACTCCTAATATTGTATCAGTATTTTTTTCAACTCTTTTTTTTTTTTTTTTTACACATTTAAAGGGCCCATATTATGCCTTTTTCTGATCTATATTACGTTTTTTCCTCATTAAAAAAAAAACAAACCAAAAAAAACCTAGAGTTGTGTTTTGATTCATTCACACATTTATTTAATTCTTCTTAAACGAAATCACTCTGTTCCACCTTGTGATGTCATGTGGTAATAGGAAGTGCTCCACTGTGTTTTCAAACTCCACACACACTTTCAGTACAATCATTTAGATAATTTCAGCCCTAGAACTGCCCATCTCTACTGAACTAAAAGTAAAAGGTAGCCTTTAACTTGAAAACTACCACTACATTACATCACAAAGTGGAATAGAGCATTTTGAACTTTGGAGATGTGGACAGCTCAATAACGCAGGATTACTCAAACATGTGTGAATGAAACAAAACACAACTCCAGGTCTGTTTTTGATGAGGAAACATTATAACATGACTTAAAACTCACAAGGGTCAATTTTGCACAATACAGGATATTTAAGAAGTAAATCGAATCACAATGCTTGTCCAAAAAATAGTAGTAAGATATTTTCCAGAAATGGTTGAGCCCTAGATCACAGGCTACAGTGGTGATGGTGGTGGTGGTGGGGTCCTTCATGTAAAAGCCCTAGAGACTGAGAGCTCCTCCAGGTGTCATATATGAAAGGAGAGACTGCATATGAACCTGGGTTTGTTATTATACCAGAAGAATAAAGCCGGATATTATTAGATCAAGAACATTTTTATTACTTTTTCTTATTGCCCCTCATCTTCAATACCTTCCTATACTTTTCTGCAGTTATACATTAACAGCAAGAGATTTTTAAAATATATAGCCTAGTGGCCGATATTGACAAAAAATATCCCAATAATTCTATTCAGCCAACAGAAATTGATTTTAAAATGTTTAAAATCATATAGATGTGAAAAGGACTGGAAAATTGGTAACAAGTGTAGAAATATTACTTAAAGATGCATTGTGTAACTTTTGGTGGTGGAGGATCCTTTACCTGTTTGTTTCTATGGATATGTCATTGCTTTGACTGGAAAGGTCCACAGTATGAAATTACAGGTGGTTTTATAGCTCAAAAATAACAAAACAGTTACTCAGATTGGGAGTGGAGTTGCCTCTCCACAGATCTGGCCTGTAACTTCGTCTGGTTTGGTCCCCATGAAGATATAATGGTTTGACGCCATACTGTAAAACATTCCGGACAAAGCAATAACATCTCCAAAGAGAAATGCATTTGACGGACCATCCACCAGAAAAGTTACACAATGCACCTTTAAACATTTTGGGACAAGGTTTTTCATTTTTATTTTGAATCTACTTTTTTTGGAGCAGTTGTTCAACATAAACAATAAACTCACAATCCAATCATATCAGCCATGAAAAAATGCATATCAGTCGATCTCTACTTCTGGCTCAAAGCACGACAGTGGGAGTGGTGACCATAACTGACATCTCCCTGCATAAAAACAAAAAACCAAGATAAAGCAGTCTAGACTTTCCAGGAAATATCTTCAAATCTGAAAAAGAAAATATTAAAAAAGATCCCATATTATCCCAAAAACACACTCGGAGTTGTTTTGTTTCATTCACACGTGCTTGAGTAATCCTGGATTATTAGTCTGTCTACATCTCCAAAGATCAGTGCTAAATGCTCCAATGCTGTGTTCTACCTTGTGATGTCATGTAGTAGTAGTTTTGAAGTTAACAGCTGCCTTTAACCTTTAGTTCAATAGAGATGGGCAATTCCAGAGCTGAAATTATCCGAATGATTCTAGTGAAGGTGTATGGAGTTTAAAAACGCAGTGGAGCACTTCCTGTATTACCTCATGGCATCTCAAGGTGGAAAAGATCGTTTTCAGTTTGGGAGAAGAAAAGAAAAGCCTAACTATGCAGGGTTGGTGGGTTAAACATGTGTGAAACGAAACACCACTCCAGGTATGATTGTGATGAACCAACATTAGAACACAGATAAGAAAATAGTGTAATATGGGCCCTTTAAAGCCCAGAAAGATTTAGTTTTCCAGCTTCCCTACCTGCACTTTACAACATTTCCACAAGTTATAGTTCCTTTTTCATGTGGAGGAACACTTTCGCTAACTTCAAACAAAAACATTAGCAGTGGGGGTACACAGTTTGCCCTCTTCCCTGTAGGTAGCACACAGAGTCCTCTTATTATCCAAATCAAAGCCCGTTATGTGAACGGCTCTTTGTAAAAGACCAAGACAACAATATAAAAACATAAAAACATTAGCACTCTGAACTGTTCTCCAGATGACAGGTTAGACTGCAGAATTACTAAAAACTTTCACACTTAACATCAAGATTTTACTAAAAACGTGGGAGTGAACAATTGAAACTACATCAGGTATGAAAACAAACTAAACGTTGGTCTGAAAAGTGAATCTGTTGGAATAAAGGATCTG
Source organism: Taenioides sp. WSHXM2023 (assembly GCA_029959045.1). NCBI lineage: Eukaryota > Metazoa > Chordata > Actinopteri > Gobiiformes > Gobiidae > Taenioides > Taenioides sp. WSHXM2023. Next base: position 6,822,481 of record CM057088.1, read on the forward strand.
CCAACCAAATGAACCTTTCCTATTTTTGTTCAGTTATTTTCCCAATTTTATTCCCATTTTTTTTTATTTTTTTTTTTATTTTGGTGTTTATACTTTTACTTCCTGGTTGGACATGCATGAGCAGCAGATAACTATAACTTTGATCTATAGGACAATTATTCTAAGGGACAAAGTCATTTTGGTCTTAAAATGTTTGTATTAACCCCCTCTACATGATCCTGGTGTTTTTATTTCGCCATTTTATCCATACATAAATTCCTATTCCTAATATAGAACTGGCATTTGACTGGAGCCGAACGCTATGGGTGACGTCACACTAACTTAGTTTACTTCTTTATACAGTCTATGGATCAGACTAATATAAATAATTGACACCTTTATTTTGTTAGATGAAGGTTTAAACTGTCAGAAAAATGCCTTCCTTGTGTGTAAATTATTCTTGTATTTTAGAAGGAACTTTCTTTGTTGATGACATATAGACAGGTGGTATTTGGTTTTAAAAGATGTATTGTGTAACTTTTAAGGTGGAAGGCCCGTTTTTTCTCCATGGAAATGTTATTGCTTTGTCTGGAATGTTTCACAGTATGGTATTAAACCTTTCTATCTTCATGGAGACCAAACCAGACCAAGTTGCAGGTCAAATCTGTGGAGAGGCAACCCCAGAATGCCTTTTTTTCTAGGTATTTTTGAGCTATAAAACCACCTGTAATTGAATTAATGTACGTTTTTTTATGCCATACTATGGAATATTCCATGCAGAGCAATGACATATCCATAGAAACAAGCAAGTGACAGACCCTACGCGAGAAAAGTTACAGTGCACCTTTAAAACTCAGCGCTACTTGTATTTTTGTATTTTTCTTCAATGTTTTTTCCATAAACTTCCACTTACTAACACTGTAATAAAATATTTACCGCAAGTACAATCCCTCCAAACTAAGTAATAATTAGAAAACCATGAAAACCTGCCATATGCACTTTAAACCCACAACCAAAACCTTAGTACTGCTTAAACACCTTAAACAAAGCTTCTTTTCATTGCCGCTAGCTCTACAACTGTGAATATTTGCTGACATAGCGTGCTCCAGGTTAGCTTCCCCCCTCTGTAATAGCTGGCCTCTCTCCGCTGTTTCATGGAGCGTAAACCACACTGTTCTTCCTACGCTCCTGGTCCAGAACGCTTGTGGCTCCGCTGGTCTGGCTAGGTCTATCCGGGCTCGTGCTTGGAACTAGGGGGGGATAAGACTTTGCAATACCCAAACCGCAGTAAGACAGGATGGGCTGGATGGATGGGAGTTTGGTCTGTCAGAGGACCTTGCATAAAACCCCCCCGCTGGGTCGGTCCTTGCGCTTCCATGCTAGCCTCTCCGTGAACTCTGGAGCTTTTCCGAACACGTCGTGGTTTCTTTATTCCGAGGATTGGGCTCAGGCTGCAGCAGGAAAGCCGAGGCACGAGATGTTTTTTTGGGATGGGGTAATTACGGCCCGCGGAGGTTTGGGGCTAATAGCTGACGACGGGAGAAGCGAGCGAGGCGGCTCACTGGAAACACATGCGGCAAATGTCATGGCCACACTGAAGGGCTGTGTATGAATGAAGAGAGCAAGTATGTGCTGCTACTGCAACTACTGTAACTACTACTGACACAACTACTGCCCACTACTACTATTACAACTACTACTGTAACTACTACAACTACTGTAACTACTAATAAGATGTGATAGATAAGGTAAGATAATCCTTTATTTGTCCCACAATGGGGAAATTGCAGTGTCACAACGCAGTAGTAATATAACTACTGCCCACTACTACTATTACAACTACTACTGTAACTACTACTATCACAACTACAACTACTGTAACTAATATAACTACTGCCACAACTACTGCAACTATTACTGCTGCTACTACCACTACTAGTGCTTCTGCAACTATTACTCCTAGTGCTACTGCTACTACTAGGCCTACTTCTAGTACTAATGCAACTACTACTTTTACAACTACTTCTATTACAACTACTACTGCAGGAACAGCTAATAGTCAACTACTGCTCCAACTACTATTATTACAACTATTACTATACCTGCTATTACCACTACTATTACAACTACTAGTGCAGCTTCAGCAACTATTACCACTGCAACTACTATTTCTCCTAGTGCTACTGCAACTACTACTCCTACTACCACCAAAAGACTACAGTACCCTTTCAACAAATGTTTTATGATGTCCATTTTCCACAAAGACTCTTTCAAATCTCTACAGGAAGTGGGTTTCCCTGGCCCTGCAGTGAAAGTTAGCGGTGTATTTTCAGTGCAGAGTTGTTCATTGGCTGAGGTGCTAAAAATACAAGGCCGGTCTCCCGGTTTATTTTCATGGCCCATGGTCCACAGAGCAAGCCAAGCGTTTAACCCACTGCCCGAGTCTCCTTCTGACCAATGGGAGTCTCCGTTTTCTCAACTGTGGAAATGGGGTGTACCTCCAAGCCAGTGACTTTGAAAAATGACTAAAACAATGTACGAAAATACTTGGCCATTATGACAGTAAATCGGTCAACTTTTTCTCGCGTTAGCAAGTGAGGAAGTATGAAATCAAATCTGAAGGTAGTTTATGTTGGTTTAAATATAAGTGGTGACTGAGCAAGTTATTTTTAATACGTCTGCAACCGTTTAAAGGTGCACTAGAGAGACAGATTATAATAGGCTAAGTAATATATTTTTAGTATATTGGCTTTAAATCTCAAGCCGATATTTTGCTTTGGCCAACCTGGTGCCTAAAAAAAAAATACACTCAAAGCTGTATTTGACTACTCTAGTGTGACGAGGACATTGCCCAAATCGTGACTATGCATCTCTCAAAGGTTTGCTGTAAAAACGGGCTGTGGCTGAGTTTAGTCAATTTTAATGACGCAATTTGGGGGACAAGCTGTTTCTCCGGATTAAAAACAATCAGTGTCGGACATGGAGATGTTACAGTTTGTTTGCAATGATTCACAGTATGGCTTTTAACTTTTAATCCATCTTGCTTTGATTCAACTAGGAGTACTTTGCTCAATGCTAAAAAAAAAAAAAAAAAAAAACACTACTGAGTGGGGAGCAAGACAATAACATCTCCATGCAGAAAAGCAGGTGGCAGAGAAACACGAAAAGTTACATAGTGGATCTTTAAATGTTAAAATGTCAAAGTGTTTATTAATGTACGCCTCACTGTTGTTTTTGTTTGCTTACCATTAAAATTTAAAAATGAAATGTAAAGGTTGTTTAATTGCTAGTGTTGTCACGATACTAAAATGTCAAAATCAATTCCAAATTTGAGGAACAGACTCGATACTCAATACTGATTTCTCCTGTGAATGTGACTTTTTTAGTATCGATACTTGTTCAAATGCATCTAGTTTCGATGATGGTTTTAATATCAATCGGTATTTAAATTCTATGTTATTTAACGATTAGTTAAAGTCTTAATTTCAGAGCCACTTAAAAACCACACCAGTGTTTGACATGAGCACGGAGCCCACTGGGGACCCTGTGCTGGTGGCGTGCTAAAGTCCCCTGCTATTCTTAACCTGTGCATTTGTAACGCTCGGTCTGTCGTGTTAATGTGATTTGGAGGCTGGAGCCGGGGCCTGGATTATGGATGAGCCGGAGCCCGCGGGCCTGACAGGTGATAATTCACTCCCCAGGGGTCGCACACCCTCTGCTGGACACACACAAGCACGGAGAGGGGGGGAGCGGAGATAGAGGGAGAGGAGGGGGTATGGTGAATGGAGAGACACGGTGGACAGACGGAGAGAGAGGGAAAGAGTGGACAGAGAGAGCAAGAGGGTAGCCGGATAGAGACGGAGAGAGAGAGAGAGAAAGGGTGGGTGGATAGAGAGAAAGAGAGCGAGGGTGGATAAAGAGCGAGAGAGAGGATATGGTGAACAGAGAGACGGTGGACGGATGGAGAGAGAGCAAGGATAAAGAGCGAGAGAGTGACGATAAAGAGCAAGAGAGCGGGTGGATAAAAAGCGAGAGAGAGAGAGGGATATGGTGAACAGAGAGAGAGGGTGGATGGATGGATGGATGGAAAGAGCGAGATAGAGGGTTAAGAGAAAAACTGAGGGTGGAAAACAGGAAAGAGAGCAACAGAAAGGGAGAAGAGAGAAATGGGAAAGGGAGTGCATGTAGAGAGAGAGAGAGTAGACAGCGAGAGAAAAAGAAAGGGTGGACAGAGAAAGAGAGAAAGCTGGAAAAAAGAGCGGGTGGGATGGAGAAAGAATGAGAAAGAAAGAGCGAGATGGTGGAGAGAGAGAAAAGGGAAGGGGCTGGACAGAGAAAGAGCAAAAGGGTGGAGAGAGAGAGATGGTAGAGAGAGGGAGCAAGAGAGAGATGGTAGAGAGAGAGCAAGAGGGATGGTGGCGAGAGACTTGAGAGAGCGAGAAGGTGGTGGACAGAGAGAGAGAATGACAGAGCAAGTGTGAAAAGAGACAGGGCAAATAAGAGACAGAAAGAAGTGAGAAGAAAACAGAAATGAGCGAGAAAGACAGGGAGAGTCAGGGAGGAAGAAAGCAAGTATGAGAAAGGTAGAGAGAAAAAGAGTAGGGTGTGCGCCGTTTTCCCCTCAATAAGCCGCGTTGCCATTGGGCCGATGTTGCCACGGGTAACGGGCCATTATCAGTGTGAAATATGAGGTGGCAGTGACCGCGGAGGCTCCCAGGTGCAGGGCCAAATACAGTCGCATATGTCGTGGATGAGGAGGCACATTACAGGGAGCACAGGTCTCTTCTTTAAAAAACTGCTTCCTGGGGCCGTAATAAGATACATGGGACTATTACACCAAACATGAAGCTGGTTCAACAACATTAACACGCACCATTAGGGCCGTCAACTAGTCAAAAGATTATTTCTACTGTATATAAAAAACATATTAAATACATTATGAACCAAATAACGATTAAAATATGTGACTAAGGGATTCTTAACAGGGCAGTAGACATTTGCGGAGATGTGCCTAGAATGTTCCACAGTATGGTTATAAATTTGAGAATCTCCATGGAGACTTGCGAGCCAAAATACAAGTTAGATTTGTGGAGAGGTGAAGAATGGATGTTTTTTAAAGATACTTTGAGCAATATCTGTAATTGGATAAATACAATTTAGTTTAATGCCATACTGTGGACAATTTTACCCGAAGCATCAACATCTCCATGGAAACAAACAGGTTCCAGACCCTCTCCAGAAAGGTTACAGAGTGCACCTTTAATAATGCTGTTATCTTTGTTATAAAAAGGTCTTTTCATGTGTTTAGAATCTGTATAGTGCAGATTACGATTAGCAAAATACAACTGATTATTTCTTACGGACCATCTCACTGTACTATAAGTGAATGAAAAAAAAAAAATGAAATTGCTGTTGTAAAAAAAAAAAAAGAAAGAAAGAAAAATCACACCAGTCAGAATCACCAGTTTGAGATTTAGAAGGAAGCAAAATATAATTGGAGTAAATTTCTGATAAAAAGCCAAGAACTAAACCTCCAGGATGTTTTATACAAGAGGCCAGTCAAAGCTTTATAAGAGAAATAATGAGGCGAATCAGTGTCAGTAACTTTAAGAGTCAAACTGTCAAGAATTCTTCCTTTTCAGCCCATCACAGCACTCTTGTACTCCAAACTAGGGCTGCATGATATGAGAAAGAGATGCCACATTCAATAACCATGGTTTGTATTGTGATCTCGGTATTTCAATATTCTTTTTGGCACAATAAATTCAGCCAATTTTAAAACAAAAAAGCACATCACTTTATTTCCTAGTCATACTGGATAAGATAAAGAAGATAAAACCAAGATCAAACCCAAGTCTAAGGTAATACATAATAAGTAGAGAGAGACCGATACTGGGCTGATATTTGGACTTTTTAGCATATCGAAATTAAATCTTAAGCACAGGCTGATATTTTGTTTTGGTCGATCTGCTGCCTAAAAAGTACACACAAAGTTTAATTTTAACATTTTAATAAGAAGAGAAAACAGCACAAAATGTGACTACACAGATCCCTAATGGGTGTGCTGTATAAAAAAAAAAAAAAAAAAAGGGCTGGCAGAGTTTGTTGTAAATTTAAATAGCAAAATTGAAGGAAAATAATCAATATTAGCCCTACATATCAACTTGTATATCAGCAGAGTCCATCGGCTGCTCTGGATTCTAAACAATGGGTATCTCATCGGCCATGACAAAACCCATATAGGTCGATCTCTAATAGTAAGCAAAAAAACTTGAATAAAATCTGCCTTTCTGTGCCTTCTACTTTCCAGGACACTTCTGTAACAGGCAGAACTTTGTGTTGTTACGATATATTTTCTTGCTATATCGAACATTGCATCAGCCAGCCTTTGTGATCTTTTTTTTTTTTTAACGATACACTGCACAACCCTACTTCAAAATTAATATACAACACTACTTCAAATGAAAGGAAAGTTTGCGTAGTTATTCAGTGTCTCATTGTCCACGTCAAACTCTGGAACGATCTGAACAAACTCTACTCTGTATCTGTGAGTGCATTTCACATTCTTATATCTGTCACTTGAATAAAATCTGCCTTTTTGCCCATTTTACTTTCCAGTGTTATGATAAATGTTCAAGCTCTATCAATCATTGCATCAGCCAATATTGTGATGTTGATATTTTCGCCATATATTGTGCAGCCCTAGTTCAAGTTAATAAACATTACTTCAAATGAGTCAGTGAATAGCTTGCTCAAACTTTTCTTTCATCGTCCCCATCGCACTCCAGAGTGACGTGAACCAACTGAACTGTATCTCTGAGTACATTTCACATTCTTATATCTGCCACTTGATGTCAATAGTGTAAATGAAAACGAGCTGAATGTCCCCTGTGGGCCCCTGTTTCTCGGCTGCAGTTGGGAGCCTATTTCAACCGCCATTACCCAGCGGCCCATTACTGCAAACGCCATATACGAGTCTGGGACACCCACCGACCACGCGCCTGCCCGCCTGACCCGCCAGACCACCGTCAGCACCAGCCTCTTGTCACTTCCAACTAAAAACGCGAGCGCAGGAGTGGAAATAGGAAATAAAATTACAGCGCAGGGTAAATGCACCATTAAGCTCGCTAACTGAGCGGCGAACCTATATCGGGGGCTCGGACTGGCAGAGTTTCAGCTGTGGTGGCGAAATGAATAAAATGAACAGGGCTTGTGCTAATGGTGTTTTGAAGGAAATTTAAAAAAAATAAAAACACAAGTCACAGATAGAGGAGAGCATTGTCGGCGTGGGAGGCAGCGCTCACAAGAGGAGAATATAGATCTCCAGCGGGACTAAACATAGCGGGCGTGGGAATGAGACAAACTGCCGAGGAGAGTGAACTTCACCTGTACTGTACCAGGCAGAAGAGATGACAAATGCTTTAAACAATACAAAAATTCATGAGTCATGTACAGACTTTTTTGCACAGTCACCTACAAAAACTGTGCAATTAACCGAATTTAAAAGGGCCCATATTACACTATTTTCTGATCCATGTTCAAATGTTGTTTCCTCATCACAAATATGCCTGGAGTTATGTTTCATTTCATTCACACACACAAACTATACAAATTTAGGCTGAGTTCTTCTCTTAAGCTGAAAACATTCCGTTCCACCTTGTGATGTCATGTGGTGATACAGGAAGTGCTTCAGTGTGCTTTTAAACTCCATGCACCTTCACTAGAATCATTTGGATCATTTCAGCCCTGGAATTGCCAATCTCCACTGAACTAAAGGTAAAAGGTAGCGGTTAACTTGAAAACTACCACTACATGACATTATAAGGTGGAACAGAGCATTTTGAGCTTTGGAGACGTAGACAGAGTAATAATAAAGTATTACTCAAGCATGAGTGAATGATACAAAAAAAAAAAAAAAAAAAAAAAAAAAAAGGTTTAATCTGCCTTTCTGCCAGCTAACTCACCAACTTCTCTTTCTGGTGTTTAAAATTATGTCTACATTTGCAAAACACACTTTATAAACTACACATCCGTTTCAGATTAGGTATTCAGGAGTTAGAGCCCCCTCTGCTGTCAGGAACGAGAATGAACAATGGGAAATAAATGAGGCCCCTAGGAAACATGAATCCTATGCTAATACAGCCATGCATTTGTTGTAAACTATTTGACCGCAGAAAGAGTTCTTGATTGTTTATGGACTTTTTATCTGTGACGCAACAATTCAGGCAAAATGTAAACAGGGGATTTTTGAGTGCTCAGAGAAGACGATTTTGGATTCATGAAACTAGCGTGAATGAGGACAATATAACATGGTTAAAAACACCAAACGTCAAATTGTGATAAGGAAAGTAATCACAAACACTTTTGTCATATCCCCCCGCATTCAAATTTTAATGAAACTCTAAACAGTGTTGTATATTTAATAATACACAAAAGCATGCTTGAGGATAAAGGACAATGCCACTGTTGTCCAAGCAACCAGCGCCATCCTTTGCCATCTGCTGTAATCTATAAGGATATAACAAGACAGCAATTTCATTTAATTAAAATGCTAATTAAACCCCATCGCCATGGTCACTGGTGAATGAGAGACAGTGAAGTTATGCAACCTCTGAACATAAAGAAAATGCTAGCTTTTGGCATTCAAAAGCACCATGATAACACTGTAAATTGGGAGTAAAGGGTCTCTGAAAAGCTGCATTGTATAACTTTTCTGGTGAAGGGTCCGTCAAATGCTTTTCTCCATGGAGATGTTATTGCTTTGTCTGTAATATTTCACAGTATGATATTAAACCGTTCTATCTTCATGGAGACCAAACCAGACCAAGTTACAGGTCAAATCTGTGGAAAGGCGACCCCGCTCACAGTCAGAATGCCTGTTTTTCTAGGTATTTTTGAGCTATAAAACCACCTGGAACTGAATACATGTAAAGCAGAGCTGTTTAATGTCATACTGTGGAACATTCCAGGCAAAGCAATGACATATCCATAGAAACAAGCAGGCGACTGACCCTCAACCAAAAAGTTACACCACAGTGTATCTTTACGTTAGCAAAACAAAAACAGTGCTAACTAACTGGGCAGAGTGACTGGCCTGTCGAGGAGTGAAAAATGGCTTTGTATCTGCACACCATCGATGTCTGATCTCCACAAACACTTACTGTTTTGAGGGCTTGTGTGTCTACTTGGATAAAAAGGGTTGGGAAACAAGATTAGGGGTTGTCTGCTATGAATTATAATGACACTGACCTTATGCACTACCAGCAGGGGTTATCAAAGGAAACAATTCATATGCAAGAATACACTGGAGGCAACTTTCATAATATACTGCTTCTGCTGACAAAGCCTGCATTCAATTGGCGTCATGAAATAGTTTGTGTTACATATGTTCTTAAATAACTGAACCTCTATTGGAGACTGGAGACTTATGTTGACTAGTACTCTATATAATCTCAATAAGACAGTCCTTGGTATTGAAAATTGCCTAGGCTTTCAATCAAGGTTATTAAAAGCTGCATTGCGCAACTTTTCTGGTGGAGGGTCCGTCACCTGCTTGTCTTCATGGAGAGGTTATTGCTTTGTTTGGAATGTTCCACAGTAGAGCTTAAGCCTATATCTGAAGGGAGACAACTATAGGTTACATTACAGGTCAGATCTGTGGAGAGGCAACCCTAGTCACAGAGAATTACTGTAATTTTTAGCAACAGAAACCCCCGTAATTAATAAAATGCTAGATGGATTTGTTTAATGTCATACTGTGGAACATTCCAGACAAAACAATAACATCTCCATGGAGACGAGCACGTGATGGACTCTCCACCAGAAAAATTGTGCAATGCACCTTTAACAAATTTAAGTAGTCACCTTAAAGGAACTGTATGTAAGATTTTGATTTTAAAGTTTATAAAATTGATCCGAGTCTATGGATACAAGGTTAACGGGTTCAAACCAAATAATTGCTTTAAGTGATATGAAGTTATAATTTGGATTTTTACTTCTCAAGACAATCAACCAATCAGAAAGCAGAATGAGCCTCACGTGAGTCTAATTTGGGTTGCCAGTTTCAATGCTGAAATCGGTTTAAAGTTGGTTTAAACCTAACGCCTCTTCTCTGATCTGAATGGTCACTACCTAAACCCCAGCACCTACAGCCAGTCGTGAATCAGTGCTAGTGCAGCCTCTGCAGCTCAGGGAGGGAATTCTAGAGGTTCTGAGTTTTTACATGAGGCATGGCCTGTCCATATACTGATAAAGAGGACACACCCATGTTTAGTGCATTTTTAAAAGAGTAAGAGTGCAGGCTACACACAGTTCTTTTAATTGGGCTGTTCTTTTTTTTTTTTCTACACCTTTACACATTTATTAGGGCTAAAGGCACCACATATAGAACAGAAAAAAGGTTGAAGGTGTCAATAACATTTTCATAAATCATCACTATCCTATTGCACTGCTCAAACATTCAACCTTTTAATGATATAGATATTCTCATCCGTATTGGCACCATAGACTGTATAAAAAAGTGGACTAAGTGAGTGTGACGTCACCTATAGCGTTCGGAACCACTCAAATGAAGCTCACGAAACAGTTACAGGGGCAAATTTGGAGCCAGTCTCTGGATTATGAATAGGATATTTTTGACGGACAAAATAGCCAAAAACACCAGAATGTAGAGCGGGTTAATACGAAAATTTAAAGACCAAAATGACAAGGCTCACACCGGCAGTTACAGAGAGACTGACGACAATATTCCAACGTGAGTCAGTGGGAGCCAGGGTCAGTAGGAGCCGGAAGAGCCCGTATGCGAACTTCCTATTTGGAATGCGTCAGGTAGCACTTTAGCCATGTCCATTTGTATATACAGTCTATGATTGGCACAGACTTCGCCACAGCCGGGAATGAGCAAAACCCAAGCTTAGGTCATGTTTCCCTACATTAAACACCATAAACAGCCTCCTTACACTTACACTTACACTTGCGAACATGCGCCACTTTCACACACAATGACAAAGGCCTTGTTTATTCTCCTCTCCAGCACTAGCACGAACCAGCTACCCTCAAACCGCACCATTGTGTCCTCTGGGCTGCAGAATCACTGTACAACAACATCACCGCAAGCTGTTGGTGGCCTTCTCCAGCCTGCAATCACCCAAGCAACCAGGGAAAATGTTGAAAAATCACTAACAGTAGGTAGAGCTATGCAAATAATCATGTTTTCAGTCCAAATTGAGGTTCAGACATCAATAACTGTCAATGATAGGCCAGAGGCTTTATTTGAGAGATCTACAGCCTATTCTCTGTCAGTGAAAGTGTGTGGTTTGGAGCAGAGTTCAACCATTGGAAGAAAAAATATGTACTTTTTTGTTGTTTTAAAGCTGGATTATGTAACGTCTAAGGTGGGGAGCCGGCTATTTGCTCGTCTCCATGGAGATGTTATTTCTTTGCCTGGAAGGTTCCACAATAGGGCATTAAACAAGTCTGCCTTGAATTGTTTGCTCAATTACAGGTGTTTTATAGCTCAAAAATACCTTAAAAACATGAATTCCTACTATATGCAGGCTTGCTTCTCCACAGATCTGACCATTAACCTGTCTCCATTGTGATTACCAAGTTTATTTCCACACTGTGGAATAATCAAAGCAAAACAGTAGTATCTCCATAGAGACACTACTAGAAACGGATTCTCCACCAGAAAAGTTACACAGTGCACAATTTAAATAGCAATGATTAACATATGTATTTTTTATGTTTATGAAATTAATACTAAAAGCCGTTGTATTCATGTAAAATAATTAGAGCTGCATCTGAACTAAAACTGCAATTTTCATCAAATCGTAAGGCTGCGGTTAAAGAAATGATACATTTATAGATTTTATAGAAAAGCCTTGGTGTACGTTCTACAAACGTGTTCTGAAATGCATGGGATTCCAGTATTAGTTTATCAGTTCGTATTTCAATCTTCTCTCAAATGTTAACACCCCTGGAGTTCTTAACAATGTACAAACTGAACAGAATGGTACTTTCATGCAGCCCTAATAATGACAGAAAAAAATTGAAAAGTGCGATCGCTCAATTAGAGGGGGAAAAAATGTTTTTTTGTTTTTTTTTTGTTTTGTCCCATCTCTTATCCCTAAAAATCAACTGTAGGACCAAAAACTTTAACCAAGCCTGCATTCATCTCAAGTAGCAAAACAACTCTCCCTTTCAGCCGTGAGAAGAAAAACACAACAAAATCGAATTCTGTACAAAATGCTGTTTGTTTCTACATAGAGATTTATTTATTGTTGAAATGTTCTTGGGCTCATCTGAAATCAAATACGCGCCCAGGGAGAGGGGAGCAGACCAGCGTCCCCATAAGCCCTATATGCCTGCAGCCCAGCTTCTATTACACAACAAAGCAACTCGGAGCAAGCACAGACCCCGGGGAATCCTAGAAGAGTAAGAAATATCTTATATTCTCATCTCGAGTTCATATTTAAAGGAGACGTGACAACTTTTATGAGCTTTTGAAGTTGCGTTGTGTAACTGTTCAGGTGGAGGGTCTGTCAAATGCTTTTCTCCATGGAGATGTTATTGCTTTGTCTGGAATGTTGTCACAATACGGTATTAAACCTTTCTATCTTCATGGAGATCAAACCAGATCAAGTTACAGGTCAGATCTGTGGCGAGGCAATCCCGCTCACAGTCAGAATGCCTGTTTTTCTAGGTGTCTGAGCTATAAACCCACCTGTAATTGAATAAATGTAAAGTAGAGCTATTTAATGCCATGTTGTGGAACATTCCAGGCAGAGCAGTGACATATCCATAGAAAGCAGCAGGTGACGGACCCCCAACTTTAGCCATATTACATATTTACTCAACTACCCAGAGATAGTGTTGTCAAATACTAAAATTTCAAACTTGATTTTGATACTAAAGAACAGACTCAATACCGATTTGATACCTAAATGATCATTTTAAAAGCTCTTTTTAGACAATATTGTAATTCTAAACAGAAAATTACAGTATTTATTTATTTTACCATTTGAGTAATCCTGTATTGTCCTGCATTTGTAGCTTGCATGCTCAGAAAATTTCCGTTTTCACCTACCCCCCATCTCTACCAACAGCTCTGCATACTACTTCAAATTATTTTAAAAATTCAGGCACCAGGTTATAAATGTAGGATTCAAAAATGTCACATCGGCATTTCTCAACAATAAAAACAAGTAAATAAGAAATCTGCTACTTGTCACGGTAAAGCGTCACCACGAAGATGCGTGGACTTATTAATACTGTAATTTTGAACAGAAACTCATTGAACCACTTTCTATTATTACGCCGTTTTCGATCAATATTGCGATTTACAGTGACCAAAACATACAATAATAACGAGCATGTGTTATAGCTTAATACTAAATACACAATAAAATTAACACTATGTCCTCTTTAACTTCATATCGGTTTGGCTGTACATTTGTTTGCATCGCTACTCCAAGTCTGCGTGCAAAAAGAAAAAAACAAAAGGAAAAAAAAAAAAACCTCGGACCTGTAGAACAATGATCTCATCGCTTTCTGCTTGCAAGTTTGGCATGAAGACAACAAAACTACCAGACAACAAGCATCGTTTTGCGCGCAAACGGTACACGCTATGGACAGTTTCAGATACAGCACAGTCATCATTGTTCCCTCTATTATGCTGTCACAAGCGGATAATATGGCTCCGAAATAACTAGAAATGCATTGGCTAAGTTCTGATCCGTCCCTATACGCAGAATCCTGAGCTTGATGGACGGAATAGAACGCAGGGGTTTTTTTTGGTCGTAAAAACGTGTCAAATTAACGGGAATCCGCGCGTAATGAAAGAGAACAGCGTGTTTAATGAACAACGGTGTTAGACGCCTGATTGTCACAACTTGTCGTGCAATTTAGAAGCAAATACTAAGACAACAACAATTACAGTATGTTTGTTTGGATGCAAAAAACGTAAGTTATTAAAGCATTAAAGAAATACGTGAAAAATTATGAAATAGCAATGATTAAAAGCGTGATAAATGCGTTTAAATCATCTCTTCTAATTGATAGGGAAGGTACCGTTATAAACAAGCTCCAAACCCGCAAATGGCTTATGCAAGACATGCAATTTTACTACAAAACAGCGGTGGAAAATCTTGGGGATTACAGTGACACTCCAAATTAGTCAAAACCAGCAGTTCCAGCGTTCAACTTTTTAATTTGGTACCTCGCGGCAACGCCAAAAACTCCTAATTAGTCAAGTACGTACGGCACAGCTGCGGCACACGCAACTCTCTGCCAACTACTGCAACCCGAAACCGATCGTTTTTATTACCTTATTCCCTTTGTTTCCCGGAGACAAAACGTCGTAGAGTCAAAGAAGGGATATTCACGTCGAGATGGATGCGTAAAACCGCGCTGGTAAAGGCAGCCGTAGTTAGTTTACGCGTAGTTTGCGTCGCCGGAGCGGATAGTATTCCCAGTAGCGGTGAAAAGGCGCCCTCCTCCACCGCTGTGACAAGACTGAAGTCAGGCTGGAATCACAACACTCCGGCAAGAGAACAAGACCCGCCCCCGAACACTTTTTGACAGGTGCTAGAGCCAATGACAGACGAGATGAGAGACGTGGGTCGGGTTTGATTGGCGGAGAGGTTTTGGAGCGGTTACGCAGGCCCCGCCCGGTCCAGATGTTGAACGTCTAAACACCAGGATGTCTAATAAATGAGTTGACAGTACGAGAGCTCGGGCAGGCGTTTGGAAGTGGCTCTAAAAAGCACGAGAGGAGGAGCAGAGGGTTAAAATGTAGACGGCTAACCCAAACAGCGCTGAGATAAGAGCAGCGAGTGTTATGTAACTTTATATTACACCGCATATCATACAGACAGTTTCTTCTTCTTATCAGGTCTATTAAAATATTTTATTCTGATAACAGGTTCATTTCCAACATTTTAGTGTAACTGTCAAAATAAAAGAAAACAGCCTATTTATCATCTATTTTTTTTTCCTATTTAAACCAATATTTTTATGAGAACTATTTAAAAGGGAAAGCTATAAATAATGAAATACGCAATAATTAGACACCGTTTCTGGGTGGATTTCCTCCATTAACCAAAAATAAGCACCATAATTAAAGGTCTCATATTACAATATTTTCTGATCCATGTAATAATGCTGTTTCTTCATCAAAAATAAACCTGGAGTTGTGTTTTGTTTCATTCACACGTGTCTGACACACAAGTCCTGCATTTTTAGGCTGAGTTCTTCTCTCAAACTGAAAACACTCCGTTCCACCTTGTGATGTCATGTGGTGATACAGGAAGTGCTCCACTGTGTTTTTAAACCCCATACATCTTCACTAGAATCATATGGATGTTTTCAACCTTGGAACTGCTCTACTGAACTAAAGGTAAAATGTAGCTGTTAACTTGAAAACAACCAATACATGACATCACAAGGTGGAACAGAGCATTTTGAGCTTTGGAGATGTAGACATTCTATTAATAATTAAATATTACTTGCACATGTGTGAATGAAACAAAATAAAACTCCAGGTATGTGTTTGAAAAGGTAACAGCATTCTAACATGGCTTAAAGCTCACAAGAGGCACTTTTGCGTAATATATGACCTTTAAAATCCTCCAGCTAAAGTAGTCATGAGCAAGACTAGCTGCTAGGTCCCACTGCTCCTGATTGGTTGTCCCAGTGGCATTGGAGGACGGGTCAAATGCAGAAGACCACTATACCTATGGGGACAATATTGTGTTGGGGGTCTGACACCTGTTTGTTTCAATAGATATGTAACTGCTCTGCCAGGAATGTTCAGGCATTTATTCAATACTCATTTGCAGGTGGTTTTATAGCTCTGAAAAACATTCTGACTGAGTGGGGTCACCTTTCCACAGATCTGACCTGTAACTTGGTCTGGTTTGGTCTCCATGAAGGTAGAAAAGCTTAATACCATACTGCAAATCCTTCCAGACAAAGCAATAACATGTCCATGAAGAAAAGCATTTGACGGACCCTCCACCAGAAAAGTTACACAATGCACCTTTAATCTTACACACCACACCCATACAATCAAAGTCAGTCATGAGTAAAACTGTGATGTCAGCAAACATTTAGAGTAGTACAATTCTACTTACATATATTCAGCTCTGCACTATGATTCATTTACAACTGCATTAGTGCGATATAGATGCCTGAGCAGCCAGTCCTCCATTCTTCTATTTAAATGCAAAAGGTTCTTGAAAGAGGCCACAGAGTAAAACAACTGTCCTTACTTCAGACAAATGGACCTTGTGTTTCTCTGATTTGTTTAACTGCTGATCGGGAATCACAAAAACAGAATATGGTTCCAGACCCACACATCTCTGTAAAGTATTATACAAGCGTGTGATTTCAGCTGGCCAGGGAGCGAAATTGCCTTTTTTAGGTTGCATAAAACAAGTCCTCTAGAGGCATTTACTGGCTTCAAATGAAATGTTATAACTTTCTTTTAAACATAATTAGGATATACGGTAAGTCAAAGGGTTTAGACCTCCTCCTCTGTTTTGAATCGTGTGTGTGGAGCTCAGGGAGGTTGTGTTCCCAGATATTTGCTTTGTGATCTCAAAGTACCTAAGCACTGCTGACTCTACAGGGGCTCATTATGCGTAAATGCCATGACCACTGGCCCATTCTCTACATTCATTTAAAAAGTTACTTTATTGTTCACAGACTGGAAAGCACAACTCTGCACAGGTGGACCACACACTGTAGATTATTGTAATTCACGTGATTTAAAAGTTACACAGGCTTTTCCAGCATTACCAGTGATTGATCCTATCTTTTTCTCTTTTTTTTCATATTAAAGAAACTAGTGCTAGTTCGCAGTTGAAAAGGGGTGTAGTCTGTCATTGCAGCTGATCTAAAAATACAAAAAAATAAATAAAACAAAACGTCCAAACACATGTCTAATATTTTCCTCATGTTGCCTGGCAAGTCCAGAATGATATCTCTGTATTTGTTATGCAGTCTGGTCACTACTCCCTCCGTCGCGTCTTCATTCAGATTTGTTTTATGTTTTTTGTTTTAGTCCCCTGTGATATTTTTTCCCCTTTCTCATAAGCAGTCACATTGTTTTGATATGAACCGCGCATGAATCATGCTAAACCACCTGTCAATCACGTCCATTTGAACTCATGAAGACCAGACCAGACTCACATCTTCGTAAACTATTGGAGAAGTGTGTATTCAACCCACCATACCTCAATCGTAGTTCCCAGGTTCACGTGCATTTTGAAAAATCGGTTTAAATTACACTAGACCGGTGCGTGCCAAGCCAATGCCGATTCTGCGCTTATAGGCGTTGGAAGATAATCCAATAAATGAGTCTGGACTCAGCCCCACTCATCTCCTGCTTTCATCTTTCCCATCACCGCCTCCGTCACTCCTGTCCAAAAGTCTTACGGGTCATTTCAAAAGGGAGAACCAAAATAATAGGCACAATATAATGTCCAGATATTACAGAAGATGCAAAGAATTTATAGATCGGATTATGTTTAAATTTGCCATAGATTTCAATCAATTAAAGCAGGCCTATAATGTAAAATCAACTTTTTAGAGATTTTAATCATGTTATACTTCTAATTTACCCTCTCAAGGTTGTATTTTTGTTTTTTAAAGCATTTTTTTAGCTCTAAAACCACCTGTAATTGAATAAATGTAAGGTAGAGATACTTGCCATAGTGTGGAACATTTCAGGGAAACAAGCAAGTCACAGACTCCCAACCAAAAAGTTAGAGCAGTTTTAATTAATAATGTAATCTTAAAAGTGCATTATGTAACTTCTAAAGGTGCAGGACCAGCTGTTTGCTTGTCTCCATGGGAATGTTAGTTCTTTGCATGGAATGTTCCACACTATGGCATTAAACGTATACTTGCATGTATTCAATTACAGGTGTTTCAAATCAAAAATACCTTGAAAAACATGAATTCTTACTATGTACAGACTTGCTCCATTTGTGATAACCAAGTTTATTTAAAAAAAAAAAACAAACAAACTGGGGTGTGTTCGTTTAAGTTTCTTCTTCTCTTCAGACAGATAGATATAAGGCACAGACTTACTAGTATCCTGTCAGAAGTGAAGAAGCTGCTTGGATGAGTGGTGAAACATATTTTCTCTCAAAAACTTTTGTAAAGTTGACAGAATTCAATTTCTTTTGCCATGCTCTGTATTGGTTACACGAGTCAAGGCTTAAAGTAACGTCAGTGGAGTAGTAAACAGAATACAGGATAGGCCATGTACCAGAAGAGAGTGAATAATATGGGTTTTTTTATATCAGCATGTAAGTTAAAGTGATATACGGGGGAAACAAAACCATACATTGTGGGTCAGATAATTAAAGGGCCCATATTATGCCTTTTCTGATCTGTTATAATGTTGTTTCCTCATCACAAACAGACCTGAAGTTGTGTTTTGTTTCATTCACACATGTTTAACACACAAACGCTGCATATTTAGAGTTCTTCAACCGGAAAACACTCCTTGTGATGTCATGTGGTCATACAGGAAGTTCATGCACCTTCACTAGAATCATTTGGATGATTTCAGACCTGGAATTACTGATCTCTACTGAACAAAAAGTCAATGACATGTTATGACATCACAAGGTGGAACAGAGCATTTTGAGCTTTGGAGATGTAGACAGACTAATAATAAAGGGTTATTCAAACATGTGTGAATGAAACAAAACACAACTCCAGGTCTGTTTTTGATGTTTTTTACAACATTATAACACGGCTTGAAGCTCACAAGAGTCAATTTTGCGCAATATAGGACGTTATGGGCTGGATGGGATCGGTCCTTCATGTAGACAGGTTAATTAGTACTGAGCTATAACTCCTTAAACCTCAGAAGGATAGCAGATATTGCCATTACAAGGTCACAAATTTGCCCATGGATTTTATTTTATTTTATTTTATTTTATTTTTTTACGTATAAGGGGAGGGAAGGGGTTTGATTATGTAAGACAATGCCTAATCTCATCTGACCTCAGAAGCTAAGTAGGGTTGGGCCTGGTCAGTACTTAGATGGTAGACCAGGTGCTGTAGAGGGGTGGCAGTGGCTCTAGTACACAGTCATTTTACCCTTAAGCAAGACACTTGAGAGAGTAGGTTGGTAGACTGTTTATCCACTGACCTGAAGGTTGCCGTTTTGAACTCCTCATTAGCTCAGCTGCTAACGGTCAGATCCACTTACCCACAAGTTGGCGGTTTGATCCCAGTTCCCACAGGTGTTTACAGCTGTTGTGTCCTTAGGCAAGACTGTTAATCCACCTCTCCCACCCTGTGTGAGGTAGAAAAGCATTTTACTGCAATGTCAGCAATTGGGCACAGTAGTTTTCTAAAATGGAAATCAAAGTACTTGTTTCTTTTATTAAGTAGTTTTACGCAATTTAAATATTGCGTTTTAACCTGTGGAAACATAATGATCCATGGGCGTCGGAGATTATATTACAGCAGACACGGTACAATATGTCTTCTTGAAATGTGTAAAATTTTCACTGTGGTTTAAATCTGTAGGTATAATCTTTTTAAATACATTTTTTGTCAGTTGACCAGCATGCAATAAAATCTAAAATACTAAGGATCACAGATAGCATCACTGCTTAATTTGTACATTCTTGTGCTGAAAATAATAAAATCAAATCTCTCCGAATAGCTACTGATAACAGGCTTCAAATGGATTCTAATTTCAGTGTCGCAATTCCCCCAACTCTCAGACCGCCGTCCAATCGCACAGGGGCAAATGTCAAGCTGTTTGCATTATCATGATCGTTTACAAAACAAAGGCCGGTCAGGTCTGGCCTCTGAACATGAGCCTCATTCACGAGTGTGTCCCTGAGTGAAAATGAGTCCAACACCAGCACATGTGATTCTAAAGGGATCACTACACCCAGTCTCTACATGCTGTTGGCTGCAGTGGATAGAAGAGTAATTACATGTGACTAAAGGCAGGTCATGGCTGGAGATATCGGTCAGATAATGGACACTGAGACAAGACTGAGACAAATGGGCTTAAAGGCATGTCCATAGACTGCGTGTAACAATTCGATGTAGTTTTATTTGTGGTGGAAAAAAAGGTCCTTCACTTGCTTGCTTGTGTGGATGTCATTGTTCTGCCTTGAATGTTCCACAATATGACATTAAACAGCTCTACCTTACAGGTTTAATAGCTCAAAAATACCTAAAAAAACAAACAAAAAAAAAACCTCCACAGATCTGATTTGTAACTTGGTCTGGTTTAGTCTGCATGAAGATAGAAAGGTTTAATAACATACTGTGAAATATTCCAGACAAAGCAATAACATCTCCATGGAGAAAAATATCTGACGGGCCCTCCACTAGAAAAGTTACACAATGGATCTTTAAAACAGAATGTATGTACTGTCTAGATCTATGTAGAGGGCAATGGGTTATCAAATGGTTCAATAGCTATCTCTCACAGGATATGAACAACTCCGGACCCCTGATCTCATTATATGTACTTACAATAATTTACTGAGGCAAAATGTGTATTTAAATAGACTGTATTATATAAGGACCTATTTTCTGATCTATGTTCTAATGTTGTTTCCTCATCATAAACAGAGATGGAGTTGTGTTTTGTTTCATTCACACATGTTTAACACGCAAACCCTGCATATTTAGAGTTAGATATTAGAGTTCTTCTCTCAAACAGAAAACACTTGTTCCAACTTGTGATGTTCTACTGCACAAAAGATAAAAGGTTAACTTGAAAGCTACTACAACATGACATCACAAGGTGGAACAGAGCGTTTTGAGCTTTGGAGATGTAGACAGACTAATAATAAAGGATTACTCAGACAAATGAAACAAAACACAACTCCAGGTATGTTTTTGAGGAGGAAACAACATTATAACATGACTTAACGCTCACAAGAATCTGTTTTGTGTGATAGAGAACCTTTAAATGCAGCTAACATCATCAGTTATCAACAATAACAAATCAAACAATGTTATTATTTTGTATATGATTATAGAATGGGAACACAATTGTACTCAAGTAGGACTACAAACAGTATTTAGACTGTATATAAAGTAATTACACAGAGTTGCTATCTTAAATCTAGCAAACATTGGCCAAAACTAACTATTTAGCAAATGTATTCATTTTTAGTTCAAATATGCACAAATGATTGAAAATATGGCCTCTAAAACTGTAATTTAACATAAAATACTTACAGGCAACACTTTCTGTAAAACAACAATGAAGTTTGGAAGGAAATTACATCAGACTGTCAGCCATTTCTCAAAGTGTGCTGCATTTCTAACTCTACAGCAATTAACAGGAAACATTAGCATTAAACAATCACAGTGCCTCCTGCAGGTGGAGGGGAGAACCACACCAGCACTAGTAGAATTTCAAAGTAGTGGTCCAAGAAATCACTCAAATAAGAGTAAAAAAGGCCAAATGTCACCTGCATGATTCCACCAAAATCAAAAGTTAAAACCATACTTCAGAACATTCTCTACAGACATAGGCCTAGATGTTTTATGCCATACTGTGGAATATTATAGCCAGAGGAACAACAATGACCGTGGAAACAAGCAGGTAGAACACTCCTTGAGATGAAATAAGAGTCTGATTTATGGAGATGCAAGCCCGAAAACTTTTACTCAAGAGTACTGCTACACTGTCAAATAAAATAAATATGAAGTTATGTTATATCAAAACGAATCCAATTATATAAAAAAGGTTACTTAAAGATTCCTGTAGGAAGCGCATCATTATAAGAGTAATAGATATAAACAACAAAGGCGCACTTAAATCACTTTATATCCAATGTGCTTCAGTTGAAATTTGTTGAATTTAATGTGTGAACTTATGGCTGTTGTTAATTATATTTGTGCAATGGGGCTGGTGCAATAACATTTTATGGTTGGGTAGTGCACACAATGGACAATGGACATTAATAATGGATACTCATTTGTCTTGTGATGAGCTCTGACTGTTGTCTGACTGTTGTCTAATGGTAGTGTGATGTGTGTTTTAAGCTGTGGGCAGTGAGCCCAAGACAAATGAAGTTGATCTTTATCTTAACCAAATGTAACCAAGTACTGCCCACTCCTGTAATCATGCGTAACCTCAGCTAACACAATGTTTAGCTTATCCAAAAGAACATGAAGTCCTCTTCTTGTCTGTTCACATGGCTCATAAACTAACGCGCAGCAGTAGCATGTATACATTAGCATACATTAATGATTACTGACAGCGCTGTGGTGAATAAAGACACTTGTTCTCTCTGCTTTATGGACTGTGCCTTCCTCAGAGGAGCCAACACAAAAGCTGCCTTGTGCGTGTCATCATTATGCCCCATTCACAGTCCCCAGTCTCCCAGTCCCCTCCACAGCACCCAAGGGACCCTACGCACAGAAGATGTGGGTGGGGGGTACTCCGTTACATTTACTTGAGTAACTTTTTAAAGAGGGGCCAGTACACTTGTATGGGGTATTAACTGCTAACACATAACATATTTAGATCACCACGTTAGCTTTTATTGTTTTGAAAATGCCGTATTCGCAAAAAACAATTATTAACACGCTTAATCATTTTCAGTTTAGCTCTGAGCCGCTGATTCCTTTGCTCACCGCACTAAGTCACTTCCCCTTCAGAGCAGTACACATTACAATCACCGTGCATCCCGCTAATGAAACTACTGCACATGACATCAGGTTTGTGAAGTTGCAGTGTGTTGTTTTGTACCATGTTTTGTATATCTAACTGTAACGAGAGTTCGAATAGGGCCTGAGAGAGATCGCTATATTATTCAAAAGGCATGGTTTTGATGAGGGACCATTATAATATGGTAGAAAGCTCAAAAAAGTTGATTTTGCAAAACCCCCACTTGTCGTGAGTAAGACTGCGTGCTAAGTGACAAAAGCTTCATGTTGACAGATTATATAATGATTTGAGCATTTGTGTTTCTTGCACCGCTCCTTCAAATATGATTTAGTTTTTCTCTTTTTTATGTATCTTTTGAAAATTCCAGATTTTGTAAATTATTTAATGTTTTGTCTTTCAAATTACATTCACTTTAAATTATAAACCAGATGATTAAGACCCCACAGTTACTCTTTAAGTTTAAGTAGTAAGTGCATGAGTAGCAGTTTTCCCAAGTATGTTTTCTAGTCTTTCTTGAGTTATTTCTTGGACCACTACTTTGTGATTAAAGGTGCATTGTGTAACTTTTTTTTTTTCCCTGTTTGTCTCCATGGAGATGTTCATGTTTTGGTTTAAATTGTCCACAGTATGGCATTAAACTAATCTGTTTTGTATTTATTCAACTACAGGCTTCATTTTCTGCTCAAAAATATCTTAAAAAACATAAATTCTTACTGTGAGTTGGGTCACCTATCCACAGATATTACCTGCAATTTGGCTTGCAAGTCTCCATGGAGATTCTTAAATTTATGGCTATACTGTGGAACATTCTAGGCACATCTTCATGGAGACAAGCAGGTGGCAGACCCTCCACTGGACAAGTTACACAGTACACCTTTACGTAATAATATTATGAAGTAATGTTACTCTTACTTTTATGGAAGATCATTTGTTTCATCAGATTTTGAATTTTAAATGCCGCTGAATTTCTCACTTTGAATCTTTTAACTCTGAAAAAACATGTTTGAATTATTTTTATTCTGAATGGCAGCTGATGAAATTTTAAGTGTACATTTTTCAAATTCAATATAAAAAAAATGCACCGTTTAAATATTCAGCACAAATATTTTCAAGCCCTCAAATTCAACAGTCGAAAGTATAAAATTCACAGTGAAGAAATTCGCAGCAGAAATCCAGGATGCCAAGGCCTAAGGAATCGATCCAAAATGATCAGATCTAATTTAGTAACAAACAAGAAATGGTGCAGTAAAGTGATCTGATTGGTCAGGTTTATTTCTTTATAAGTGTAAACCCCGCCCACAGATGAGAACGGCCAATAGGAAGCAGCCTCTGTCCTCCTCATTCACACTGGATCGATTGCTTCTGCCTTGGCGTCTTGGATCTTTGTTGTGAAAATTTTCACAGCGAAGTTTGCACTCTGAATTTTAACTGTTGAATTCAAGGGCTTGAACATATCTGTGCTGAATATTTAAAAGGTGAAATTTTCATTTGGAATTTGAAACCTATTGAAGAAGTGTACTTAAAATTTCAGAAACTCAAATTCTGAATAAAAATAATTCATGCATTTTTTTTCAGGGTTAAAAAAATTCAAAGTGAGAAATTCAGCGGTATCAAAATTTTCCATACTTTAGTACAATTTTTGGCTGCTCTCCCACCCACCTGCGTACATTTGCACAGACAGCACACGCATGTTTTTTGAAAATGGCCCAAAAGTGACACGAGAACTCCCAGTGCCGCCGTAATAAGGCGTTTGGATGCAGAGATGGTCACTTAAACGCAGCTTTACTGGTTTTCAGCGATAGAGAAGCCACAATGAGGAGATGATGGGAGGTGTTTTTCCAGCTAGTTCTTATAATTGGCATGTTTGGCATTTGCGGAGCTGTGATTAACATTTGAAAATGGGACTAGGTGAAAAATTTACAGCCGAAATAAACACGAGATAATGCCCGGTCAATTTTGAGGTGAGTTGGTTGTGACTCCAGAATTTGATGGAGTTTAAATCACAAACAAGCAATTACTGAAATATAAAACATGGATAAATTACTAAATGCTACTGCAGGCTATAATATTATTTTATGCAGGTCAAGCAGTACAATAAAACGCTACTCTTTTATTGAGATTTAAAAGGAGTTTCATATCAGTGATGCTAGCTACACTGGAAAACAGTATTGATACTGGGGTGTGACTCTAACTGTAGGCATTGCTCTGTTACTCAAATTTGACTTTATCAGAGCTTTATTTTAACACAGTCTGACCAGAAACAGCTGACTTAAAGGCGCCACACACTACAGGATTTTTTGGTTTTAAACGTCCGACTAAAAGTGCACACCACAGACACAAGGAGATTCTTATAAGATTTTAAATCTCCGATTGCAATGACTGCATCGGGATACGGCTGTGGGCAGGGACGGACTGGCACCAAAAAACAGCCCTGGACTTTTTTTTCCCAAATAGGCCCACCAACTGACCAACATATTAGTGAGTGTATACTGAAATACTTATTTCCTCTATATTCACCTACTTTTCTGGATAATGTAAATTAAATTGTATTATATGTAACCTAATTTCAACCTTTACTGTGATTAAATTAAAGTTTTAGCATTTTTTCCATTACAAGTTATCACTGCTGCAGTTTTGTTAGGTTATAGGCGGCCTGCTGTATGCAGAAATGAACTTGGGCGTAATTAAATTGCGGCCATTTAGTGTGCTTGCTTAGCTGCGTGTTTCTTTTGACGGCAATAAGCCGCTATTTCTCATCATCACAATGCAAATCAAGTTAATAGAAGCTGATTATCAGAGGGGTCAATGAGTAGCCTAAACCGTAACCTGCTGTTTTGTCCTTCTCACTTACAAGTACCTCCTCTTCCTCTGGCAAGTCCTCCGGTGGAGATCCCCATGTCTCTCCCTTTCTCTCCTCTCCCACATTAGGCCTACTGCTGCTGCTGCTGCTGCTGCTGGCACCACTTTGATCAAAAAGCTCCGTGAGCTTTCTACATTTGGATGCTTCGTTTTCCAATAACTTTGCTCTCTTGTCTCTCTCAGCTTCTGCCATCCACCTTTCTCCTTGCGCTTCTTGCTTGTCATTTTGATTCTTCTTTATTGGCTTTTAGACTTAAAGAATGTTGGCCTATGTTTGACTAATTGACAAATTAACATATTAGCGCCCTCTGGCTGTTAGGTGTTAGACTCTATATTTTGGTTATTGAACAGGGCCGGCCAACCAACGACCGTAGACCGGACGGCCGTTCTGGACTTTTCCAGAACGCACAAATTGCCAAACCATCCCTGGATACACAGTTGTGAGGCGATCGCGTCAGCTTTTTCCTGTTTACAGTAAAACCACTCGCATTGAGACTCTTAAATGTTTGAAAGATCAGAGGGTTGCACTTCTAGTTTAGATGCAAGAAAAAACTGTGCTGCTATTATTTGTGAAATGTGGTGCAATACTTCAGATATATAATTTTTAATGCATAAAAAGTCCACAGGAAGTAGAGTCACTATCGCTAATCTGCAGCTTCATCCCGATCTGTGCATTGTGTGGATGTACAGACACACATGAGGAGCTACTCTCGCCTTTTTACTTTTAAAGAACGGTTCAAACTGAATTAATAGCACAGTTTTGTGGACTGGGGGTCATTATTTATTGAGGACAAATTCTATGGATAATCTGGATGAGATGTGTGAATGAGATGCTGCAGTTTAAATTTACAGCTTTTCAAGAGGTGAGTAATAAAGTCTTCTCATTATTTTCACTATTTCCTCTGTTTTAGCGGCTGTTACCGTAGCGTTGCTGATGTTTGGTGGTTACGATCTGACACCACACACGAGGTTAGTCACTCTCACAATTTTTGTTGAAAATTAAACACTTAAACAGGACTGTGAAATCTCGTTTTGATCACAGGCTCCTAAAAACGAGCTGTTTAAATCCATTTTGTATTTTATCTTGTGTTTTCTGATTATCTTAAAACTTTTTATGTGCATTGTGTCACCATGGTAACTGCTAAACATTCCACCTTTAGAGATACATGTAGAAAAGTGACCAAGACTGAAGAGATTTTAACCAGACAAAGGCAAAGCAAAGCAAGTTCATCTGTAGCACAATTTGTACACAAAGTAATTCAAAGTGCTTTACAGAATAAGAAAGACATTAAAATCACAATAGAAACAAATCAAAGCATAAATAATCATCATAACACTAATATTAAAAGAGAAAAGAGAAGAGCGCGGAATACACATGTAAGGTACACTTTGCAATGACCTGGCATTTGTATTGCCAGAATGCTCATCAATTACCATGGAGACACAACGCACACATTAGCAAACACTGCCAAATAAGTTTTTAAGACTGTCTGAAAACTCAAGAAGAAACACATTTTCAGGAGCTTGTAAGCAATGTGAGTTTTCGTGGTCCTGTTTAGGAGTTTGATTTTCAACAAAAAGGTGAAGGTGACAGAATCAACAAACAAAGCACCAAACTATTGCTTATCTCAGGTAAAAGAAGTGATTTTTTTTTTTTTTTTTTTTTTTTTGTGAATGTTACGGGAATTTTCAAGAGATGTCTTCCACATTTGAGAAACACGAGAAACAAATTGGCGGCTGTGATTGGACCGTCTCAAGTTTGGACGGAGGTTTTTCAAGCTCTATTGTCCAGTTCTAGTCCCTTCTGGATTCTATCAGAATGGAGAAGGTAACGGACTGTAGAGTGTGAAAAAAGCGGTCCAACCACAACTCCTAATTTGTATCACGTGTCTTTCAAATGCAATAACATTCAGAACAAAATATATAACTTCTTTACCTGAGATAAATAGTAGTTGTAGTAGTGGTGCTTCGATTGTTGATTCTGTTAAAACTGTTTCTGTTTTTCAGACCTTTACGTAGACTTTTCTCTTTTTTTTATGTGTAGCCATATTTGTTTTTGACACGAACAGAGCATGTGTCTCTCTGATTGGTTAATCCACCTGTCAATCATGTCCTCTGAAATCAGGGAGACAGTGTAAAGCTCCAGATCCACTCGTCTTTGTGCGGTTTTGTTTGTGGTTCTGGCTGGTCAGGTAATATGGTCTCATCTCAGTCCCTTCTGGATTTCAAATAGAATGTAGAAGGGACTGGCTGATCAGGTAAATGAATTAAACCGCTAAAATGCCCCCCTTTTCTCTCTGCACTTCTTCCATCTCTCTCCAGTTTCTGTCTTCCTCCATGGCACTCTTTCTCAGAACACTGGCACCCTGCTTCTCCATTTGGCCATATCACCGCCATCTCTGCACGCTGCCTTTCTGATCTCCGGCCAGTCCCGCCACTCCTAATCCCAAACAGGTCCCCTTACAGAACACAAGATTAAGAGCAGCTTGTTCACTGTGCATGTAAAAGTCATAGGTTAGCCGCAGGGACAAATGGTAGCCCTACCATTAGTGGGCTCCATTTTGGTTAATCTTTGCCAAAAAAACAACAACCAAAAAACAAAAAACAAAAAACAAAAAACTGAAATTATAGGTAGTGGTCATTTTCAAGTTAACAGCTGCATTTTTACCTTAAATTCAGTAGAGAGTGGCAGCTATAGAGCTAAAATTATTCAAATGATTCTAGTGAAGGTGTATGGAGTTTAAAAACACAGTGGAACTTCCTGTATTACCACATGACATCACAAAGTGGAACAGTGTTTCCTGTTTGAGAGAAGAACTCAGCCTAAATATCACACCACCTCATTGTGTAGTTAATAAAGAGTTGTTTTTACTGATGGCTTGATTCATCTTTATTGTGGCTTGTCCAAACTTGAGCCTTAATAAATGCCACTTTGGCCACTGATGCCTCCAACGCCACCGTCGAACTAAAATAATCAACATAAATTACAGTTAGAATTGTAGACAAATAAAATAAAGACATGAAAATGACAAAAAACATACCTCGCTGGCTGACCCGAGCACTACTGCTGACTGACTGACTACCAGGTGTGCGTCTCTATGAAAAACTATCTAAACTATCTCTTATACACATAGGCTATTACTACATATTATTCACAAATTATTTAAAGGTGCATTGTGTAACTTTTTTGGTTGATTGTCTGTCACCTGCTTCTTTCTATGGATGTCATTGCTCTGCCTGGAATGTTCCACAGTATGACATTAAACAGCGCTACTTTACATTTATTCAATTACAGGTGGTTTTATAGCCCAAAAATACCTAGAAAAACTGACTCTGCCTCTCCGCAGATCTGACCTGTAACTTGGTCTGGTTTGGTCTCCATGAAGATAGAAAGGTTTAATCCCATACTGTGAAACATTCCACACAAAGCAATAACATCTCCATGAAGAAAAGCATTTGACGGACCCTCCACTAGAAAAGTTACATAAAGCACTTTTTAATAAGCGGTAAATCAAAACTATGGCTGTAAAACTAAATACGCAGGGTTTGTGTGTTAAACAATGTGTGGATGAAACAAAACACAACTCCAGGTCTGTTTGTGATGAGGAAACATTAGAACATAGATCAGAAAATAGTGTAATATGGGCCGTTTAAATGTTCTTTTACAAGCCACCCACAGACTTAATAAACACGTACATCTGATGAGCCTTCTGTAGCGCGCCTCTCGCTGTTGCTGACTGGGTGCAGTGTTAAGTTATCAAACAGGAGCATATGTGGTGCCGAAATGGCTATTAAGCTCCGTCTGTTTCAATAGAAAAGCAGAGATAGCGTTGGATTGGAACTGCGATGGGCACACGCTAACAAACTGCTGTGTGCGGACAGAACTAGCATGACTGAACTGAGTCAGATGGTGTTGCTGGAACTTAGCTTGAACCGTTTTCTATTTTTGAAACGAGAAATAAATGAAATGTTTAAAGGATTTGTATGGAGCCTGTGTTCTTACAGTTAAAGGTCTGATATTACACAAAATGGATTATTGCGAGGTTTAAGTCATGTTAGAATGTTGTTCCCTCCTCAAAAACACACCTGGAGTTGTGTTTTGTTTCATTCACACATGTTTGAGTCACCCTGCATTATTAGTCTGTACATCTCCAAAGCTCAAAATGCTCTGTTCTACCTTGTGATGTCATGTAGTGGTAGTTTTCATCTTAACAGCTACCCTTTACCTTTTGTTTAGTAGAGATTTCCAGGGTAGAAATTATGCAAACGATTTTAGTGAAGGTGCATGGAGTTTACCACATGACATCACAAGGTGGAACAGAGTGTTTTCACAAAACAACTTCAGATATGTTTTTAATAAGGAACCAACATTATTAGATACAAAAAATAGCGTAATTGGCTGCAGACACTGGGCTTTAGGTAGCGCCCATTCAGATCAGAGAGAGGCATTTTAGGTTTAAAACAACTGAATTTCAGCATTGAAACTGGCAACCCAAATGAGAGACTTGTCTGAGGCTCATTCTGCTTTCTGATTAATCATCATAAATCATAAATAAATGCCTATTACTACTGTACACTAATAAATGGATAATGGATTGTGTTTTATAGGCATCTAACTAATATATAAGGCTTATATATATATACTCATTTTTTTGTGACCGCTGAAACTAGTAGCCCTCTGGCATTTTCATTATGTGACCGTAGCTCACCAGAGGAAAAAGGTTGGAGACCACCTAGAGAACCAAAACACCAAATAATAACATAAACAACACTGCCATCATGCCTAATGTGTTTGTCATTAAGAATAAATCAGCATTACAATTATTCTTAGTAAGAGCTATACTTGATTAGACATGTTTACGTCGTATCAAGGGACACAGATAGGTCACGTTTATGAAATTTAAAATCGAGCTTACATGCAGTTTAAAAAAGACACGTGATGTATTTTTCAGTTATGACACATGTAGATCATTATTTAACTTTTGGCTCATTGTAAACTGTCATTTTGACCTAAAACAGGGCCTATTGTCTTCCTGTTGGAAAGTGCAGAACAGAAAGGTCTTGTCTCTCGTGGAATTTCATCAGAGAAATAACAAACTTCAAATGTCATTTAAGCTTGAAAAATATTAAATTTTTAGCAAATTCTATTGAAAACAGATACAGCACACTTCAAATGAATTATTATGAATTATACATGTGTTATTGCATAGACTCAAATGACTGCAAAACATGGAAAACATTTAAAAATATCATCAAGCCTGTTTTACACTATTTTCTGATCTGTTATAATATTATTTCCGCATCAAAAACACACCTGGAGTTGTGTTTTGTTTCATTCACACATGTTTAACGCACAAACTCTGTGCATAGGCTGAGTTCTTGTCTCAAACGGAAAACACTCCACCTTATGATGTCATGTGGTAATACAGGAAGTGCTCCACTGTGTTCTTAAAACTCCAATACATCATTTGGATGATTTCAGCTCTGGAATTGCCAATTTCTACTAAACAAAAGGTAAAAAAGTAGCTGTTAACTTGAAAACTACCACTTCATAACATCACAAGGTGGAACAGAGCATTTTGAGCTTGGAGCTGTAGACAAACTAATAATAAATTGTTACTCAAGCGTGTGAATGAGACAAAACACAACTCCAGGTCTGTTTTTGATGTGGAAATAATATTATAACAGATCAGAAAATAGTTTTTGATGCGGTAACAACATTATAACATGGTTTAAAGCTCACAAGAGTCCATTTTGCGTAATATAGGACCTTTAAGGATTACTAAAATGCTGTTATTAGGCTATATCAAAATAACGTAAAGTTATAAAAATGTGATCCATCTTGGTTTGATAGTGAGCCAGTGTCTATGTCTTGTTGCAGCCACAGCAGTGAGCAGCCTCTGATTCATGCATGGTACAAATTCAAGGCCGGACACATGCTGACACTGCACTGTGGAGGATCACTACTCTAACAGCTCCACACACACACCGCTTCATCCCTCTGTCTCTGCTCGCCAACGGTGCCCTGTCCGCGGGGAGGAGAGCAGCACCGGGGGGGCTGTGGTTCTGTCATGTGGGAGCTCATGACGGGCACAGGGCTGCAGAGGCACGCGGAGGGGTTTTTGGAGACCTGAAAATATGTTTGGGGTTTTCGTCGTGGTTGGTTGCTCTTGTGGACGACTGGCTGCAGTTTTTAAACTTTTTAGATTTTTGTCTTATATTTGTAACTTACTGTGTATCTTTTCTGGTGGAGGGTTCATCAGCTGCTTCTCGCCATGGAGATATTGCCTGGAATGATCCATAGTATGGTATTACACTTACGTATATATCTCTACAAAGACGGCAAGTAAAACCACAGAGCCAAGTTACATGTCAGGTCTGTGGAGAGGCGAGCCCACTCACAGTAAGAATGCAAGATTTTAGGTCAATAAAAACCCATGTTATTGAGTAAATGTGAGATGGATATGTTTAATGCCATACCGGGACATTCAAGACAAAGCAAAAACATATCCATGGAGAAAAGCAGGTGACGGACCCTCCGCCAGAAAAGTCACACATTCTGCTGTTAATATTATGGGATTTTGACCAACTAAAGTGTTTTCTGTTTGAAAGAAGAACTAAATATCCAGGGTTTGTGTGTTAAACATCTGGGAATGAATCAAAACAAATAGTGTAATATGGGCCCTTTAATAAAAATGGATGTGATGGAGGGTCCATCACCTGCTTGTCTCCATGAATTTGTCATTTCTTTTCTATTTCTGTCTTTGAAAGAAGACAACTCAACGCATGTAACGCACAAGTTGTTGCCCCTTAGCGCCGGCATTTTCCAGCGAGAGGGATGGGTGTTGATGAGCAGAGGCTAGGATGGAGGTCAGACGTCCCCCCGTCCTAGGGTGGCCAGCCGCACCCTCGCAGAAAAAGAGCCGGTCGAAAGGACTGCTCGTTGACGCCAAACTGTTGTGGAATTTCTAAGCTGCAAAGAGTAAACTGGAGAGTTGTCTTGAATCAAAGAGTCTGATTTATTAAAGCAACTGTGCACACAATCACACCCTAACTGTCCCTAACAGAGGTGTCTGTCCCTGGACTGGTAACCACACCAAAACATACAGATGATTTATACCCAAGACATAGGACCGGTGCAGACACATAAGTTGAGATACATCATCTGTACAAAGATAGGTTATCCAAGGTCATGGAATCATGTGAAGGAACATTTGTTAAAGACTAGTTTGGTGAAGAGTTTAAGAGTTTGGTGAAGGATTTAGATATACATTGACCTAGAGTGATTATTAACCTAAACTGACTCATACATGGCTTACACAAATGAATACAAAAATGATTATGTAAAAGATTTCCACTACAAATGTTTCATGGTATGATATTTAACCTTTCTATCTTCATTGAGACCAAACCAGACCAAATTACAGGTCAGGTCTGTGGAGAGGTGACCCCACTCACAGTCAGAATGCCTGTTTTTCTAGGGGTTTTTGACCTGTAAAACCACCTGTAATTGAATAAATGTAAAGTAGAGCTGTTTAATGTCATACTGTGGAACATTCCAGGTAGAGGAATGACATATCCATAGAAACAAACAGGAAACAGAACCTAAACCGAAAAGTTACACAGTGCACGTTTAACCTCTCTTTATGCATAGGGTTTGGCTCATGTTCTGGAGTTGGCTCTCTGGAAATACAACGTCTTATCACAAGATGGAGTCAAGTTGGTGAGAGATTATTATTTTATGCTTATATCTGCTTTTTGCCATCTTGTTTTTCACTTGAGTCTGCATTTTTCTCTTATCAGTCACCTTGCTGTGCTGCGCAGCTCTGCCTTAGCTTAAAGGTGCATTGTGTAAATTTTCTGGTGGAGGGTCTGTCAAATGCTTTTTTCTATGGAGATGTTATTGCTTTGTTTGGAAGGTTTCACAGTATAATGATGGAACAACGTTTTAACATGCATCAATTCAATTCAAGTTTATTTATATAGCACATTTCAAACAACTTCAGCTGACAAAAGTGCTTCACATAAAAGTCAACAAAAACAGAAGAAAAAACACATATACAGATACATGATAAAACTACAATCAAACACCAAGATATCCTGTCTAGCGAGTTAGTATAGCTAAGGTGCATTGTGTGGAGGGTGAAATGCTTTTCTCCATGGAGATGTCATTGCTTTGTCTGGAATATTTCACAGTATGGCATTAAACCTTTCTATTGTCATGGAAACCAAACCAGACTAAACCAGGCAACCCCGCTCACAGTCAGAGAACCTGTTTTGTATTTTTGAGCTTTAAAACCACCTGTAATTTAGTAAACGTAAAGTAGAGCTGTTTAATGTCATACTGTGGAACACTCTAGGCAAAGCAATGACATCTCCATGGAAACCTTTCACCAGAAAAGTTACACAATGGAG
The DNA here is from genome assembly GCA_029959045.1 of Taenioides sp. WSHXM2023. Classification (NCBI taxonomy): domain Eukaryota; kingdom Metazoa; phylum Chordata; class Actinopteri; order Gobiiformes; family Gobiidae; genus Taenioides; species Taenioides sp. WSHXM2023. The sequence continues at coordinate 6,856,412 of CM057088.1, forward strand.
CTTTAAATGATCAACATCAATCTACGCTTTAAACCAGTCAGAAACTAGAAGGCAGCTATAATGGCACATGGCTATGCATAATGTTATCCTGAAGTGAACTCACCTCCTACACACACACGCACACGCACACGCACACGCACACACACACACACACACACACAGACGCTGATGAAGCCGAGCAGTGGAGTCTGGTCCTGGGCAACAGAACATGGAGCTGGGGGGAACGGGTTCAGTACAGTTTCATTTCAGAAGTGCGTTGCCAGACACTCACCAGGACCAAGCCGATCTTATCCGTGCTGCATTTACATGAAAAAAGTGCTGTGCTGATGTGGACTAGAGCCAGAAGAGAGGCCTGCACGCTGTATCAGACTTACCATCAGAGGAGGTCAGGCCAGGGCCAGTCAAAACACTATGTTGTGCAGAATTATCCACCACCAATTTTGGACTCATTTTCTTAACTTAAAGTGTATTTAGTGTTGTCACGATACTAACATTTGAAACTTGATTTTAATACTAAGGAATAGACTCGGTACTCAATACAACAGAATGTGATTTTCAACATTAAATCCTAGTTTTATCTGTGTAATCCCTCAGTTGTCCAGGCAGGTTCCATAGTGGTCCAAGGTCCATATTATACTTGTTCTGATACAGCTGAGGATCATTCTAAAGCTATTCAGAAAAGGTTCATTTCTGTCCTGTGAATGTGACTTTTTTTTTTTTTTTTTAAATACAAATGAGTATATAGTTTCTATACTACTTTTAATATCGATTCGTAGCTGATTTTCTATACTTTTGACAACCCTACAATGTATTATGCACAGACCATAATCTAATCTGTAATTTCTGCGCATACAAAACTACAAACTCTTGCCAGAAGGGGGAGCAGCTACTAAACCTGTTGCAATGTGAAGCAGTTTAAAGTAAGAGACAAGCAGGCGACTCTACCAGGCCAAGTTACAAGTCAGATCTGTGGAGAGGTGACCCCGCTCACAGTAAGAATGCATGTTTTTCAAGCAATTAAAATACTTGTAATTGCTAAAACACAAGATTAGTTAAATGGCATCTGGTACAAAATTGGGGACAGCAATAACATCTCCATGGAAACAAGCAGGTAAAAGTTACACAGTTCATCTTTAACCTGCTTCATGGTTACCACATTTCCACACATTTTCTTAACATTTCTTATAATGTTCTTATGATACTAAAATTTCAAACTTGATAAAACAGACTCGACTCTTAATACCGATTAAAAAAAACAAAACAAAACAAAAAAAAAACACTCTTTATTTAGACAATAGAACATGATTTTCAATATTAAATCTACTACTTTCTTCGTATTACAAGTAAAAAGTTACCCAGTTCATCTTTAACCCGCAGCACCACTGACAAAAAAATGATTTAATAGCTGCATTCGACGGAAAAACAAAAACAGTTCTGCTGAAAGAATGTTGTTGTGTGGAACCGTAAATGAGTCAACCACAGCCTTCAGCGTGTAGCCTGTAGCGTGTAAGCAAGTCTGAATGTCACAGGCTCCGAGCGTTCTATTGGGAATTCTGTGGCTAAAGCAAACACAACAACAGCCTGAGAATCCACTGCTAGTGTATGTTGCATGACACTTAAGGGTGCATTGCGTAACTTCTGGTGGAGAGTCCGTCACCTGCTTGTTTCTATGGATATGCCATTGCTCTGCCTGAAATGTTCCACAGTAAGACATTAAAAAGCTAAACATTACATTTATTCAATTACAGGTGGTTTTATAGCTCAAAAATACCTTAAAAAAACAGGCATTCTGACTATGAGTGGGGTTGCCTCTCCACAGATCTGACTTGTAACTTGGTCTGGTTTGGTCTCCATGATGATAGAAAGGTTTAATGCCATACTGTGAAACATTCCAGACAAAGCTATAACATCTCCATGAAGAAAAGCATTTAACGGACCCTCCACCCAAAGTTACACAATGCACCTTTAACATACAGTAAAGGAAAACTACTGATTTACTCATCCAGAAAAGTATTAACGTATTTATTAACCATGAAATCACATTTTTTTTAATATAACAGTATATGCTAATATAGGTAGAAGAAAAACTACCCATATTAGAACAACTGTTAGTGAGGTAACAGATTCTTAAAGAACCCATATGACAGTTTCCTGATCTATTTTATGATGATGTTTCCTCATCAAAAACACACGTTTAACACACAAACCCTGTATATTTAGGGTGAGTTCTTCTCTCCAACAGAAAACGCTCTGTTCCACCTTGTGATGTCATCATAGACTGTATAAAAAGTGGACTAAGTGAGTGTGATGTCACCCATAGGATTCGTCGCCACTCAAATGAAGCTTGTGATGCTAACAGTTACAGGGGCGAATTTGGAGCCAGGCTCTGTATTATGAATAGGATTTTTTTGACGGATGAAATAGCGAAAAAAAAAAACCCCACCAGGATCATGTGGAGTGGGTCAATACGAACATTTTAAGACCAAAATGACGAGGTTCACAGCAGCAGTTACAGAGAGAGGGGCCATAATATTCCAATGTAAGTCAATGGAAGCCAGGGTCAGTAAGAGCCGGAAGAGCCGCATGTGAACTTCCTATTTGGAACACAATGGCTAGTGCGTCAGTATTTATACATACAGTCTATGGCTCCACCGTGTTTTTGACTCCATGCACCTTCACTATAGGATCATTTGCCCTAATTGCCGAGCTCTACTGAACTCTACTGAAGGTAAAAGGTCACTGTTAACTTGAACAGTACTGCTTCATGACATTACAAGGTGAAACAGAGCATTTTGAACTTTGGAGATGTAGACAAACTAACAATAAAGGGTTACAAAACACAACTCCAGGTATGTTTTTGATGAGGTAACAGTATCATAACATGACTTAAAGCTCACAAGAGTCAATTTTGCGTAAGATAGAGTAGGACCTTTAAAGCTACCGTCTGTATGTTTATTTGATTTTTTTAATTTTTATTTTTTACCAGTCGATGGCAGATGTGAAACCTGCAAATGGTAGCTTTAATTGAAGACAGTGCGGGTAAAAATTAATTCCTTTTTCAGTTTTCATTTTGCATATAGGCTTTTCTGTAGAAGCAACAACATTGTCCAATCTGCCCCATAACGATGTTTTAATTGCTTCATTTAATCAACTTGTATCCACAGATTTATATGGGGCCTTGTCTTTTCATAGTCTGTTTTCTCAAAATGCATTTATTTCCCATAAGTACCGAATGAACAGCATCTACACACACCAAACCGTACACCCACAAATGAAAGGATCCAAGTTATAGAAGCAAAAACAAAACCTGTATATTCCAACATTTACAACTCCTGAAATTCTCACTATAAAAAAGCTTGAAATTCTGGGACATGTGAAAATGTTGACGATGTGGTGAGCGGTGTTCAAACGCTGTGTTCTTGGCAGCTGACAAGTCCAATTTACAGAGGAAAGGATTCAATTATAACACGTTTCAAAGCTCAGCCAACTTATCAATACTAAAGCTATTACAAAAACAATGACAATGAAGAAGGGAGACTATTTGGAATCTGTTGTCTCAGATGTTGCTTTATGGCTAGTGCAGTTTAATGACTGTAGGCAATTTGCTGTAAAAGTGTCTAAAAAGTTTTAATTTAAAGGGGCAATATGTAACTTTTTGGTGGAATTAAATAATATATCTACAGTATCTCTATCTTGCGCGCCTATAGAGCTGATAAATAGCGTACACATGGGTCGTCCGCCATGCGCCGCTCACTCTTCTATACATCTGAGAGCACTTAGCTCGCCACTGCCCCCTGCTGGTGCCTGGATTTTTGTTAGTATGGCTTTGTGTTTGACCTGGTGAGTCTGGACGTCCTGTTTTCATTTATTTTTTGTAGAAAAACTGCATTGTGTAGGGACGTGCCTGTCCAGTCCATCGTCCTTATGTTGAACAGTCTCGTCTTCTTCATTGTTACTATTTTTTTTTTTTGCGTATGGGTACAAATATAATTGAACTCTTGTTTTTGTTTCTCATACCTCTGTAAATATGACACATGACCAGGGTAAGTTACACGTCAGATCTATGGAGAGGTGACCCCACGAACGCATGTTTTTCAAGGTATTTATTTTGTTATTTATTTTTGCAACAAAACACAAAGCACACATGACTGAGTAAAGGCACGTTCAATATCATACAGTGGAACCTTCTGGCCAAAGCAATAACAAAACATTTAGCACAATAAACAGAAACAGGCTGAAACATAATATAAGAAACAGGCTGCCAATCTGTGCCATCAGCCCCTCCGACCACACTCATTCGAGGCAATGTGGGTGAAGTGTCATGCCTAAGGACACAACAACAGTTTGCATGAGAGGCACAGCCATCATTCTGTGGCTCCTGGTGTTCCCAGTGGTCGCCCATCCAAATGCTAACCAGGCCTGACGAGGCTGGACATGGAACAGTGGATACACGGCCATATGTTTCAGTTTATGAACTCATTTAGTCAATTTAAGGGAATATTGGACGAGTTATAATGTGCCAAAAGTCCAGAGAGCTTTGTTCAAGAAATCAGAGAAGTCAGAAAGAGCAGCACAAAACCATGGATGTGATGAACGTATGGAAAGAGAAAGAGGGAAAGAGCAGGGAAAGGAAGAGAGAGAGTGAAGACAGAGAAAGAAAGAAAAATCGGAGAGAATAAAAGATCTCAGACATGGTTTTCTTTTGCCATGTGAGAGTCTGGTAGTCGAAGGGTCAAAGGTCACACCCCTGCAGCCCCTGGGCAATACTAGTTGTGCAACAGAGCAGGGGCGGAAGAGTTTGGCACTGTAAACATAATAGCTCCAGGAGGACGGAGAGAAAACGAAGAGCAAGTCAGTCCTCACTTCTGAAAGTAGAAACAGCCATAACAAGGCTAACGCTGTCTGTTCTATATCACGCAAAATTGTCTCTTGTGAACTTTAAGCCATGTTATGATGGTGTTACCTCCTCAAAAACATATCAGTGACAGTGGTATATCCATAGAAACAAGCAGGTGACGGACCCTCCACCAGAAAAGTTACACAATGCACCTTTAATATGCTTTTTTCTTTCAGCACATATAGCATTTTCAAAGCAAAGGCGCTAAAGAGCATGTTTAAAGTCTTATAACAACACAAAGAATGCATAATATGTGTTGTTTAAAGTCTAATTCTGTATGATAACATGACTCATGAATCCATTCTTACTCCCAACATTCCCTCCCATTGTGGACGTCAGCCCCTTCTCTCTGTATCTGACAGTGAGGGGCTTTGTCCATGCGCCCGGCTAAATGACTATCTTTGAAGTTCTATCTGCACTGCTCTGACGCCTGAAACAATGATGGATTATGAGTCATTTCGCAGCAGTCTCGCACAAAGCCCTCTTCTTTCTAATCGAGATGTAGTTTTAGATGGTTCTATCGCAGTTTCAACTTTGAATTTTGAGGTTTTCTTGAGCTGTATTTAAAGGTGCATAGCTTTTCTGGTGCAGGGTCTGTCAATTGCTTTTCTTCGTGGAGATGTTACTGCTTTGTCTAGAAAAGTTGTACAGTACAGATTAAACCTACAGTATCTATCACGTCTGGAATGTTTCACAGTATGGCATTAAACCTTTCTATCTTCATGGAGACCAAACCAGACCAAGTTACAGGTCAGATCTGTGGAGAGGCGACCCCGCTCACAGTCAGAATGCCTGTTTTTCTAACTATTTTTGAGCTATAAAACCACCTGTAATTGAATCAATGTAAAGTAGAGCTGGTTAATGTCATACTGTGGAACATTCCAGGCAGAGGAATGACATATCCATAGAAACAAGCAGGTGATGGATCCCTAACCAAAAAGTTACACAGTGCACCTTTAATACATATTGCAATAGTGAGATTCATATGGTAACACTTTAAAGAAAGGGTGTTATGCAAAATAAACTTTTGGAGCTTTCTACAATGTTATAATGTTGTTCCCTCATCAAAAACAAGCCTGAAGAGCTTTTATATGTCATCTGTCCATGCTTGAGTAATTTAGTGATCTCTCCCTCTCGCCCCAAACCCTCCTTATGGTTAGCTGTAAAATTCTGTGCAATGCTCCGCCCACAAGCCTACGTCACCCATGCTCCCACACGACAATTCTCCATAATTCATCTGTGACATGCGGTAGTTTCATTAACGTTTCATTAGCGCTCTGAAGGGGGAGTGACTTAGTGTGGAGCGCAAAGGGATGGGAGACTTGTCAGAAACGAAACTGAAATTTATTAAACATGTTAATATGTTGTTTTCGGTGAATATAGCCTTTTCAAAACACTAAAAGGTAACATGGTGATCTAAAAATGTCACGTGTTAACAGTTAATACCCCATAGAAGTGTAATACCCCCTCGTTAAGAACTACACTTTTAATTAGCCCTAGTTAAGCAAGCAAAACAAAGACTTAATTCATAATTACAAATAGTGAAGAATGATTCAGGCTCTGTAACTTGTGCAACTTTTCTGGTGGAGGATCCGTCACCTACTTGTCTCCATGGAGATGTTATTGCTTTGTCTGGAATGTTCCACAGTAGAGATTAAACCTATCTATCAAGAGGGAAAACAACTATAGGCTACATTATAGGGCAGATCTGTGGAAAGGCAACCCTATTCACAGAGAATTATTGTATTTTTGAGTCATAGAAACATCCACAATGAATAAATGCTAGCTAGATATGTTTAATGTCATACCATGGAACATTCCAGGCAAAGCAATAGCATCTCCATGGAGACAAGCAGATGACGGACCCTCCTTCAGAAAAGTTGAGCAATGTAGTAATGGATTTTGAGGGACTCCACTAAAGCCTTGTATAAAGCCCTCTTCTTTCGAGAGACCTCTTTCAGATGTTGTATCATGTTCTGAACTTGGATTTGGTGATTTGGTTTATTTCTAGGTATCAGATGAGGAGATGGTGCAGTTGTCAACAACAAGTTCTGAGGGTCCGTCACATGCTTGTTTCTATGGATATGTCATTGCTTTGCCTGGAATGTTCCACAGTATGACATTTAACAGCTCTACCTTACATTTATTCAATTCCAGGTGGTTTTATAGCTCAGAAATACTTAGAAATACAGGCATTCTATCTGTGAGCGGGATTACCTCTCCACAGCATGGCACGGCCCAAAAGTGCCAGCACGAGTGCGTCCCTAGTACAGCAGGCGTTGGGACAGACAAACACAGTGGCACTAACAGGAGATTACTGGACGTCCCTCAGTAATGAGAACTACCTCAGGGTCAGCACATTATTTCACACACAGTGGGAACTTTAGTCACTTTGACTTATGAAGACAGAAGAGAAACACTTCACTCACACTGATGCAGAGCACTTCATGAAAGTGGAACATGAGAGTGGAACATGGAACACAAAGTGTCTCACTGACAATTGTTATGGTTTGCAATAAAAACATATTTGCACAAAGCGGCGCCTATCCACTTTTCATGTTGACAAGAGTATTAAAATGATGATTCAAGGGACAAAAACATGTGATTAATTTGCGATTAATCGCAAGTTAACTATGACATTCATGAGATTAATTGCGATTATATATTTTAATCGATTGACAGCACTAATTATAACACATATGAAAAGTAGTGCAATATGGGCCCTTTAAAAAGATGATCTCCTTGAATCAAACTGAGCAGTGAGGACATCTCAATATTAGCTCTGCCACAGCTGAAGTAAACATCTGCAGGGAGGAGACAGCTCACACTCTCCCACAGGGCATGGATCATTGTAACTGGCTGGACTCAATCTCCCATCAGCCCCCTCTCCCTCTGATGCCCAGAAGGGTGGAGTGCCTGCTGTACTGTGGACTCTGTAAGCTGCTGGTGGATGTGTAATTGCCTTTAAAATGGAACTCTGGCTTAAACGTTGACACACTCCAGAAAATGTGACATTTAAACTAACCATAGTATGTAATGGAGAAATTGAGCAAACTAATATAGTGTTGAGTTAATATATCTATAAATGATATAGATTACCTAACTCATTAAAGCCGCGTTATGTAAGTTTTAGGGAAAGAAACAAATACTGAAATAAAAGCATGTTGTTGTTTTTTTTTAATTGTTGTTTTTATTGTATTGAAAAACATAAAAACGTGCATTCTTTCAGTGAACAGGCTTGCATCTTCACAAACCTGACTCTTACTTAGCCTGGACGAGGGTGCATTTTTCCGTGGAAGTTTTCCTTTGGCTATAATCCTAAACACTATGATATAAAATGTATGTATTCCCATGGCGACAGATTTAACTTGCTATTTCCATGGGATTATGCTGGTGACGTGTCTCCAGAAAGTTACACAATGCACAATAAAAAATAACTAACCCCTCACCCAGAGCACACTGTAATCACATGTAATACAAGTTGTTATGGTGGGCATTATGTATCAAGTATAGTGTTAAATAAAGTGCTATAAAAACAAATGAAAAACACCTGTCCAGCCAAAACCACATGCCTTGACAAAAAAAAAAACGAGTGGGTCTGAGACGCATGCTCCATTCCCGTAGAAACAAAGTGTAAAGAGTAAAAAAGGGAAAAAAAACTACACAGAGGACTGAGTAACATCACAGATTTCTGCACAATCAACAATCGAAGAACCAAACTCAGGTAAAAGAAATTATATACTTTGTTCTGAATGTTACGAGCATTTTCGAGAGACGTCTTCCACATTTGAGAAATACGTTATATAAATTAGCAGCTCTGGTTGGTCTATGATCCGATTCTAAACCCTTCTGGATTCAAACAGAGCGTAAAAGGGTCTGGCTGGTCAGGCAAGAAAAACACAGCTCCAATACAGCCCCCTTTAACATAACTCTGCTTTTTAATATACAGTAGAATTTCCATATTGAGGAATGAAGCCTCTTAAACTACAAGCTGCATTACATTTAACTCGTGGCCTTGTGGTACCGGGGCCGTATCAAAAACGCATCAGATGGCAGTGTTTTTGGCTTTGTGAATAAATCGTGGAGCTTTTAAAGAGCGCCCATTAAAGCTTTTATTGCATCCGTCTGGCCCGACTCTGAGCGGCCGCAGCCTGGGACTCACTTTTATTTCTGCCCATTTGTTTAATGACTTGCAATATTGATGTTTCTCTCACAGCAGTCAAATATTGGCCTTGTTATTAAAAGCCTAATCTGGTCGGCTTTCAATATCACTTTACACACTGAGAGATTCTGGCCATGTGCATCCAGCGAGTAAGAACTAAATGTCAAGATCCTATCGCAAAGGTAATAACATGTCAATCAAAAAAAAGTATGACGCAGTGCAAGTTTTACAAATGCTAAATACACTTTATCTGCCTGGGGTCCAGAATACACACTTCTCCAATGCTTTATGAAGTATTAGTTGAAGATGTGAGGCTGGTCACTGGTGAGTTACCCAAAGTTCAGATGGCCGTGATCGACAGGTAGATTAGCCAATCAAGGAAACATATGGTGATTCCGCATCAAAGTAAATATGACAGCTTTTGAGGAAAAAAGAAAGGAAAGAATGTCAGAGACTGACAGAGATTGTAGATGTCTGTGGAATCAATGAGCGAAAATTAACTCTGCAAATCTGAGGTGACAGAAGTTTGATAGATGACCAGTGAGCTGCTTTGTTTCACATGCATCACTGAAATAAACAAATCTGACTGGACGATTCTGAGTGAATGTAGCTCTAGGTGTGATGGCCTCTGCATTTGACGCATCCTTCAATGCCACTGGGGAAACCCGTCAGGAGCAACACTGCACACAGAGACCCATCTCCACATGTTGAGCTAATGTTGGTCAGGACTACCTTAGCTGGAGGATTTCACCTGTTGTACATGTTTTGGGTTGATGGGGGAAAATGGAGTGTCCAGAGGAAACCCACCCAGACACAGGGAGAATATGCAAACTCCACACAGAGGCTCAGCTGTGGAACCTGGAATCGACAAGAGGCAACAGTGCCAGCCACTCACACTGCAAAAACTCAAACTAAAAAGTTAAAATTGCTTGAGTTAACCCTCCTGTTGTGTTCCGGCCAAAAGTGACTGTTTTGTTTATATTTTTTCTCAAAAATATTTTTCCTTTAAATCAGACTCATGAGGCTCCATGACTTTGTTCATATAGGGCATCTGAACTCACAAAACAATTTTGGATGATTTGTATAAAATTTTGTGCGATGTATTTAACTATTGAACACCTGTGGTGTTCTGGTCAAAAATGACCGGCTATAAGAAATGAATTAAATAAAATTGATTCCAGCAAATTCCTGTTGTTCTGAAAGACACATACTTACATTTACACACACACACCCACATCATCACTCATGTACACACACCCAGATAGCAAAACAGTCCACCAGCAGCCTGCTGCTCTTTTGCCATATTGTACATGTGACGTGCACGTGTGTCCATGAGTGAGCAAATCTGGGCATAAGCAACCAGACAACCAGTCAAACACACATGCATCTATTTACATTAACACAAAGCCTCAAATACAAATATACAAACATATGTACACAAATACTATACACTAACACACATGCACACAAGGACACACATGCACACTCAAGCTCTCATGTACTCTCAAACATTCATGTACAGACCACATAAACACACACATACTCACTCAAATACACTCACACAAACTCAACTCAACAATCACTCACTGGTTTTGGACAAATCCACTGGGACAGGGGAGACAGGGCTCAGAACTGGGACTGTCCCGGGTAAATTGGGACGTCATTTTCGAAATTCAAAACTGGGACACACCCAGGTTGGGATGGTTGGTATAAATAAAACTGTGAAAAGAGTGCGTAACATTGTCCATTCTCCACTCACTTGTGGGTCAGTTATAATCTGGGGGACTTCTACTGGTGCATTTTTTGCCTTATGCTTATTTTCAAGCACTGTTTTCTGTATTTTAGTTAAACAAACAATATATGCCTCTCTTTACTGTTGGCATTGATCAGATTGGTCAAAAATAGGGACACCTGGGACATTTCTTGTATAAACTAGGACAAATCACTGGTTTTGGACAAATCCTCTGGGACAGGGGAGACAGGGCTCAGAACTGGGACTGTCCCAGGTAAATAGACACACCTGGGGGGTCCTAGTAAGAGGTTTAAGTCATAACTCAGTTCAACTATTTAAAACTATCATTCAGCTTGAGTCTGATGGAGGCACATGTGGCAGGTTTGCATAGAAATCAGATTTGCATTTAACTCAGCTCCATCAATTGACCCGAGGAACTGTATGTACGATTCTGATTTTAAATTTCATCTGTGTAAATGTGTTCAAATCAAATCTAGCTTTTACTGATGACAATACCAACAGTGGGCTCATTGAGGGCCACAGTCTGGTGGTCATTACAGTGAATAATTACAATATGTGCATTTATATCAGGTTAGACCGAGCCACAAGACCTTTATCAATGCTCAGATCCTCAATAAGAAACACTCAATATTTTATTACGGCCTTATGAAGGTAGATATAGAGATAGATTAATACTTAACAAATAGATAACAAATAGCCATATGCATGTGGAACAAATGACAGGGACAACAGCCTGTCCCCAAAGGTGCTCTCCTGTCCGCTGAAAAAACAAGTTGCATGATCTTAAGTCAATGAGCCTTAATGGCCTAAATAGCAAACTGAAGATCAAGATGTTATTTTTTTTTCTGAAATTCAAAATAAATAAATGATTTCAAACCAAATCTCTCTGATATACTTGGGCACAGAAAGGTCAGATTAACAGCACAAGAGACTAAGATTTTAAAGTTATTAAGTTGATAAAAAGGTCAATCACCAAATTGGATGAAAATTATGTATTACAATGGATTTTATAACACCTCAATGGAGAAGTGGTCATTTTTGATACAACAGTAGTAAAGATGAAATGAACACTACAGGAGGGTTAAGAAAGTTTTATTACAATTTGAGTAAACTTGTCTGGAATGTTTCACAGTATGGCATTAAACCTTTCTATCTTCATGGAGACCAAACCAGACCAAGTTTCAAGTCAGATCTGCGGAGAGGCGACCCCGCTCACAGTCAGAATGCATGTTTTTCTAGGTATCTTTGAGCTACCACCTGTAACTGAATAAATGTAAGATAGAGTTTTGTAATGTCATACTATGGAACATTCCAGGAAGAGCAAAGATATATCCATAGAAACAAGCAGGCGATGGACCCCCAACCAAAAAGTTACACAATGCACCTTTAAATAAGCTGTCCCCTTATTACCTCTGCCAAAGATTTCTTGATGAGTAGGAGTGAGATGTCAGATGCTGTGTTATCGTGTATTTGCGTGTGTTATCGTGTGATGTCGTGTGTTAGCGTCCGCACTGCTGTGTCTGCTCTGGAGGTTCCTCTGTGATGGCGGAGATACGACCCCTGGAACCTGTGGGAAATGAAATGTTCAGTGTGGCTGTGGAGAGCAGGCTGAAGATAAGAATTATCTCAGTCATTAGAAGCAATTACAGATTACACAGGCCAATCCTGACACACAAATACTGACACAAGCCTCAGACGCTACCGAATGTTGGTGTGGTGAGAAGAAAATGCGGAAGGAAATGTAGCTGAAATTATTTATGCAGTCTATTGATTTCTACCTCGTGCTTAATTGAGAGATTAGTACAAGCTGTGATGTCGATGAAATCACAGAATGGTAATGTCAGGAAGTAATGATGCTGATGGCGTAGTCCCTCATTCATCCAGGAGTTTGCTGGTGTAGAAAAGGTTTCAAAGGCAAGGCAAGTTTATTTGTACGGCACAATTCGTACACAAAGTAATCCAAAATGCTTTACAGAATAAGAAAGGCATTAAAATCACAATACGGACAAATCAGAACATAAATAATCATAAAATTAATATTAAAAGAGAAGAGAGGAGTGCGGATAAAAACAAAAACCTTTCAGTCACATGCACAGTTAAATGGAACTGTCTTGGACCTGGATTTCTCCTTCCTTCAGGCAGATGTATGGCAATGTCCACCTGCAATTTTTGTCCAGTTGACAGAATTGAATTTCTCTTTTGCTTTCTTCAAGGGGCGGTCATCTGGACAATGTTTTGGAAATCAAGGTTTCGGCTCCCACCCAGAAGCCATTTTCAATTTGATGTTACTTGTTTGAGACACGAGGATATACACTACACTTAAATAAGTCTTGTCCCTTAAGGAAGGAGTTTTAAAGGGCCCATACTACGATACTTGTGTTTTGTTTCATTCACATTTTTAACACAAAAAACCTGCTTATTTAGATTGAGCTCCTCTCCCAAACGGAAAAAAACACACGGCTCCACCTTTTGACATCATGTGGTAATGCAGGATTTGATTTTTGGAGGTGGCACGTCAACTGTTTCCATGGTAACAAGCATATTTGGCCCTCCTTCAGGCCAAAAAAAGTGTCAGGTTTGTGGAGATGCATGGTTAGTCAGAGTAAGGACATATGATTTTAGTGCAAAGAAACACAAAAAAAAACTTTTATTTTAGTCTTGTTTCTTTGGGCTAAAAAGTTACATAAATAAATACACCAAAAGTAACAATGTCAATTAGAAAAAACATTGTATTGTCCCATCACTTTTCCGTAGCGCTCCTTACTACCCTATATCAGTTTTCTTGTGTGTTCTATGTGTTCTCTATTTATTTCCTCATGTAAGACTGATGTTTTGCTAATCGTTGCAGTCGGATAAAGAACCATTCATTTCAAACACCGAGTTGACATTTGTGTACGACCTGAGTTATTCTTGTTTTCTCACAGCAGCTGTACTCTGCATGGGAAACATAAGCAAACGGCTGCGTCTATAAAGCACTTAAAGACTTGTAACGGCGCTCTGGCTCTTTACACGAAGCATCTTTTCACCAGTCTCTGAGCTCAAGTATCGACTGAACTGCTGGTACTGTTTTTCTTATTTATTTTCACGACTGTTTACAGTATAAATTCTCAGTAAAGGCATCAAAACTATGAATGAACTCTTATGGACAGCAGTAAACAAAAAATAAGCTCAAAACTTGTTGGAAAAATGACCCTTTTCTTTTATCACTGCTTTTGACAAATGGCATTCTGTGATTCTGACAGGGCACACCTTGAACTGAAAACCATTTCAGGAGACTTTTACTACTGTACAGCTCAATGAGAGAAGGGCAAGGGTTTGCAGCGCTGTCAACAAAGCAGAGGGTGGATGCTTTCAGGAATTTGAATTTGAAACAAATTTTAAAAGAATGTAATAAACAAAGAAAAACAGCGAGTGAGAGGATGAGTACATTTAAAGAGGGGATGTTACACTTCTGTGGGGTACTAATTGCTAAAACATAACATATTTAGATCACTGTGTTACCTTGTATTGTTTTGAACATGCTATAGTCACCAAAAAACAACATCCCGCTAATGAAACTACTGCACATCGCATCAGGTTTGTGAAGTTGTAGTGTATTGTTTTGTATCATGTTTTTTTGTGTATTTATGGAGAATTCGAATAGTGCCCAGCAGAGATCTCTAGATTACTCAAACATGTATGGACATCTAAAACCTCTTCAGACATATTTTTGAGCTCTGAGTAATTTTTTCATGATTTTTCCACCTTTAACATAATATATTGATACAGTATTGATAGTTTGCATAGTAGCGCCAGTGACCAAATTAGGCATTTCAAGTACTAAGTCTTCAACGTTTGACACTCCAATCACTTCTTCGTATGGGTCCACAGCTCGGTACCACTGTGGTTTTCCAATAAGAGAAACATTCACAACTAAATGTGTGGTTTGGACTTCCATGAAGCTTTTACAGAGCCAGAGATATTAAGATACTGGGTTTAAACAAACTCTATTTGGTCTTTTCCCCTTTCTTTTAAATCAGTGTTACTCAGAATAACACAAATAAGTCCAGACCAACTCCAGTGGGACCTACACTCACAATGGATGAAATTGAAAAACAAGCACAAACAAAGATTTTTATACACTCAGCATTTCACAGTTTTCTTTTCTGCGTCACAGTTGTTTAAACAGAGATGCCCAGATTGCCATTTTCCATCAGATATGAGCATTTTTGTTAAAGCTTATATCAGAATAATAAGAGTCAAGCAAGGACTAGGCATTTGTAACAACCATAAACTGTTTATATAAATGGACATAGCTAACTACTGCTACTAGCATGATACTGCTCCATCAGCTCTGGCTCCTCTTCACTTTCTATTGAAAATCTGTCACCCCTCTCCCTGTAACCGCTGCAGTGAGCCTCGTCATTTTTATCTGATCTTTTTTCTCTATTTTTTCCCGTAAATCAAGATATGAAGATTAATGACAGACCAACGAGGCTTGTTCTTTCCCCAAGGTCGGCTCCAGTGAAATGAATCGCCGACCGAGGCCAGCAGTTACAACGGCTAATTTGAAGCAGAGTTCCATCTTTGGAATTCCGACTGTGAGTATCAGAGCAACCAAGCGGCCAATCGGTAGCGAGGTTGTTAAAGGTAATACGGCCCCATATGTGGTTTTTGGCCTTCCAACTTTTACTGGAGCCAGAGATATTAAGACACTGGGTTTAAACAAACTCTATTCTGTTTTTCCCCACTTTCTTCTAAATAAACAGTCCAGACCAGCTGTAGTGGGACCTACACTGTACAATGTGTGGAATTGATAAACAAGCATATAATACATTAACTTCTACATATTCTCCATCTCTCAATTTACCACTGCCCTTTCTCTTTTTCACCTCAGCAGTCTAAACATAGATGCCCAGACTGACCTTTTCCATCAGATATAAGTATTGTTAGAAAAGAAAAGAGCTGCTTATAGAAGGACAAAGGGAAGAGAACCAAGCAATGAGCATCTGAAACAACCTGACTTTTACTGTCTTAAAAACGTGAAAAACAGAACTAGTTCCTTTTAAACTGTTTGCAGTGGTCCAAAGTTATTCCTCACTTACCTTATGCAATCCTAGCATTCAAATAATTCACCACGATGACTTTATAAGCGATATTCACAACGTTCAAAGTGCAGATTTGCAGTCATGATTATACAACAAACAGCAACTAGCATCCTAACTCATACTTCCTGATTCTCAGTGCTTTAATTAGATGCAAACTGTACATTGGTGCTGCTTAAAAATATATCTGTTCTCGAGGAAAACAAATAAAGGAGTAAAAGGCTTTTAATTTCAAACTGTGAATTGACAAATGCAATGCTAAAATGTCCAAATATTCAACCTGGAATAATACATTTCATTTCCAGATGTGGGTAAGTACTCAATTACGCGTACTTTTCTTTTTTTTTTTCATTTACTTGAGAAATTGTACGAAATAGAAACAGTAAGAAACTGTAAAAAACTGAAACTGTAAGAAATTGTACTTTTCAGAGTACTTTTCTAGCAGCACACATTTACTCCTACTTGAGTAATACTTTTAATTCAGTACTCTTACTTGGGTAAAAGTTTTGGTTCCTCTTCCTGCTATGAGTAAGTCTACAAGTGACAAAAGCTTTATGTGGACAATATGAAATGATTTGAACATTTGTGTTTCTTGTACCACTCCTTCAGATACACTATGATTTATTTGCCTCATTTTTGTGTCTATCCTTGGAATTTTTATGCACTATTTACCAAATTTGATGCACTATTTAATGTTTTGTCTTTGAAATTACATTGACCTCAATCTATAAATCAGATGCTATGTCCTGACAGTTACACTTTAAAGGTGCACATACCTAAAAAAACAGGCATTCTGACTGTGAGTAGGGTTGCCTCTCCACAGAGCTGACCTGTAACATAGTCTGGTTTGGTTTCCATGAAGATAGAAAGGTTTATCACTGTACTGTGAAACATTCCAGACAAAGCAATAACATCTCCATGGAGAAAAGCATTTGACGGACCCTCCAACAGAAAAGTTACACAATGCACCTTTAGTTTATTCTTACTTGAGTAGTAGTTTACCCAAATACTTTTTTACTCTTACTTGAGTAATTTCTTGGACCACTACTTTGTACTTCTACTTGATTAATATTGTTTCGAAATAACATCACTCCTGCTTTAGTCCAATCTTTTTTCTACTCTTCCTACCGCTGTTCATTGATAGGTGAAGTGTCACATGAAACAAGCTGCTGATTAGCCATTCAAAGCTGTTCAGGACCCAGATCTGTACATGTCCAGTACCCGCCCCTCTGGACATCACATTGGCAGAGCTGCATACGCATACATACTTTTAAAAGCTTCAATTTAAACCAGAGGCAGCAGAGCTGCTCCTGTGACACCAGCCTCTGTGGATTCTCACCTTTAAACACTAAACTTTTTACATTGGTTATATATTCTTTGTTGATAGGATGAATTATGTTTTAAATCACAATATAAAAGTTCACAACAAGAGAAACAATGGCAAAAGGAGAAATTTAATTTGTCAACTGGACAGAGTTTATTTGGTCGAATACATTTCGCAGCTCATCCAAGCTGCTTCTTCAGTTCTGGTCAGATGCCCTTCAGGCAGATATAAAGCAGTGTCCGCCAGCATCTGACCAGAACTGAAGAAGCAGCTTGGATGAGCTGCGAAACGTATTCGACCAAATAAACTCTGTCCAGTTGACAAATTAAATTTCTCCTTTTGCTATGGATTCTACCTGGACGACTGAGGGATTCTACACACAAGAGAGACAACGTTTTGCAGCGATAACAAATCGTATCTGCGATGCTGCATTAATGAAGCTACTCACCATTTCACTTTGGTTGTCTGCACCACGTGCCTTTTCCTTCAGAAGTTGTTCTTGTAAAGTTGCTGTCTGATGCCGTAAAGTGTTTTATATTTATCCTGCCCGGTTGTAAACTTTCCGTAGTCCATCACAAGTCATTCCCCGAGCTCCTGATGGAGCACATGGTGTTTATGCGACTGTAGTCGTTTTAGAGACCGTATTTTGAAAGGGCATCGGAAGTTTATTTTGACACTGTGCCCATTTTCTGTCTTTCCCCTGCTAAAAAGCCTGGAGATGCTCTGTTGACGCTGCAAAATTAGAACGCCAACCTAATTTGAGTGGTGTGTAGCATAATGACGGCCACTGGACACGAGTATGACATTGTTGGTGTAAATTGTCTGACCAGTTAAAATGGAAAGCCAAACCTGCTCATGTGCTGCTTGTGTGCTGTGCTGCTGCGCTTACACACTGTTACTGCTTTGGTGTAAATGAAGAGCTCATTTAAGCACCACCCAGGCGGTGCAGAAAGAGCCTGTCACAGAGTCTAGTGCACTGGGGTGGAAAACAGCGCCCCCTCCTGAGGTTCAAGTGACACTGGTTAAAGCAGGAGTGAATGTGACACCACCCACCCATGCACCTTGGGGTGACAGGGATCTGGTACATTCTAAGTGAGCAAGGTGTAAACACGCACAGGGGTAAAGCAAGGTTGTGATCATGTCTGCCAATGGAACCAGCCTGTGTGTTGTTGCCTTATCATAGCATTTATGTGTAGTTTTATTGCTCAAAAATACCTAGAAAAACAGGGATTCTGACTGTGAGTGGGGTTGCCTCTCCACAGATCTGACCAGCCAAAACAATAACATCTCCATGGAGAAAAGCATTTGACGCATCCTCCACCAAAAAAGTTACACAATGCACCTTTAAAGGAAACATGTACTGCAAAAAAAAAAAAAATAGAGACATCATGAGTCCAGAGATTGTGCAGGAGAAACTGTATAGAAGTTCAGATTTTGTACTTGTGAAGCAACAATCCGGGCAAAATGTTAACAGAGTATTTTGGAGTGCTCAGAGTAGATGACTTTGGATCAACGGATCCAAAATATGACTCCAGGACCAGCAGTGAAGCAGTTTGTTGTGATGATGTGTACGCTGACATACCAAAAAGGAGCAGTCGGAAATTAGCTCTGTAGTTTAGATCCGGAAGTCAGTAGTTTCTTTTATTAAGTAGTTTCAGATCAATATTTAGATTATAACTATACAGATAAATGCATGAATATGAACCAAAATGAGGGGAAGACATTGTAGAAAGGTAAGGTATGGTATACTTTATGCACCGACTTAGAAAGTGTTTTATAATCTGATAATCAGTGAGTGCACGGTTAGCTTGCTAGTTGTCGTTAGCTCTACTGTTATGGCAAAACTGGTCTTTAAGAGTAGTGGAAAGCGCTTATAAATTCATCACACAATTAGGATGCTCTGAGGTAAGTGAACTGTTCTGTTTTGCACGTTTTTAAGTCAGCAAAAATGAGGTATAGCACCTTTAACCATTCATAGTAGATGCCCCATTGACAAAAACAACCCAGATTTACCACATTTAACAAAACAGAAAAGGAAAAATGTAGCGTGTCATGTTTTGCATTGGAAACACCTTTTAGTGTCAGGTTTGAACATTTCTCGAAATTTGAGATGTGGTGGTTGAAGCCTCTCGCCTGCCCTCCTCCTCTGTTTTCTTGTCATTCCGGTGTGATTCGGAGTGGCAGATGGGAGCAGTGTGGTTTGAGGTGCTGTTATAAAGAGGTAATCCATGACATCTGTCTTTATTTCTCCTGGTGCTCTTTATTTATTTTATGTTTTGTTTGTTACTGTATAATCTAACTGAGAGTTAACCAGTTGTCAATTATGGTCACTTTTGTTTGGGATCAGGTGCTGTCCATGTTTTCATCTAAATCTATTAAAGGTGAACTGTGTAGCTTTTCTGATGGATTGTGGGCCACCTGCTTGTCTCCATGGAAAGGTTTAAACAACTGTAATAAAAAAACCCCCAAAACAAAACACTACACTGTGAGACCAGCTACCAGAAAAGTTAGTGCACCTTTACCCTTATGAACAAGGCTGATAGTATGATAGGATTTTTACCTGTGATGCAACAATCTAAGCAAAATTGAACATTTTAGAGTGCTCAGTGAAGACTACTTTGGAGCATGAATGAAGCAAAACACAACTCCAGCTATGTTTTTGATGATGGAACAAAAATAAAACATGATTTAAAGCTTTAATGACTGCCCAAATAGAAAAAGACGTACCCAGACGTTTAAAATTCTTCAGATTTAAGTATATCTTCAGATGTTTTGTACAAATTAGAACAGCAAATCTTTTAGTTGTATTCTACATAAGTTCTACAACATGAAAGGCCAAGGATAAAGCGTCTAAAAGAAGTTGAAAAGACGTGAATCCTGCGTAATCTCATTTCAAGTCTTTTGTGTAATGCTCTTAGTCATTCATCTGAATTGGGCCCAGTACAGGAATAACACAGCACAATAGCAGCATGAGTGTGAACAATTCCCCCTGATTGGTTTGCTTCATAACAATCACCGAGAGGTGATTTTCTCAAAGAGGACACTCCTGTTACAGAGGCGCTCATCACCACGACACCTCTGCTGATGACACACACTCCGCCATTACTCACACGCTCTCTCGGAAATAAATACTTTCTACATGTAATACATCTAGATCAGCCACATTGCTAGGGAATTACTTGTAATATATATTTGGCTGCCATAGCAACCCATCAAGCTAACTAGACAACTGTACACCAATGATATATGTATGTTTAAACTAAATTATGTTAACATTTCTACATTGCTGCTACTGAATGTTAAAGGTGCACTATGTAACTTTTTGGTTGGGGGTCCGTCACCTGTCTGTTTCCATGGATATGTCATTGCTCTGCCTGGAATGTTCCACAGTATGACATTAAACAGCTCTACCTTACATTTATTCGATTACAGGTGGTTTTATAGCTGAAAAAATATCTAGAAAAACAGGTGCTCTGACTGTGAGTGGGGTTGCCTCTCCACAGATCTGACCTGTAACTTGGTCTGGTTTGGTCTCCGTGGAGATAGAAAGGTTTAATACCATACTGTGAAACAGCAATAACGTCATCATGGAGAAAAGCATTTGATGGACTCCACACCAAAAAAGTTACATAATTAAGTATCTATTTATCTATCTTATGTGTAATATCATTTGATTATGTGGGTACCAAGATAATAAAATAAAACGCTACACTGTGTACCAAAAGAGGCAACGTAAAAGTATCACACTGCGTAATAACATGTATCGTAAATGTAGATGTAACACAGTGTGTAACAACCAGAGTGACCTGGAAGTAACACAAGATTCAAGGACTTGTTTTCATTGTCACAAGGTACAAGTAGCATTAAACAGTAAGTGTGGCAATACAGTATCAGTGCAGTTCAAAAGTGCAAATACTGGAGTGTAAACATTATCTAATATGTCATAAAGGCAGAGGTAGATACAGCAGTATGAAGTGTCAATTAACTAGTTTTTGCAAAGTCCAGTTCACAGTTACGGCAGGCGTGGGGTGTGGAGGATTATGGGGGAGCTCCGTTCAGAAGGCAGTAGGTGGAACAGGCGGTGTGCTGGGTGGGAGCAGTCTCTGAGGATGGTGTACACAGTGGAAATCTCCAGGAGCTCAGACCAGATCATTTTCCCAGCGCTTTTCACCCCCCTCTTTAGTGCCTTCTTTGCCTTAGTGCAGCTGGAGAACCACACACATACACCATACATCAGCAGACTATGAAAGGCACAGTTGTAAAAGTTTGTCCTGAGCCTCTGGGGGAATTCGACTCTCTCCAGCTTTCTCAGGTATAAGAGTTGCTGCTGAGCTTTCCCTACAGCGGACGTGATGTTTAGGCCCCAGGACAGATCTGCAGACACAGTCAGGCCCAGGAATTTAAAGGAGAACACCCTCTAAACTGCCTCTCCATTGATGTACAGTGGTGACTTGTCACTTTACAGAAGTCTGCAGTCATTTCTTTGGTCTTCTCTATGTTGAAATCCAGATTTAGTTTTTTGCACCACTCAGCTAGTTGTTCGACCTCCTCCCTGTATGCAGTCTTATTGCTGTTTGTAATGAGTCTGAGCACAGTTGTGTTGTCTGCAAATTTTATGATGTGATTAGACTTAGACTGAAACAAACTTCACAAGGGAAATGATTTAACAAGGAAAATGATTTAACAAGGGAAATGATTTAGTGGGGAAGAGGGCCGAACAGTCATGGATGTGGAGGATGTACAGTAGTGGGCTTAGTACACACCCCTGAGGAGTACCTGTGTTGATGTACATGGGAACACATGCGACCCTGTAATGACAAAAACATGTAAAAATATGTCACATAAATGTAATGAACAGTGTAATAACCCGTATAACCTGATATAACAACATGACGTAACCCAAATGAAATGTAGCGTAACAACATGTAACATCATGGACAATGTATCAAAGGCTGTGGCTGTGTAAAAATATGGCTAAGTGTGACCTCAGTTATGTCGGTCCTGTTTGATACCATTACTGCATAATTCAAAAGTCTACATTCTAATAAAATGAGACGATTTTGTTGATCTTTCAGTTCCTCCCACAGCTTTAGCTGTGTTCCTCTCTAACTGTAAAAACATGTGCAGAGAAAGTAGGCCGTTTGGGTTAGTTTTGGACCAGGACTTCAGACAGAGGAGTGAGGGTCATCAATCAGTCATCACACACACTTTCAACATCTACAGCGTGTGGTTTTGGCGGCTATAAGGAACGCATGAGAGTTTGTGAGCCAATATCACAGAAATATTTTTCTGTATTAACTTTAAAGTGGCTGTACCTGATTTTTTTCCATATAGTTGAGCTAAATTTGTCTTGTCCAAGTATGGATATATTGTATACAGTAAGCAGCTCTTATGGTAGAAGAGAGACTGTCTAGGGTTGTCAAAAGTATTGTAAATCAGATACTAATTGATATTAAAACTAGTATCAAAACTAGATACTCATTTGTACAGGTATCAGTACTAACAAAGTCAGATTCATAATGTAAATTCTTATAAAAGGAAGTACTATGATTTAAAGTTGAAAATCACATTCTATGTTTAAATAGAGTGTTTTTTAAATGACACTGGGGAACACTAAAATTTTAACTTTCTGTTGCATTGGATTTTGTAACTGATTCTGAAGGATTTTTAGGCGCTGATTTCAAATCTGAAATTAGTTTTTCTCCATAAGCTCTAGTTTTCATGCAATTTGAGATAGATGAAATAGTCTAAATCTGAATTTACGTAACCCAAATCTAAGCGTTTTGAGATTATATACATAGATAGATTCTAATATTTTTATCATGCTTCTTTTTTCCAGATCAAACATGGCTTCCTCATCGAGACATCACTGTAGAAACAAGCCTGATGCCTTCTGTTACATCTGTGGTTGCTACACACTCCATCATAATAAAAATCAAAGATTGCATAAAATCTGTAGCTTGCAGAAAAAAACTAACTTCAGATTTGAACTCAGCACACTTAAATTGACTGAAAACAAGTCTTTCTTTAAATGCAACATATAGAGTGTTCCCCAGTGTGATCATTGTGGTAACCTTAGTGAGTATTAGGTCTATTCCTTAGTACTGAAAACAATTTTGAAATTTTAGTATTGTGACAACACTAGTACTGTCTGCATGTAATTATAAAGCATTTTACCGTTAGAGAATCAGGATGTGCACTGTTAGCATGCTAATGTTTGTCAGCATTGTCATGACCGCAAAACTTGCTCTGGCCTCTGGAAGCACTCATAAACTCAAATAGGTGAATAATTAGGATGCTCAGAATGCATAAGGTAAGTGAGGAGTAACTCTGGACCACTGCAAACTGTTTAAACTGAACTAGTTCTGTTTTCAGCACATTGGTTTACACGGTAATTGGTCCGTATGGATCTTTAAACAAGCAATTACTTCCAAAAAGCATTGTTAATTTGCAACCAACAAAACACAGACTATAGCCCATCTGAGCCAGAACTCTAAAAAGTTAACTATATTGTCCCACACTGATTGGCTGCACTATGGCAGAGTAGTTAGCACACTTGCGTTACAGCAGAAAATCCCATGGAAGGATTCAGTGAACAGTAGGGATGGGACAACATCTCGTGCCTCAAGTGAGACCAAACTGTCACATGATAGTGCACACTTGATTTTGTGAGGATAAAAAATGGGCTGAGTGCTTACGAGTTACACCTCTCGAGAAGCCAGTTAAAGGTGCACTGTGTAATTTTTAAGTAGAGGGTCCGCCAATTACTTGTCTCCATGGAGATTTTATTGCTTTACCGCCAATTTACTGGTGAGATCTGTGAAGAGGTGACCCCACTCACAGTAAGAATGCATGTTTTTAAAGATAATTTTTGAGCAACAAAAACACCCACAATCGAATAAATGCATCTTATGTAAGTTTAGTACCAAATTATAGAATGTTACAGGTACAGCAACAGCATCTCCATAGTAGCGGACCCCCAACCTGAAAAGTTATGCAGTGCGCCTTCAAAAACAATGCTACAATGACAAAAAAAAATATATAATTAAAAAAAAAAAAAATAAATATATATATATATATATATATATATATATATATATATATATATATGTGTGTGTGTGTGTTCCTCACCTTCCACGGTGGTTGGTCTCTCTCACCCTCATCAGCTCGGGCCCTCTACCAGAGGCCTGGGAGCTTGAGAGTTCTGCGCAGTATCTTTGCTGTTCCTAGTACTGCACTTTTCTGGACTGAGATGTCTGATGTTTTTCCGGGTATCTGCTTGAGCCACTCCTCCAGTTTGGGGGTTACAGCCCCGAGTGCTCCGATCACCACGGGCACCACTGATGCCTTCACCTTCCAGGCCTTCTCCAGCTTATATATATGGCTTATATATATGTATATATGTATATATATATATATATATATATATATATATATATATATATATATATATATAAAACTAACTAAAAATAGTTTCGAAATTTAACAATAACTATTTATTTATTACAAATTATGTCAAAATATCGTCTTGTCTCATTCTCGTTGACCTAATTTCACATCCCACCCCTAGTGAACAGTGGTAGTAAAGGGGGCCTGGCTCGGTTCAGTCTCTTTAAAGGACACGTTTATGGCTCTCAGTAACTTATCTGTTTTTACTGGTTGCCATTGAGAGCTTTGGTTTGAATTATTAGTCTGGCTGATACAAAATGTGCATCACGCTTACACCATTCGTTTATTATTGTTATTTATTTCAACCCCATTACTTGTCACCAGATTGACAGCTACTTTTACTGGGGTCCAATAAAAGATACATTTGGAAACAGTGTCCATAATATTACAACTGAAATATTATATTCATTACATTCTCCCGTATAATGTTTTTGCCTATAGCGTTAGCACTGAAACTGTGCAGCTATAATCGCTAATAAAAACGGCATCATATATTTAACTACAGTTTTGGGAGACATAGATTAGCAACGACCTGACTTACACTGTGCATTTGATTTTCAGGTTTTAAAGTTCTTCTCTCAAACAGAAAGCACTCTGTTCCACCTTGTGATGTCATATGGTTATACAGGAAGTGCTCCACTGTGTTTTTAAACTCCACACACCATCACTAGAATCATTTGGATCATTTAAGCCATGGAATTGACAATTTCTATGGTAGATGTTAACTTGAAAACTACCACTACGTGACATCACAAGGTGGAACAGAGCTTTTTGAGCTTTGGAGATGTAGACAGACTAATGATAAAGGATTACTCAAACATGAGGGAATAAACAAAACACAACTCCAGGTGTATTTTTGATGATTTACGTTGAGAATTTGATTTTCAGGCATGTTAGGGAGTTAGTCACAATAAACACAGTAAACACTGACGCTCTGGTAGGTTTTGGTTTCACTTTAAGATCGCTAACCAAACAATAGTGTGCTAGTCTGTTGTGGAGGGACTGTAGTTTTATCATTTCTGCTGATCTAAAACACATGTCTATTATTTTCTGGGCTGTTTCTTACCCAGTGCAGTTGACCGCCTCTCCCAGTCTGTGCCTAATGTAATCGCCCTGTGTGGTTACATGCAGCGGGGGGCCAAGTGCGGACTTATTTTGACCTCAAGACTTGCTTATACAATACATCCATACAGGAACAAGACATATTTTTACCTGACAAAGGCTTTAAAGTTGCACTGTGTAATTTCTCTAGTGGACAGTTTGTCGTGACACAACAGGGAGAGGACCCAAAAGCAGACACGATCCAGGTGAAGTTTTAACAATTTATTATTACAGGAATTGTGAAATATTGCAGGGCTGGAGCCAGGTCAGAGAGCAGCAGGTAAGTGTGGATTTGGCAGGTTGGCACGGCTGGAGCTGGAGGTGGATCAGGACCAAGGCTAGCAGAGGAGCTGAGGCAGAAAACAGACAAAGCAGGTAAGTAAAAATGCAAAAACACCTCGTTAGATTTAGAAAAGGCCGGGGTAAATGTTCACCACGCAGGTTAACTGACAATCGGGCACAGGCGGTGTGAAGAGCTCAGGCGTTTAAACTGTACAGGTGTAGATGAGCAGATGAGGAGCCATGGTCACACCCAGCCAGTTCCAAATAAGGTAATTAAGGTAGTGAGGCAAGTGTGAAACCTGGAGTGCACACGGTTAGCCACCTGTTTGTTTCTTGAAAATGTGACTGCTTTCACACAGTCTGGTATAAGGTCCATATTACACTGTTTTCTGATCTATGTTGTGTTGTTTCCTCATCGCAAACGTACCTGGAGTTGTGTTTTGTTTCTTTCACACATTTAACACACAAACCATTTAGGCAGACCTCCTCTCTCAAACTGAAAACATTGTGATCCACCTTGTCATGTCATGCGGTAATACGGGAAGTGCTCCACTGTGTTTTTAAACACCATATACCTTCACTAGAATCATTTGGATCATTTCAGCCCTGGGATTGACAATCTCTACTGAACTAAATGTATAAATGGGAGCTGTTAACTTGAAAACTACCGCTTCATGACATCACAAGGTGGAACAGAGCATTTTGAGCTTTGGAGATGTAGATGTAATGAAACAAAACACAACTCCAGGTCTGTTTTTGAGGAGGTAACAACATTATAACATCAATTTTGCGTAATATAAGACCTTTCATTTATTTAGTTATCTGGATTTTATTTTATACAATGGATATTACTAAGTTTTATGCAATTTTATGGAACACTCCAAACAAAGCCACTCAGAATAAAAGTTTTAGGACCCTCCACCTAAAATCTTGCATTGTACCCTTTTAACACCTTAAATGTCTTCTCAGTTCTCTCACTTTATAGCTGCACTGCTGACTGAAGGCATATCTAAATGACTGTATATTATTTTTAAAGCCTTTTCCATACCTCATTGTTTCTGTAATATTAAAAGTGCATGCATGCGGTGCAGGGGGTGATTCTTGGGCCTGTAAACTGGAGTGAACCTGCCTCTAATCGCTGTCGTTTGGCTGAAGTGCTGCTCTGTTTTTAACTTCTCATTATCAGCACGTTGGGGAAATGGTTATATTTGCTCCGGCTATTAGCACCACCCAGTGTTTTCTATGAGCTCATTATAAACAGTATAATGAAAACAGTCACTTTCACTTCATCAGCATTTATGTGCAGACCAGACACCCACGCAGTAATTCATATTTTAATCATTTAAATGAGTTTTAACCAGAAGAGACCTGGTGTAAGTTGCGTTAACAGTACAGTATGTAACTTTGTGGAGGTGGCACATTACCTGAATTATCTCATGGAAATAGAAAGTTAAAACAAAACTTCTGAACATTCTCCATGAAGATAGATATGTGTTATGCTGTGGAGGGTTTCAGAATGCTGAAAAATTTGGACTGTTGCCATAGCAATTAACAATTTAGAACAAAAATATTATATCTTTAGAATGGGCTCTGTTCACACTTGCGTCACAAAACCGGAAGACATTTGGAAACATGCAGATGATGATTTCCTTTGGGCTCTGTTTGAGATAGCAACTCTGACAAAATCTGGGAAAACTGAGAAAATAGCGCAGTTTTCTTCATCTAGAAGTCATTGTATTCTTTCATTTTTCCTTTTATAAATTACCTATTAATTTGTGTATTATAATTTGTCCCATCTCTCATGGAAAGCTTTGGCAGGTTGTGAAGACGCTGCTGCGGTTTTATCACATGCCCAGTGTCGGGAACTACACCAGAAGTCGTCATCCACATGTTTCCAAATGTCTTCTGGTAAGTGTGAATAGAGCCTATTCTAAAAAGTTTGCAAAATGTCACATGAAACCCATGAATAGTCAAAGGAACAACATTTCCATTGAAACAAGGAGGAGGAAGCCGTCCTCCAGGCCAAATGAGAGTGTGGAGATGCAATCCCGCTTACAATAAGGACACAATGTTTTTCAATAGAATTTAAATTAAATTTTCTTCAGTAGAATTTAAAAACATGCTTTTATTTTAGTTTATTTTTTGGGCTGAAATGTTACATAGTGTGGCATTAATGTGACATCACATCAAAAAACAGACCTGGAGTTGTATTTTGCTTCATTCACACATGTTAAACACACAAACCCTGCAGATTTCCCTGCATAGTTCTTCTCTGAAACTGAAACTTTTCCACCTTGTCATGTCATGTGGTAATACATTTAGTGCTCCACTGTGTTTTTAAACTCCATACACCTTCACTCAAATCATCTGGATGATTTCAGCTTTGGAATTTCCAATCTCTACTGTGTGGATGAAAC
Organism: Taenioides sp. WSHXM2023; assembly: GCA_029959045.1. NCBI lineage: Eukaryota > Metazoa > Chordata > Actinopteri > Gobiiformes > Gobiidae > Taenioides > Taenioides sp. WSHXM2023. The sequence goes on from CM057088.1 coordinate 6,884,881, forward strand.
AAAACACAACTCCATGTCAGTTTTTGATGAGGTAACAACATTCTAACATGGCTAAAATCTCACAAGAGTACATTTTGTGTAATCCCTGTAATTAAGCAAGGATTTTAATCAAGAGAACTGGACAACTCAAGAGCAAGGCGATTGATTAAACGAGCTCTACAAATACAGAAGCACACATCAGACTTCTTATCCTAATAAAGTTCTTGTTCACTTTTAGCACAAGTTTGACATTTGGAGACCTGAAAGCCCGATTAGTCTGTGTCACAGTTTTTGTTCTACTGGGACCGTGGAAGAAAGAGGAAGCCATTTTGGCAGATGAGTTTTAAATGTCACTTCTAACACGGTCCGATTAGAAATAAAACATTAAAGTGAAAACTGTCAAAGCTGTCTGTAATTTTAGAAGCATAAAATCTCCTGTTGTCAACTGTTAAAGGTTATATATTCTGCATTATTCAGGCTTTAAAACTACTCATGGACCGTGTTTTTTGGTATTTCATATTTTACTGCTGAAAGACCTTGTACCTGATATTTTCCATATATTTCAGCAAAATTTTCTTGTCTCTGTACAAATATATTGTATACGCAGCTCTTGAGGTAAAACTTAGGAAATGCACTGTTAGCATGCTAGATGTTGATGGAAAAACTCCACTTTGGTCAGTGAAAGTTGTAAAAATCTCTTATAAACTAATTTCTAACTTTGGACCACGGCAAACTCTTAAAAATTAACTAGTTCTGTTTTTCATGTTTTTAAGACGTAAAAACTCTGGTGGGTTTGCGTGAGTACTGTCATTGTGCCCTTGGGCAAGACACTAGACATGCCTTTTATTGTTTTGAAAATGCTTTATTCTCTGAAAACAATGTATTAACATTTTTAGTAAGTTTCACTTTTGCTTTTGACGCTCTGAGTCTCCTCTCCCACTAGTGATGGGAAGAATACTTTGAAAATGTATTTAGTTACAGAATCCTGAATATTTGCTTTAAAATGTATTTTTAACATATTCTGTTACATAGACCAATTAGAGTACTGCATTCTGAATACCTGAAATACTTTTACATCAAGTTGGATTTAAATTATAAAAAAGAACAGCTTGATTTTTGTTTAACAGTTTGTTGTCATTGTCAATTTATGTCCAATTAGAGAAGGAAAAAGACCTGTGTTTTCAATTTTCTTACTAAAACTGAGCAATTCAAAGCAAAATTGTGTGATTGGTACCGCCATGTATTCCTTCAATTTTAGAAAAGTAACTGAATTCTGAATGAAAAAGTAACTGCACCGGACAGTTACTCAAAATTAGTATTTGTATTTTTGGTACATGTATTTAGTGTCTTCCCAACACTGGTGCTATCACATCGTGCATTCTGCTAATGAAACTACTGCACATCACATCAGGTTTGTGAAGTTATAGTGTATTGTTTAGTATCAGGTTTTGTATATTTATGGAGAATTGTCGTGTGGGAACATGGGTGACGTAGGCTTGTGGGCGGAGCATTGAACAAAATCATACAGTTAATCGTAAGGAGGGTTTGAACAGGACCAGGAGAGATTGCAAGATTATTCAAAAATGCGTGGATGACATCTAAAACCTCCTGAGGCATTTCTTTTAATGACAGAACGTTATACCATGGTAGAGAGCTCCAAAAAGTCAATTTAGCATAGTACCCATAATTCTGTGCGTTTTACTCATGATTTCAGAAGAAGAAGTGATTTTTATTGACCATCTCCTCATACCTCTACTGTAGTGTGACGGCTGCCCTTTACAGTACTGGAGCTCCTGGATCATTCCCACTCTGCTCACATCCATTGACCTACCAGTGTACTTCCATATATCCCTCCATCCAGTGAGAAGAAACATGCAGAAATATACGCTTCAGAATATTTTATGGAACTGTAATTTTCCACAGATGAGAAGCTTCTACATTCATTATATTGGATGTCCTAATGAAGGTCAAACGTTCGGGTTACGGCGGCGGGTGAAGGAATGTAGAAGAGATAAGAATAATATAGTACTTTTTTTTTTTGGTAATTCCTGCAAATTAATGTTAATTTAGACTGTAAAGAAATAGATTGTATGAACTCCTTTGCTGGCTTGGCCTTGTAAATAAAGCTGAAACAAGAATGGCAAGTTTTGAAGTTGACACGTTTTAGTAAAGGAATTTGAGAGCTGAAATTATTAGAATGAGCCAGGAAGAAGTACTCAATTTTCTTCCTTAAAAGTAAAAGTATAGCTACCAGACCCAAAAAAATACTAAGTAAAAGTATTAAAATATCCGCTTAAATAATATACTTAAAGAGTAAAAAGTAAAAGTATTTTGCACAGATTTTGAGATCTAATAAAACTTAAAATGTAGTGCTTTTGATACAAATTTGTGCGGAATTTTGTTCAACTGAAACCACTGAACTGGTCTTTTTTCTTACCTGTTTTTCTTTGTATACTTTTGTTTGCTCTAACTTCAAATCGAGCTTCTAAACAGGTCACAAGGAAGCAACAATAAAAATACTTTTACTTCAGTCCAGTCCAAAAATGTTGTGGAGTAGAAAGTAGAGATACCTGCTCTCAAATGTGGTGAAGTACAAGTAAAAAGTATCCACTTTAAAATGTATCTAGTAAGTGAAGCACAGATACATAAAATATATACTTAAAAACAGTACTTTACTACTTTTACTTCGTTACAGTCCACCACTGGAGCCTGATGAAGAATATGAACTTAAAGCCTCTGTATCTGATTTTCCTTTTCACCAGAATGTGTCTTGCCCCAGTACCGATATATTGTATAAGCAGCTCTTAAGGTCAAAATAAGTCAGCTAATTATAAAGCAATTTCTTGTCTGATAATTAGGAAGTGCGCGTTAGCATCTCCTCTCTGGTCTGTGAAAGTTGTGAAAGCACTTTTAAAGTCATTGCGATGAATAATTAAGAAGCTTGAGGTTAGTGGACACACTCTTTACTCACTGAGCCACTGATACACACTGCGTTCCAAATGATTATGCAAATTATATTTTTCTCTGATTTTGCCAAATTGTCAATCAATCATCATAATTTTCAAGTCATCAACCTTTAGAGTATAATTCAAATGTTATTGAACAAACCTCCCAATTTTTCAAAAATAAAAACTTCAAATGCACTGTTCCAAACAGTGTTTCAAACCATGTTATTGTTGTAAAGAACTGAAAATGTGTTTATTTTTCAATTAGAAGCATTGGCATATTACTGAAATCAAACACTATTTCAATGAAAACATCTTAACAGGTCAAGTTCCGTTTAAACATAGGAGCCCTTATTTGACAGGAGCTTCACAATTCTTGCATCCATTAAACTTGTGAGTTTGTGGAGAGTTTCTGCTTGAATTTCTTTGCAGGATGTCAGAATATCCTCCCAGAGCTGCTGTTTGGATGTGAACTGCCTCCCGCCCTCATAGATTTTTCACTTGAGGAGCTCCAGAAGTTCTCAATAGGGTTGAGGTCAGGGGAGGATGGGGCCACACCATGAGTTTCTCTTCTTTTATGCCCATAGCAGCCAATGATGCAGAGGTATTCCTTGCAGCATGAGATGGAGCACTGTCATGCATGAAGATGATTTTGCTACAGAAATCACGTTTTTTCTTTTTGTACCATGGAAGAAAGTGGTCAGTCAGAAACTCCACATGCTTTACAGAGGTCATTTTCACACCTTCAGAGACCCTAAAGGGGCCGACCAGCTCTCTCCCATGATTCTGGCCCAAAACATGATTCCACCACCTCCTTGCTGACGTCGCAGCCTTGTTGGGACACGGTGGCTGTCCACCAACCATCCACCACTCCATCCATCTGGACCATCCAGGGTTGCATGGCACTCATCAGTGAACAAGACTGTTTGAAAATGAGTCTTCATGTCTTTCTGAGCCCACTGGAGCCATTTCTGCTTGTGAGCTTTGTTTAAGGGTGGCCGAATAGAAGGTTTATGCAACTGCAAAGCCTCTGGAGGATCCTACACCTTGATGTTCGCAGGACTCCAGAGGCACCAGCAGCTTCAAATACCTGTTTGCTGCTTTGTAAAGGCATTCTCATAGCTGTTCTCTTAATCCGATGTATTTGTCTGGCAGAAACCTTCCTCACTGTGCCTTTATCTGCACGAATCTGTGTGTGTTCTGAATCAGCTACAAATCTCTTAATAGTTTGATGATCACGTTGTTTTCGTGAAATATCTAAGGTTTTCATACCTTGTCCAAGGTATTCAGCTATTTCACACTTTTGGGCACTAGAGAGATCCTTTTTCTTTCCCATATTGCATGAAAATGTTGCTCTGCTTAAAAATGTGGAACGTTCTTCTTCAGTCATTTTTCCTTTAATTGGACACACTGGGCAAACTCACTGGCTCAGGTGTGTGAGACACAAGACCATCCATGAGTTTCACTGGAAAACTAAACATTTGACCTTTATGACACTTAAACACAATTTGCATAATAATTTGGAACGCGGTGTAATGCTGATTTTGGTTGGTTCATTTTGATGAGAAAATATTACCCGTTATTACAAAACTTTTTAAACTAATTATTACAAAATGCTTGCCTGTCAAATCCAATTCCTCTGTATCAGGCTGGTCCCCACGCCTTTGTATCTCGAGCCAGAACCAAACATAATGCAATCAGATTTGTTTATTTCAGACGCATGTGCAAAGAAGGAGCTCATTGGTCAAACGTCATTTACCAATAAAATTCCATTTCTCTCACCTCGGATTCATGGTTTTGTAAGCAGTCATGTTTGTTTTGATAGAAAGGCCATGCGTGCTTAGTTAATCCACCTGTCAACACTACTGATCAAAAGTTTGGACGCTCATTCAATGTTCTTTTTTTTTATATGTTTACTACTTGTAGTATTTGCTATACACACTGTAGACATGAAATATATGAAGTAAGATATATGGGATTATGTAGCAATGAAAAAAAACGTGTAATAACTATTAAATATTTGTTTTAATATTTAATAACCAAATCCTCAAATAAGCCAACCTTTGCTTTGAAAAATATTCAGTAGAGTTCTTTATTTCTTTTTTCTTTACTAAATAATTCTATATATCTTGCTTTATATATTTGATGTCTTCTATATGCATCTAAAATGTAGAAAGTGGTAAGAAAAAACCCCCCAAAACATTGAATAAGAGAACACGGGGAGATTCAACAGTGACCAGACTCACATCGTCGTAATGTATTGGAGAAGTGTGTATTCTGGATCCCAGGCAAACGCATTTTTTATTAAGTAACCATTATATTACAGTTAGAATTTGTATTACACAATGCAGTCTAGTTACAAATGCAGATGTGCACACTAGTGTTGCTAACATTTCAAACTTGATTTTGAAAAGAAGGAATATTCAGTACTCAATACAGATTCCGATAATATGACGATAATAAAAAACACTCTATGATAACAAACACTCTATTTAGATAATAGAATGTGATTTTCAACATTAAATCAAGTACTTTTTTATATTCCCATGTGATCTTATACCTGTGTACTCCCTCAGTGGTCCTGTAGGTTCCATACTGGTCCATGGGAATATACTATATGTGCTCTTATACTTGTTCTGATACAGCTCAAGATCATTCTAAAACTATTCAGAAAAGGCTCATTTCTGTTCTGCGAATCTGACTTTTTTGAGTATGGAAACCTGCTCAAACGACTATCTAGTTTTAGTATCGATTAGTATCAGATTTTCAACACTTTTGACAACCCTTTAGTTTTGTCCCAAATAGTCAAAAGTCCCCCCCTCTCCGTGTATCATCTGTTTTTTTTCTCTGCATGTGATCTGAGCCACGTCACCAACAAATGACAAAGACTCTGGAACAGCCGACGTATGCAACTTCTTGAGAATAAACACAGCTGCTGTTGTTTTTCTCTTTGGCTCGTGAGGGTCGTGGAAACATGTACAGCCTGGTGTGGGAAAGAAGCCAGTGATACACATGCTATTTTAAACATCAACTTGTATTTATCTTATTGAATTATAACAAACTTGAGTACATTGTTTGGTATTGCTTAACTTTCCGATACTGTGCTTGTGGCATTAAGTTGAATGGTGTTGAATCCCAGTGGAGAGTGGATTGTCAGGGAGGTTGGTTTTTCTGTTCTTGTGCCCTTGAGCAACATTGCACAACAGCGACTGGACAGCTCACTGTTAGTGTGACTACTTCCTGACCAGTTCTATCTCTATGGGTTTTCGTTAAGTCGCACAAAATGAATAAAAACTTAATATATAAATACACAAATACGCAGGATACTTCAACGTTTAGAAAGATGGGATTTTTTTTGTGTCCAAAACAATACTTTCAATTTTAACTGGTTGTTTCTTGTATATTTACATTATAATAAAAGTGAGCATTCATTTTAAGACACAGTGAGCTAGCTAGTGCATTACTGTGTCTATTCGACCATTGAAATGTCACTTGAATACCATTGCGTGGATTGTACAATGAAGTGGTGAGTATTCAGCATCACTGCCGGACCAGGCGGCACTTCACAATAGAGTGTGATGGAGCAGTGTTGTTTTTTTTATTTGTGCTAAAATATCTTTGTGACGTTAAACCCATTTTTGAGAGGAAAAAAAAGTATAGAGCATTTTGTGTGTGTATTTTTTATGTTCTTTTTTTCTTTGCTGAGGATTTTCAATATTATAATTTATAGTGATTTTACACTTTACAGGACACATTAACCAAAACAGCATAATGCGCAGTTTGAATTTTCTCAATATTGTTGCGTCATAAGGAGAAACCCTGTACAGTTTTAAGTCCAGAAATCATTGCCAGACTTGTTCAAAGCATTCAAATCACATTCATTACAACTGTGTGCTTGTTGGTACATGTATCTTAGTAGCTAATATGTATTTTTTTCCCCCATGGTAATTCCCTTTGCTGCCAACAGATGGAGCCCCAAGCTGGAATATAATATCTGGTTCATTACAAAGCCATTGTTTTAAGTTCTAAAACATGAGATGCCAAAACACAGATAGTCCTAGTCATGCTTTCATTGCAGTAACTGAATATTAAATCTTCAATAAACACATTGTAGTCATTAACATTAGGAAAATAACGAGCCAGAACCATAAGCACAGTATCAGATTTGCAATTGTGTACTTTTTTTTTACTCTGCCTCTGCTTCTGTGTCTGTGGAGAATGGAGGAGATGGGATCCAGTGACCAGCAGACTGCAGCGTGTCTCCCATGTCATGCTTATTGAATTAAAGTCCCAGTGTTGTGAATAGAGTGAGAAGAGAAGACGTTAGATCAATGTCCGTGGACTGAGTGAGGCTGACAGTGTGGAGAGAAAGGCCTCAGATGGAACATGTGTTTTATATATTGGTTTTGAAATGATCAGGTTAGGTTTGATAGAATGTAAGCGAGGAGAATTTTGATGTTTGACAAAGCTAACCAAAAAAGAAAGCTACATGCGTGAGTTGTGGGTTGGTAACAATGTGTGCTATGACCCAGCTCTGTTAGGGTCAGAGAGGGGAAAAAAAAAAAAAAAAAAAAGAAAACACAGAAAAATTGTAAAATATAGTAATAATTCAATTTACAGGACTATAAAAGGTATATAAAACTTGTACACAAATGTATAAACAAAAAAAACCTAACAAACCAGAATAACAGATAAC